>OZ010601.1:32640963-33093463 GCA_963932145.1 Acanthosepion lycidas | reverse complement strand
CATGGTATTTGGAATGTTTTCTAGCCAAGGTACAACGCCTCTTGTCCGGTTACAAACTCGTGTAAACGCGCAGATCTATAAAAACATTGTTCAAGATCATGTTGTGCCAATCATACAGAATTCAGGTTTTGATAGGGCTACCTTTATGCAAGATAATGCCCCATGTCACAAGGCAAAGGTGGTAATGAGTTACCTTAGCGAGCAAGATTTGGAAATTATGGATTGGTCACCGCAAAGTCCTGACTTAAATCCAATAGAAAATCTTTGGAAGACCTTAGGAGTGAAAGTTATGGAAAGAAATCCCACTAACACGGAGGATTTGTGGGTGAAGCTTCAAGAAGAATGGTCTAAAATGATTCAAATTTTAGTATGTTATTATGGATGATAACGACTACCAGTTGTCAACATTTCAGCTTTTCACAGTTGTTATTTCTAACAAATATTAGGTTTTAAAATTTTGTCCCTTAGTTTTGGACGCTACTGTATATATATATATATATATATATATATATATATATATGTATATATATATAAATTCCCAAGAGGATAGAATCCAGGTAGAACTCAATGTCCAGGACAGAGTAAGAATATAATATAAAAGGCTCAAACACTAATATTCCATGACTATAATTGTAATCACGATCCAATTCATCAGACCTACAAATTCTAAAAGAAAATTTCTTTTTGAATTTGTAGGTCTGATGAATTGAATCGTGATTATGATTCCAATGAAATAAATTATAACCATAGAATATTAGTGTTTAAACCTTTTACATTATATATATATATATATATATATATATATATATATATATATATATATATATATATATATATATATTAGGTTGGTGCAAAAATAATGTCGTTTTTTGACGTTCACCTTCAAAAGAAAAACGATATTATTTTTGCACCAAACTAATATATATATATATATATATATATATATATATATATAACCTAATATATATACATTAGGTTGAGTCCATTTCCATTTTTGTTTCTCAACTTTATTTTTCAAAATATTACAACTGGTTCCCAAGAACAGAAATTACTTATGATTCAACATACTATACAGGATGCGGCATAAATACTTCCCAGAAATCCATCCCAAATAATGGTAAGATATTATTGGCAATGGTGTCTTCATCTAGCTAATGTCTTACCATTATGTGGGAGGTATTTCTACCCTACACACAAGACACTAGTGGCCCACTGGCAGGCCATCAATGGCAACACGTGTGGTCCACTGGTGGCAGCCACTGTCAGGCCAAAGGTAGACCACTAGTGGTTTGCAAGTGGTAACATTGCTGAGACAATCTGACTGTGGGCTACCAGGGACAGATTGGTGGCTTGCATGTAGGGTTGGAGGTATTTCTGCTGTACACTGTGTATTTTGTATGTTTAATATCATTCATGGATACTACTAATCCTAGTAGAGGCCAGAGAGTGAAAGTTTGATTCAAAGCAGAGTGCACAAATACTCTCATCCTAGGCCAATGTGCCAATTTACATATACTAAGGGTACTATGACAGGATTTGTAATGATTTTTTAAATCATGTCACATAACCACGTTTTTACTCTTAAAAGTAAATTAGCCCAATTTGAAAAAACATTTTTTTTATTATTCAAGATCTAATCTCTCTCGAGTAAGACACCCCATAGAGGAGAACATGACTAAAGACTGTGTGTACGCTGCAGAAAGGAATATAAAGGAGAGACAAGTTGCCCCCTCAAGGTAAGGCTTCAAGAACACCAGAAAGCTGTAAGCGAGGGGAAGTAGAAAAATCAGGCGTGGCTGACCACATATGGAGAGAGAAGGGAGATTACCGTCCCCTGTGGGATCATGTTGAGATCATAGACAGGGAACACCATTGGAAAATTCGTAAACTTAAGGAATCAGCACATATGCTAGGCCACAAAAATCTCCTGAGCCGACCAAGGATAGAAATAAATACAGTATGGGAACCAGTAATAAGGAGTGTCAGAGAAAAAAAATGATAACAAAGTTGCAATATGAGCTCTGGTAAAAACATGCAATGATAACAGCAAAATTGTAATATGAGCACTGGTAAAAAATGATTGCTGAAAACATTAGGTTTATAATACCCAGAAATTCATACCCGGTTAAGGCAGTGGAGAACTTTCAGAGGGAAAATTAGCAGGAGATAGCTGATAAATGACATCCATCAAACATGGCACGTGAAACTAGAACAGTCTACCCCAGTGATCGAAATAAAGGGTTCAGTTCCAAATTCCAACCACCTGAAGAAGGCCGGAGCGTACAACGGCCGAAATGTTGTGACAAATATGGCGACAAAGATGAGGACAATAGTCTGACTAATGTAAATACTGTACATAATACCTCATCTCAGAAATATAGACAGACTCAAGATCTAATCTTTTTAAATCCACCCCTCCCAAAAACAGAGTGAGTGGAATTTGAGAAATGCAGCTGAAGCAGCATGAACAGATTTACATTTCAGGTACATGAAAACTAGTATTTAAAAACTTCATATATTTATCAAATCACAATGATATCATTATTGTAACATCAATTCAATTACTTCTTATTGGCAAGAACCCTTGAAAAACATTTTAATCTTAAATCAATTCATAAACTAATTTTCTTTTCTTTCTCTCTTTTTTATTTTGTTCCAAAGTTGGATATCCTCTTTGAAAAACTGACGAGCCATAGTTTCCAGACCGAGTTGGTACACACAATAATTAACGAATAATAATGGATGATTCTTATTTTATGTCTCTTTACCAAGGTAGACAACCAAACATAAAAATATGTCTTCTGGTCAAGGGCATAATTCATATTAACAATTTTTTGTTTGAATCAACAATAACTTCTATTTATGATTACTAAAAAAGCACAAACCATGAAACATGACTAAAATTTATCTCAAATGCAAGATCAATTGCTCCCTTGTTCTATAATTTTGTCAGTAAATGGTTACAGGGGTCTTCAACTTATGAAAAAGTTTCATTCATATGATGCATTGTAACGTGATTTCCTATATAAGTCGGAACATACCTGCAATTTTCTGTGAACAACCACTTATGTCACTCACATATGCTAATACAATCTTTTTTCCCTGGCACCCTAATTAGATAAATTTAAGTGTGCTACTAGACTAGCATCTAGGTCCCACTCTTTTACCATTGAAATAGTTAAATGTAACTGCTAGTTCTACTCCAACAGCTCCTTTTCTCGCACTTCCTGCCTGTGGAATTCCCTTCTATTTATTTACTTCCCTGATAACTACAATCTTCAAAAATTTAAATTCAGTGTCAAGTGCCATCTTCTGATGTCTTGAACCATGGTCATCTTTTATCCTTTCCTCATTCCCTGTATACATAGTTTTTTCTCTCACTTTCACCCTATGTAACCCAGTGGCACTCCCACCTTGCTTGGGGTGAAATGCTTAAAAAAAACGTATTTAGGACATAACAACACATTTTTATGACATGTTAACATAATTAAAACAAAAAATAAAAACATGGAAGACATAAATATAATACATATAATGTTCAAGGTTCCAATCTTTATCCTTGATAAGCATCATGATAGTTGAATGATTTAAGGCAACCAACCAATATTCACCACTGTTTCTCCCTTTTCAGAAAGTTTAACAATGTCTGATTTTACTTCCATGGTGATGACTTTTTTTTTTCTTCAGAGCACTGTCATCATCAGAAGAGGATACATTATGCTTAGGAACCATAACGAAGGGCAATTTCTTTCCACAACACAACACAAATGAAAGAGAGTAAATGCACGACAATCCAATATGGTGTACAACCAATATGCCTTCCTCACTCTATAATGTATTCTTCTGTCATACAATGTATTCTTCAGTTGTGCAATGTATTCTTCCACCATGCTGCATATTCTTCCACTGTGCAGTTTGAGTCATATGTACTCATCAAGTGACTTATCAAATCAAGATTAATGGTGATTATGTTGTAGGTCAGGACTGTTGCAACCTGGGGACTTACTGTATTTATTTGATTAAGATTTTCAGCTGTTTTATTTTAATTTAATTTTATTTTTTTTAATAATATTATTATCTTGAATCTAGATAAGTATATATCTAGATAAGTTTGAGTTATATATACATTACACTTTTCTATCTAAGATCAAAGTGTGGTATCTTCTTGATCCCATAATTCTTTTGAACTAGAATCAGTCACAGTTTCTAAGAAGCCTACCCAATATTATTATTTGATGAGAAGCACATTGCCAGAGGGCTTTGAGTGGTAGGAGGTGGTTTTTAAGTCAATTGTGAGGCATGAGCAAGAATTTGCACACTAAAATTAGTTCCCATCATTTTCACAGAGGTGTGGGTGTAAATGATTCCTAAATACAGCCAGTATATTATAACCATGTACCAGCTGTATTCTGCAATCAAGAATATATCTACCTTTCAGCAAATTATACACCTTTTACAATAACACAACCCAAATCCTAATAACTAATAGATTAAATGAAAGCACTCAGAACAAACAGTCATTTGGACAATTTCTACACACACTAAGTCAAAAAAAGAAATTTTTTGTTTGCATTTAAAATACAAAAAAGACTTTCAGAAGTACCTTGTCAGTCATTTTTAATGAAATTATATATATATATATATAAACACAAAACATCTTTCACAAATAGCAAATATGCGAACAGTACAATGCTTTCTAAGTATATCTGGGGAATTAAAAACAAAATGCACATCACACCAAACATATCTTGGAAAATAAGGAAAAGATCATCAGCCTTCAACAATCAATCAAAAACTCGCAAACTTTGCTTGGAGGAAAAAATAGCTATCATTACTTTCCCAGACCAAAATAAATTATTAAATAAAAGATCTGAGCTCATTTCAAAATGCAGACATGAAAACAAATTTTTACTACGTTACTTAAAAAATTGAAAACGAAAAAAACAAAATAAAAACAAATAAATAAACAAATAAACAAAATAACAATAAAATAAGCTAAATTAATTAATCCAAACAAATTATCAAATCATACCTGTTAGAATAGACGAAAATGAATAATAATAATAACAAAAAAAACGAACCCAAATAAATAAAGTAAATAATAAACAAATTAGCAAACCATTATGACCAAAATATTAGTTAGACTAAAAAATCAAACCAAAAAAATCGGACGAAAAAAATACCTATAACTGTTATATAACAATAAAAAAAAAAAAAAAAATAATAATAATAATAATAAAACTAAATAAATAAATACTACATTACTTAAAAATCGAAAAACCGAAAAAGAGAAAATATACAAGTAAAATAAATTAACCTAAATTCATCCAAGTAAATAAATAAACAAACCAATCCTGATAAAGTTACTGTTAGAAAAAACAAATAAAAATAATCAACCCAAATAAACACAAATTAAAAACTGTTCCCGCTAAAATAATAGTTAGAACAAACTACAACAATCAACCCCCAAAATCGAATAAATAGCTTTAATTAAATTCTCAAACCAAAACAAAACTATTAAATAAGTGACATAAACAAATTTTTACTACGTTAATAAAAACATCGATTAAAAAAAAAAAAAAAAATAAGAAACAAAAAATAAAAACAAGCAAAATAATTTAACCCAAATAAATAAATAAACGACTTCCAGTAAAACAACCGGCATAATAGACTTCCCACAATGCACCACTGACCCGTATATATATAAATAGCCGAGAAAAATAACAGCACATGTGGCCTGACAATTGCATATAGCCTCTAAGTGTTGACTTCTATGTTCACTTTTATATTTACACACGCTCTATCTCTGATATTGAGCACTTTATCCCATAAATATAGCATACCTTAAGACTATATTTCTTCATATATATATATATATATATATATATATATATATATTATCTCTCTGTATCACCTTACATCAATATATTATTATATATATATTATCTCTCTACATCAACTTAAAACTCTCTCTCTCTCTCTCTCTCTATATATATATATATATATATATATATATATATATATATTATCTCTCTATATCATCTTATATCAACTTAAAACTACCCCTCAAAAGTGTGTAAGAACTATATGTAAATTTAAAACATTTTTTCAGCCTTAGAAGTGCAGTCTGATGAACCAGGTAAAAATCATATACCTGGGGAAATAAATTATAACCAATGGACCCTTAAGGTTGTCTGTTTTCTATTTAAATTGAATTAATAATTGCTCTGATTTGACATTGAGCACTCTAGATTACATCCTCCTTGGGATTATCCATATGGATTGCCAAACATTTCATTACTTAACTATATATATATATATATATATATATATATATATATATATATATATATGATTAAATGCAAACTTAAATGAATTGCAGACACCTGCTCAGACATATTTGTGCTTGTTCAACACCCACTGATCCCCCCTGTGATTTGTTCTGCAACTATACTGAATGAACCATAGTTACGGTATCTGGGTGAGAACTCATAATTCATCAAGATCAGTAATATGTGGACAACGACAACATGCCCAAACCCTCAGTCATGAGTATTTGCTAGTGCAAGCATCAATGGTTTCCAAACAGTTCCATTTACCCATTTTCACTCACAAGGATTGGGTCAACCACCAGTGGAATGGTTTTCAGGCACTTTCCAAAGTACCACATACTGGGATCACCTTTGCAGACTGATAACATCAAGACGTTACCTTCCTGACCAATCGAACCATGATAAGATTTGATCCCAGGTCTTTAACCACTCAGTCATGTGCCCAACATACATGCATGCATAGATACAGGTATACATACTAACCACATAAAATGAATATGTGATATCTACACAACCAATAGAAATAAAAAAACATAGAATTTAAAAATGAAAACAACTTCTTATTATGCTGCTTCCCAAAAGATTTTTAATGACATTGAATAAATAGTGAAACATGTTAAATTTATAAAGGCATTCCTACTTGTTTCATATTTAATAATTTTAATGGGTTTAATCCATACTTTCAACATATATACATATATATCTAAAGAATTAATGGATTTATTTTTAATCCAATGTTTTTATTGCTTTAAACATTATTTTTGGTGGATATTTGAGTAGTCGTCCTGTTTTTTAAACAGAATGTATTACATCTGCTGGAACATTTTTTATTAAATTTTCTCGAATGTTAAGGTGAGTAGACATAATGCACACTTTTTAAAAAACAGGGCGTCTAACTCAAATACAGTTATCCATTAAAAATAACATTTCAAGCAATAAATATATGTGTGGGGTTGGGATAGAGGGAGAGGTAGAGAGAGTAGAAATGGAGATGAATGAAAGACAAAATGAGACATGATTACTGGCTGGATATCAAGCAACAATGAGCAAAATACTGAAAAACAGGTACAAATGGAAAAGCACAAAAATACAGTATATTAAAATTCTTTATGATAGAGATAGAGCAAAAGAAAGATAAAAAAGAGGGTGCAACAAAAATATTTGTGTATTCCATTTTTTTCCTTATTCTATTTTTTATATTTTTATTTCTTATTTTTTCTTTCTGTTTCTTTTTTTTTATTTTTATTCCTTATCTTTCTTTTTTTATTCCTTATTTTTATATTTCTTTTTTTATTCCTTTTTTTTCATATATGAATCTGATCTTTAAATAGCTTTTAGATAAAACATGGATGACCAACAAACATTGGAAGAGACAAGGAAGAGAACAAGAAAATGCAGAGGCAATGGTAGAAGACAAAAGAAGGGCAAAGGCAAGCATTACATAATGGATAATCTTCATTGTTAACACCTGTGAAAATTTCCACACTTGCAACTAGTTTTATTATCATCATTTGAAGCATTGACAACAATAAATGAAAATGCTAAGGCCATTATTCTGCTGCCATTAGTAAACTGCAATGTTGAGAAATAAAGAATGACCATAGGGAATAGAACAGCTGTTACTGTAAGATAGGCTTTCTCGGCAGTTGGGCTGGGGGGATGTAATAAATTTATATTTATTCCTTATTTTTTATCTATATTCTTTATTAATGAGCTTCAATGGACATTCTGAATACACTTAATTCTGGAATAGAAGGGTCAGTTGAAATAAAAGCATAGGTTGAAATAAAAGAGTAAGTTGAAAAATTCATTTGTTTTTGGAACAAAGGAGGAGAGGAGGTTGGAATAAACAGACAGGTTGGAAAAAACTGGAAAATAAAATAATATTTCTGGAATAACAATGATTTGAATGAAATAAAATCAAAATTTAAATAGCTATCCAAGCCCAGCTATTCCAGGCACAAGAATAATAGCCATGAAAAACAACAGAAATTAAGATGAAAGAAATACTAGTTAAAATGTATAATGGTTGACAATACTTCATCTAATAATTCAAAATAATATTACTACTAATACTATTATATTATAATGAGCATTTGGTATTGTTAGAAAACTGGAGAAAATGTTGATTTCAGTTGCTGATCACCATGAAAGTGATTAGGTGTAAGGATATTGTTGGTAGGGCTGGAAGTTGGTTGATTTCTTGAGTTGGTATGGCCAAAGTCACAGGATAGGTCCAGAGTGGATTCAGTTGTTAGTTGGGTTTGACACACATATTGATTGATCAAGATCAAGCTGGTGGGTTGATTCATGGTAGGATGCATTGGTTGCCAAGGTGATGGCAGTGGCAATGAGTTATCTCTTATTCTGACAGAAACATTCGCAATTGGCGACTGCATTGCTTTCATTGCAGGAAATTGCTTTGTGGACCAGATATGATGTTCAAAGCCTTTGCACAGAAAACAACTTTTTTATTTCATGTTCTGCCTTCCTGGCATTCACATCCAGCCGACATGCAGAATGAATAAGAAAGAGATATAATTGCAGCAGTGTATAACAACTATGATTAGTTATAATGAAAAGCAACTGAAATTAAAATTAAAGAAATACTAGGCAAAAAGGAATAACGGTTGACAATGCTTGAGCTAAAAAAAAAAAAGGAAGAAGGTATTTTGTCAGTTCCAGTAAAATAAACAAACATGCTTTTAAGCTTATTTTACTAGTCTTGGTAAAACAGACTCCCAGGCTATTTTGCTGGTAAATATTTTTATTATTACAAAAGCAGGTAATGTTAAAAATAACAAAACACAGATTTAACACAGAAGTTTGTTTATTTTCAGCATCAAATGTTAAGACAGTTTAAAATCTTTTCAACCATCAATTGTTAAAACACAAGTTAAAATCATTTATTCATCAACAATTATTAAAAGAAATAGAGATGTCTTTGAATATTTTAAGCACTTCAGGTATAACAGTCTTTGAAAATCCAAAACTTACCCTTGGGCATGGTTCTCTTGTCAATACACTTTAGGTGCACCCACTGAAGACCACAGAATCCATGTTGTCCAAGTTCTCAATTTACCGGTAAAATAGCCTGGGTGTCTATTTTACCAAGACTGGTAAAATAAGCTTAAAAGGATGATTGTCTATTTTACTGGGACTAGCAAACTAGCCTATTCAGAAAACAAATTAAGATAATATTACTCATAATATTACAGTGGGGAAAATAAGTCTTTCATCCCCTGCTGATTTTCTGAGTTTGCCATCTTACAAAAATGGGAATGGTATATAATTTTCAGGGTAGGTCTGTCTTGAAAGTGAGAGATAAAATATAGAAAAAATTCTAGAGAATCACATTATATTAATTTTTGGATGTTTCTCTTTTGCTCATCACCATTCATATGTCTTCTAACAATTATCAGTCCTTTCTTTTTGCTTGCCTTGACTATGTGGAAAATTGAGGCAATGAAAATTTGGCCTTGTAAAAATATTCAACTCATTCACAAAGAAAAAGTAAATGAAAAGTAGAAAGGAGATAAAATATAAATCCTAAATTTTTATATTCCACAAATTGTCATGGTGATGTACAAAATTTGTTTTTCTTCTTTTTTTTGTTCAATTTCTTCTTATGAAGACAGTTTTTATATGACAGGGATTTGACTAGACACAAGAATATTTCTTAAGGACTTCAACTCAGACCATTACATCTGGTTGCTATTCACTATGGACTTTCTCTGAATGACTACCTACTCAATATGTTGTCCTTTTATCTATACCTCATGCACACAAAATGCACACAATTTTTAATAGAAAAATAGAAACTAACACACTTTAAAATTAAGCCAATCATTTGATTGGCTTAATTCTAAAGTGTGTTACTTGAAGTCACTATCTAATAAAGACAAAATAGAACCTTGCTTTATCATGACACTATTCATAGCTGAGTGGTAAAAGTACACTGGATCAGATGGTGGTTGCTCCTGAAAAGAAGGATGCAGTTTCAAATCATGCCAGGAGGTATATTTTCTTTTTTAAGTTTTCTCAAATATACAAGCCAGTAGATGAAATAAATACTGTTTAAATACTGTATCTACTCAAAAGAGAGTATCCATTAAAAATAAAACTTGAAGTAATAAAATATTCTATTATAATTGGGCTAGTCCCTCCCTTCACACGGCTATTACACCCTGCCAATACCTCATAAATAATGGACTATTCTGTTTTGATTGCGTGGAAAGAGGTGAAAAACACTACTTGGTTAGAGTGAGAAAACAAAAAACTAAATTATGAAGAGAAGATAGAAATATTTAATATTTCCTGTCAATACCTCATAAATAATAGTCCTATTCTGTTTTGATCATGTGGAAAGAGGGGAAAAACACTACTTGTTTTCTGTGAAAAAATGAATGAATAGAAGAAAGAAAAAAGAAAAAAGGGAATATAGAAATGTTTAAGGCTGTTTCAGTGAAATGTCAAAAGTTATCAATTTCAAATCTTCATTCTTAAAATAATAATCAGAATTCATATTTATGATTGTTTTTGCAATATTTTGTTAAAGTTGTTTAGCTCAAATATTTAAAGATGAAATAGGGAATTTCTACAGATGTTATTGTCACATAATACACCATGAGCTTACTCAATCATTAACTTAAGAATTGAGATTTATCAGAATATTAAAATAGGAAAATTGTGAAATTTTCACAGGTTAAAACTAGTATATATCTATAATAATGATGAATAATTTTTTCATAATTTCGGATTAACATATATGCGTGGTTAATAAGCTTCGCACTAGAAATTTATTTGCAAACATTCTTGTATCTTGCTTAAATATTTAACTTGTGAGTTATTTATTTTATGTTAACAAATATTATTTGTTTGCAAGATACTGCCATTGGTGCAATCGGCAACAAAGTTGAGCAGAAGTGTTAGAATGAGTCAGAAGAAAGCAGTACAAGGATGATATCACTTAAGTCTGATTGAACTGACAAACTTGAAGAGCTTATGGAACTTGTGTAGATCAGGATCAATAGAGCTAATCTCTTTTCTGAGCCACAGCTCAGTTCAGCTCAAACCACTTGAGCTCATTGACAAAAGCTTCCCATAATCCTTTAAGTAGAGAGCTTCCTAAAGACTACCTTTTAAAATATATGTAGATAGCTATAATAAAGTTTAATTTATAAATTAAGCATAATAAGAGATTAACAACAATAAATAGTAATAAAATAAAACAGTTATAACAATATACTGTAATAAAAATTATGTGACAGAAGATTCATTGGATCTTTTCTGTTAATTCACTCCAAAATATTAATTCACCCCAAAATAAAAAGAATTTATATTTACTAAAATTCACACCAAATTCTCCCATGGTGAGACCCTTCCATTACATTCTGGTTGGGTTGACTTTTGTGATCACCCTAAATGTGGGCAACTCAGGTACACTATTTCTAAGTGTGGGGTCAGCATTCACACTCATTCTGATAAACAAACAAAAACCAGATTTTTTCTATTTTTTTTTTAAATTGTAAAAAGTTCTTTGTTAGTACCTCGAATATCATCCACACTTATGAAATGTGAATATGTCCCTGATTTTTTGTAATTTTTCATTCTGAGGGTTGCAGTTGTTGTGATTTTGATTTAAAATTTATAATTTCAAAAGAGTGCCAAAAATTTAATAAAAAACAAACAAACTTTGATTTAAAATTTATATTTCAAAAGAGGGTGAATTGATATTTATGAAAAGTAACTTTACATTGTTTGGGGTGAATTCACAGAAAAGATCCGATTCATTCTACTGGAGAGATCTTATTAGACACAATAAGAAATTAAGAATAATAACTAATAATAAAATAGAACAATTATAACAATATACTGCAAAGTTATGCGACCAAAGATTTGTTTTTATCAAATAGTCACAGGAAAAATTTCAAAAAGAAATCCCCATTTTGGCTTCTAGTTAGGAAAGATAACATAAGAAAAAGTCTTTTGTAATGTCAATGAACACTTGTTGCCACTTTTGTAATGCTCATTGTAGTAGAGACCTTGTAATTGAAGATACAACTATAGTAAGCTGTTGAATAATACTGGTGTCAGATGCCTTCGAATAGCACTCTCACTAATAGTACTTGCCCAATAATACTCACTCGAAAAGTACTCCATATAGTGATCTGAATAGAGAAATAGTATAGTGAATAGTATAGAGAATAGCGATCCGTATAGTAATGGTTGATAGAACAGAAATGGTGATCTGAATAGTAATAGAGGATAGAGTAGAAATAGTAATCCATATAGTAATAGAGGATAGAGTAGAAATGGTGATCAATTAGACATCAAGCTAATTCCCATATATGCTTTTCCTCTATGGTCACGTGGTCTACTTAATTCAGTAATGGGATCGCCTGTGTTTGTTCACTGGTGGTCTATGTTCAAACTCAAGTGTCGGCAGTGATACTTTATTCCTATATAACAAAGTCACATTTAATTTATAGAAATTTTGGTAATAAAATAAGAGATATTTTAATATAGTCAATGTAGATGTAACTTTTAATTTTATGTTTTAATGCTGAAGTTCACTCGATATAAGACTCAAGAGCCAATCAAGTTAAATGGTTACTGTTAAAATGGTTATGATGAATGAGATGGTAGGAAGTAACGATTATGAGGATAAGGAGAATGGATAATGATTGACTCTTGATGTGAAGAAGTTAAGATTGTATTGTTTAGGGAAGCATCCATGTAGATTTGCTTTTACAAAGTAGCAGTTCTTGAGGAAAATATGTCTGAGTGGAACTTTCTCCTTATATTTGAAATAGGAAGAGAATGAGGATGATTTGACTCTATGAGTTATAGTTGGTGAAATACAGCTGTAAAGGTCTGAACTGGTGGAACTCAAGAATGGAGTTCATCTGAACATTTGCCATGGAAATAGCAATAGAGCAGCAATAAGTTTGCAACATTGTGTCTGAGGGAAAGAAGCTGCAGAGTGGAGAATAAGTCTCCTCCTTCAAGACTGCGTAAATGATTTTGAAGTGTATCAAAGCTGGAAAGTGAGGATTGTGCAGATCAAGTCCAGGTATGGCAGCAATACTTCATTTTTGGTCTAATCTGATTCTTGTAAAGATAAAGCATGGTAAAAGGAAATCAGGTACCATCCTGATGCAACAGTTTCACAATCAAGCAAAGTCCTTTTTTGTTTTAAAGCATATTCACTTGATCAAGTTTCTTGAAATGCATATCTGCTCAGTTTCATGTCCGAAACATAAATAAAGCAATTTCTAAAGGATTAATATGTTTTTTGAGTCAACATATTTTTATTACTATTAAATGTTTTTTTTAGTGGATACCCATATTTGAGTAGGCATTCCATTTTATTTTAAATAGTAGCTACATGGTTAAAGCATGACAGATCATACAGTGGTTTCTCCTGCAAAGGGGGACACAGATTCAAATCCTGGCAGAGGGGACATTTTCTTTAATAAGTTTTATTGGGCGTGCAGGCTGGTAGATGAAATAAATAGTTTAAAATAAAACTGAGCTTCAACTCAACTATAGGTATCCACTAAAAATAATGTTTGAGATAATAAAAATATGTCAAATTAAAAAATAAAATCCATTAATTCTGTATATATAATTGTGTGTGTGTGTATTTTCAAAACAAGCACTACATTAAGAAAGAGTATATTTATGTTCAAGGAAAAATTAGATGACAATGGGAAATAACCAAATAAATATTTACAGATCACTTTAGTGTTAAAAAAGAATCTAAAAAAGTGATTCCCAGATAGGAGGCCCTTTGCTTCCAGGCAGTGCCAGTATGTACTATCTTCCCCCACCACCGACCTGGAGGGAGCCTGATTGGTGGACCCAGGCAGTGCTTTGTGACCCTCACTATCTTATCAACAGTTGCTTTTTTTCTACCTACATTTATATACATTATAAATTAAAATAAGCACAACTGACTATTAAAGAATGAAAAATATTTGCAGATTTTGATGTCGTTCTGGGATTTTATATCATCCAAATCTGTGAATTTGTTTTGCTAATGCTAAGTCTAAAAAAAAAAACGATATATAAAATTCACTATTTTTTATTCATAATGGTGAATGTGTTAAAATTATTCAACTTTTTAGCAAGAAAAATTCTAAGTTGACATTAAAAATTACCACAAAACATTGTTGATTTATTTAAAATAGAATGACCTATTATGACAGGTCTCTAATTTGTATTTAGATACATTGTATTTATTTTCAATTTTTCTAGTTGAATTGTTCACCTATATTGTATATGATTCATTTCTGTACATAATTATGTTATAATAAAATTTGTATTTTATATGAATACAACCTCATGAAAATTGAGATGTAGTAGAGTGCCCCACATATCATAGATTTAGGGGGCTCAGTATCATAGATTCAGTGGAGGCCCATGAGACCCTTGTATTGTCCCTGCTTCCAGAGAAATAATTTTAAATCTAAAGGAAGGAATTTTAGCCAAGAGATGAATTACAAAGGAATTTCAGTCAGGGAAGGAACTCTTAACTGAGAAAGAATGTACTCTCTACACTGTGTATATGTGTGTGTGCATATGTGTAATGAAACACCAATATATGCTAATGTTAAAGCAATGATGTATTAAAAAAAATTTCTGCTTTTGACCTAATTGCATTTAGGATTATTCAATTATTGGGGTTTAAAAATCATGGACCACAGAAGAAATTCAAGAAGTGGTTTTCCAGAGTTTTTTTTTTTATCTTAACTTATATGCTGAAATCAATAATTCCCACTGGAAAACTATATTAGTGAAAAAATTACAAGATGGCAATTCAAAGTTGAAGTGGAATTAAGGGAGCCTAGGATTGCAAGAGGAGATATATAACTGGGACTCAGAGAACCACTACTACTGTTTAACTAACATTCTACGGCACATTATGAAATGACAATTGAAAAGTGTGAAGGAATTTAGAAGACCTAGGATCACAAGAGTAGGAATGTGACCTCAAACTCTGAGAACCGCTGATTTTAAACATATGAAAGATGAGAAAAAGAAAATGTTTAAACAGATAATTCAAAAAGAGGGAAAAAAACATTCATGTGCTTAGCTGTAGTGTATACATGTGTGCGATGTGTCACATGGTTGGGTGCAACTAAGAAATCAGCTTGCCTCTTAAAATACACCAAGACAAAATTTGTTTGACATATTCTTAAAATTATGTAAATTGTTTGGAGTATTAACATCATTTTTGTCATTTTCATTTGTTCATTTGCAAAGAAAAGATTTAAAAATCTGTATAAATTAAGATTTTGTGTAACAAACCAAAGAGATTCAAATTATAGCAGACACATTATTAGAAAATATTCTATTAAATAATCCGTTTCAAACAAAACAAAAAAATGACTTCTTATTGGAAATTATTAATAAGACATATCCCAACTCAGTGGATATTAACTAAAAAAATTAATTAATTCATAATTTATGGAGAAAGAGGAAAATTACAGAGCATTTAGAAAATATATCAAATTATTAATCTGCAAATTTTCAGCTTTTAGGTATGTGTAGTTAAGTTAATAGAAATTTTACACTCTTCTTGTAACATAATTTCAAATAGAACTGAGCATTTTTCTGTTAAATATTCATGCACATTTTGTCTACTACTACATTCATGCATGAGATATAAATAAAAGAATAAATAAAAGAACAACATATCAAGTATTCAGTGAAAGTGAGAGTCTGCATGATAGTATGAGTAGCAGATGGATATAGCAGTTCAAGTTGATGTTAAGAAATCTTTCTGCATCTAGTCTGTTTCCTGCTATGTGAAAACTCTTCATAAGAAAATAGACTATAAAAAAAGGAAAAACAATTTTTGTAAATCATCTTGACAATTTCTGGAATATAAAATTTTTTTCTCTTACACTTCATCTGCTTTCTTCTTTTTGCTTCCTTTTTCTTTGAATATTTTTACAAGGTAAAAATTTTTACCCCTTTAACCTTCCATAGATTGATATGCTTTGGTTTTCCTTAGTCACATATAACAATAGGATATTAGTTTTAATAAGTTATGGAATAACAGTAACAACACAAATTCATATTTGCATTGGTTCTATTAGGATTATATACTGAACACACCATCTATTAGATATGAATATTTGAATGAGGAAAGAGAGCTAAATGACAGGAGAAAGACAAATCATGGTGAGCCAGTGGAAGTATCTCAGAGCAATGGGCAGCAATAAAAGTAGGAAGCCATTGTAGTAAAATACAGTAACTGCAACATGATGGACACCAGAGGAGCAAGTTGATGAAGAGCCATCAAACTGGATATGTGGATCAGGAGACAAAACCTGTAGGTGGAAAAAGAGGCATCTGGACACAAATTGGGTTATGATCAATTCTGGGTCACCTGGGTGAGGGTGCCAGATTGTTGAAATACCAGAACAACTCAATGATTCCAGGAGACACCATTGATGTATCCAGATTTAATTGATACATTCATTTATTTTCTATGGCCTATCAAACCTTTACAGGTTATTTAAAGCCAGAAAATATTTTTAAATTGTAAGAATTTTTTATGTGTGTGTGTGGGGGGGGGAGAGATAATGATTTAGTGATACAAGTTTTCCTAATTAACACATGGGGAGAAGAGGTGAATTCATACCTTTCCCAAGGGTATTTGTGCGTAAGTGAATATAATGAACCCAACTGGAATTGGAACTCAGCTTTCCAATTAACTATTCTGAGCCATTATCCATTACACCACCCACCCATCCAAGTTTGCAGCACCTGGTATTCCCAAGCAATCACTACTCTAGGTACTGACCAGGCTTCATGTTGCTTAACTTTGGTGATCATACAGGAACTGGTATTTTGACGTGATGTGGCCATAAGCTGATGTATCCAAGAATATCAGAAAATGATGTATTTGAGAAACAGTTTGTGGGGATTACCCTACCTTGTCTGTCAGAATGCCCACTAAGTGACATTTTATTCTGGATTATAAAAGGAGGTAACATAAACCCTTTCTTTCTATTTTTGCTACAGGATGTTCTAGTGACAACACAGAGATTCCCTCTGCTAGTAAAGATTTCTACCCTAGGCATGCTGACTTCTTAATTTCACCCAACCATGTGGTACATCACACACGTGTACACACTATAGCTAAGCATGTTTTTTCTTTCCTCTTTTTGAGTTATCTGTTTAAACATTTTCTTGTTTTTTTGTGAGTTATGTTGTTCTTTATATAGATATATGTATAAAAATCTTCCATGTGTTGAATTAAGTTTTTTTGAAAATGTTGAATTCATTTATTCTGAAAGTCTTCATCCACCTCAGCAAAAAGTCATAATTTCTCCCTCTACAAACTGGTGACCAACAGCAACATAATCCATTACACTCCTGTGGCATGCCTCACTACAAGTTAATGCTCTTTATTTGGCTGGCTGGGTCCAAGGTGCAATGAAAGAATGCAGTGAAAGTTTTGACTTCTCAGTTTTGCCCATGTAGGTCTCAAGCTCATGTGGTGGGTGAGTGGGAGATAGGAAAAGAGGGAGTCAACTGTGATAATACTCAATATTCTCATTAATCACATCTATCTTCCACTAATATGGGTCTCAGGTGTGAGTGGGAACAGGGTCTAGAAGGAGGGCGCATTTTTGTAACATCGCTCTCAATATTTAAACTAAAATCAGATGTATTATCAATCTATCAAGGGACATGTTTTCTTTGTCTTTTTTCTTTCTTTCTTCTTTTATTTCCTGTCTAGACTGAGAGATGGCGGGATAGAATCTGGGTCACTTAAAAACTAGACAGTGTGACCTCCTAATGGAATAAGTAAAAGTCCGTCACCCAAACCCACATGACATGCACCTCCAAGTGTGAGTTTTTAAATATATTTTCCGTTTCATGTGCTCATTAGAAATGCGCCTATGAATTTATTCAATTACTAGATGTGGAACGAAATAGAAGTACCATTCCAGAATCTCCCAGTTTATATTGCAGAAGGTATAATTACCGATTTTTATTTGGATATTCTAAAGAACATCTATCTGTTTGCTGTTATGAAGACTTCAACATATGAACTCATGATTCATGAATAATCAAAGTGATGTCCAGTATCAGATACGTGCCTCTTGTTGATCTTACATTTATTATCTTACATTCTTTCCCTATTTAATTGTTTTGTTATATAAAATTGTTTTTAAACTTTCATCTCCTGTGTTGGTTGTTCATTGACATCCATGTTATGTATTTCTATCTGAGAGATCCCATCCCATCTTTTCTTTTTTTTTGTTTTTAAACCTGGTGTTCACCTCCGTATGTTGACAGTTTGTAACAACACACATGCACACAAACATATACACACAGAGTTCTGTTAATATTTACATATACAAAACCAAATTTAGGGAAATGGAAAAAAGGAGGTCGTGTCATGACAAAATTCTTAGTGGCAAAGTTCTGGTTGCCTAGAAAATCAGCATTTCAAATGCTACCTAAAGTTGAATTCCATTTTCTGTTACCTACTGGCCAACCCACATCTCCTCTGAATATACATTTACTTATATTTTTATGATATTTGCATATAAACAAGCCTACTGCAAATACAAAAACAAATTTGAGAACAGAAATATGTCATATCCACATATGTACTTGCACATTAACAAATCAATTAACATATGCACACACATTAACAAATCAATTACTCCTAAAATTACTCCGGTTATTACAGCCTGGTCTGTTTGTCTTACTTGACTGCTATTAAGTGTTATTATTTTAAAGGCTCATCAAGCTTAATTAGCCAATTAAAATTGTAAGAATTTTTAAGCAACATGACGATGTATACTTGAAACTTTCATTATCATGTTTGTCATTTCTGCTGGCTTTTTTATTCAATTTTATTGTTGCTCTTTTCAAAGCTTTATGCATGAAACATAAACATTAATGAATTTATAATTAACTATGTTTGGAATGAATGTATAATTTACATGGCAAATTGATCCTGACATGATGATTGCTAAGTGTTAAACAAGTGAATTCTCTGTTTTCAGTTAAGCATACTAACAGATGCCCTACACCTGCAGTCATTTAGTGATAAAGTATAAGCTGCAGTTACAGAGGAATCTGCAATTGTTTAAAATTTGGGAAAAAATGAAATAAAACTAAAAAGAATGGCACAAATTTCAGAACATGTTACAATATAAAGTATTGGAAGTGTCTTTTAATGCCTTGAATATTATAAGTTAAAGCATAGGAAATGTAGTGTGTCACACTGCTTACATTTTTCTACACAAACTGGATGTTGGCCGCTTGACCGTCCAAAACAGACTGCATAAAAATATAGTGTATAGGCTCCACGTATACATCTACTTTAACCAAAATAAAATGAATAATTTATTGATCAGCCAAAGCTACTCGTACTCCAAAAACCAAAACCTTAATTCAGAGCTGATTGAAGGCTATATATTCTCTAATTCAAACAAGCCCAAAACAGACCAGTGTTTGATGTCATCACCAGCAAGCTGAGAGAGAGACAGACACAACACAGATTAGCATTCATGTCAACACCAACATGCTGAGAGAGAAACACCTCCAACAACAGCAGCCATCACCAATGTCTATTTCACTTCTAATTTCACCATTCTCCCTCCCTGCTGCCTTAGCCACAGCAACAGATAGAAGTTACTAGTTTTGTATATATCTAAATAAATTATACATTTATTTTCCCATATTCAATGTTTTCTTTTTACTTGGATTTATGTTTACCTGAGGCAGAGAAGGAATTAACCTCCACAACATTAAAAGCAACAAGGTTCTGTTTTCCAGATTGCCCATTTCTGCCTCTGCAACAGGTGTCAGGCCAAGTGTGTGGGTAGCAAGAAGACCTCAAGAATGTGAGGAGCTAATTAAAACTGGCAGACAAGAGATAAAGGTTACCAAACAGAGAATAGAGAGCCTCAAAGAGAGACCCTGATAAACTGTGCCCTCTAGAATAAGTTTAAGCTATATTGAAGACATAATGAGTTTAAGACATTAAAAGTGATGTCCATCCTTGTTTGTCACTTTCTCATTCATTCACTCAAAATGACTGCTCAGCTTTTTTCTCTTTCCAGCAACATTCTCACTCAAATATTTGTGTTTTAAAATAATGGGATCCAGGTTGCCACAAAGAATTAGAGCATTGTAATGTTTTTTATATATTGTCTTTTCATTTTTATTCAATATGGCAATGTTTTTCAACCTTTTTTATTTCATGACATACTTGAACCTATAGTTAAACTTCCACAGGACACTTAAATTATGTTGAGCAGAAAAAGAGTAAAAGTAAATAATAAGAATACAATAATCTGTAACAACAGCACAGAAAGGAAGTTTGATTTCTATTTCATATTGAAGACTCTTTTGAACGTAAGTGTATATATGTGAAGATGTATTTTAGTGGCATCAGGCTATGCAAGTGCTTTGAATATTAAAATAATAATAAGTAGAATAAGTTAAAGCATAGGAATTGTGGTGTCAGGACGTGTGTGTCTTGAAAGAAGACCTCAGGAATGTGAGTAGCTAATTAAAACTGACAGACAAGAGATAAAGTTAACCAAACAGAGAATAGAGAGCCTCAAAGAGAGACCCTGATAAACTGTTCCCTCTAGAATGAGTTTAAGCTATATTGAAGATCTAATGAGTTTAAGACATATTAAAAGTGATGTCTATCCTGGTCACTTTCTCATTCACTCACTCAAAATGACTGCTCAACTTTTTTTCTCTTTCCAGCAACATTCTCACTCAAATAAATATTTGTGTTTTAAAATAATAGGACCCAGGTTGCCACAAAGAATTAGAGCATTGTAATATATTTTACACATTGTCTTCCCATTCATATTCAATACGGTAAAAAAATGACAAGCACTTTTATCTAGTTCTTTTATTTTCTTAGCCACATCTATATACCCAGGAGTTACTCACAGAACATTTTCCCTAACTGCAAAGCATCTCTCACAGAAGATATACCTACTCAGCTAACACAGAACATTCTTGCACCATTGCAGACATGTTGTATTTTGGTTGGGAGATATGTGGCATTGTAGTGATGTTACTGTAATGTTACAATCAACTATTTTCCTGACCCCCAAACTGACTGTTCATCCTCAATGTTGTCACAATATTATCATAATATTGCAAAGTGCTGTAACTAAAAGATTCTGCATCGGGAGGTAAAACAATTATTTTCATATTTTCTTTTATCAAGCATCCCTAATAAGAAATGCACATTCTCTCTTCCTGTAAATGTATTATCCATTTTCTGTTAATGCAACTAGCAATCTATTTGCAACAATAAAAGGTAATGTTGCAAGCATGTTGTGGGGAGTCTAAAAAAACATAATACTGAAATATGAAGGCACATTATGATAACAAAAAATGTCTTTAAAGTTAAGCAAAGTATTAAGAAACAGGAAATTTTCATTGGAAACAAAATTAAGAGTACTGAAGTTTTGTGATGTCAACGAACACTTGTTGGCACTTTTGTAATGTCAACGAATACTCATTGTCACTTTTGTAATGCTTGTTGTAGTAGAAACTTTGTAATCACAGATAGAACTATAGTAACGGTGTTGAACAATACTGGTGTCAGATGCTTTTGAATAGCATTCACACTAATAGTACTTGCTCAATAATACTTGCTCAAATAGTAACCCATATAGTGATCCGAATAAAGAAATAGTAGAGTGAATAGTATAGAGAATAGCAATATAGTAATAGAGGATAGAATAGAAAGAGTGATCAATTAGACGCCACATATATACATTTCCTTTGTGATCATATGGTCTACTTATTAGAAATGGAATCACCTGTGTTTGCTCTCTGGTGATCTGTGTTCAAACTCCAGTGTCGGCAGTGGCACTTTATTCCTATATAACATGAACTGTTATGTAATATCAGTCCTCCTAAAATAGCAGTGAATGTTGGACAATCTCCACACAGATGGAGAAGTGACTTGGGACAACAGAAATGTGGCTTTACAGTGTTATGCTGAGAATACCAGAGACAGAACACATGAGCAACAAGAAGATTTTAAGGAAAAAATGGAAACAAAATGGATATACTTTTACTTATAATCAGAAAGAGATAGTTGTAATTACTAGGTCATATAATGAGGAAAGGGGGCTAGGAAAATTTGACACTCACAAGATAGCAAGGAAGGACAGAGAAAAGTAGAGCATAACTTACATAATGAGCTTATGCGAATGATTAGCAGAACAGGGATTGGGAGATATATCAAAAAGAGAAACTTTGCTAAGGGCAACAAAGGACAGGAAGTTATAGAGAGCCATGATCCTGAAGTGACATCGCATACAGATGAAGAAGATGTAATGTTGCAGAATTATTGTAGTAACATAATTTTGTTAGCTAAGTAGTGATTTTTTTACCATAAACTCTGAAAGGGGCCCCAGACTTTTAAGTTTTGCAAGTGACACATTGCCAACATGATCCCACAAGAAATAACTGGAAATCACTGTTATACTGAGGTAGCTGATGACAAATAGTACTTAGCTGACTCACTCACTATCCAGTTTAATTTTCCTTCATGCAATAGTTGGATGTGATTGAAAGAATATAAAATGTATAGAAATAACACATTTATAAGTTCAAGTAGTGTTTTCATGATAATGGAGGCTAATAATAATGTCACATCAGGTTGACTCAGATAATGGGTGAGCTATGGTAGAAAGGTTTATTCTTCCATTTGCATTTCCCCCATTATGGGCATTATTATGTCGCTGATATAATAACACTGTATTTCATGGAGAGAATAGAATGGCTGAAAGGAAAAGGAATGACAAACATGCTTTATTCTCAGATAGTGTTTTAAATCATACAGAAAATTATATATACATGTGTCCCCTGCAGAGAAAATATAACACATGTGCAATAGGACAGGTTGATTTTGAAACTGTGGTATTGCACTCAATTTGAAAGTTTGGGATTGACATGATAAATAATGACACAAAATATTTTCTTCAAAATCTTTACAGCTTTTTGAGAAACGAGTTTAAAGATTATATTTAATTTAAAAATCATAGCAATGGAATTTAATTCCATTGATCAGTGATAACCTTATAGCACAGCCTTATAAAATTTATAATCAACTGAAGCTTTATAAATTTTATATGGACAAGATGCATGGCACAAGCACATTATTACTAAATCATTGTGCCATCAAATAAAGACCATTTACTTCAAAGGGAAATTACACTGAACAATTTAGCAATATATTATGATGTAATATGTTATACAGTGCAGTAGTTTTAGTGTGATTTTCAATAAACAATGCAAATTTAAAACATTTTGTCTTATAATTTCTGCCCAGCAGTATTATTGTGTTATATACACTTTTATCTACTTTTTGTTTTTATTAATTATGATCTAACATATCTTATTCATTGAGTAGTTTTTTTATAATCTTTTACAATTTTTTTAGATAGTTTCTACTTATCGAATACAGTAAAAAGAATATATATCTTGCTTGTGGTGATTCATAATTAAAATTTTGGTTTAAATGTATTTCCATTCAGTGAATTTCATATATTGTTTCTTCAAGGCTTAGCATGAGCAAAACAAATTCACGCTTTGGACAAAAAAAAGAACCCAGAATGACATTAAAATTCACAAAAAAATTTTCATCCTTTAATAGTCAGTTGTGCTTAGCTTAATTTGTAACATAAATTAATGTAAGTAGAAAAAAGCAAATCTTGATAAGATAGTGAGGATCACGATGCACTGTCCAGGGCCTTCAATCAGGCTTTCTGGTTGGTAGGGTTTGGGGTGGGGTGTGGCTGGCATAATACTGATTCTGCTGAGCTTATTAGACCTACTTATGATAAAACATAGATATTGTGGAGAGTGACTAAAATGCTTACTCATAGTGGATCTTGGTTTGGGGTTTTACTCAAAGTCAAATTATTGTTTGAGATTATTTTCAAGATATTATCTTCAATATATGGATAAGATTCAAGATAAAAGAATACAAGAGTAGGTACTTT
Organism: Acanthosepion lycidas; assembly: GCA_963932145.1. Classification (NCBI taxonomy): domain Eukaryota; kingdom Metazoa; phylum Mollusca; class Cephalopoda; order Sepiida; family Sepiidae; genus Acanthosepion; species Acanthosepion lycidas. The sequence continues at coordinate 33,069,099 of OZ010601.1, read as the reverse complement.
TATCTGTGTGCCCATGTAGTAAAAGAATGTGGAACAAGGTCAGAGTTTAATGTGGCATTTCTGAAACACCATACAAATATTGCTCAGGCCCTCTATGCACTTTCCCTTTTAGGGATGCCAGCTAATGACCCCAGCCCTCTTCTGAAGGAGAGGTTCCATGAAGGGATGGCCTCCTGGGTTTTGAGCTGATAATAATTTCAACATCCCTATCCCACTCTATCCTATAGTTAAATTTTGCTGACCGTTTTTTGTGAATTCATGTAAGCTCATAAGGACAATAACAGTAAAAATGTTTTTGAATCCTGAAAATTAAACATTAGATTTCTATTAATTAAAAAAAAAATTCTGTTAATTCACAAAGAGTACTTTTATAAAGCAATGAACTTCTAAATGGTTTCATAAACTGAAATGATCAGTGACAAACTCATATTTATTTTGATAGTTTTATTATTGTTATAAATCTTTTTTTTACTATGGTTGTGTTGAAATATGTGCAAATTTGGTTTGCAATAAATAGAGTTATTTAAAGAAAGAATATTTTTATTGACAAACAAGATTAGCTATTCTATTTTATTTAAAGAATTTGCAAAAGATTACGAGTGTATCACGAGTAAAAAATATTCAAGACAGGTGAGTGCGTGTTAAAAGGTGGCTCCATCGGGTGTGGGGGCATAATTCCATTAGACTAGTAGTTGGCCCCAAAAGGTCATATTCCGGCCCTACAGACAGACAAACAGATAGATAGCCAGCCAGCCAGAACTTTTCTTTTAATATTTAGAACCATTTTCTTTTCTTAGAATGAAACGCAAGGTCGTTTAAAACACGTAAGATAAGAAGAATGAATAGGATAACGATTTTGGGCGCTTAGAAAGAAACAAACTTCAGTGAAAAACTGAACGGTTGATTTAGGCTCGACTGCTGCTGAGGTCAAAGAGGTGTGGTAGTCTATGTGTGAATGAAGTAACCAATCCCTAATGACGAATTCGGTCGTAGGCGGAAAGGGATGAGACAAACCGACCGGTAAATTTAAGAAGTGAGAAGCGGGAATGAGAAAAAAATGTGCAACGAACAATATGTGTAGCTATAACAATGTGGGGTGGGGCTGGCGGAGATTTCAAAATTTACAATAAGAAAAAAGCGGTAAAAAAAAGGAGAAATTTATACATATTGAAATGAAAGGAAATAAAAACTGTAAATGAATTGTTCTTTTTCTTTTTATCAGTTTTATTTACGTTTCTTAGCCTGGTACAAGAAAGAAAGCGCGAATGAGTGCGTTGTTTCACAACAAATCTGAAGCTATAATTCGAATCGGAAATAAGCCACAGGGAAAAAACGTCACAGAAAAAAAACTCACGATTTAAAAGTCACATTACGTGTTTTTTTTTTTTGTTTTGTTTTTTAATTGACAATATTATGCAAACACTGACAAGTGAAAAAACTAAAACACAACATCGAAAGAATAATCACATTTTTTTCAATAATTTGTTAGAAAAAGCAAGGTAAAAAAGTCTAAAGACATCTGTCGTGTATATAGGCTACATGGGTCAGTTGATTGAATGAAAATGATTTTCAATTCATTCAACAAGCTTGTCGCTAGAGATCAATTAGTGTTGTAGTCACAGTAGTGAGTTCCATCCTCACTGAGTGCTCCGTACTTGCGACTTTGTGTTCGTAACTCACTAATAAAGACTACATATGACGCTAACAACAAATATGGCATTATTATAAAATTAACCAAAAGTGCCTTCTATTTGAATTTCAATTATGTGTGCGTCTCTAGGGTTGTTTTTGTTTTTTGGTTAGGGTGGTTCTTTTCATTTTGATTTAAATGAAAATGTCAATAATTGTTAATGATTTAACAATTATTGACATTTTCATTTAAATTTGTTTTATCAGTCAGTACATTCATCTTAGCATTCCATTAATGAATGGAATGCTAAGATTAGTGTCCCGACTGATAAAACAAAGAAAATTTACCAGTTTCGTGGTGAGGTGACATGTCGAGCTATAAATCATTTATTGCTTGATAAATGCGTCCTTTGTTACATTTTTTTAATATGATTTATTTTAAATAAAATAATTATTTTAAAAAGTAAAAAATTCAATTATTACTAGTTCTGCAATTCTTCCTATGTAGTGTGTTTTTTTATTCAACAATTGACCTTTTTTGCTTTGAATTTTCATTCCAGCATTTGAAATCGTCAAATTCAAATATTTTCTCTTTATTACCATGAATTGTTGTTTAGTTATCTAAAAAAGTTGATTTTTGAGGCACAAGGCTTCAATAAGCATGATGCACCACCCACTAAGGATTACACTATTGAGTGTGATCCTCACTACTCAACTCAACTCAGTAATAAAGTAAGACCAGAGAGAATAGTTTACTAACAATTTTTATACAATGTGAAAGCAATCATTGTTAATGTTAACTATTAGCTTTGTTTGGGCACATGGCTATAGGGCACCAAGTTCGGATTGTCATACTCTGCTTCAAATCAAACCTCTTTCTGATTTACTCTCTCTACCAAAACATGTTGGCTGGATGTAAATGTTACAAAAGCAAAATTAAAAATAAAAATGTTACTTTCTGTATAGGGGTCCAAGCATCACATCCAGCTCAAAAAACTAGGTACTTCCAAAGAAACATAAAAGCTAAAATCAAAAACTGAACGGTTGATTTAGGCTCGACTGCTGCTGAGGTCAAAGAGGTGTGGTAGTCTATGTGTGAATGAAGTAATGTATACTCTCCTCTCAATTTATTAAAAATTGAAATATCTTTGAAGCTTTTATTTTAGATTTAATTTCAAGCTAATAGATTAAATTTAATATTTCCAATAAGCAAAAGATTTTTTTTGTATTTCAAAACTAATTTAAATTGACTGAAGGAGTTTTTTTGTTTTGAAATTGCTGATTTTAGTACAATTTTTAGCCATCTGTCAGCACAATATGATTCTCTTTATTAAAAAATCTTTCAAAAATAAAATATACTTTTCTGAAAGTTTATTTGAGGAATATTAGCAGATTTAAAGTTTAATTAATCTGATTTGAAACAAATATTACTTAATTTTAGTTTAAGATATCACAGAAATGCATTTTTTTAACACAGAGGTAAGTGTTTATTTAAGGTGTTGACATCTTGACTGACAGCAGGGAGTTTATCTAATTTTTGCCTATGGGCAGGAGAATATACCTGTAAAAATTAATTGAGGAATATAACGTGTGTGCTTTTTTTGTATAATTTTTAACTACTCATTAATCTTAAAAATTTAGGAAAATATTCTAAGTAATCTAATTTTTTATTTAATTTTAGGTACTTTGGTTTTAAATTTACTATAGTTTTTGTTCTTATTTTTTGATAATGTCATGTATAAATATCCATATTTACAAAAATTGTCACACAAAAAAATTTAATATTCTTTTTAAAATATTGGGAATCACTAAATTGTAGTAAGCTTTTTCATTTATGATTAGTAAATACAGTTTTTACTTAATACCAATATCACCTAACTGGTAAAAATTAATACAGAAATTTAAAATATTTAAAACTTTATTAATTATTCCAATTAAATTTTTTTAAAAATGAAAACAATTCTTGTAAAAATTCATTATCCATCAAAAAATTTTTATATCCAGAATATATCTTATTCATAAAAACAATTAATTAAATAATATCTTAGTTTTATTGCATTTTTTATTTTATGATTCATAACAGATTTTCTGTAACTGGGGGTAATGTTTTACAAAAAATAATTGATGATTTCAGTTCTCTAAAGAATTCTGTTTTTAACTAATATAAATATTAAGAGGGTGAAAATTTGATTTCTCAAAATTTCATAAAATTAACTAAGTGGGGAGTAACAGATGTAAAAAAATGTTTTTAATAAGATTTTCTAAAAAAGAAACATTTCTAAAATAATTTCATTCGTTTGTAAATACGTCCTGAAAGTTTCATTAAAATCTGAGAATTACTTGATTTTTGCAAGAATTTCCAAATCAATGTGTTTTTCGCCATCAAAATGACATTAAAATTTCCTATACTAATGTTTCCTATACTGATGCAAGAAAAACAAGATTTTTAATCAAAATTTCAAATGTTCTAAAAAGGATCAAAAAATATAATTTAATAAACAAAATATTCTTTGGTTTTTCCTCTTAATAACATAAAAATTTTGATGATCAAAACTTTGTTTTTATTAAGTTTGCAACATTTTTTTTCATCATGGCATGCTAAACTTTTTAGCAAATCTGTGGAGGTACCTACACAAAACAAATCTCCAAAAAAATCTAAAATACAATTTAAACAATGGAGCCAATGACAAACATTGCCACTAAAGCAAAAGCATGACAAAAAAGGCTGAGTCATGTATCTACCCTGACTACTTAAAAGGATCCACTCATGACACTCAAGTCAGTAGGCAGGCAGTTATAGAGTTCACCAGTGGTCTCCCAGACAATGGACCCTACACAAGCTTCAACATCAAGTTTGTTTAATGGATCCTACAAAAACTTCAATGCCAAGCCTGTATACAATCAACTCTCCCATCCATTATATTGGCAAAACAAAGAATTTTATTTTAACATATCATGTTTCCTTTTCTTTCCACTTCACTGGCAGTACTTTGTGTTTTTGTTTGTTCTCTTTCAAACATATACAACATATAACAGGATCAAACCCACTACTCAGTAGTACAGGTTGAGTACGCTTTATCCAAAATTTCAAAATCTGAAAACCTCCAAAATCCGAAAGTTTTTTATGAGCTGACATGACTTGTCTCAAATGGATAATTTCAGAAAGAAACATGGCTATGATTATTGTGTTGCAATGTTACAAATAAAATGCTGACTTTTTTTCAGTTTTCATTACATTTAATTGTAATCAGTATCTATGTTTTGTTTTTATACAAATACTATAATTGTTACATTTTAATCAATTCCATTGTTGGTAGAAACTGATAGCTTACTGAATTTTCCTTCTCACACCAACAGTGATATCATTGATGATGTATACTCTCCCTCAATTTTCTCCCACCTGATATAGAAGTAGTGTTTGGTGTTGCATTTATATATTTTTCATAAGCAGTGATTATGTTTTTTGTACACATACAGAAAGCACAAAACATTATTTTGATGTGAAATCTTAATTTCACCACTTAAAAATCTCTGTGAGCATTAATGAACCTGAATGGAATTGGAACTTGATTCTTTGATTAACAATTCTGAGCCATTATTTGTTATACCATCCACAGTTCCAAGCTTACAGCACCAGGTATTCCCAAATGGTCATCCATCTAGGTACTGACCAGACACGACATTACTTAACTTCAGTGATCATGCGGGAACCAGTATTTCAACATCATGTGGTCATAAGCCTGAAAAACATAGGAATAATATTGGCAAAAACCTTGTACAATATTGTCATCTGTTTTTTTGCTTTTTGTAAAAATCCTCTTTGAAAATCCTTTCAGAAGCATTAAAAGAACTTTATGAAATATTTGCTATTTAATTACCTGACAATTTAAATTTCTATTCAAAATGTGAAAAACATGAGAAAAGCCAAAGAAAAAAGCCAAAGAAAAAAGCCAAAGAAAAAAGCCATAAAAATTGAAAGGAAAAAATGAGGAAATCAAATAATTGCAATGTACGAATTTATTTAAAAAATAAAATCTTATTCAGGAATAGTCATAGCAAATATTAAAATAATAATAATAATAATAGTAAACAAATTGAAGATTGGACTGAACAGACAAAAGATTTGTGTGGGAGTCATTTCTGTTCCATTCACTATAACATTTTTTCATTCTATAACAGTTTCATAATTTTTTCTTCTTGCTTTTATATTTTTTCTTCATCTTCTATCTCATATTTTTGCATTATTCGTTTTGCATATTGTTTTTAAATCTGCTACTTTTCATGTGTATTTTGGACTAAAAATAATTTTTTTCTAAAATGTTAATCTAATTCCTCCCTATTAAACAGATTTCATATAATTATTCCTTTTTGTAGTCAATGTTACTTTCCTTCATTTACATTCTTTTTCCTTTCTTTTAACATTATCTAACCAGAAATATAAATCCAGTATTCTAAATAGAAATGCTTTTGCAATGAATTGTTGAAATGGATGCTGACTTTTGGGCAGCATTAAAATTTGTGTATCACTGTTTTGAAAACTTTTAAAGGATGAAATATTTTTGCTGATTTTGACGTCATCCTGGAATCATTCTTTTTCATCCAAATCCATCAATTTGTTTTTCTCATGCTAAGTCTCAATAAAATACTATATAAAAGTCATTATTCTTTATTCATAAATGTTGAATGTGTTAAAATTATTAAACTTTTTAACTAGAAAAATCTCAAGTTGACATTAAAACATTCCACAAAACATTGTTGATTTATATAAGATGGCATGATCTATTATGACATGTCTCTAATTTGTATTTAGATTGCATTTATATTAAATTTTTCTAGTTCACCTATATTGTATATGATCCATTATTGTACAAAATTAAATTACAATAAAATTTGTATTTTATATGAATACTACCTCATGAAAATTGAGATGTAGTAGATTTGGGGGCCCTTGTATCATAGATTCAGAGGGGAGTGTATCATGAAACCCTTTCACCGGCCATGCCTGGTAACATTGTAACATTATTTAAGAGTCAGTAATTTTTGGTTGAACAACTCTGGATTTAGCATTCACAGCTATATACATCACTAAGTTATATTTATTTATTTTTTAATCATTTCACCCCAAGCAAAGCAATAAAATCACTAAGACATTGGTAGTGCAAAAGAATTTAAAAGAAAAACATTTTAAGGAGCAAGAACAACAAAAGAACAGGACCTAAGTAGACAAAAGATAGCGACTGACATTGCATTTAAATTTTTGAAGATCAAACTTGGCTGGAAAGCAAGAAGCCAGAAAAGAGTTCCACAAGTGAGAAGCATGATGAAAAAACTGTTAGCATAGAAATTACTAGCCATTTCAACTGTAAAATAATGAGACCTTGCTGTCAATTTAGTCAGTCAGTTATGTGCTATATGTGATACACACTTAGGCGATCATGTATCTTCGATACATGACTGATGAGGCAGATTTTTTTCCCCACAGTAGGTTGCTATTTCTTTCTGTGGTAGACCAGTTGCCATCCAAGGCTACAGAACCCAGTCTATCCTGCTATTTACCCATAGCTGGTGGGAGAAGAAGAGGATTCATACCTTTCTCAAGGGTATTAGCATGTAAGTGAATGTAACAGATTCAACTGGAATTCAAACTCAGCTCTCTGATTCCTCAATCCAAGCCACTATCCATTACTCCACTGTGTACTTAAATTCATAAACTCTCAGTACCAAAGTGGAAAGTTCATCAGAATAATTACCATGAAAGTATTTATTTATTTATTTTTCTGCCTGGATTTCTGAGATGAGGAGTTATCATTGTTCACATTATTTACACAAAGACCATTGTCCTGATCTTTGTTGTTATAATCACAATGTTTTGGTTGTTATGCCCTTGGGCCTTCATCAAGTGATTGTCAATTCGAGTAACCTTCAGAGAAATTTCAACTGATGCCTTTATTTAATCTACAAGGATAAATTGTTCTTGTTCAACTGCCCTTATGAATTTATTTTCATTTTTATTTTATTTTCAGAATAATTAAAATCAGGTAGATATTGCTTAGATTCCGAATAATTTATTTTCCTGCAATATAAAAAAATCCTCCCCAAAACCCTTTATGTTTTATACCTTGATGTTGTAGGGAACGAACTGATAACTGATATACAAAGAACTGATACACCTCTATTAAATGGACTGGTCCAGTAGTAACATCTTGTTTTCCAGCAAGAATCAAGAGATCGAACTCTCTGCCTTCGGGCAGAGAGGAACCCAGAGGAGGCTATGCTGAAGGGCAGAGTCTTGTCTGTGGAGGGAGACAAACCCAACCTTGTGTATACGGGGTCTACGACGGATTTTTGCACAAGCCTATGGGTTCGGATTGCCCCACATAAAAATTGGCCTTGTGCCACATCCTCCCTCTTCGGAAGTTCAGGTAAATATTGCTTGATTTCCAGCTTCAGATGAACTTGTAAATATCTACTTCTATTGTTTTTGTTTAGAATAAACCCTTATACTTTGTAAGTTGCCATTATAGTTATTATTTTCAATAACCACCCTGGATAACATTACAAAACTTGATGATCATCATCTTGGTCCCTACACTAACACCTTGACTAATACTAATACTAAGATATTGGCTAGTACTAACACCTTGAATAATACTGATACTAACACTTTGACTAATACTAACACCTTAAATAATACTAACACAAATATCTTGTTTAATACTAATACTACCACTTTGACTAATACACATTGAATAGTACTTACACAAACACCTTGACTAATACTAACATGGATACCTTGACTAATACTAACACTAACATCTTGAATAATACTTATGCAAATATCTTGACTAATACTAACATGGATACCTTGACTAATACTAACACTAGTACCTTATAGGGTTTGTGAATAAAAAATTTAAAAATCTACATAAATTATGATTTTGTAAAACAAACAAATTAAACAGAATCAAATTATAGCAGATGGATTTTTAGAACATATTCTGTTAATTAATCAATTTCAGATAAAATAAAAACGTCTATTTATTGAAAATTATTAATAAGATATGATATCTCAACTAAGTGGATACAATACATACATACATACATACATACACAGTCATGTTTTTTTTAGGCAGGACCGGGATTAATCTCACACAAGGCAAGGTGGGTCCTGCCTGACAAAGGATTTGACATAATGATTTGAGGCATGGTTTTACAAGGCTAGATAGTTTTCCTAACACTCAACTTAGACCCAATCTTGAGGCCTCACCATAGCCTGCCTTATATATATATATATATATATATATATATATATATATACACACACACACACACACCCATCACATGTTGGCTCATATAAGAAGCTTATCCACCATTTGAGAGGTCTTGTTTTTCATTCTGGGTAGTGATATGCTACCCTCCTTACCAGCAGAAAAGTTAGCAGGGGTGCTGGTTTAGACACCAATCATCCGTTCATGTGACAGATTGTACTGGGTTATATGCTACCAGTAACAGGTCAATTTGTGACTTACCCTAATTTAAAATAAAATTTAATTAAGCCATCATTTATGGAGAAACATAATTCCGCAGCATTTAAAGTGTGTATCAACTTATTAATCTGCCAAGTTTAATCTTTTAAGCACTTATAGTTATTAAGTTATTTGAAATTTTATACTCTTCAAGCAGCACACATTCAACATTGATTTCATTAATAAAATGTGACATAATGTAAATAAAAAATTGTCTTAATTATTAATTTTTATTAATCTCTCTTTCATTTTATTTTTGTTATTTTTTATCAGACAAAAAATAATGATCTTAAAAGATTTTTAATCTGATATCCTGTCAACATGAGATGGATTAAAGATTATATTAATCATTTTTTCCATCTCATCAAAAGACATTGTACTACATTTCCAACAATACAATATGCATCTATAATTTATCAAGAAAAAATAAAAATATTCAAGTGATGAATCATTCATGAGCATGCATTATTTTTTTATATTTCAACATTATGTTTGTCATCATAATTTAATTATTTATAATCAAATATAATTAATTCTGGGGTCAGCAAGAACTAGTGTGTCAAATAGGAGTTTTATATATGTTAACATTATTTTTATTTGTAATCATCACTTAATCATTTATAATTATATATATATATATATATATATTTAATTCTTCTGTAATCAAGGAGCAGGTATATCAAACATGAGTCTTTATATCTTAACATTGTTTTGATTTGTAATCATTTATAATCATATATAATTAATTCTGGGGTAAGATGATTCTAAGAATAGGCCAAGAAAGCTTGCGCATGTCCTGTCTGACTAAGGGCCAATGATTTTAAGCTTACCACGCGATAACAAAAAAGCTTTTTAAAATGAAATATTTACCTTTTACTCTTGGATTAATTTACATTTATGACGTTGAAGTAAGTATACAATTTGTTTATTTTATTTTCCATGTAATTTCAGTATTTTAATTTTATCTTCATTATAAAAAGATAATTTTTGGGTGTGCGAAATTGACAATAAATGCCATTATTAAAAATTTTATCACAAAGTTAATTTAATATTTTTGTCTGTGATATTGTTCTTCATAACAATGAACATGTTATGGATTGGAATCAACCCATAACAAAGAAAAGGGCAAGAAAAGTTTTTAAATATAAAAATATAAAATATTTTTTATTTTCATGTTTTTACATTTAAATTTTTCTCAGTGTGTACAAGTGTTAAAGTTCCTTGTTTGTAGCTGTTTGTAAAGATGAAAAGAAATGTGATTTCTTTGTATGTGTGAGAAAAAAGTGGCAAGAGAGAAAGTGAGAAGGAAAGTGTAAGTGTCATGTAGATTGATGAGAAAGAACGTAAGTGTCACATAGCTTGGAGGGAGGAAGATGTGTGAATCAGTAAGAGAATTTCTTTTAAGCTGTGGTGTCATGAATCTGTTGCAGCATGTTGCTGCTCCTTCTCCTTACTACTTGTCTGGTCTAGAGATTTGGCTTATATTCTCTTCAAAGGGATCATAAAGCGTGTTTTTTATTGTCAGTGGGAACATGACCTATTGCTTGAAAAACGTTAAATATTTATTTTCAATGGGTTAATTTATTAACAGGAAGGATGCACAAATCCTCCAACTCAGAAATCATATTTTTGTCATTTGGCATTTGATTGTTTTGGCATTTATTTACATCTTTGCTCTACAAACATATTAATTATAAAATTTTATTTTTTTAATAATTTGTATTTTTCTAAGATATGTTGAATATTTTGCCATTGCCCACATATAGAAGAAAAAAATGTAACATTTTGTACTGCAAAATTAATAAAAAATGTTATTTATTAAGAATCTTATTACAGTTTATGTTATAGGTATCTCAAATCCATTACATTCACTTACATGCTAATACCCTTGGGTGGGAAAGGTATGAATCCTCTTCTTCTCCCCCTAGCAAATAGCGGGACAGACCAGGTTCTATAGCCTTGGATAGCAACTGGTCTCCCAAAGAAAGACATGGCAAGCTACTGCAGGGAAAAAATCTGCCATATCAGTCATGTATCGAAAGATACATGATCGCCTATGTATGTATCACACATGACACATAACTGACTGACTTGTTCTAAGGTCATTAGAGGACTAGTGTGTCAAATAGGGATGTTTATGTTGTGGAAGTTTGAAGTGAATATTTGACCTTGTAAATATATTAAATTGTTTGCTTAAAACCTGACATCCCCAAAAGAAGTTATTATTAATATTTTTAATAAGGATATGTGTTACAAACTGAAACTCACATTATATACTGCTCATATAAATATAAGTATATTATTTACATTATTTGAACTGTTGTCCTCATCTTTGTTGCCATATTTATTACAATGTTTCAGCCGTTGTATGCTCCGGCCTTCTTCAGGTGGTTGGAATGTCAAACTGAACCCTTTATTTTGCTCACTGGGGTAGACCGTTCTAGTTCCACATGCCATGCCTAATGGATGTCAGTTATCCGTTATCTCCTGTTAATTTTCCCTCTGAAAGTTATCCACCGCCTTAACCAGGTATTGAACTCACACTTTTTGGGTCCTGTCACTGGATCTAACCAACACCTTTATCCACTGTCCTTGTCCATGTGTCCTTGAGGACAACAAATTGTTACCAACATCATTTGGTTAATACTAATTTTATTACAAAAATGTTGAGTTGTATAATAAAATCTTTTTCTTTTTAAATTTTCTTCATCTTTTTATCTGGTTCATATCAACTTAAAATTAAAATTTATATAGCTTATAACTGTGTAGTGGAAAAATCATATTTTAAATCAGTTAATTTATAATATAGCTTATATTGTATACTCAAATATAAATTTTACACAGTATTTATAGTAAAAAGACAGACATGTTCACACAAAAATGCAACAAGTTTGTGGTAAAAATAAGCTTCACTAGGTGGAACAAAATTGTAATCAAGTACATGTGGGAAAATGAAATAAAATCAATAAATAGAATAATAATAATGAATAAAAAAAGAAATACATTTTCCCATGATGCTAGTAATAAAGGAACAGGAAATTTTATTACCCTACTTCACTTCACTAAATATCCATCAGGTGACACTGTTTAAGTTCTATAAAAAGACAGACACTTCCATCCTATTCCATCCTCTTCATTTTCCCCTTTGCTCCAAGATGTAGCAGAATGTGGATGAAGACATCCCCACTGAGAAATCTCTTTGTCTTCCTCTTACTCCAAGATGTATCAATGTGCAGATGAAGACATCCCCATTGGGAAACATCTCCTTTCCTCAGTCAACTAATGGATGAAATAAGTACAAACTTTAATTTGGCCATTCCAACTCAGTGCAAGGCTGACGAGCTTGACCATTATAATCATGCTTATCATGACTTATCCTAACTTACATCTGGACCAGAAAAAGAAACTCATTCCTACTTTCCAACGCATAACATTTAGATGTGTTTTGCCAAACTTCCAACAATGAAGTAAATACAAATTTTACTTTGGTCAGTCCAACTCAGTAGGATTTGAGCTCATCCATTATAATGATGCTTATAATTACCCTAACTTATTCCTGGACCAGAAAGAGAAAACAGACATGCCCAAGAGACATTGAGAACTTTGTTTCCCTACAGTTTCTAATATAAAAAAAGAATAAGTGGTCTGTAGTATAAACCTAAATTTCATTGCTTCTTTGTTCACATGGGAACATGCACACACCAACAATATACCAACACACAGGCTTTAAGTTCCATATACACATTCCAGTGACAATTGGCTGTCTCTTTAGTGACTTAAAATAGAAGTGAACATTACATTATGTCTACATGCAGCATATAAAAGAAACAGGAAAACTTCTACAATTTATTGGTCACCAATAGTCAGGTGACATAGATGAAACTGTCATGATATCTATCTTTGACACAGAGAGCAGGGAAGCAAAGTAAAATATGTTTGGATAATGATTTAACCTTGTGGTAGGTCATGTATAGAGGTCTTGAGATATTTTAGTTGCATGTTGTAGTATTTGCTGTAGTCTGAAAAGGTCTTTTCTGCTTAAAGTAGTCAATAGCCCTGCTAGTTTCTGCCGGCAGTGTTTGGCAGCTGCTGTTAGTACCTGTAGGCAAAGGTTGTCAATAAAGAACAAAGACATGTGAAATGGAATGAAGATATATTTATTTTTAGCCTCTGTACATAGAATTAAGGTGAAATTAGTTTTATTCACTTCCCATAAAGTGGATAAGAAACATCAGTTTATTTTATTAACAAGTGTGCCACCCAGTGCAAAGGTGATAATGGCTATGTCTCCATTTACATAAATACAGTAGTAAATACTGTATGTTGGTCTGCAGTTGGAGAGTTGTCTTTGGCTGTGCTGGTTAGGCTCTTTCTCTCTGGGCAGAGAGGATTCCCAGATGAGGCTATATTGAAGGGCGGAGTCTTGTCTCAGGAAACAGCTGCTCGACCCTGCATAAAATGGGGTGGAGGGTGAATTTTTGGCCGAGTCTATGGGCTCAGATGCCCCACATTAAATTCGGCCTTGTGCCATATCTGACCATGTGGGGCAGTTGGTAGATATTCTGCAGTTGGAGATTCATTGTGGAATTCACTTGACTCACTTCTAGCAGTTGACTACTTCTATGCACCATTGACAAATCTTATATGTGTTGTTCTTGTCCTAAGTATTATCGTTCATTACCAACCTCTGTGTGATTATTCTGTTCAGCTGCAGACTGTGCATCAACATGATGCACAGTCTGCAACAAGATGTTGTTTGATTATTAATCTTTTCATGGTTGAAAGTGCCAAAGACTTAAAGTTGTTAAATCTGAAAGAAAAAGAAAAAATCATTAGACACATAAACTTAATTTACATTTAAAATCAGTTCAAGTTATTGGAACACCCTTTACATATTATAAAGAGCTAATAAAAAAATAAGCTAGCAATATGTTCATTAGTAGAATTTAGTATTTTTGAAATTTATTCTAAAGAAATGATGGGTTAGAATTTTTGTTTGAATTTGTTCTTTCTTTCTTTCTTTCTTTCCACTGAACCATCTGTACTGAATAAACCTAACATCTCAAAAAAAGATACTTCTTTTTTATATATATTTGCATAAATACAGGCTTGGATGAAGGTAATAAAAATAACAACCTAGCCTTGCTCTATTTCCTGTACAATATCAACTGAAACCCATTTAAATGCTTCCTCTGTAAAGAAAGAATAAGCATAATCTTATTTCCTGGCACCTCAACATCCTTTTCTCATTTCTCCTGATTCAATGAGTGCAAGTATCCATCCATTTAACATTAATGAAAGAAAATAGATTGCCAATTGAAATAGTACGTTTCACACTGTCAGATTTTATTATGCAAGTTAATGTTTTGACAATAAAATTGTATTAACAAACTGGTGTTGGCAAAATTTCCAGGATATATTTCTAAGAGCAAATCTCAGCTTATATATATATATATATATATATATTTGTGGATTTTTATTTATTAATCTGATAGATCTTTATTACTTAAACGTTATTTTTAGTGGATACTTGTACAAATAAATAAATAATAAATGAATAAATTATCTATTCAAATACAAGTATCCACTAAAATAATTTTCATGTAATATATATATATATATATATATATATATATATATATATATACATACACACAGACACATGCATATATATATATATATATATATATATATATATATATATATATATATAAATATATAAATTTCTACTGAACATAAAGTGAGGAATCTGTTCTCTATTGTCAAGTAATAAACTGATCCACTGCAGAATTATTCATTATGTCAGTTTTTATTATGCAAATTTTGTTTTGACAATAAAATTGTATTAACCAACTGGTGTTGACTAAATTTTCAGGATATATTTCTACAAGCAATATATATTATACTATATATATATATATATATATATATATATATATATATATATATATAGTGTATTGCCACAGCAGATCATTATTCAAACATATATTGTTAAATATAACAAGCATTGAATGTCTATTATGTTTGATCATGAGCCATTCTGCACTTCAAATAGTTGCTTTAATTTCGGAAGAAAATAAAGACAAAAATTGTCCAACATTTGGATATTTTTATTAACCAGTTCCTTGAGCTAAGCTTTTGCCTCACATGAGCCATCTTCAAAGTGGTTACATGGACATTTAAACAAGGATATTCACCATCAAAGATGATATTCTGTTATGTTGACATAGAAGATTGCTATGTAACGATAACAGTCGCAGAATAGCAGATGCAGGTTATAAATTCATGATGTGGTTCTATGGTGTTATACTATGAGAATGAAATATTAACAACGGAACCATATGTCTAGATGTAATGTAAGGTGTTGTGATTAGTTTAAAATGTATTTTTGTTGAGTGTGCGTTGCTTTGTTTTAATGTAGATGGCCTCCAATATCTGAAGGTTCTTTTTACTGTGTGCATGCATGAGTATTGTTGTGCTATCAACTAATATCTGTCTAATATTATATATATGGCTTTGTTTTTCTAAGAAATGTTGTTTAATAGAACTAAGATCCAAAAAGTGACAGGTAAATCTATTGGCGATCATGCTTTTTAGTAAAACCAATATATGTAGTGAGTTTATAATTAGTATCAGAGATACAATCTCTGAACGGGCATTTAAATTGATAGATATGTTTTTTGTAGAGGATTTAGTTGTGTGGTTGTAGGGTTATTAGACACTATGAAGTCAATTGTTTAAAATTTTTTATATGATGAGCTTAATGGGTTTAACAATTCTACCTATTATGTTTTTGAGTGTTGTTTCATCATGCAATTATTATGCATTTGGTTACAATAGTATAAGTTAATACTATTAATAATAATTTTTTTTAAAACAGTGGGTTTAATATTGATTGGTTGATTGGTAGGAGAGAAGTATTTATACATAGCAGATAATGATGTCAATCATGTCATGGACTAGGACATTAGTAAATAAATTTTGTACATCCAAAGATGCGATTATTTGGTTGTTTTTGGTTTTACAGTATGAAGAATTTAATACAATATTTACTTGGGAGGTAGGGAGTAATTAATTTAAGGGTTTTTGAAAGGTAATATACTGGTGTAGGTATTTAGGAAATGATAGGTCGGAGGGGATGATCTTTTTTATGGATCATCCCCTTAGACCTATCATTTCCCAAATAACTTTAACTTGTGGTCATATATATTATATATATATATATATATATATATATATATATATATATATACAGGTTTTTAAGTCCTGCTTTTCTACATTTTCTATGCTGACATTCATTCTTGTGGTTTTTGCAATGTGACATGGTCCAAAAAATCATGATGCCCCCATTTACAAATTTGTAATATTTTCTATCAAAATTTTGAAAACTTATAGGAAGAGGCAGTTGAAATTTCTGGGGTACATAATGAGGAAGGAGGTCTTAGAAAATTTGATTCCCACAGGACAAATTGAGGGACAGAGGAAAGTAATGTGTAATATACTTGATGATGGATGGTAGAACAGGGTTTGGAATAAATAAAATGACAAAATTTATTAAGAGTTACAAGGGACTGAAAAATATTGATACATTGTTGATTGAATCTGTAATTAAATGTAACATTTGATCACTTGTTTTCTTTATTCAAAATTCGGACAGAACTTATGGGATGACCTGATATGTAAGGCCATGATTGTCTATGTCCTAAAGGAACATGACACATTAAAAAGAAGAATGATTAGCAAGTTTAGTCTGTGTTGTGTGGCTCTCCCCTTTTTTACATAAGATGGACTCATCCAAAGTATACTTATACTGACAGAGAGAATACCTGCTGTTGAGATACATTGAGATACATGGAGATACATTGAGACAGTTTGAGAGATACTGAAACAGACACAGGGTGTTCTCAGAGAGTTATACAAGAGTCCAGAGAGAGAGAGATGATTACAGCTTTACCTACAGAGACTTGTACATATGCTTTCTACTAACCCAGATTCCTGGACTACTAATCTTCACTTCAAGTCTGTATTCTTACATTCAATACATTTATTTTTCTATCTCAATTTCTGGCGTTGGTCTATTTATTTGTGCAGGATTCCATTCATGGAATCCACAACAGTCTGGTTGACTATTATTACTGAGTAATGAGTCTGATCCTCACTGCATCTCCCATGCAAAATGGACGTTAAATCAATGAACAATGGTTGAAATGTTGTAGAATTAAGTATAATATATATAAGAAATACTGATAAATTGTTTGGGAGTATCAGGTCTTATTATGCAAACAAAGAGAAGCATAAGTTATTATTCATATATAAATCCACACATATAATGATTACAGAAACATATATCTAAGTAACACAATATCTTATAAACTTAAATAATATTTTTTTTACATGTTAATATTGGCTCCTTAGTCTTTATCTTTTAAAATCTACATATGAAGAAAAAGAAAAACATAATAGCTACTAGGTTAGCTGTAAGCTCTCAGATCCCAAGATTATTTGAACAGTTCTTACATGCTCTTACATTTGTATCTGGGAAGCACATGGTGAAGTAATGGATAGCAGCTTGGATTGAGAAATCAGAGAGCCGAGTTCAAATTCCAGTCGAATCCATTACATTCACTTACGTGCTAATACCCTTGGGAAAGATATGAATCCTCTTCTTCTCCCCCAACCCACAGCTATAGGTAAATAGCAGGACAGACTGGGTTCTATAGCCTTGGATGACAACTGGTCTACCACAGAAAGAAATGGCAATCTACTGTGGGAAAAAAATCTGCCTCGTCAGTCATGTATTGAAAGATACATGATTGCCTAAATGTGAATCATGCATGGCACATAACTGATATTTAATGATATTTTTCTAATGTACAAATAACCTTTCACAAATGCAGTTGTTTTGCCAAATAAATTGATCAAAAATCATGTGAAGTTCCAAGCTTTTGACTCACATGAGTCAACATAAACAGAGGAGTGGTGGGGGGGAGATAAATATCCAGAAACCATTGACCATCTTGTATCAGGTTAAATATCCACTGGATATAAACTCAGCATGACAGAGTGGGCCAATATCTGCACTGAAAAATCTGCAACTTTTACAGAAAGGAAACTGCAAGAAATTGGTATGAACACCACCCATACTCGATTATGGAGATTGAACCTGTAACAATTTTATGAGACTTTACAATATACACAGACTGAACAATCAAAGCTTATTGCCCAAACATCATGATTAGAGACCACAAAGACAAAATGTGCTTTCTTATTGACATGGCAGTCCCTGCAGACGGCAATGTATCTTTGAAGATCTTTAAAATCTATCAAAATACAAGGACCTTGAAATCAAAATCTCAAAAATGAGGACATCAACAATTCCAGTTGTAGTTGGAGCCCTCAGATTGATTGGAAAAGATTCCAATAGACACATTGAAGGGATTCCTGGTAGCCCATACCTTAAAGAAATGCAAAAATTCTCCCAAATACAGCCTACACCTTATAAAGGACTTTATTTATGTAAAATATGTGTGATTATTTTTTTTTTTCAAAACTGCTCAGTGGAAAAGAAAATGTCATGATGCCATTTCTGACCTTAGGTCTCTGGTTGGGACCTGGAAACAATTAAGTATACACCAGAAATCAAAGGATATAAAATAATAATAATAATTTGTAGTTGTAGTTAGAGCCCTCAGTTTGATTAGAAAATGTTCCGATTGACTTGAAGGGATACCTGGTAGCCCATGCCTTAGAGAAATACAAAAAATTGTACTCACAAATACAACTCATGCATTAAAAAGACCTTTATCTATGTAAAATGTGGGTGATCTTATTTTTTTTTTTTACGAAAATGAACAATGGAAAATGTCATGAAGCCATTTCTGAAAAATGAAAGGTAACTGAATTTTTTATGCTCACGTTCACCAAAAACAAGGCTCCAGAGACACTCAAGGTAGAAGGCTACTGTTAAAATGGTTTTGAAGAATGAGGTATGTGATATGAATGAAAGAGAAAATGGCAAGAAATGAAGATTATGAGGATAAAAAGGATTGATAAAGAAATGATGAGTCAAAACTTAATAATGGAAGAACTGCTTTTGTTTTTGTGTTATTTGCTTCCTAAATCCTTGCCAAAAAAGGAAACAGGGTTTTAAAACCTGGCTGACTAGCCTATCCTGTTGTACTACTTGTAAACTGTACAATTCAATAAGAGACAACTTCATAATGTTGTCATGGTGCTGGCTGATGACACATGATTTACAAGGGTATCATTTAGCAGTGATTACTGTTCACTACAACTCACCCAAGCCCCAGCCATCTGTGCATTTCTAGCTCCTGCTGTCTAAGTTCTAAATTTAAAATACCACTGCTAAAAAATAAAAGAAATAAAACAAGTACTGTGTCCAAAAGATATTCAGCTACAGTGTGTTTGTTTATTCAAATATGTGTTGCATTGTATATGCTGTATGTTACCTTATTTAACAAGAAAATATACAATTGTTTTTAGCATTAATTGCTACCTTATCAAATTTATAACAACCCAATGATAAGAATTTAGGGAAACATTTCTTGAAGATCTTAATTGCCTGCCCTAATTCTCTTGTTTTGCAGATTATTTATTTACTTGTAAAAACTGCGTTTCTATTTCAAGGACAGGTAACAATGTCCTAGTCACAAAATTGTGGAAACAATTTTGTAAGTAACATTTAAAGCATTGGTTAATTGGTTAACAAGTGGTTGATGATGTTCATTCCTGCCAGTCACCATAAAAAAACAAAAAAAAAAAAAAAAAAACAGATTTATATTATTATACATTAAAAAGAACAAATGAAGAAAAAAATTAAAATCTGTTTCCATTCAATGAAATAACAGGTGGTTACATCCAGTTGTGTAAATTGTATTTGCTCCAGTTAGAACTGGTTACAAATTCAACCATTCTTTGTGAGTGTGTGTGAAAGTTGGTTTTACATTTTGTCTAATACATCTGTTGCCTCAGTCTTTCATTTAGGTTTTTTACAAAAAGATTTATCATAAGTCACAAACTAATAATAATAATAATATCTCTGAAAAGGTAAGCAAATTTGAAAAGGTAAATTTTTTGAAAAGGTAAGCAAATACAAAGACATGGAGATAAAAAAAAATGTGTCACTTAAAATCTAAAACTGTTCCTGCTGTGGTTGGAACTTTCAGATAAAAAATAGAACTCAGCAACAAATCAAAAGAAATCCCTGATTCACCATCTCTTCAGGAATTCAAAAAAAGTTCTAACAAAACACAGCCTCTTAGCTGCATAAAGCTTTTTTTTTGTTAATAGTTGTCTTTTTGTTTAAGTGGAAACAATGAAAAGTCACATCATTTGCTTGCCCTAGGTCATTGGTTATATATATATATATATATATATATATATATATATATATATATATATATATATATATATATCAATGGAGATCAAATATAGATTAGAATGACTCACTTACAGGCTAATACCCCTGGGAAAGTTATTAATCCTTCTCCCTCCAGCTATGGATAAATAGCAGGATAGACTGGGTTCTATAGCCTTGGATGATAACTGGTCTAGAAGAAGGACAACTCTGAAGTCAAAACCTGCAGAGGTTTGTTGTGGCACATGGTGCACCAGGTCTCTGTATTCAGCTCTTCAAAATGTGTGGTTGATTTTGACCAAAGCTTTCACCACTGTAATCAAATCATATGTGGGGGTGTCTGGCTGTTGGTTGAGTTGCTTGACACTCATACGTCTAAAATAACGATGGAGTCCATTATATATATATATATATATATATATATATATATATATATATATATATATATTAAAGAAATAATGCATTTATTTTTAATCCAACATTTTTATTACTTTGAATGTTATTTTTAGTGGATACCGATATTAGAATAGACACACTGCTTTTTATACTATTTACATTGTTCAGACTGATTGGAATTTCAAACCAAACTCTTTATTTTGTCCACCGGGGTAGATTATTCTAGTTCCATGTGCTATGTCTCTTACAGGTATCTTAGTATCTCTAAGTTTTTTTGCTTTTTTTTTTGTTCACCTCAGCAGTATCAGTGGATAAAAACATTGGTTAAATCCAGTGACTTGACCCAAAGAGTTGTGGGTTCAATATCTGGTGTTATATACCATACCTATGAACACTAATAGGCATGTCCCAATCCTCATAAATACATTGGACTCTATTGTAAGTGGGGATAATATGCTGTCTAAGTAGTCTACCACTAGCCGTGGTTTACCTACTTCATGTCACTGGCGAGTATCGTATTTTGTTGATGTTATAAAGATTACCATTTCTTTTTCATTTCTGGTTATTCCTCATTCAGTAACCTTTTCTAGGTTAGAACACCTGGCTGCAGCTGAGATCAACAAAAAAACAGTTGAGTCAAAGGGAGATAACTGATACTGAGACATCTGGAAGAGGCATGGCACATGGAACTAGTACAATCTACCCTGGTGGATGAAATAAAGGTTTCAGTGCAAAATTCCAAATACCTGAAGAAGGATGGAGTGTACAACGGCCAAAACATTGTGAATATGGGAACAAAGATGACAACAATAGTAAATAGTGTAAATAATTATAATATCTAATCTCAGGAATAAAGAAAAAAGTTTTTTTTTTTAACAGTTGGTATTACATCTACTGGCACACAAGAAAATGTGCTCTCCTGCAGGGTTCAAACTTGTATCTCTCTTTGTAGGAAAAACCAACATCTGATCTAATGTGGTGTCTGTGTGGTAGACACATTGTTTCTTGAAAATGACTGAGATGGTCAAAAGTAATTGAACAAAACAACACAAGTATGAACTTTGGACAGTTTATTTACAATTCTGATCTGAATACACAATACCTTATTTGTAAATTGGAAAAATATGATAGAAAATTAAACAGGCAGTTGTTTTTCTTCAAACTTGTTGGTTACTTATATGCCAAAGGTCAAAGGTGCATAGTATTGTATACAATGGCCTCATCTGAAAAAGTGCAATGATTCAATGTGGTATATGGTATTGATTCTACAAGTGGTTGGAAGACCTCTGGAGAGATGTTGCATCATGATGTCTTGATAGTTGTCTATGGTTCCTTGATGGTCCTAGGTGCAGGATATTACATACAAATAGAACTCTTCACTATGTCCCATAATTGCTGAATTGAGCTCATGTCAAGTGAACATGGTGGCTACACCATTTGTGGGAAATCTCCAGAATGTACTTCAAACTAATTTTGGGCAACTTGTTCGGTTGGTGCAAAAATAATGTCGTTTTCTCACATATGTTAATATGTGAGAAAATGACATTATTTTTGCACCAACCTAATAACCACCTGATGGCATAATGCATTATCCTGCTGGAATAACTTGTCATTGTTCAGAGACATGCACACCATGAATGGATACAAATGATAATGAAGCAATGCAATGTAACAGTCATTGATTAAACAAAATGTTAACAGGGACACCCTGGGAAATCTTCTGTTCTTATATCCCATGGAAGCTAAAGAACACTTAACTGAACTGCTAGATATGTATCTGGTACCCCTATATTGAATGTGGATGTGATTTAGTCAATGATGCTTGTCTGGTACTGCAGACAATTCTAGTCAAACACCTGTAGTCACAATCGTTTAGAACACATGGTTCACCACTGTGTTGTCTATGGTGGGCAGTAATGAGGTATTCTTGGTACACACATAATACTATAGATTATAGGATTTTAAATGACTGCATAATTTCAGAAATGTAATGTCTCATTCATCTTGTACACACTATCATGCCTTGCTTGAACAGATAATTCACATTGCCTTGCCATTGCCCACACTGAATCACCAGACGTCAAAGAATAATCGATATAGGTCTGGGCATTTCCATGACATCAAAGCATGGTGGTGTCAGTAAAATTACTTTTATATACTGCTAATTCATGACACTTGTTATGTCAGTGTATATACAAGAAATGATATATCACAGTAATGGTTTAAGTTTACATCTATTTTGGACACTGCATTTGTATTAATTCTTATTTACAGTGTCTGACTGTTATAGAAAAAAATACCAAGCATGTAGATTCCCTTAGATATATTTCAAGATAAGACTAAAGGGAGTCACATGTTTGGGCATAGCTTAATAGTCAGAGCAGGGTACTGAAATGTGAAAGGTTTTTAGGTTGTATTCCCAGTGTTATTTGTTCAATGAAACTGGATGGAAGAACAAATTAAAGAATATATTCATATATCTGATTATATTTCTGAGATGAGTAGTGTAAATATTTACACTGTTTACATCATTCAAACTGTTGACCTCATCTTTATTGCCATATTCACAATGTTTCAGCTGTTGTATGCTCTGGCCTTCTTCAGGTGATATACATTGGAATTTTGAATTGAACCCTTTATTTAGTCCACAGGCGTAGATTGTTCTAATTCCACATGCCATACCTTTTTTTGGATGTCTTTGCTTCAGTTAATTCCCTTTAGTAATTCAACTATCCAAGATTTTGTTCCTTCTGCTGTGGCCAGGTACTGCACTCACAAATCTTTGGGTCAAGTTACTTTTTGGATTACTCAACCAACACATTATCCTTGGGGACATCAGTGAATGAATTTTTGGGACTTATAAACATAATGTTTCGGCAACCATTTTTTTACCAGAATTTTCACTTTTTTTATTGTTGTTTTTCTCTAGTTCTCTGTATGATTGGTTCCTATATTATATTCATTTCTATGCTTGGCTGGCTTAGGAGATTTTTTTGACCTAGTTTTTGTATTTTCCAGTGATGTTCTCTGTCTATTATTTCAACTTCATCCCACAGATGGTGGTGATATCCATTTTCCCTCCATGTAAGGTCAGCCATACCTGATTTTTTTGTTTCCCCTCGTGTTACAGCCTTACAGTGTTCATGCATTTTTATCTTAAGGGGGCAGTCTGTTTCTCCTTTATATTTCTTGCCACAGCTGCACTGGATGGCATACACAGTCCTTAATCATGTTCACCTCTATGGTGGTCTTACTTGGAAGAAATGTTTGTGTACTGTTGAACCATTTCTGACGGTTGTCCTGATGTTATATAGACCACAGATCTTTTGTATCTTTTCTGATATAGGGTAGGCGGACTGAGGCTGTTTTTTGAATCTTATCATTTTGTACCCTTCTATCCTAGTTTGTGGAGACTACTGTCACGTACCCAGGGTAGTTGTTATATTGTAGGATACTGCTTATACTGACCATTTCTTGTTCATATGTCTTTGGGTCGCCACATGACTTTTGCTTGACGTTGTAGGCAGCAGATGATACCTTTCTTTACCCTAAGGTTAGGTTAAGGTATTGTCTGGTGAATGTTGGCTTGCGGTATATGGATGTCTTGGACCCATGCTCTGTTCAAGATATTAGTACATCCAGTAATACTAGTTTGTTGTTGTTTTCTCTCTCCATTGAGAACTGTATCCATGGTCTTATTGAGTTCACATGGTCCACTTCTTCCTGCTGGGTCCAGAATAGTGATTTTCCATGTGTAGCTTAGATGTGGCACAAGGCCAAAAGTAAAGGGCACCCAGTTAGGATTAACTGCTGGGGCCAGAGTATGAAGGTATCATCTAAGTATCTGAGCCATTTAGTGATGTTGATTCTAATACCATTTCTTTGAAGTATTACATGTATATGTTAGCAACTGCTGGTGATATCACATCACCAAGCCTTCATCCTGATTCCATTCAGAAGTATGTTGTTTGTGTACAGATAAGTCAGCATCCCCATCCGGTTATCTATTGGTATACTGGCATATTCTCCTAGAGATGAGTCTGAGGCCAGTCAGTCTCTGACTACTGATAGTACCTCCTCTGTGGGTACCTTGGTGAACAAACTCATCAGGTCCAGGCTCACCATCTCGTTGTATTGGATGGGAGCATTTTTGATTTGTTAGCTGCCAAGACTCTGCAGGCCACACTTTGAGTTGACCCATTAATAGGAAAGTCATCATCATATGGCCAAAACTCTGCTCATTTTGTGGAAATAATCAAAGATCCATAGAAGGAATACATCCACTATTTTACCTGCTACACTTAGTGACGTGCAAAAGAAGATCCTTGAAGGCCAAGTTAAGTTCCATTATATGACTTTGGAGAGTTGAGATTTCTGAGAAACATAATGGGCATCTCATCTTTTAGGTGATGTCTGTGGTGAGATCTCCCCCAACTATGGGTTAAATAGCAGGACTCTCTAGCCATGGTTGGAAAGTAGTATAAGAGAAAGACAACTCTGAATGTAGGTACTGAAGAAACATAAATGAGCAGCCATGCAGAAGACAAGAAATCACACTGATCTGCAGTGTATTTTCAAGTTGAAACAGCTCTGATAATATGGAGAGAAGCAATATGCAACACAAGATAATAGAGAAACTCAGATTTTGAACAAGCTTTAAAGTGACAACTGTGAATATTGATGTGTATGGTTCAAACTTGTTATTATTATGAATAATAGTAAAATATAAAATAATAATAATAATGAAAATTATAAATAAAATAAAATTTAAACCATGTTTAAAATAAATAAAAAATAAAAATAATAAAATTACTCCCAGCATGCAAAAGAGACTGTTCCTGCTAAAAATACATAGATCACGCCAAAAAAAATGAGATTCAATCCACTATTTTTTAGAGGGGCTTACCTAAAATTTAAAATCTGTCAGCTATACAATTACTGTTAGCCAGCAAGGTAAAAATAGCTTAATTGTAAAGAAACTTCATGCAGTAATGGGTCAATTTCATTATTATTAATATTATTGAACATATGATTAAACCCATCAAGAAGAGAAAGTCCTTCTGGTCAGAAGTGAATTTAGTTTATAAGAAGTCATACAACCTTCAATCTTTAAGCATATCTTCAAAATTCAGAGGGTAGTGCCAAACTTTTGGCATCAAGTGTACAGGTTAGGGTATAGTGTTGAGATCTGCGGTGAACTTGAGACCCCATAGACATTCAAGGCAAGGAGCCTCCTGGAGAGATAACTCATCCATCATGATCGAAGAAAGTTTAGGGTCTGCTTGGTAGTAGTGGTATCTTACTAGTTTGGTTTTGAACTGAATTTTTTAAGCCACTCCTTCTTCTACTGAGCCACCCAGGTTAGATCAGAAGAGAGATGAGCTGCTAGGTTCTGGTCATCCAGATGTTTGGAGGTGCATCTATAAACTGTTGTATCATATTAATTAAGTTTTGTAGCCCCCAAAAGATATTTAAATTTTAAATATGCAAAGTTCTTTATAAAACTAATAATTTTAAATAAACTGATAGAACAAAAATACCTCTAAAACAACAAATATTTTTAATGTCATACAAAAAATATAAAAATAGTAACACATTTTTTATGTTCGTAACAAATGTAACAGGCTTGGTAAGTATGCTATAAGTGTTAACCTCAAAGCATACTTTTCTTGCTATCACATGTTTTGTCTCTGTGTGACTGTGGGTCTTAAGGATGACTGTTTTAAATTGTACTATTTCTGTACTCAGTATTTATATCTTTTGTCACGGTCTTCTCAAAAATATACCTGACCTTTCCATTGGTTACTGTCCGAAATCAAAATGTTCATCTCTGCTAAATTGTAGTCTGCATTACAGTCAGAATCTATTTTCAATCCTATTATTACTGAAATAATTCTCTGCTCTTCCTGCTTCTGCTTCCATTTTAGTCAGCTGGTCACTTCCATGTGTTTTTGGCTTATGGCCATGTAGTGTTGAAATATTGGTTCCCTTATGATTGCCAAAATTAAGCAACATCAAGCCTGGGCTGTACTTAGATTGATGACCACTTGGAAATACCAGGTGATGTGAATTTGGATGTGCAGATGAGGTAATGGATAATTGTTAATCAGAGAGCCAAGTTCCAATTTCAGTTGGGTTCATTATATTCACTTACACACAAATACCCTTAGAAAAGATATAAATCCACCTCTTCTCCCTCCAGCTATGGGTTAATTAGTAAAACTTGTATCACTAAATCATTATAATCTCTAAAAAAAAAAGATTCTTACAATGTAAAAATATTTTCTGTTTTTAAATAACTTGTAAAATTTTGATAAACCATAGAACATGTATCATGTTTTTACATGGTTAAGTCCACATAATTATATATATGTATAAATCATAATTTCCAATGGGATGGAGATTTCTTTCTAGTTTGAATCTTAATTCTCACTTTATTTAAGAGTATTTACCCTAGTGAAAATGTTGGTCTGAGAGAGGTTGAACTAAAAGATAAAAGTTTCTACTACTGTCAAGCAAGCATCACATTTCATCAAACAATTTCCACCTGTATAGAAGGTAAACACAAAGTTTTAAGGAGCCAATATATACAATGGAAGAGGAAGTAATACATGTGAATAATTCAGAGTGCTTAGTTTTTTTCTATGTACCATATTCCTTCAGGATATGGGTGATCATGGCTCTCAATAACTTGCTATCCCTTGTATCTCTTAGTTTGTCTTTTTGCCATCCCTCCCATCCCCTGTTTTGCCATCCATTCAAACAAGCTGGTCAGGTAGGTGTCCCACTGCCTCACTGGTCCCTTTTGCCTTCTTGTGAGTGTCACACTCTCCAAGCTTTGTTTCCTCATTATATGTCCAAGAAATTTCAACTGTCTCTTTCTGATTCTGAGTATAAATGTCCCTCTTTTCATTTTGTTAAGACTTCTTTATTGCTTATGCACTCAGTCCATGGTATTCTCAGTATCCTTCTGTAGAGCCACATTTCTGTTGCTTCCAGTCTTCTCTTTATCTGTAAGAAATTGTCTAGCATGCACTGACATATAGGAGAATTTATTATTTCTGTAAACCATTGGAGAAATTGAAATTAAACATGGGCAGATAATGTTTTGAATCATACAATTAAAATAACATTGGTGAAAATAGCAACAAAAACGAAACTAATACTTAACATAAGGAAAAGACAGTTGAGGTTTCTGGGGCATATACTGAGAAAGGAGGGCTTGAAAAATCTGATACTCACAGGACAGATAGAATGCAAAAGGGAGAGAGGAAAACAACAGATAACATATTTGGTGAGCATGAATAAATGGATGGTGGAATAGGGCTTAGTAGAAATAACAGAAAGAAAGTTTATTAAGAGCTACAAGAGATTGGAAGTTGTGGAGAGCTATGACTGCCTACATCCTGAGGGGACACAGCACATAAAGAAGAGACAAGAATGAGAAAATGTTTTTTATATTGCAAAAATTCTTCAGCTGTTTTTTTTAAACATTTTCAACAAGAATTTTACTGCTGCAATATGAAACAGAATTGATTTTTTGTCAGTTATTTTGTATTGATTAGCTTGAAGAATATGATGGAATTATTTTAGACTTGACATTTTGCTCTTTTCTTGCTTCCTATTTAATTTGCTGGACAAAAATTTGGAAAAGAAGCTTATATGGAAACGTTAATATAGGAAATTAATTCTGCTTCTTGAAATCTGGTTTATTTTTGTGTCCTGAAAATGTAATTCTGTGTAAGTTTACAGTATTTTTGAGTAAATGTCAGCTCAGAGCAATTCCAATGCAGCAATACAAAACTCTGCATAATAACTGAATCAATGTAGATCAGAGGAAACCAAGAGCCAACAAACAGACAGCAGACAGATTAACTCAGTAGAGTGGCTAACATATTGTATATATATACTTCTCTATTAACAGTATCAGTTGAAAGTTATATGTTAGGTTATGGATTTATTGACCCCTCTACATGCACACACACAAATATATATATATATATATATATATATATATATATATATATATGAGACATATAATAGGAAGCCTATATATGTATATATATGCGTGTGTGTATGTATGTGTGAAGTATATATATATATATTTATGTGTGTGTATGTGTGTGGTATATATAAATATATATATATATATATATATATATATATATATATATATATATATATGTTCAAACATGTTTCATTGAATATTATAGACATTTTATGTCTATTTATTTTTATAAAAATCCTTTCTAGTTCTGTAACAAATTTCTTGATGTTAAGATGAAATTCATCAAGGAAGATGCCTTAGTTTTTTATTACCCAAGTACTTTCGAGCTCCTCCGATATCATCCTCAGGGGTGAATATGCTGCTTAAGTATATATATATATATATACACAGACTGTATCAAAATTACTTTTACAAACTTTGGGGGTGGGTTCCTCACACCATATCAAGGACAAAAGTCCATATAAACATATGTCCACAAATTCATGGAGCAGAATCTTTGACTCTGTACTAGCAACACATCAATGAACTTGATGCCTTCCTCATGCGTTGCCTCCATACCATCTACAACATAAACCGACTGATCACATTAGAAACACTGAAGTTCTGACTAAATGCAACATGAAAATCTAACTTAGGTGGGCAGAACATCTGTCCCATATGAGCAATTACAGACTTCTAAAACAACTCCTCTTTGGCCAGCTTCTAACAAACAGGTCAGTTGTAAGGCCATTCTTGTGCTTCAAAGACAAACTCCAGGATAATCTTAAGTGATGTGGCATCCCTTTTTCTTCCTGGAAAAATCAAGTGTCAGAGTCAAGGTGCTGGCCCCTGTCCTGCTTCTCATCTATACAAGGGTTTGAGCAAGGCTGACTTGAACATCAAGATTAACTGCATGTAAACATTAAAGAAAGTTGGCAGCATGCTACTCTTCTCAATGCTAACCTTACCTGACACTTTGGCTTTGTTGCATGCAGTAAAGCACATCTATACCAATTACAAAGAACAAGGATCTAAATCTGCAGAGAACATTCTACCATGTTGATGATAACTGGCCGGTTTGCCATTATCATCACTTTAGCTTGCTGAATCTTCTCATCAGTGGTGGAAGTTGACAAGTGTCCTGCTCTTTCTTCACATGTCACACTTGTCTGGCCACATTTACAGTTCTTGATCCACTCAGACACACCTCTACATAGTAGTGCACTGTCATTGTATTGTGTTAAAAGTGCCCAATGAATTTCAGCCCTTGACCCACCTTCTGATGAGAGAAATCAGATCATTACACTTTGTTCCTCCTTGGTGCACACTGCTTAGAGAGCAGCCATGTTTACACAGTAACAGCAGCAAGAAAATTGGATTGACCGAAACCAAACTTCAATCACATGACCACAATAGTACCAACTATAAGCATGCATAAGCAGAAGGCAGTATGACAAGCGTAAAGCTAGTTCAGAGCAAAAACGTAGATATTTTTGGGCTTTGTGTAATTGTTTGGTACACACATCAGGTGGTATCAACAAATGTCTGTAAATTTTCTTGTTTTTGCTATTTTTATATTAAGTTAAATAATTAATGTGCTTTTTTATTGGTGTTAAGTTGATTTGACTTCTTCATGTTGACCTCAGTGTCCACTTCTATATTTGCATACACTCTACCTCTGATATTGATAATCTGATATTACCCATAAATATAGCATACCCTGAAACTATATTTTTATCATATTATATATATATATATATATATATATATATATATATATATATATATATATATATATATATATTATATATGTATGTATGTATATTATGAAATGGACAAAGTAAATTCAACCCTGCTAATTGAACAATTCTCTGTGGCTCGATCGGTTAAGAGCATGTCAGGCTAAATATAGGATACCGGTTCGAATCCTGTTGGAGAATGAATATTTTCTATGGAAATTTCTTGGACATTCAGGCCGGTAAATGTTGTTTAATACTGTTTATTATAAACAGAGCATTTACTTCAATATTTGTATCTATTAAAAGAATGTATAAACATAAAAATGTCTTAAAAATATATATATATACATATATATATATATATATAAAACCATAGTACATATATATGTGTTGATGTGTGTGGGTATGTGTGTGTGCATGTATATACTGTGAAAAGGTAAGAAACTACCAGTCAACATTCATGTTGGTCTATATGCCCATCCATCATTATATATGCATATATAGCAATGACCCTATGACTTTGCTGGTCATATGACTAACAATGATAATGATACATACGTGCATGTATACACACACATAAACATACACACATGCAATATTAATGATAATAGTAATGGCACAACAGTGTTATATTTGATATTGATACATATTGGCAGTGTAATTCCTCAAAGATGAAGAAGAGACTTGAAACAACAGATATGTGGTTCTACAGAAAGATGCTGAGGATACCATGGACTGAACATGTGAGCAATGACAATGTTTTAGAGAAAATGGAAACAAAAGGAAACTTATACTTAACATCAGGAAGAGGTAGCTGAAATTTCTGGGGCACATAACGAGGAAGGAGAGCTTGGAAAATTTGATACTCATAGGACATATTATGGGACAGAAGAAAGTAGTGTGTAATATACTTGATGAGCTTGAGTAAATGGATAGTAAAACATTGTTTGGGAGGAATAACAAAAAGACAAAACATATTAAAAGCTACAAGGAACAGGAAGCCCTACATTCTGAAGAAGACATGACACATAAAAGAAGAATATCAGTAAAAATGAATTAAAAAACAGAAAATAAAAATAAAAGTGAAACTGTCAGCTTCACATTGGATGATCTTTAGAAGATGACCAACATGGAACTGTGAGTTGCAATTATTTTATTTGTTTTTAATGTAGTAACTAAGAAACTGAGGAACCTTGAAGTATCTGAGCAATGGCTAACACCTCTACCAGACGTATGGATTGACAATTGGACTCATTTCAAGCTCGGAAGGGCATAAAATGAATCAAGATCAATGTATAAACAAGTCTGTAGCTGGTTTTTGAACGTAATGTTTTGGACATGTTTATTCATCTGTGTCTAAAAGAGACACTTTTAGTAAAAACGTCTACGCTCAGGAAAGGTGTTAATTCATTTTTACCAATATATGTGTTAGTAGGATATAGAATCTAAACAAAAGTGGAGGAATTGAAATCAGATAAAGTGGAAAACCTTTTTATTGCCAACATGTTTCGCCTTCATACAGTAGTTAAGTAGCCAGCTTCAGATCAGAAGGGGCAACATCTGTGTATATGTGTGTGTGTTTTGGATATTAAAACCATTAATGTCCGTTTGCTAGGTTGGCATCTTCCAGCTTTTGCTCTTTTATTCCAGAAGATACCTAGCATATAAGCATTAAAAACTTTAATAAAAAATCAACATGCATGCAGTTTTGTTCTTTCATTCTTTCCAGAAGATGCCAACAAAGAAAACAGACATTAATGGTTTTAATATATAAAAACACACACACACAGATCATTCTGATATGAAGATGCCTACCTACCATAAAAAGGTGAAATGTGGTCAATAAAATGGTTTTCCACTTTGTCTAATTTTACTAATATATATTAGTTTGACCAGAAAGTCCTAACTCATTTAGGAAGTGGAAAGAAAACAACAAAATTTTATAGAACAACACCAACATTTATTCTTCAAAATAAAGTCCATTATTCTCAACAATCTTTTGCCAGCAATCAGCCAGCATCTGAATCTGTCCCAGATACCAGTCCACTGGCTTTGAATCAAAAAACTGTAAACAAGCTTCTTTCATGTCATCAAAAATGTTGAATCAGTGGTCATGAAGGAGGTGTGCCATTGAGCAGAATGGGTTACAATCACTTGGAGCAGCATCAGCACTGAATGATGGATGTGGAAGAATCTCAACATCATCCATCTGTTTGAACTTCTCCTTAATCAACCTGGCCTCACATCTATTATGACATATCTTTAATTTTTTTTTAGATACACTGTATTTATTTTCAATTTTTCTAGTAGAATTATTCATCTATATATTAGGTTAGCCAGAAAATCCTGACTAACTTAGGAAGCAAAAAGAAAACAACAAAATTTTATAGAACAACATTTAATCTTCAAAATAAAGTCCATTATTCTCAACAATCTTTTGCCAGCAATCAGCCAGCCTCTGAATCTGTCCCAGATACCCAGTGGTTTACTGACTTTAAATCAAAAACTGTAAATAAACTTCTTTAACTTCATCAAAAGTGTTGAACTACTGGTCATGAAAGAAGTGTGCCACTAAGCAAAATAGGCCATAGTCACTCAGAGCAGCATCGGAACTGAATGGTGGATGTGAAAGAATCTCAACCCTGTCCATCTCTGTCAATATTTCTGAGATGAGGTATTGTAATTATTTACACTATTTACATTCTTGGACTGTTTTCCCAATCTTTTTTGCGATATTAACGATGCTCCAGCCTTCTTCAAGTGATTGGAATTTTGAATGGAACCCTTTATTTATACTTCAGAATGGGATCAGACATATATTGACAGGATGAAGGCTTGGTGATGTGCTCACCATTATCACCAACAATGGGAAACATATATATGGAATACTTCAAGGAAACTATGGCTGAGATATGTAGATGACACCATACTCTGGCCACATCAGTAAGAAGTTCAGTTACTATTGAACCAAGAAACTAGCATTCCTGGATGTATTGAGCAGAGCATGGGTTCAAGATATCCATATAACACAAGGTAACATTCACCAGACAATACCTCAACTTCAACTCCCACCAACCATGCAGTGTAAAAGAAAGGGATCATCCACTACTTACAACATCATAAGTGCCAACCCAGAGACATATGAATAGGAAATTGTCAGTATAACAGTACCCTGCAACATAGCAACTACCCGGGATACATGGCAGAAGCTCCTACAAACTGGGATAGAAGGGTACAAGAGGATAACAATACACTGAAAATAGCTTCAGTCTGCCTACCCTATGTGAAGATATTGGAAAAAATACAAAAGATCTGTGGTCCATATAACATCAGGATGACCTTTAAAAGTGATTCAGCACTCTGCAGACACCTCTTCCAAGTAAGACTCCTCCCTCCCCCATAGAGGAGAACATGACTAAGGACTGTGTGTACACCATCCCATGCAGGTGTGGTAAGAAGTATTGGGTTGGTGCATAATTATCAGGCGTTTTTGTAGGTGAGTTATTTGTTAATAAAAATTGCTGTTTTGTTTACTTTTTAATAAAAATATTTTATTTTCAGGTTATAAAAATTTGTGTTGATAATCATATGCTTTGAAATAATCATTTAAAAATGTTATTGTTCAATTGTTATATTTATTTTTTCATAATAAATATTGTTTAAAAACGCCTGATAATTATGCACCAACCAAATTTAAAGGCGAAACAGTCTGTTCCCTTAACATAAGGCTGCAAGAACATTGTAAAGCTATAAACACAAGGAGAAATAGAAAAATGAGGCACAACTGACCACATATGGAGAGAAAAGGGAGATAACCACTCCCTATTGAAATAATAGACAGAGAACTTCACTGAAAAATATGAAAACTTAAGGAATCAGCACATATGCTAGGCCACAAAATTCTCCCAAGCTGGCCAAACATAGATATGAAAACAATATGGAAACCAGTAATATGAAGTTCTAGAGAAAATCAATAATAACAACAACAAAAAATTGCAATATGAGCTCTTGTAAAAAATGGTTACTAAGACATTAAGTTTATAAGTCTAAAAAATTCATACACTGATGTCCTCATGACCCAGTGGATAAAAGCATTGGTTAGACCTAGTGACTTGAACCAAAGAGTTGTGAATTCAATACCTGGCTACTGAAGTGGTGAACAAAAACTTGGAGAGTTGAGTTAAATGCTGAAATAAAGGGTTCAGTTCGAAATTCCAATCACCTGAAGAAGGCTGGGATGTACAACGACCAAAATGTTGTGAACATGTCAAAAAGATGAAGACAACAGACTGAAGAATGTAAATAGTGCAAATAACTGTCCATCTGTCCTTAGTCCACCTGGCATTGTGTGGCTTTGCATTGTCTTTCTGAAGGATACTCCTTTAGTTTGTCGAATACGCAGTCTAGCTGCTGGCAATAGAGTTTAGTGTTGATGGTGCATCCATGTGGAACAAAATCCAAATGCAGTACTCCTTGGAAATTCCACCAGATAGAGATCAAGATTTGTTGTTTGTTCCTGCTTTCTAAGTGATCCAGGACTTTCTGGCCAACCTAATATATATATATATATATATATATAGCGAGAGAGAGAGAGAAAGAGAGAGAGAAAGAGACGGAAGATGGCAATTGATATTACATTTAAATTTTTGAAGATTGTAGTTATCAAGGAAGCTAGAAATCAAGTGAGAAGTGTGAGAAAAGCAAGTGTTAGAGTAGAAGTGGTGGTTGCATGAAACGTTAAATTTATTAATAAAAGCTTGAGCAGAAAATGAAGCTTTAAGACTCTTTTCTGTCATCAATCAGCATGGATGATGCTAACCTCTAGGAGAGTGATCCATTGTGCATTCTCAGGTTAACATTCTTGGCTGACATGAAGTGGAAAGAGTATATTGAATCTATTGCTAGGTCCGCTACTAAAAAGTTGGTTCACTGTTTCATGCTAAACAATTTTTCTCTCCAGAATCTTACTTTACATATCTATAAGTCTACCATTAGTCCATGCTTTGAATATTGCTGCCACATATAGTCTGGTGCTCCTGCAATATATTTAGAGATTCTTGATAAAATCTAAAGATGAATCAGCAAAATTATTGATCCTGACCTGGCATCACATGTTCAGGCACTTTCCCACCACTGCAAAGTTGCTTCCCTGTGCCTTTTCTATAAATACTTTCATAGTATTTGTTCAAATGAGCTCTTCACTATGGTACCTAGACTTTATGAATTTAAGCACAATACTAGATTAGCAACAAGTTCTCATCAATTTACAATTGAATCAGCTAAATGTAACTGTAAATTCTATGCTAAGAGTTTCTTTTCTAGCACTTCTCATTTGTGGAACACTTTTCCAGCTTCTTGCTTTCCAGCCAGCTTTGATCTTCAAAAATTTAAATGCAATGTCAATCATTATTGACTGTTTTTATGATTAGTCTTCTATTGTTCTTGCTTCTGTTAGATAATAGTTTCAGACTATTATTTTTTAGTGGTAGTGTATTTTGACTCAGACCTTCTGAGACTGACCTTTGTCAAATGGTAGACAAACAAAACAGGAGTGTTGATTTTGACTGACTGAGCTGAATACGGGAATGTTAGCGAGATAGAAAGTTATTTCATAGAGTTAAGTTTTATGTGTTGAAGAATGCAGATGTGTTATTTTCATGTATGAAAACTGCTCCTCAGCGGGGTGGGATAGCAACACCACTGGCTAGTTAGAAGATGTAAAAATCGATGTGTTTAATAAAGTAGTAAATTAAAATCCTTTTTTATTGAAGTTCTCATTTTACCTCTGAACAAACCAACTAGTGATCACCAAACCAAAAGAACAAAGAAATGAAAGGAAGACAACTTTATTATGATCACCTCAAACCAAAAGAGATCCCCAGAAGAGAGGGAGAATGCAATATATGAGTGAATCAAAACTGTTGTCTCAAGACCTCTCCAGAATGAAGGGGGTTATACAACACTCCTTAATAATGTTTCTGTTCTCTAATTCTTTCACACTCAGTAACCCCTTGTATCTTAGTGGCTTTACTGCTTTGCATGGGGTGAATTTGATTAAAAAAAAGTTTCCTATTTCTTCCTTATCTTATCATTCTGTCAGATTCCAATCGATATTTGATCTACATTTGATCCCCATTCATATATATGTCTGTGTATGAATTGGAATCAAATATGGATTAAAATCTGACAGAATGATAAAATAAGGAACAAGCAAAAGATGTTTATACATTTAACAGTTTTATTTAAACTTCATCAGAAATATTTCAAAATGAGTTAATGAAGATGTGTGTGTGTTTTAATTTTATGAAATTTTCTTTGTAGTATTCAATTTTGCATTGGTATTTTAATTTATCAAAATGCCTTCACTCTCTGTCTGCCACTATAATTGATATTTTATAATGCCGCAATGTCTATCATGCAAAATGCATTCTTTGCATTTGTTAGCATCTAAAATCAATCAGCCTAATTTCACTTGATATGCTTACAAATGCAGTATGCACGGAGAAATCGATTCATACACTTCACAAGAATCCTATCAACATACAATCATTTCTCCAGAATTTGAAAAATGCCATTTTGTTTTCAAAAACAAAGATTCTCTGTATATGTGCATTTAATGTACATTCAATCGTGTATATATATATATATATATATATATATATATATATATATATATATTATATATATAGTTAATCTATGTATATGTGTGGGTGTGGGTGTGTGCATGCAACAGAGAGAGAGAGAATATATATATATATGTATTGCTGTGTATATATATTTTTGATAAATGAAATATGCTATTTTTGTATATGCTATTGAGAAAGCATGAAACTAAAGTATTGTATAGCATACCTAAGTATGCTATAGAATGTTTAGAATTTCTTTTGGCAAAGTATAATGTAATAGACAAGAAGGAAACACTTTATTAATAGTTTGGTTTGGTTAATTTTGTTTTACCGCATATCAGCCTCAATGGGTTACTTAATACCAAAAGATTTTTGGGATAGGTTCGTATGAATAGAATATGTATTCTTTGTAAGAAATCACTTTGTAGATCAGGTTACATTGATGTATTTTTGTAAAGGGTTTTTTGTCGAGAGACAAATGTATTGTAGGTAATTTTTTTTTCAAAAATTTATTGCTGGTAATATTTGTTTTTTTTTTCAAAAATGTATTGCTGGTATTTTTACTATAAAAGTCTATTTTTATACTTTCAAAGAGTTAACTATCTGCCCACAGCTGGGACTCTAACAGGTGCTAGCACCCCAGGTCAGGGTGGGCCTGAGAACAACAGCAATTAAGAGGTGGTTTCACATTCCTCAAAAACTCCCAATCAGAGGCCTTGCTACCAGATGTAGTTTATTGTCATAACCAGGATCACTATATTAATGAACTGAGACTGTGAAATTCATAATTTCACTAAATGTTCAAACATTAGCTTTTTCTTGGAAAGGAAATTTTAGTTGGGCAGAAAATATTTCTGCACCTCTCATATATTTAATACCAGTTTGATTATTAAACACAAGGGATATTTTTTTAGTTTTTAGTAATTTTTCTTGTTTACATCCAAGAAAACTCTCTGTGTACCATGCCCTAAAAATGTTCTACAGTTTTAGATTTTAAAATTGACATTATAGCATTTGGGTATTAAAATGACGTAATTCGTAAGATGGCATAAAAGCAAAATTCTCCGTTGGGCTCAATGTATCTGAGATTGCATCTTATCCTGTTATAATTGTGCTTGTCCATCCCTTTGTTAGTTAGCATGACCATGATGTCCTGTCAATATCTCATATATAATGAATTATTCCATGTTTTGCCTGCGTGGAAAGAGGGGAAAAGACATGACTTGGTTTCAGTAAGAAAATGAAAGATATAAAAAAGAAAGAAAGGAAGATAGAAAACCAGATTAATATACTGATAAGAACAGATACTACAATTTGATCTCAACCAGAAGGCCAAGCAATAATGCCAACTGTGATAACTGCACCATTTTTCAGATGCACAGCATTGAACGACGAAAACCAAGTAAGCAATTTGCAAAAATCCAATTACCATAAATTAAATAAAATAACATTGTTTGCTGAATTATTTTTAAATTATTATTAAGAGAAATGTTCATAAAGCAAGGATTTAGCTAGAAATAAATAAATAAGGGAAGCTAAAACTGTTTAACGTCTCATAACTGTACCTTATAAATTGACTATTTCATTTGTTTTATTCGTGTAGAAAGAAGGGAAAAGACACTATTTGGTTTCAGTGAGAAAAAGAAAGAAAGAAAGAAAGAAGGGAAGATAAAAGTGTTTAAAGCTCTTTCAATGAAATGGAAAAGTTGTCAATTTCAAATCTTTTGATTTGTATCCCCTTACTTCTTAAAATAATGACCAGCATTCATATTTATGATTGTCATTGCAATATTTTGTTAAAGTTGTTAAGTTCAAATATTCAACAATGCAATGGGGGAATTTCTATGGATATTTTGTTGCCACAGAACTCGTCATGAGCTTATTCAATGATTGAGTTAAGATTTAAGAAAAATATTCATCAAGAAATTTAAATAGGAAAGCTGCGAAATTTTCATGGCTTTTTCTGGTAAATATTATTTCTTTACATGCTGTCATTCTTAACAGATGACTAATTTAGCATAGTTTTAAGTAATTAAAATAATCATATACATACATACATACATATATTATATATATATATATATAAATATAGGTAACTATACTCGTCTCGAAAAACCTTCAAATTTTTGATTTGCCAATAATCAAATCAATCTCGAAGGAAAAAAAGGTTTTAAAAAAAGAAAGAGCCAGGAACATGAAAGTCTGTCGGAAAAATCGTACAGATACAGGTTCAAAGCCCAAAGAAAAAACCCCGACATGAGTAAACAACTAACTAAAAAGAGCTCAATACAACCGTAGAGCAGACCTAGTCAAACCTAGTGAGCCAGACAAACCTACCCAGGTGATCCGCTTAGGTGAAACCTGGGTAGGTTTGTCTGGCTCACTAGGTTTGACTATATATATATATATATATATATAGAGAGAGAGAGAGAGTGAGAGAGAGAGATAGATACCTCTGCAGAAATGCAATATCTAAAGTTTAAAATGAATTTTAAAAAGTGAAAACTCTTTTTTGAAGCTTTTATTTTAGTTTTAATTTCAAGTTAATAGATTAAATTTAATATTTCCAATAAACAAAATATTTTGCTCTATTTCAAATCTAATTGGCTGGAAGGAGTTTTTTTATGAAACCATTGATTTTAGTGCCATTTTTAGCTATTTGTCAGCTCTTTATTAAAAAAAATCTTTCAAAAATGAAATATACTTTACTGAAATTTTGTCTGAGGAATATTAGCTGATATAAAGTTTAATTAATCTAATTTAAAACAAATATTGCATACTTTTAGTTTAAAATATTGCAGAAATGTAGTTTTTAACATGGAGATAGGTGTTTATTTAAGGTGTTGACTGGTTGACAGCTTGACTGACAGATAGAAATTCATCTAATTTTTTTCTATGGTGGACATATCTGCAAAAATTAAAAACAAAAAATGAAGAATATAATGTGACCACCACTTTTATATAATTTGTAACTACATAGATCTCATGATTGTGAGGAGTAAATCTACATTCATTCCACTACACATTCCTTTATAATTTTTTAAACATTATTTGTTTTAATAGTTAATAAAAGTAATCCAGTTATTTTTTAGTTTTAGATGAAGTATTTTCATTATTATTATTATTATTATTATTATTATTATTATTTTAGTATTAGTTTTTCTTTGTCTTATTACTATTGTTAATTTTCATCACATTGTTGTTTGTATCAAAATAATAAATAATTTATAAAAAAATATTACAGTAATAAGACAGATTTTGATATTTATTTTTTAATGAATAAATATTGAGATATAAATTAAAAGCATGAAATAAAATAAAAACTAAAATAAAATAAAAATAAATAAAGCAATAAAAAAAGCAAATAAAAATAAAGAAAAGAATAGGACTTCTGTTATACTGCTACCTCCTTTCTGGACACTATCTTTCCCCCAAATTCTTAGCCAGTGCAAATAGTTGCCTAATAGCCCTTTGGGCAAGACTTCTTTATACGACAGATTTTATGATGATAAATTATTAGCTGTGACTAAATGGCAGACATATAATTTAAAGAGTTATGCTCAATTCAAGTTCTGTTAGCATAAATAATTGTGCTCTAGCTTAAACTGTAAATATTTTAATAATGTTACTTATTATTTGCTGTCAAAGTTTTCCAGAAATCGAGTCATGTTGACCTCTTCAAACAAAACAAAAAAGAAGAAATATAACTCTGGTAACATTTTAATTAATAGGAATCAACAGATAGCACTAAGAGGAGAAACTGCTAGTAAAAAAACTAACAAAAATAGCAACAAAAGATCTAACAAAACAGAGTATGAACAATTGATTTTTTTTACAACTTATAATGGACTCTGCCTAAGTTATAATAAATGAAATACTAACTAACTTTAAGAACTTACTGGATAGAATCAACCAACAATTTAAAAATTTGGAGTTAACCACTTATAAGAGTTAATATATAGATATTATATATATATTAATTAATCTGATTTGAAACAAATATTACTTTTAGTTTAAAATATTCCAGAAATGTATTTTTTAGCACAAAGATAGGTGTTTATTTAAGGTGTTGACAACTTGACTATATAATATATAATAACTTTATAACTAATATCACTTAGTTAAACATATATATATATATATATATATATATATATATATAGTTAAGTTTTTAAGTTAAATTTACAAAGAATTCCTGATGAAGCTAAAATAAAAGTGAAACATGTTATATTTATAATTGTTTTCCTGTTATTAGGTTGGTGCAAAAATAATGACGTAATAATGTCGTTTTTTGACGTTACGTCAAAAAACGACATTATTACGTCATTATTTTTGCACCAACCTAATAGTTTCTTTTGTAATCGTTTTGTTGGATTTAATCCATATTTTTTCAATTCACACATACACATCACATATATTAGGTTGTTTGCAAAATAATGTCTGATTTTAGAATCAACTTTTATTCCTGAATTAATGTATTTAAACATTTCTGTCTTTGAGTTAGATAATGCTCTAATGGTTTGGATGTGAAGAAATCTTTGAATATATTTTTTGCATCTTTTTTGCAATGAAATATCTTTTGGCTTAAAATATTGTCAAGATGCTTAAAAAAGGAGTAGTCAGTAGGCAAGATATCAAAGGAATATGGTGGATGTGGCAAAGTTTCATATCCTAAGTTGGTGAGTTTCTGCAGTGTCATCCTGGCAACACCTGGCTGAGTTTTGTCAGGAAGCAGAATTGGACCTTGTCAATTAACCAGTGCTGGTCATATTTTACTTAACTGAATATACATTTCATCCAGTTGCTGGCAGTAAACTTTGACAGTGATGCTCTGGTTAGATTCCAAGAAGCTGTAATGGATAACACCAATGGTGGACCACCAGACAGTCAGTCACCATAATCTCATAATGGAATTTCAGTTTCGGAAAGTGTTTGCGATCCAATCATTTACTTGTCATAAAAGAACCATTTCTCATTATAAGTCACTAGTCAAGAAGTGGATCGTTGGAATTTCACCGATGCAACATTAAACAAACTTGAAAATATTGAACTTTCACTGAGTCCATGTTGAACCTATTTATCAAGTTTCTTCACCTTGCCAATTTTCTTCAGATGGTTCGATATTTTTGAATATATTATCTGATATATTTCTCTGACACTTTGACATGGGTTTTTTTCGACTAGTGTTTTCAGATGTTGATTGTCAATTGAAGATTAACGTCCTCTATCACTTTGATCTTCAAGACTCATATCCTCACTGTGGAATTTCAGATACCAGTGAGGTAATGTCCAATCACAAGTGGATCCTTCAAATCATGCCCTGTTAATGTCGGCAGCAGTTTGGGAAGCATTATAACCAAGCTTGAACTCATACAAAAAATGTAAACTCATCTCTTTTTTTTTCACGTTCAAAATGTGGAGTATATAATGTTTTAAGTTAAGTTTTGAAAATGATTAATATAAATGAGGACACTTTAATCATTAGGAATGAGGAATATATTTCTGTGCAACTATTATAATAATGTATTAAAACATAAAAGGTTTATTCTAAAGTCAGACATTATTTTCCAATCAAGTTAAATTCTGAAAGAGATTGATATAAAATTAACAAAGAGGATATGTTAATCATTAGGAATGAGTAATATATTTCTGTGCAACTATTATAATAATGTATTAAAACATAAAAGGTTTATTCTAAAGTCAGACATTATTTTCCAATCAAGTTAAATTCTGAAAGAGATTGATATAAAATTAACAAAGAGGATATGTTAATCATTAGGAATGAGTAATATATTTCTGTGCAACTATTATAATAATGTATTAAAACATAAAAGGTTTATTCTAAAGTCAGACATTATTTTCCAATCAAGTTAAATTCTGAAAGAGATTGATATAAAATTAACAAAGAGGATATGTTAATCATTAGGAATGAGGAATATATTTTTGTGCAACTATTATAATAATATATATTGCTATTGGCTATCTTGGCAAACAAATTTTATGCTATATGGATATAAATCATGAAATCATTTAGTTTGAACAAATTGATCCAGATGCATATGTTTACTCAATAAAATCTGTTACTCCTTTAATAGTATAACTCTTAACAGTATAAGAATTGCTCCACTCACACACAGAGGCACACACACAATTTCTTGTGCATTGCGATGAAAACTATTTTACCAACTGCTCATATTTCAGACTAGCAAAATTAAAAAAACTTTTATACGAACTGCAAGAAAAGATCAATGAAATATATTACTAATAGCAACTGTTTTGATAATTGAGCTTTTATTTGTGAATCATATTTTTTCTTACAATTGTCTAGAGAAAATTGATTATGTTTAGCTAGTTGAATTTTGTACAGTTTTTGTCGAGAGTTATCAATATTACAGTGACTGGCCAACAACAAGGGATTTTGCTTCAATAACCCAAGATGAATGAATGTAATCAAATTCTGGAGGAAGCAAGTCTGCAGACAGCTGTTCAGATCTACTTAAGTAGTGGCAGATGAATCCATTAGCTGATGTAACTGTATGAGCTGGCATTTGGCAGCCATGTTAAAAATGGCTGACATTTGCATTACCTGAATCTTAAAGATGGTAAACAATGATCTGACAAAAATATAAGCTATAAATATTTCAAATTAAAAAGATAATTGCAAATTAAGTTTATTATATAACTTGATTTTCAGGTGCTTATTAATAGTATATTTTGGTATGAATTATTTAGTAGATAAAGATATAGACATCTCAACATAGTTCTTGCCCTAAAGGATTTGAGCTGTTCTCACAAAAAATGTGCATTAACTGGAAACATCCCAGCATATTTCAGAGTTAATGTCAGTATGTACTTTCCACACAGTACAGTAAACCAATTGATTTTTTTTTGTTTGATTTTTGAGATGAAGACCTGTCAATATATCTTCATTTATTCAGACTATTATTCTTATTATGGCTGGTTAGTTATTTTCCTTCCTTGAGTAAATTATCTAGACACTCATTACACACATCTATAAAAAAAACTTACAAGAAAGACTGTATACACTTTACTTATTCTTTATCATATCATTCTGTCAGATTCCAATCCATATTTGATCTACATTTGAACCCGCAGTCACAATTTTACTCAATATTACTCTCATTTCTCCAACACCACAATACAACCAGATAATAATAATAATATAATAATACTTGTTTTGTTTTTTCCATGTCTTGCCATTTCTAATTTTTTGAGTATTTTTGTATGTATAGATGTTAGGGCATTTATAATTATTTACTCAAGAGCCATATAAAATGTGCATTTCTTCCAGAATTAGGTCACAAAGATTCCCTTGCATCTTATATGCAAATTTGAGGCCTCAAGCTACCTAATTTTATCCACAACTCTCATTATTGTAGGCTATAATTTTACTTTTGACAGTCACTTTTTATGTAACAAAACACCCTAATAATTTTTATTCAAATTAAATTATTATTGCTCTATTATAATTGTGTTTGACTCTCCCTTTGTTAGTTCACATGATCATTATGTCCTGCTAATACCTCATAATTAATGGACTAATCCGTTTTGATTATGTGGAAAGAAAGGAAAAGACACTACTTGGTTTCAGTGAGAAAATGAAAGAAAGAAGGGAAAATAGAAATGTTTAATGGCCATTTCAGTGAAATTGAAAAACTTGTCAATTTCAAATCTTTTCATTTG
This sequence comes from Acanthosepion lycidas, assembly GCA_963932145.1. Lineage (NCBI taxonomy): Eukaryota > Metazoa > Mollusca > Cephalopoda > Sepiida > Sepiidae > Acanthosepion > Acanthosepion lycidas. Next base: position 33,024,115 of record OZ010601.1, on the reverse strand, counting down.
TATCCCCTTACTTCTTAAAATAAAGACCAGCATTCTTATTTATGATTGTTACTGCAATATTTTGTTAAAGTTGTTAAGCTCAAATATTTAATGATGTGATAGGTGAATTTCTACAAATATTTTATTGTCATAGAACTTGCCATGAGCAATCATTAACCTAAGAATTAAGATTCATCAGAAAATTAAAGTAGGAAAAATGTGAAATTTTCACAGGTTAAAACTAGTAACTATTATTATTCTTACTGTAAATGGAATTATTACAACAAAGTACAGATGGCATTTAACAATAATGGCTGATACATCATACCTAAATTATGCATCAACACATTCGTATTATTAACTAATTGAAAATTTCAGTAAAGACATAACTGAATGGAAATATTGTTGGTTCCAATCTGCATAGGAATGACTGCAAAAATATTCCCCTCCATAAATTTATAGTTCAGATGCATGCTGGCATTTCTTCCTAGTCAATAAGATAAACCACTTCTTGATCCTTTCTGTCATATTTTTGTTCTCTCTTGTCTTGAAGTCAGAACACTTATCTGTATCCCTTTTGTATGTTAACACCATATTTATTTTGTGAACGTTTTGTCTTATTACCATTGCTTTGCTTAGCTTTGTCTTGCATATATATTGTTTGATTAGTATTATTTTTGCTTTGTTCTTTTTTTTCTTTTGTTATTGCTTATTGGAAACTTTATCAATTCTATTTGTTGGGCATTTCTGCCTATTACATTTAACCGTGGCCAATTACTCTATACCCTAATCTGAGAAACTGCAAAGAAAACAGGTCCATTATATGAAGCAGCCAAACAAGAATCACTGTATGTTCAGTTTGCTTTTTATATGCAGAAATACTTTTGTTTTTTTCCTGAATAGGCTCTACAGAAATGTGAAGAGATTATCTCATATGCTGTATGACTTTTATGCCATCAAATATGATAATAATAGTCTAATTGTCTTGTTGGAGTCCCTACTGCTGATTATGTGTTTGAAATATTGCTTTAGTATTTGATTCAAATAAATATTTTTATTTATTTATTGATAATGATAATGCTTATGATATTATACCCAATAAGCCTAGTGGATTAAAGTGTTAGTTTGTGAATTTAATGACAGTAATTGTGAGTTCTCTCCTTAGGTTGTGCAGTGCAGACTTGGACTTAGTGAAAATGGGGTGAGCAATAACTGAGCAGTACTAAATAAGAACTAGATGAGATATCCATAGACATGATCAGTGGAATGATCTCTCTTTTTGCTTCATATGTGGTCAGCTAACTTCAATAAAACTAGAACATATCACTGCCTTTAGTAATTATGCTCACACAAACATGTATATGCACAAAAGATAATTTTCATCTACCATGTATTCAATTGTGAAAGCAGAATAACATCCTATTTCTATTACTTCAATGATCCCAAGAAAATTAAATTTCAGCATTAAATAACCCAAAGGAATTGATATGCCTTTAAACAAGCAAACATTTACTGGTTTTATGATTGTAAAACTTGAAGCTTACAGCCACATCATGTTGAAACATTGGTTCCTGTACAATCACCAAAGTTAAGCAATGTTAAGCCTGATCAGTACCTAGAAGGGTGACCACTTTAGAATACTAGGTGCTGTAAGCCTGGATATGCAGGTGGTTAATGGTTAATGGTTCAAAATTGTTAGCTGGAGAGCTGAGTTCAAATTCCAGTTGGGCTCGTTGTATTCACTTACACACAAATTCCCTGGGGAAAGGTATGAATCTACACCTTCTTCCTCAAGCTATGGACTAATTAGTAAAACTTGTATCACTAAACCATTATTATCTCAAAAAAAATATATATTCTTACAATCTAAAAATATTTTTTGGCTTTAAATAATCTGTAAAAGGGTGATAAGTTGTAGAAAATAAAATCAATGAAATCAAATCTAAAACATGAATATTATGGATGTATACCTTGAATTGGAATCAGTTTTGTATAGAATAACTTCAGTGAGCTATGAACACTACTAGTACTGTCACTTAAATTCTTATTTTTGTAATAATGATAATAAAACTGTTTCAGTTTAAATTTAAATTGTTTTTTTCTGCCATTTGAGTTCTTATGTTTTTTTCTTTTAGTACATATATAAAAACACTTTCAATAAAATGAAGGCCTTTATTAAATGAAGGCCTTTATTAAAAAAGAAAGCAAGAAAAGAACTATAGAAAAAATAGCGAAAAAGCAGAAAAAAACAGTAAAGGAAGGTGTAATAGCAAAACTGTTGTTCATTAATTTCAAAGGCCAAGAATATAGTTTTGATAAGTTGAAGGAAGTATGTTATACAAATGTCATAAAATCTTACAGTATTAATTTAAAAAATCAAGTATTTTACTGCGATGAAAAAAAGTGGCCACTGTTTATGTTACATGAGTCATATAGATATTTTCATAACAAATTTCAGGGCAAAGTTGAAGAGAGTGTTATTAGATACATTGGGAAAATGATCTATATGTTATATTTACACAATAAAATTAATTAAGCTTATGATGGCACACAAAAACCATGAGTGTAGTATACTACCATATTGAGTGTAAAAACCAGTAGTGTCAATGTACACGGATATATCTCACAATTGATTTGTATCTCTAAAACAATACCTGGGCAGATGTTCAACAGAAAGAGTGTTAATAAAGACCCTGGATTTTAAGATGGCTGTTAGTTGGGGAAAAGTTTAATGTTGGCCTTGAAACCTGGAGTAATGGGTATATACCATCTTTTTCCTTTGACTTAGAAGATTCCTGGCTGGTATTTGACCCACCCTGCCTTTCTTGCTGCTTCAAGTCCATGGAATAAATGTCGGCTGAAACAGGGAGGGTTTATTAATCACATGGTTCAGAAACAATTATGCTTCTGAACCATGTGGATTAATAAACCTTGCACTGCAAAGACATTCTAACCAAGGACAGTCATCTGACCTGTGTGGGTCACAAAATAGAAAGTAACCAAATACTGTTGTATTTAACAGCCCCTCCTGAGTAGCAGGATTTGATATAATGTTCGTTTAATGTGGGGTGTACAAATAGGTTAAGGATGAAAACTGCCCAATCCCTGTGACTAGTCACATTGGCATCAATATCATACTGACCCTCTCTTTTTAGTGCACTGAGGGAGGTGCTGCTGAAGGATTGGGATTCCCAGGTAGAGGATACCTCATAGAAGAAGAAAAACAATAGTTTTATCCTAGTTTGATGGGTGGGAACTGTTGTAAAGAAGCAGGGGTAAATGCTTTCATTTCAAAGTAAGAGTTACTATTTCCAAAATGGCTTTGTGCATAATAATGACATCATTTCAGAAATGACCCACACAATCAATATCTGCTAAAGTGATTTAGAATATTTAATATTCTAAATTAATTTTTCCTATCCAAAATTGTAGCTTTTTAGGTAATAAGGAGTATTCTTTCAATTCCCTTACTTTAGATTCATATTTTGTATTTTAGTTTTGAAATTAGAGAAAGCATATCATGCCATTTAGTCAAATAACCAACCAAAACCTTAATGTCTTGCCAAAAATATTAATTATTCAAAAAGTGACTTATGATTTTTTACTTTCATGACAAACATATAAGCCAAAATTTATTTCTTGCAATGAAAAGACAACACTTTTAATTGATTAAAAGTTGAATTAAACAACTATAAAGTTTTTCTTTAATCAGTAGTAAATCAACAATGGCTGTTATATCTTATAGAACACTTGCTAAACAAATGAAAGAAACTATTAAAAAATTTGTAACATCAAGATAATTTTATGGAAAATAGTTACTTTTATCTTTATCTAACCTACACACACACACACACACACAAAAACATTCCAATTTTTATTTAAGAAATATTAAAAATGTATTTTTATAACATGTGGCTAGTATGAGTCAAAGGTCAATTTGGTGGCAGGGAGGTGATATTTGCAGAGCCACACTAATTGGTTTTGACAGCTGTAAAGCAAATGGCTCATTAGTAAGTATGCTGGCCTATAATGAAATGTAATAAAATCCGATATATATATATATATATATATATATATATATATATATATATATATGTTTAATTCTGATCTTCTCACAAATGCAACATTGGTGGAATTATTTTTCTGATGCAGTCACAACTACACTGGGCTGGTCATGTTGCAAGGATGAGTGATGACAGAATACTTAAGGTCCTCATGTGTAGTCAGCTTGACAGTGGACAAAGGACTGTTGGATAGCCGTGGCTCAGGTATAAAGACAAACTAAAGGGTAACCTCTGAGTTGTCAATGTGCCTCATACTAGCTTTGAGCAAGTTGCCCTGGATAGAAATAACTGGAGACATTTGTGCCAAAGTGGTATCAGAAATTTTGAAATTAGTTGTATTGACCAGCTAAGACATGAAAGGCAATGGTGAAAAACATCAGCAAATATTCCTGTGGCTATGTCTCAAGATCCTCACTGTTGCAAAATATGTGGGCTTGTATACAGGTCACTAGCATGACTGAAGTGTCACATATAAAACAAGCATAAAAACTGAATGAGGTTGTCAGATCCTCATACGTTGAAATTGACGTGAGAGTGGCTGCTGCTGCTATTAACACTCTTCAATTATGAATTGAGCCCTCTTGGCTACTGACATTTGTATACACCTCATATATCAAACATTGATATTTCCCTTTCGCTGCTGTGTGCCGATAGCTTAGGGGTAAGATCTCTGACTAATGCCAAATTGGCCAAGTTTCGATCCTGGCTTGAAGCAATCGAACATCTAGTCACACTGATAAGCTGTGATACAGTGGAACAGACTTCTATGTAGATGACTATATATATACATTTTAAACAGTATTTATTTTTTTGCAACTTTTTGTTGATCAAGTTTTTTTAAAACTCAACAATCATCACTTTTAAAAAGTTAATTCTAAAACATTGTCACATGAAATGTTGATTAGAAAGAATATAAGATATTTAAAGAAATAAAATTACCCAAATTCCATATATGATATAAATCCCTACACACAATAATAACTTGTAATATATTGGTTAATTCTTCAATAAATTATTTTGAAATTAATATTGTAAGATATACATTTATTGGTTCTTCCAATTTTTTGTTTCGTAATTTTCTTATATTAGTTTCAACTTCTTTTGTATGCTTAACTAATTTATTTTTTTATATACTAATGTTCACACAATACAAGGTCCAAGAGCCACTCAAGGTAGAGGGTTACTGTGTGGTATTGTATGGACATCAGAAAGGACAACAAATGAAATTCATAGGGCTATGCAGGAAAGAAAACAGCTAACTGTAGATTTGAAGAGGTCAAGATCAGAGCTCAGTGCTTATTATCCAATTGAAGGAGGAGGTAAAGCCTGATTAGGGCAGTACTTTGTCACCCCTCGCTATCTTATCAACATTAGTGTTTTTTTTACCTACATTTATGCTACAAATTAAACTAAGCACAAATGACGATTAAAGGATGAAAATATTTTGTACATTTTGACATCATTCTGTCCAAATTTGTGAATTTGTTTTGCCCATGCTAAATCTCTAAAAACACTATATAAAATTCATTATTTTTTAGCCATAATGTTGAATGTGTTAAAATTATTCTTTTTAACAAGAAAAATTTCAAGTTGGTGCTAAAAATTGCTGTAAAGCATTGTTAATTCATTTAAGATGGAAAGATCTATTATGACATGTCTCTAATTTGTATTTATTTTCAATTTTTCTAGTTGAATTCTTCCTCTATATTGCATATGATCAATAATTGTACATAATTAGGTTACAATAAAATTTGTATTTTATATGAATATTACCGTATAAAAATTGAGATGTAGTAGAGGGGCCCTGTATCATAGATTTGGTGGGTGCTCACAATATCCTTACACTGGCCCTGGTTAAGATTGTAGTGATTGGAAACCATCCTGCCAGGAGTCTGTTCCACAAAGTAGCTTGAAGAAGTTGTCCGAGTGAAACTTACTTCTTACTAATCGAATACAAAGGTAATATTATTTATTTTCTGTTCTAGCTTTAATTGCCTTTATTTCTTTATGGAGTCAGGTTCAGTTATTCTTGTTAAGTGGAGTAAAAAGAAAGATTTTTCCCCTCCTGACTGAATCAGCAGTTGATCTTAGTTAAATCTGGTATTTTTCAAACAGTCATTTAATTGGAGTCAAATATCAACTTCTGCTTTTAGTAATACCTTTATATTTGACACACATATTTCTTAGTCTCTCCTCCCCCACCATTCTAGATTTGTCCTCCACAAAACCTTTATCTCTATAATTTAGTAATACAATATACAGATTTTTTCAACAATTCTGGAATTATACTTTAAATAAACAATATGGTTTATGCCTAAAATTACTTATACTACAATATAGTTTATAACTTAAATTAGTTTTAAATTTTTTTAAATTATTTTTTGTAATTTAATAAAATTTTTAAAGCATTAAATAGTTGTAATTACTTTTTCATGAGTATTAAAATAACTTTAGTTTAAAAGTGGAACAAAAAGCTATAAATTTTTTTTACTGAAACTATATTTTCTTAAGACATAAGTATTATTTCACATTTTTAATTTTCATGTCCAACAAGGTACAGCCACAATTTTGGCTAAAAAACCCTAAAAGAACATTTATTATATTTTATTTTTAATATCTGCTTTTTATGAAAATTTTGGTTTTATTTGAAAGATACTAGCCTCCGAAAAAAGTTAACCGGTAAAAAAAATATATATTTTTTACAAATATAATTAAAGATTTTACTTTTTAAAGCATTATCATGGGCAATTTATCGACACTCTAATTGATAACAATAACATCAATGTCAAATGAATGACTAATATCCAGCGAAAATTGAATGCAGTTGAGAAGTGTAAGTTCATAGGTCAGAGTAGCAGCCTACTCTCACAAACCCCACTTTAAATAACAAAACCTAATTGATTTAGAAATAAAACACCAAAACTGCATTAAAAAATGAAACTGTAACCAATAAGTTAGGAAAATAATTTTCTTTAAATAAATTATAGTTTTTGTTTTCGATAAAATTTTTACAAGTTTTCCTTTCTTGAAAAATGTAATTTTTTACGATTCATTCAAAATTTGGCGGACATAGGTACTTCCACTTTTTCGCGGGAGAACATCATGCTCTTACTTAGAGTAAATTTTTAAATTATTTAATAAAATTTACTAAAAAGTAAACTGTAAACAGGGAAAAAAATTAAAACTTTTTTTTTTTAAAGAAAAAAAACTTTTTTTTGGTCTTTAATAACATAAACATTTTGACGATAATACTTTTTTTTAGTTTATTAAGTTTGTAGCCTTTTTCATTACGCTATGCTAAACATAGGGGAAAACTTACCTTTTTTTAAGAAAAAAAAAATTGGTGTTTCTACAGAAACGCACTTTTCTAATAATGATGATGATGATGATGATGATATTAATGATGACGATGATGATACTACTACTACCACCACCACCACCACCCACAACTTCTGATTTAAAACAAAAATGTGAAATACGAATTTGTTTTAAACATTCTAAATTTCAAGTTAACAATTTTTTATTAAAATATTTTTGAAAAAAATGTTACATTAGATTAGAATAATGAGCAACTGACCAGAAGTGATAAAATTTTCATCACTTCTGGTATCAGGTTTTATCATAAAAAAACATGTCACGATATCTTTTTTTTTTTTTGTGATAGTGATGATCACAATCACATGAACTCCGCTTTTCCAACTCCATGTCAGGCTTTTTAAACTTATCTTTAGGATGCCCACATCGCTTATAAAAAATGACAAATATGACAGTGTAAATTTACAGTCAAATAATCTATCAGCAAAATTTGCACTTTTGAGTGAACAATACTTCTTCCCTCATTGTTCAATTATGCCATAATTATTATGGCATTATGGGTAGTGATGTCGCGACCGAAGTGTTTTCTACTAGGAACCTCTCTTTCGTATCTGGGTAATGCCGCAATAATACCCTCCAGAAACCAATTGTTGTGTTGTTTTCTCATCATTATATTTACGTCGACTTAATAAAGACTCGTCGATCTCCACCACAACACCGACCCCCCCCCCCGCATTCGTACAGGATTTCTAATAAAATGTTCGACACATATATCACGGCAAAACTGATCCCATATACAGTACGACTGTACAATCCAATTTGGCAGTTTCATTTTACACTGTCAGTATGTAATCCTCTTTTTCTGCCAACACTTTCGCGCCACAAATAAACAAATGCCAATATCTGCCACAATTCGAACTTACGATCCATTGTGGATATTAATAGTTTTTCTACACATTTTACAACGCCATAACTTTATCAAGTCATCACTTCTTGCATATTGCAGATACATGGATTTCCACAAAACCTTTCTCTTGAATCCGTACCTTCGACACCATGCAATACAATCCCTTAAAAATCTCTACCAATCTGAAAACTCTTTCATGTATAATAACTGGGAAGAAAATTTCTACATTAAACAAATTATTGAAACGTTTATGTTATTGTTATAAATAAACACTTTCGTAACGAGAACATAAACTATTTCTTATTGGATATCGCATATTACTACGTGATATTCTCCTACTCCCCCGTTTCTCATTAGTAGCCTCCCCACAAAAAAAGAAGACTTGAGCGTGGTTTTCCGTTTTATTATGATGGTAACCGAGGTGGGTGATGTAGATTTGTGTAAGTTTTTCAGTAACAGTGGTCGATCCTGGTGCAACATTTTTTCTTCAGTATGTTGGAAGAGCATTTGTTGCGGGAAGTTCAAGAAAACAAACTGAAAAGCGGAAATAATTGCGAGTCTGCACACCCGTAGTTAACCAATCGACAGCCGTGTAAATATTTTTTAAAAGTTGAAGACTTTTTTTTCTCAATATCTATGTAGGATATCAACTTTTTTTTTTTTTAATCCCTGGTTGACAGATCTTTGAAAGAATAAAGAATGGATTAATAAAAAATATATGAAATTTAAATCGAAATTATTAGAAAACTACAAAAAGATAAAAAAAAAAAATCTAAATTCTTGACCAATGTATGAGCATTGCATAAAACACACTTTGACTTAACAGTTAACTCGAGCAAATTATGTCTGTGTCGGCTTAATAACTTTAAAAAAAAAAAAGTTGGGCTTGTCGCAACTGCGTCAACTCGCCGAATGCGTCCAAGCATTTTTTGGGGATAATGCTGTGAGTGAATAATACACTGCTAGGCACTCAGAAATCCAGGTTGTGAGATCTGTCACTTTGTGATGAACCTCACAGTGGCCGGACAGGTCCTGGATGATGAAGCTCTGAAAGCAATTATAGACGAGGACGAAATCCAATCAACGTGGTGAGCTTCTTGCCGAACGCTTCCCGGTTTCTGATCAAGCCGTCATATTTCACCTGCATCGCATAGGGAAGGGTGTACAAATTGAGCAAGTGGGTACCCCCACGTACTGTTGGAAGCCAACAAGCAGCAATGAATGACAGTCTGTTTCAAGTTGTAAATGTTTTGTTTTTTTTTGGTTTATTTTGTGATTATGTAAAATTGCTTTTAATTTTCTAATCGGGCACGAACATTTGTACTGATTTTTTATCAAATATTGTTTAAAGACTCTTACAAACAATATTTGATTAAAAAAAAATCAAACAATATCCCTTAAAGGCTAAAACTAAGGCCATAATTTTAAATTTATTTTTTAGTAGAATTCCAGACGAAGGCATATTGACTTTTTTCTAGATTCTGAATTTATTTTTTCAAGCATTTAAATCGAAACGTCAATCTTATTCTTTTGTATAAATACCTTCTTGTCTACTTTATTGAAAATCAAATTAAAAAGAAGTGCAATCACATGAAAAAAAATTCTCTAAAAATCTGAAAACTAAAACAGCTTTTAAAAAGATTACTAAATATTACCAAACATTTAAAATTCAATAATTTTTGTTGAAGATTTTAATAAAATCGACATCTCTCTCTACGATCTCAAAAGACAATCACAATAATAATTAAAAAAACTGTAAAATAAGTAAACAGTTTACGTAGAAACCGTTGTTAATTAACATTTAATTTTCAATTTCCCCATTTGTTTTCGAAATTTAATGATATATGCTTCAGCTTCATAGCTTCTTTTTTTTTTTAATTCAGGTGTCAAATTTACTTAATCTGAGTAATTAATGCTAGGTATTTAAATAATTCAACAAATTGGTTGGCAATAATTTTTTTTACTCTTTCATACATTGCAGTTTTTTTATTCTTTGTAGCTCTCAAACTAAAAACAAACGATGTTGTAATCAATTCTGAATATTGTTTTCATTATCGTAAATGTTTACACGTTTTCTTGTTTTTTGTTTTTTTTTAACTATCAGTCTTTCTTACTCTTGTCTTAAATTTTTTTTTTTTTTTTACACGGCCATGGATTCAAAAATGTACGATGAAAAGAAAAATAGATCTATATTGTATAACCTCACAATTTTTAGTTATAATTTTATTTTATTATATGACCATGATAATGCTACTGTTCGTCACATAACTAAACAAACATTTCAGTGTTCTTAAGTAATGGTTTCGTCTGTAGACAATGAAATTATTTAAAATACTAGTAGAGCTTCTTAACCGTGTGAAGGTAAACGTTTAGAAACCCCGCCAAAATTTTATCAAGGAAATGGGCTGACTTATTTAGGGCAGGGGTAATGTAGTGCATTTAAAAAAGTAAAACAAACCTTTTATCCACTCATTTAAAAGAAAAAAAATTCTGGTAAATATTTAAACTAGAATAAGTAACTTGTATAAAAATGGTGTTTTTCGATTTGTACTTTGTTTTTACGATATTTCTTTATGAATAACTTCCAGAAACTGATTTTAAAATGTAAGTAAGCCTTTCAAAGTAGCTTTTAAAAAGTTAACTGAAAGTTCAGTTTTTTTAGTTTCTGACACAGACAATTCCTTTGATTTCGGCAAATTTAAAATTGATGGTCATCTGTTTGGGTTAAGTGATCTTGTCCACTAGATTTTCTTAACTACTTGCTTCATATTTGTGTATAGTACATTTTAGCGTTTCAAACGATTTATATTTCGTAAATTTTGAACTAGACTCATATTCTGAGCTCTAATTTGAATATGACAAGTCATGTAAAGCAAAATAAAACGAAGGATTTTCTAGATGCATTTTTTTTCTTTTCATAAGTAAAACAAATAATTTATTTTTGACAAATAAGTTTCAGAACTTGAAAAACAAAAATGGTTGGATGTGGCGGTCGTTCCTAGGTTTGATAAACTTGATGCACAATTCATTTTGGCTTTCTCTTAAAATCAAACTTGTCTAAGTAGGCCAGCATTTGTAAAAGACGAAAAACGGATTGGTGGATATTTATTTATTTTTTACTCTTTTAATTAAATTTTAAAAGTAATAGGGGTTCAGCTTGCTACGTATTGTAAAAAAATAAAAATTGATACCCATCACGGAAGCCCCCCACACGATGCTTATACCACGTGCTTTCTTAAACTTTAAAGAAGGATAATTATTTTTTTAATTCGTATTGACAATGTTTTTTCCCATATATCAGTATCGATTAAGTATTCCCGATTACGAATTTCAATATAAAAATATTTATTAAGGACACGTGGTATGAGTATTTTTCGTTTTTCCGTAGGGAGATCAATTAATGAATTTAATTTGCGCAACAAAATAAACTGGACCCTTAGTCTATGTATAATTTATAAAACAAAACTTAATTTAAAATTGATATTATTCATGAAGAAAAACAAAAAATAAATTAATTTTGGTCGCAATGTTTATGATGCAGCTTTTTACCAACGAATTTTATTGAGGCTAGTAACCGTTTAGTAGTTTTATTTCTGATGTATGTAGGTCCAACTTTTAATTTTTCTTATTCAAATTCAGAGTCTTAAATCTTAATGGTAACAAATATTGAATTACATTTTAGTTTTTATATTTATAAGAAAAAAGATAGTTGAATTGAAATAATGAAATAGTGCATTTCACCTGCTATTTCCGTTTTATGATTCAAGATCCAAAGGAATGTTCGGAATGTGAAGATTTACACTTGATATAAGGGAGGTAAATCAGTATTTGGTATGTAAAATTGTTTGAAACGCCAAAATAGACTGTATGTAAAGAAATGTCATAACAGTAACACACGGGTCTAGGCAAGTCAAAATTTCGGCTTTTTAATAGGAAAGATCATTGCGAAATAGTATAGTCTTCTTCTTTTTGGGCTTTTGCTTTATTATGCAGGTACTTGCATGCACAAAAATCTAGAGAAAAAATTATTTTTGGGATCCTAATTATTTAGGGTTTTTTTTCTCCGCCAGTTAAAAAAAAAAAATAATTTTTCTGTTGAAAGATTTAATTTTTATGTTTAAAATGTCTGCCAAATATTTTAATTTAAATAAAGAACAAACGAATACATTTTATTTTGAGAAAATATTTATTTTATTGTTTTTGTTTGTGTAAAACATTAACAACAACAAAGAATATATTTAAAACAAGCAAATATTTATTTAACAAAAATAATTAAACATTTTTAATTAATTCTTTTAAAATTAGTTAGAAACAAACAAAAATATTGAAAAAAATCTCTTAGGGTGTCGGGTACATCTCTGCAATATCGTCCAATATATTATTGAATGCGTCATTGTGGGTAGTGCCATATTGCGTCCGCCACATAAATTCGTCCAAATACGAAGATGCCATAGACAAATGCACTCCATGCATACATTTAAATTTACTATTCGCATTTTTCCACATACACTCGACATAGTTTGTGTGTGTCTGTGTATTGGGATCTACAAAGTTTCGGCCGTGATCCACTTTTTGGTGAAGATAAGCTGGGTTAACGTCTATCTGGCTTATTCTGTCATATGCTTCCCAGTTTCCGGATTGGATAGTGCTTCCTGGTTTTATTCTTTGTCTTATTCTCGGTAGAAGTGTATCTGCAGACCGGTCGCTTACAAATTCCAGGTAGCCAAGCTTTGTGGTGGTGTCGTAAATGCCAAATATCCATCGTTCTTGGACATAATGGCTTCTATTATATTTTCTTTTGGCAATAGCTAATTCACATACCTGAACCACTATCCCAGGTCCTCCGAATTTAAGTGGGTTGTTAATTAGTCTTGCAGAGCACACTTCTCTCAGGTAATTAAACCACTGGATGATACAGGGTTCAGAAATATCCATCATCGTAATGCATGTCTTTAATTGGCTCTCACATGCCCAAAGATATGTTAATAAAATAAAGTCCTTGTATGAAATTTTACTTTTCTCCAAAAAGCTACCATCTTTTAGAGATATTTTTCTCCCTTTGTGTTTAGGACATCGCCATAAAAGCGTGTCTCCATTTCCACACCTCACCGCCCTCATCTCTCTTTCACAGTTGGATAAAGGGCATTTTGGTATATCTCGTCTCAGTATTCTTTTATCTCTGAGAAATTCTATTGTAGTATCATATGTGCTACAATGATTCTCGACTAGGTCAAATAATTTCATATTTAAAAAATGCTGCTACGAAAATTGATTTTCTTGAGTCACTGTTTATAAATATTTGAATACTTAAGGGAAGACGTAGTTATCAATAACATCATAAGCACAATTTTAAATTCGACAAAAACAAAGGAAAGATAACTCTTTAAAAAAAAAAATTTTGATTCGATTATTTTATAAATTTTAAAATTGACATAATTCGATGCTGATAAATGTCACACTTTCTGGAAGGTCTAAAAAGAATGCTAATCAACAAAATTTAATAATAAAACGTTATTACATTTTTATGAGCGGACCATTTTCCATAGATAATACCAAGATGTTTGCCTTTTTTTTTTTTTTTTTTAAGTGTTTAAAAACTTGTTTGTTTTTAAATAAATTCAAACAATTGTCAACAATTTATTTAATAAATTATTAAATTCTGAAATCCTGTGTACTTTCGTCAGATGAGGAAAAAAACGATACTTACTGTTTTACAGAAATTTACCAAAAATTGGGGAATTATTCGTTGAATGAACTTTTCACTTTATTGATATTTTTTTTTTTTTCTAAGTTTTGAAATATTTTTCAGATTAGTTATACTGCCCCTTTTTACTTAACTCGTTGCTAATTCGCACTAATTTTAAACATTTTTATAAAGCTAACCCTCCCCCCTTGGTGCTTGCTATATATAAAAAAAAAAAAAATTAATATTAAATTGTGTTTGAACACATCGAAGTTAAGATCCCAAATGTTAAGGATTGAAGAAAACTCAAAATTTATTTATTTTTGTGGAGAAATGTTGATACTCAATTTTAATTTAAATGCACTGTATGATCTGTTTTCACAAAATTCTCTTTATTTGTATTTTTACATTTTGAAACTCTTTCAGCTCTTGCTCGTTGCTGATGAAATTAATATATAAAACTTTTATCAATTTTATAATAAAAGATGTGGGAAATTTGCCCCGGATTTCCCGCATGAAAGGGTTATGGTTAAATGTGACAGAATTAAAAAGCAACAATGGCTTGAAAGATTAAAGCAGAAAATTCTCTCTCTTAGGCGGAAGAATAAAGACTCAAAACTCCTGCTCAGGGTCTAACAATAAAAGAAGATAATGCTTATGTTGTGAAGTTGATATTAGCACTATTCAGCTGCTAAGTCGTAATTCTACTTGGTTAGTTCCAGAGACCACTTATATTGAATGTTCAGTTCTGCTTATGCAAATTATGCATACTAATTTGCTAGTATTACTACATCTCCCTAAACCTTAAGGGCTTTATCCCTATCGTAGCTCTTGTACTCCTGATATTTTCGTCATTCTGCTATCTTTCTCTCCCTCCCGTATTTCTTTCCCTGGGAGACCTCGATCTGTCCCGGTCTAAGCTGTAGCCACATGTGTCCTATTGCATACTCCGGTATTCATCTGAACTTTCAGAGTCCTTCTGTCCTTCTTCCTCCTGCATTGTTTCCTCTGACGTTTCCTTGTGTAATGGTTGTCCTATCAACTCATTATCAAATGAAACTGACATTTCTTCGTCATTTTGTTCTTCCTCTTCACCCTGTGTCCTTATTTGGTCAGCATGGGCCAACACACTATCGCCATTCTCTCTATTTATTATGGCTGTATTATGGCCTTTTTGCATTATGAACTCTGCTCCTTCCGTATCTGCATCCTTGCTCTTTTTATACCACATCTTTTCACATATAGAGTATGACATAGCGAAGCCCTAATCTGTCTCCCAATTAGAGCTGATGGACTTTCGAGTCTTCCCGCGTGTGGTATGGTCCTATAACTTAAAAGCATCCTCGGTAGAAAAACTTCTACTTTTTCTTTTTGCTGAGAGCATGCTTTCAGCCCCTCTTTTACAGTTTGAACCATCCTTTCTGCTATGCCATTTGATTGAGGGTGATACGGAGGTGTCTTCTATGGTTTACACCCTATTTTCTCTAACCATACGTTCAGCTCTTCGTCGCAAAACTCTGGTGCATTATCCGATACCAAGGTTTTTGGTACACCATTTCTAGAGAATACGACTCTTAGAATTTGCTTTATAGTGGAACTTTTCCTGTTTGCAACCCTTATTATTTCAGGCCAACCTGAAAAAGAGTCCACTAATATCAATAAGAGTCCCACTCCATTTACGTAGACATGATCCATATGGACCCTACTCCATGGCTCTGCTTCTTTGGGCCATGAATGTAACTTGGCTTGTGTAAAGTTTTTTAACTCTTTACATTTCTTACACCTCTTTACATAATCCTCAACATTTCATGAATAACCCGGCCACCAAGCTTCTAGTTTTAACCTTTTTTGTGTGGCCGCTACTCCACAGTGTATATCATTATGTACACTTTCTATTAACGGCTTTCTTTGTGTTTCTGGGGGAACTACCAGGTCCCCATTGCATATTACTCCATGTTCTACTGTTAATTTGTGCCTCATTTCTTTATAAGGTCTTTCCGCCCTAGAACAATTTCCCCACGAATTTTTGCTTATTCTTGATAGTATCCTACTTAGCACTGGATCATGTCTCGTTTCCGCAGCCATTCTGTCTAAAGACAAAATATCAGTCTCTATCAAGTGTAGGAACGTATCTTCAAATTCTTCCTCCGTTTTGTCTTTTGACTCCTTGTAAAATCTCAATCTTGATAGTGCGTCCACATGTGGAATTGAATTCCCTTTGACATACTCTATATCAAAGTCAAATGCCATCAATCTTATCGCCCATTGTAAAATCCTTGATGTCGTGACTTTGGGTAATTCTTTCCTTGGGTTAAATATAAACTCTAATGGTCTATGATCACTTCTTAGTAGAAATTTTTTTCCAATTAAAAATTGTCGGGCTCTGGTAGTTGTCTACACGATAGCCAATGCTTCTTTCTCTATGTTCGAGTAATTAAATTCAGTGTTCATTAACCTTCTCGACAAATACATTATCGGATGTCCTTCTTGTGATAATATTCCCGATATTGAATGTTCACTTGCATCTGTAGTGAGTGTTATGTCCTTTTTTGGATCAAATATTTTCACTACAGGGTTTTTTGACATTATTTCTTTTAATCTTTCAAAAGCTTTCTGCTGTTCGCTTCACCAGATAAATTCTACATTCTTTTTTCTTAAATTTGCAAATGGTTCCGTCAAGTCCGTGTATTTTGGTAAGTATTGCCTGTAAAAATTTACCAATCCCCAAAAAGACTCCAATTCTTTTTTATTTGTAGGTGTAGCTACTTTTAGAATTTTTTCTATCAAGGCTTGGTCTGGTGATATACCTTCTTTCGAAATGGAATAACCTAGAAAAGAAATTTTCTTGGAGTTGCTTACGCATTTTTTTTCATTTATCGTCATTCCGACATTTCTTAATCTATTCAAGACTAGTTCAGTTTTCTCTTTTAATTCCTTTTCATTAGTAGCTCCTATGCATATGTCGTCTTGGTAACAAATCATCTTTTGTATATTCCCTACAACCTGTTCAATGGCCCTTTGAAATATGGCGCTTGCTGTTTTTACTCCATATGGCATTCTCTTCCATCTTAGTAACCCTATTGGCATATTTATCGTGGTTACTTCTTTGAAGTTTTCATCTATTGGTATTTGGTGGTGTGCCGTTTTTAAATCTATTTTTGAAAAAACAAACATCCCTGCCAACGCATGTAATGCAAGTTCAACATTGGGTATTGGATATGAATCCGAGCATATCTTGTGATTTACTCCTATTGTATAATCCCCACAAATACGTAAATCACCATCTGTTTTCCTCAAAACCACAATCAGTGATGCCCACTTGCTACCTCCAGGCGGAACATGTTCAAGAAGATATTGTTCTACTAATTTACGTAGTTTTGTCACTACTAATGGCAATAAATGTACTGGTAATTTTCGTGCCTCATAATAAGAGGGGGAAACATTTTCTTTTACTTTTAAACTTGCTTCATAGTTCTTTAATTTTCCAGTTTTTTCCATTTTTATTTCATTAATTAATTTAGTAGAATTCATGTTAAGCACATCATTTCCAATAAGGCCATAGTTTTTCTTGCAACTTGTAACAATTACAGGAATTACTTCAAATTTTTCTTTTAACTCCAATGAACCTTCGAAGTATCCTAATATTTTTATAACGGATCCATCAAACTGGCAAAATTGTAAATTGCTTTTTCGTAAAGGTGGCTTACCTATGTATTCCCAAAAATTTTTTGGTATCAGTGTTACTTCACTTCCAGTATCCATTGCATATCTAAATTGCAGTTATTAATTTTAACCTTTACTATGATGTCTTTTTTCTTCTGTTCAAAAGTCTTATTCTTCACAGTAAAAACTTCCCTGTTGGTGTCATTTTCTTCAACTCTTTCAACATTTTTCTTTTTTAATTTACACACTGCTTGAAAGTGGTTCTTTTTTAAGCAATTATTACAAGTTTTCCCAAATGTCGGACATTTTCCCCTTTTCATTTCGTGTTCACGTCCACAATACGAACACTTTTTTATCTTGTTTACCACGTATGTATCAGCAAATCTTTGTTCGGTGGGTTGACTTTTATAATATTGGTATGTCTGTATTAGCTCTTGTTGCATAAATTCAATACAAGCATTTAAAGACATATTTCCTATTTGTAATTGTTCCAATATTTTATATCGGTGTGACGCATTGGACATACCTTCAATTAGTCTTAATTGAATCAAGTTCTCTTCAATGGTCTGTTCGTCTTGTCTGAGTCTCTCAAATTCACAATATCTACTTGCATTTCATAGATGGTATAAATATTTTATAATTGGTTCGTCAATTTCCTGTTTCGTTGACATGAATTTTGTTCTTTCTGCCACTACTAGCCTTTTCTTGGGTCTCATATTCTTTTTTATAATCTGACTTATTTTTTCGAAAGTCAGGTCTTCCAAATTTAAGGGATATGCCATGGTGGAGACTTTCATTACCGCCTCGCATCCAGCTGTAGCCAAAAATAAATCCGTGATTTCATTTTCGCCTCCCTTTTCCTTGTTGTCTTTCAACGTTTTTGTTCTAGCAGTGGCAGAGAAGCAACGAATCCAAGTATGGACAAATTCTAGATCTTCCAGAGACAATTGAAATCCTATTGGCGACGCCATTGTTGTGAAGTTGATGTTAGCACTAATCAGCTGCTAAGTCGTACTTCTACTTGGTTAGTCTCAGAGACCACTTATATTGAATGTTCAGTTCTGCTTATGCAAATTATGCATACTAATTTGCTAGTATCACTACAGTTTATTTACATACGCAAAAAAAAAAAAGAAAAAATATAAAAGGATATACACAAATATGAGAGAAAGGTCGAAGAAAATTCTTTTAGCTTAAACAAAGAAAAATGTACATATAAATTCTTGCTCAAAATATTTCTCTGAGCACCTAAAAGTTCTTTAAGCAAGTAGATTTTTAAAGGGGTTAAAAACTAAACACTTAAATAGATTTCTTCAGAGCTCTTGTTGAGGAGTAAACTGTCAAAAGATCTGAATTTTCTAGTTGAGTGAGTTTATAGGCTGACAACAGGAATTTCTAGTTGCAAGGAGGCAGATCTCAATTAGTTTTTTAGTAGTGGGCTGACATTCTATCTTTACAGCCCAGCAGGTAGATCTCTTTCTTGAAACAGGTTCTGAAGATGACTGGTGTTCTATCACAGATGCTGTCAAGAACTCACTACCAAAGAGGTGCATATTCTCCTTATTTATGGAGATTAGGAGGCTCAGAAATATTGTGAACTTTCCCTCCAAAATTGCTATACAATTTCCTGGTCCTCTCATTCGCCAGAATATATGTTCTTATCTCTGAGGCAGAGTGGAATAATGGATAGCAGCTGGGATTGAGGAATCGGAGAGCAGTTTGAATTCCAATTGAATCCATTACATTCACTTACATGCTAATACGCTTGGGAAAGGTATGAATCCTTGCCTTCTTTCCCCAGCTATGGGTAAAATAGCCAAACAGACTGGGTTTTATAGCCTTGAATGGCAACTGGTCTGCCGCAGAAAGAAATGGCAACCTACTGTGGAAAAAAAATCTGCCTAGTCAGTCATATATTGAAAGACATGATTGCCTAAGCATGTATCACATAACTGACTGATCACTGATAAGAATCAAGGTTTTGGGAGCTGCTTTTTGAAAGCAAGGGTCTGATAAGTTGTGAGCATTACCCCCAGACTTTATGGTAGCATGGTCAGAGTAATGGTGGTCAAATTCCTTTTTATATTTTCCAGCTCTCTTGTTCATCAGAAAATATATTCTTATCTCTGATAAAAATCAAAGCTTTGGGAGCCGGATTTGAAAGCAGGGGAAAAAAGTTGGGGTAAGGATTAGAAAAGAGGCTAGAATGTGAACTTGTAAAACATTGCAGTAGTGGTTCTCAAATTAAATTCTAATAATGTTTGAAGAAATGAAAAATAAAGTAATGCCATTTTCAAGTGTAAACATTTTTTTAAAAATAATTTAGCTATTTGAGTTTTTATTTTATAGAAGCTCAAAATGAAAAGCAAAAATTTTAAATATAATACAGAGTTATGTCCTGCAACTAACGCATCAACTCTGGAATTTATTTTCTATAGCAGAGGTGGCCAAAATTGCTTAAGAATCACATAAAGTTCAGATGTATGAGAGCCACAAGACATGAACAAAATTTACACATACGTTTTTGTTATATACACATTTTGTCACAAAATTTTTTTATAAAAAATGCATGTATGCAATAATATTTATTCATGTATGCAGTTTTTTTAACTGTTAATTTGTATTGGTTTTAGTAATCACAATACACACATACACACACATATGTACATCAAATGTTTTCAAAATAGTGACTGATGATTCTTTTTACTATATTGTATTAACAAAATTTCTGAACTGTTGGTGAGTCTTCCCATTTAAGCTTATGAAATTGACAATTTCAAGGACAGATTTCATAACATCTTCATACTTGAAGTATCTGGCTGCCAGGTGCTGATGATGAATAATGCAATAAACAGGGAGAAACTTTGGAAAGCTGGGATCATTTTTCTTAAATGCAATTAATCCTACATTTTTTCTCACCATTGCAACACTGATGAGTTTATTAAGTGGAATATCAGCATTTGTTAAGGTTTTGTCAAGTGCATTTTTAATGTCAACAGCACAAGTTGTTTCTTTTAATGCCACTCAGTTCAACATCTCATCTTTCAGTTACATCTGAAGAAACATAAACAAATACTGTCAGTTGTGGGTTGTCTTGTATGTTTGTTTATTTGCCAAGAGTTAAGCTGAATGTTGTGTGTGTTTTTTTTTTGTTTTTTTTTTTTTTAAATCATTTTGCCATCCAAATCAGTACTGATCTGAGAGGTACGCTTCTCTGTAGTGTGGTGTAAAATTGTTTGTGCTATTAGTTGCTGAAGTGCTGTTATTAGGTTGGTGCAAAAATAATGACGTAATAATGTTGTTTTTTGACGTTAAAAAATACGTCAAAAAATGACATTATTACATCATTATTTTTGCACCAACCTAATATTTGGATCTAACAGTGCAACAACTTCAGCTATATTCTTAAATTCACCATCAGAATATGGGTGTTTAGAACATGCAAATATTCCATGACATAACAAAAATGGCTTCAGTCATATCAGCTTCCTTATCAAACGGTGTCCACTGGCTATTTAGTGATGATTTTAATACATTTATTTTTCTTTAATTCTGATTTACATGGATAAGGATATGGAAAGTTTTTGTGATTTTGTTTCATAGTGGTGTTTCAAGTTACTGGCTTTGTAATGTATAAGGGACACATGGCAGATAAAGCACAAAGGTTTACTTCTTTTCACAGTGAAATACAAAAGCTTCCTCCTCCCATTCTGTTTTCATTTTCATATTTTCATTTCTTACAATTTGAGGAGGCCATCTTCATTCACAAAATTTTCACAGACACTTTTAAACAAAACTTGTATCTGAAGTGTACCAACTCGGTCTGCACAGTTCAATGTCTTCTGTTACATTGTATGACGTGTGTGCGGTTTTCTTAATCCCCTTACCCATGACTTCAGTCTTCTGATATTCCTCTGTAATCCTTGCTGACTGGAAATTTCTTCAATCCCTCTGCCTCTTTCCATCAGCACTAAAGAACAATGACTCACTCAGATCTATGAACATTAAACTTATGTTTTAATCCAATGGGCTTCCAATTCATATCCAGTAAATATTTATAAAACTTGAAATTTTTCTTTAACTTTTATATTAACTGTGATGAAAAAAGGAGCTCAGGCAACATATTTCCATGAGCCACATATTAAAGGTCAAAGGCTGCATATTAAAGGTCAAAGAGATGCATGTGGCTTGCAAGCTGTGGCTTGACTACTCTGGTTCTATAGAAACAGACTTACTATTTTATCTATCTATCTATTTATCTGTGACATATATTGGTTTTTTAAGAAATTTTAATCATCTTAATTCTTTTGTCAGCACAATTCCTTGGAGAATTGTTCTGAATTGTAAAATAAGAAATGCAATTAAACTAAATAATTATTTAATTAGAAAAGTTATTTTATTTATAAAAGCAATTAAATGCTTTTATAAATAAGTTATATTATAGACACTATTGTCTTAAGAAAATTTTTTTTTTTTTTTTAGAATTTTTATGAATTTTTACAAGAATTATTTTCATTTTTGAAAATTTTAATTATAATATATAATGTTTTAAATCTTTTTAAAATTCTTTATTAATTTGTAATGGTTAGTTGATATTGTTATTAAGCAAAAGTTATATTTACTAATTATAAATGGAAAAGCTTACTACAATTGAGTGAACCCCAGTATTTTAAAAAAGAATTTTAAATTTGTTTGTGTGTGTATAAATGTGCCAATGTTTGTAAATATGGACATCCAAACATTATATTATCAGAGAATAAGAGTGATAAGTATAGTGATTTTAAAATTAAATAAAATATTAGATTATTGCGAATATTTTCCTAAATTTTAAAATTACTAGGTTAGTTAAAAATTATATAAATAGGTGCTGAAAAAAAATTCCACACTTATGTCGATAGATAGTTGTCAACACCTCGTAAAACCACTGTCCTCTGTGTTGAAAAGTGCTTCTCTGCAATATCTTAAACTAAAAGTAATGATTCAAATCAAACTGATTAAACTTTAAATCAGCTAATCTTACTCAAATAAAGTTTCAGAAAAGTATATTTATTTTTGAAAGATATTTTTAATAAAGAGAATTATGTTACCCTGAGAGATTTGTAATTATGACTAAAATCAACCATTTTTAGCAATTTAAATAAAAAAAAAAAAAAAGAATTCCAATCAATTTAAATTTGTTTTGAAATATAGCCAAGTATTTTGTTTATTGTAAATATTGAATTTCATCTATTAACTTGAAATTAAAACTATAATAAAAGCTTCAATAAAAATTTTTGTTTGGGGTAAAATGATTAGGAATTTTGTTTTGAATTAATATGACGTTCATTTATTTTTTTCATTTTGAGAAAAATAAACTTTGCTTTAAGTTTGATTTACATTTAAGATAAGACAAAAATATATTAACAAATTGGATTAATATTTGAATTTAATTTAGTAAATGATTGTAATTTGTACAAAAATATTTATTTCCTTTGTAATTTATCTGTTTTACAGATCAGGTTTTTAAAGTAAATACTGGTGCACAGTAATAATGGCACAGGTAAAAATGGCACAAAGCAAAAACATACAGGAAAAAAAATGAATGTAATACATGCCCCAGTTGATAATACTGCAGTTTCTACTGCTTTTGCTTGTCTGCAAAATAAGATACAAGACACATCAAACACTATTACAAGCAGTCATGGACTGCTGCCATGAGATTGACATCTACCCAGACCTAACAATCAAAATTGTTGACTTAGAACATCAACTATCCAGGCTATTAACAATGTTTTTTAACTAGAAACACGCACGAGGCTGTTTCTGCCACTTGTCTCAGAGTACTTGGAGAAAAATACAAGATTACAAAAAGAATGAGGACTTTCGTCATTTCTGTGGTCAAATTGACTCATTGGCATTTCTACCTGTAGAAGACATCCCAGCGGGAATGCAGTTACTTAAGGCAAGATGTCCTGATGAGGCAGCTCCCTTGCTAGAGTACTTTGATCAAACTTACATTTCTGGTACATATGTTCAACAAAGGAGACAAAACTTTGAGCCAGGCATTTCAACAGTAAATTTTTGGCACATCCCAACGAGATTTCCACCAGAACTTAGGAATGTATATCAAGCTACCATGAATGACTGTCCCAGAATCAACAACCAATGTGAAGGGTGGAACAACAAATTTTACCCTCTTCTTGTTAGTTATCAGCACCCATCTATCTGGAAACTGATGAGAATGATTTAGAAGGAAGAAACTGTTGTGAGTGTAGTGATAGCAAAGGACTTATTTGGTGAACTACTAAGAAAGAAAACAAAGAAAATATATGTTGATCGATAACAAAGATTAAAAAAATTTAAGCAGTGACTACACGGAAGGAAAGATTTGAATCAGGTGTTAAGTGGACTTGGTCACAACATAAGATTTTAGTTTAAATTTTTTGCTTTTAAATGTAGATATAATTTTCTTTTTAATTTCCTACATAGATAATATGTGTATTTCATTTTTTCCCTGTATGTTTTTGCTTTGTGCCATTTTTTTCATATTTTCCCACCTGTGCCATTTTTACCCATGTCATTTTTCCCTGTGCCATTATTACCTAAATTCGTAAATACCATCACAGACTTATTTTTTAAAAATTAAACGCTTATTTTCAAATAATTTAAATTCTTCGAATTTTTTTGTTTTATTTGAATGATAGACTAAAGCTAATCTGTAATAAAAGAAAAAAAATTACGTTTTGCAATAAGCTTTTTTGAATACTTACATTATTTGGACTGTTATCTTCATCTTCATTACCATATTCACAACGTTTCGGGCAAAATGTTAATATGGTAATGGAGATGAGGATAACAGTACGAATAATGTAAGTAATCATAATAATACCTCATTTCAGAAATATATAGACATATTAAAACTTTTTTGAACATTTTTAAAGCATTGGTAGTCACTCAACAGTCATTATTGACAAAAAAATAAAAACAAATTTGAGAATCTCTTAAAATTCCAATATTTGTCAGATTTTTTTAAATAAATTAAGAAATTTAAGGATTAACTGTATTTTGAAAAAAAAATTGTACTTATTTCTTAAAACATAACTTTTACATACTGTATTCCATGATCAAGGTCAATGATACTAATCTTTTATTAACCTGCCTTTAAAATAAAGAAAGGTCTGAATTAAGTAAATGACCAAAATTACTTGGACAGAGAAACTGGTATTTTTATGATTAAAAATAAATTATATAACCAATAGTTTATAAATATGGGTAATTTTTTTTATTCTATAGTCTTTTCTGAAACTTATTAAAATGAATAATTTTATTTTTATACAATTTAAAAATATTTAAAAAAATAATTAAATCATAATTTTGATTCTAGCTTATTGCATTTATTTTGCCTTTTTGGCTATTCGATGCCATAAAATATTTAACTGCACTCGCTGTTTCTTTTTAATTATTCTGATTTTAAAATTTATTAACCTAGGAAGTGTTATAAAGGGACAAATTGATTGTAGTAGTTACAGAATTATTTCCTTTTTGAACTCCCATACAATATATATATATATATATATATATATATATATATATATATATATATATAAAACAAAGTTGCAAAGATGAAAAAAATATAAAATTGTTTTAAAAATGTTCATACTTGAAAATAGCATTAAAATGTGCATTTTATATTCTTCAAACATCTTTAACTTTATTTAATAAAAAAAATCTGACATGAACAGCCACAGGATCGAATTACAAAATCGCGATGAAAAATTAGTAATTACAAGTAAAAATTTAAAATAAATAAATAAATTAAATAAATATTCAATGTAGAGATTTTTCCTGTCAAATCTCACTGAAAGTATGTTTTAATTTAAATTATGCAAGAGCAAGCTGAAGTACGAACTGTTAAAAAAATATTTTGAGTTTTTGAATTATTTTTGGTGAGGATTATTGACAAATTTTCATTACACGGTTGATATATATTTTCATACAGAAGAAATATCATCTTCAGAAATATTTCTTTAACTGTAAAAAAAAAAAAAAATAGAAATCGCGAACAGCTCCCAAATTTAAATTACGATATATCGAAAATGTGGCGGGCGTGAAACAGACCCCTTCCAAAAAAATATTCCCATAATTTTCTAAAATAAAGACCTTTTAGTAAAATGCAATCATAATGAAGAAGATTGAAGAAGTACTGAATTTCATTTTTTTAAATCATAATTAACCTGATTTTTTTTTTTTTTTTTTTGTATATTTTTATTTGATTAACGTGGTTTTTGCTTTCATTATCGAAAATGCGCACACTCAGCACACAGGATTGAATTAATTAGATCTAAAAAAAAAAGTAGAGGGTTTGATTTATTTTATAATTTACAACTGCACCATGATTTTTCTCTTCTTAATGAATGTGGTCTTCAAAGCGTGCCATAAATTCATAGTGAGTTCGGTCCTCACTGGGTCCTACATATATATTTTTTTACGCTGAAAAAAAAAGTTTATCAAACATTTTGCGATTTATTAAATGCAAAATATAAAATTGGAATTTTTTTTTTTTTTTTTTTTTTTTTTTTTTTTTTTTTTTTTTAAAACGATATTTATTCACACAAAAAAATTATTTTTTTGTAAAAAAAAAATATTTCCTAAACTGAAACACTATGTGGATGCCTATACAACTTAGCAGCCATTTCAAGAAAATAATGAAGTCTTTCTTCTTCGTGAAAAGCCTTACAAAACAGATATTTCGAAATATATTTGTGGCTTAATTCTCTTTTGTTTCCAGACCGAAGGAGCCATGCCTTCACATCACGCCAACAAGCTTCTATATTTCGCGTGTGGACATCACTTTTGTTGAGAAACTCTTTTTCTTCAGACTGGTTAACGGTGTAGTGAGTAAAGCCTTCGTTAGATAAAGTACTGTATGCCTTCCAACAATTACTATGAATTATGGTATCAGGTAAAACATGTTTCTTAACGACTGGAATTAATGTTCCGGCATCGCGGTTTTCCACAGGGAAAAGAAAAAGTTTCTTTGAGTCCCTTTCGAAGCAACCAAATACCCACTGGCCTTCGACTTCTTGCCCTTCGCGGTTTTGTTTAATCTTACTACTACCGAATATATTTTCACCAATTTCAACCACTTTTCCGGGACCGCCAATTCCTATTTGCTCCTGTTCTGCCAACCAAAATTCACAGACTTCATAGCAGTAATGCTTCCAATTTACAGCTGCCTCGTGCCCGATCTTCAACCATTTGACTATTTGGCGCTGAGTGATAAAATTTTGAAGAAAAAGGGAACAGAAAAGAATGTTTTGTGAAGGTGTTATGTGTGAACGATCGAGCCAGGTATTTTTATTAATTGATACAGAGAAAGAGCATTTTATTTTTCTTGATTTGGAGTCTCTACATATTCTTCGACAAAAGAAAATATTGCTAGATGGTGCAAAGTTGCAAACCGCTCCACAGTTCGGACAGAGTACAGTGTCGGGAAGCACTGAATGCTGTTTGAAAGTAAGAATAGCTTTTGAATCGTCTTTATGGAACATTTTGATAGTATCAAAGAAGTTGTGATAGCAACCGTCACAACGTGTAGAATCCATGATGTTAAAATAATGGTAAATTTACTGAACTAAAGATTCGGTTTAGTTAATGTTTTGAAACGTGGAAAGTCTCTTCTGCTTGTTGTCAACCTTTGTGAGGAGAGTTCTTCATTGATGACGTCACTTATGCTTGCACTAAGCATGCTTGCTTTTTTTTTTTTTTTTTTTTTAACTGACAGGTATCCCCTTTTCAGGTTGTACGATCCACACGCACTCCCTGATTTTGTGTGCAAATCAAATGTAAATTTTTTAACATACGGAAGCCTAAAACGAAAAACATGATCAAGTTTTGGAATTAGTTTTTTAGCAGGTTTTTAGTAAAAGAAAAATGCACAAAATATTTTAAAAGGTTTTATTGAAAAATATAACAATTATGAACGTAATTTAATGAAAAAAATTCGCAACTTGAAAACCACTAAAACAGACATAAAGTAAGGCTCTTTAGCTTTAAACATTATAAAATCGACCTCACTCAGTAATCATTAAAAAAAAAAATTTCCCGAAGAAATGAATGTCCATATTCGTTCAAAGCATAAGTAACTATTAATTTACACTACAAGCGTTATTTTGTGGATATTCATGTTTGAGGCGTCCTTTTTGTTTTGTTTTTTTATTTATTTTTGTTTTTTAATTGAATTACGTCTGCCCACCTGTGTATTGAAGAAACTTAATATTTAAGTTTTTAACTTGTTTGAATTCTAAAATAAATGCTTTCATTATTAATTTTCTTAAGTTTATCTTACACTTTTTTTTACAGTATTCATGGACAGTAATTAATTACTCACGGGTTGTGCAAGTAAGTAGCGTATAACTAAAAGTGGAATTTTTGGTCATTTTGTGGTTTAAAATGTAACAATAATTGAATAAAGCTACTTTTAATTGTTTTTATGTTTTTTTGTTTTTTTTTAATGACGTTTACGGTTTACAGATTTTTTTGAATGCTTCCGGAATTTATTTATTTCCATTAGGAAGAACAGTAGTAAACACAGACTCTGTGACTGCCTTATTATAAATGGCGGAATTAGGAAACCAGCAGTATGAGTAGTGAAGCACATGAATAGATTGTTTTTGTGTGTGTGTTTATTTCTCGCCCCATGAGCTACCGTTGAATTAAAAGGTGATTTTTTTTTTCTTTATTTTATGACGTGCTTCCAAAAGTTAGAGGAATTTGAACAGCACACTTTAACCGAATGTAGTCTAAGTACGGATTTTTGCCGCCACTCTTTACGAGTAGTGCCTTTAAGCGTATAAACTAAACAGCAGGCTAGCTAGACGTTACGAACGTTTTCTAAGAAAAGTATTAGGACCTTGTCGCACTGATCCAAGGGAGAAAACTCTTGTAGCCGAAAAAGGAGATGCGTGGTTGAAATAAAAGGTTTTCCCGGTTTCCAATGAATCCTGTAGTGTTGCTTGTTTACTTTATGCCTATCGATAATACCGGTCACTAACCCATATCTATTCAGCCATCGAAACGAGATACGATGTCAGCGTGATACCCAAGTGACTAAACAAATGTTTACCTGAATATTCTGTAATTCCCGTGAGTACAATATAAAAAATAACGTACAAACCGTCAACGCCTTTTATCTTCCATAACCCAATCTCATAGCCCACATAGAAAAGTAGATTTGGACATTTTCGTCTTGCAAGCTTTGGTAGCTCGCAAAAGAAGAGGGCGAAATACTAGTTAGTTCCTTGCGATATTCAATGGATCCAGAGGCAAACAGGATTTTCGGGACCTTTGAATTGACTGAACAAGAAAGAAAGGACTATGAAACGACTACGAAAGTTGAACGGACATTTCATACCTCAATGTAACATAATTCATGTTCGCGTACAGTTTCATAAGAGGGACCAAAGAAGGAAAGAAACCGTAGAAGAATATGTTACTAGAGTTCTCTATGAATTGTCGGAGGATGCAGATTTTTTGCAATAAGGGACAGGTTAGTGCTGAGCATTAAAGACCAAATACTCTCTGAAATGTTCCAACTCCAGTCTGATTTCACATTTGACTGCTATTGCTACTGCTTGCCAGCACGAAGCAGTAAAGCTACATTTTGAACAGTTCATGGGTACAAGCCATAACAGGGTTTACAGAGTACACCAAGAGCGGGAGTCAGCGTCATTCAACAGGTAGAAAATTAAACGTGCCATGTGTAGAGCATCCCACCAAAAAGGAAAATATGAAGGCAAATCACACTTTGCCCGAGTGTTTAGAACAAAAACCACAAAGAATGCGGACGATGTGGATCGTATCATTCCCCAAGGAAAAGCAACGGAGATAGGAACAGCCTTTTCATTGACACAGCCACTCCCAACATACATCTATGGCGAGTAGATCTTAATCTTGAAGGGTCAATTTCAAAATTAGTACAGGGGTTACATCATCAGTAAGACAACATGGACATAACTTGGAAAGCCAAAGCTTTCTCCATCTGTGAACCTCACCCTGTCAAAGCCGTGAGGAAACCTAAATGTCTTATGACACTTTAGGAGGAAACTTGATGTGAAGATAAACGTCACCATCTATGTCATCAACTGTGATGTTTACAATCTGCTTAGCTGAATCACGTTGACATACCTAGAGCCGGTTAAAAGAGCGAACAATGTCGTCTTCAGTACTGTCAAGTGCAAGCCAATAATAATAAAACTTCAAGAGTGGACAACTCCACACAGTTGCTATGGCAAAGCGCGTTCCCTTTCGTCGCCAAAATAATATAAGGAAAGAACTCCAGCGTATGAAGGACTGAGGTCATCGAAGGAATTATAAAGCCAACCGAACGGGTATCACCCATAGTCCCAGTTTTGCAACCAAACAGAGATGTCTGCATCTGTGTGGACCTGAAGAAGCAGAATCAAATGATGCAGGGAGAGATACGTAATTCCTTTCTTTGGTAACATGGTTCATCAGTTCCAGGATTCTATAGAATTTAAAAAACTGGAGGCTTAGTCGCCTTTTGGAAGGTTCTACATGAAGAGAGTCCTCTTCGGAATCAGTTTAGCACCGGATATCTTCATGAGGACAGGCTGAGATACTCTAAGTAATATAGGGAGTTGTTTGTTACTTTGTTGATGATATTCTGTTACACACCAAGATGCCAGCCGAGCACGAAATACTTCTGAGTCAAGTTCATTAGTAACTAAATGAAGCAGTCCTCAAGCTAAACAAGAGCAAGTGCGAGTACCGGAAATCCGAAATTACTTTTTTTTTTCGGACATATTCGTTAGCATAGCTGCCGCTCAAATCAGAACAAAATCGAAGTAATCCAGAACCAAGTTGAAATATCTGATGATGCTGAACTCAGACGATACTCGGATATGGTGAACTACTTGCGTAAGTACTTTTTCCTCAGCTCTTTACTGTTCTGAAGCCACTCAACGAACTATTGAGCAATGAGAGAGTATGGACATAGTGTCCGCAGCAAACCAAAGAACTTCAGAAAGTAAAGGAAATGGTTATAGCAGCGTCGGTCCTTGCTTGCTTCGATCTAGCCATGCAAACCATCGTCGAAGCTGACAGTTCATTGTATAGATTGGGTGGATGCCTACTTCAGGAGCACAAAGGACTGAGACCGATAGCATTCTGTTCCAGAACATTGTCAAGCACAGAACAGCGATACGCTCAAATAGAAAAAGAGTGCCTTGCAGCATTGTTGGCTTGGGAACGTTTCAACAGATATCTGAAGAGGCTAGAGAGCTTTACTCTCTACAGTGACCATGTTAAATATTCTAGCAGACTATTTAGAGAATTGTATTTTCCTCTGACTTCCTCATTTTGATCTTTTGAGGTCAGATACAGGAAAACAAAATAAGTCGTTTTTGATTGGTTAAAACTAGTGTGGAAATGTTAGAGAAAGTGGTTTCAGGGAGTTAAGTTTTACAAGTCATACACAGTAGACGTGGTTATTTCGTATCTCGGGGAACTTACTTCCTAGTAGGAGTGATAGATCGACCCCACTGGCTATTTAAAAATATACACGTTGACGTGTTTAATAAAATAGTGTTATAGACGAGCGTATGGTTGCAAGAAAGAAATACGACAACAGCAGAAATAGATTTACGTGGTTTATTTCAGCAGGAATGTGAGGGTTTGGGACAGCTACCTTGTGGTAAAGTTCATAAGCCGGCTTCGGATCTAGGTCGATCTTTCATAGTAGTTCACACGTGTTGATGCTGGCGCTCCCTTGCTGACAGCTATTGACCGCTCGGGCTGACCGTGATAGGTCTGTTCCCTGGTCACCTGTGACTGCCTGTTGAACTTCCATCTGACCCCTTTTATAGCGTTTTTTATGGCTTAACAGGCTCGAAAAACGAAGCGAGTATAATTAGGAGGGAGGCATTTTTATTGGACGAAAAATAGAGCACTTTAAATATTTTATTTTTCGACCGGAACTCGTGTGTCGGGAACATTTGTAAACGAAGATAATAGTCATTTTGTGACGGGGATTTGTCCCGTTCACATCCGGTTCTCGCTCTTGAGTATTTGCCTGTAAATCAGCCGAGATATGTCTTATTTTATTTTATAACAATAGATAAGTTTAAAATCCCTTTTGTTGAATTTCTCTTTCATCTCCGGATTCCAAAACATTTCGAACACCCAGCCGGGAAAAGACGAACGAGAGAAGATCCAATATTATTGTATCGACCCTGTTACCTAAGAGACCCCCTCGAATGAGAGAGCTATTCAACAACCACAAGCTACTCGTTCCACTCATCAATTTCAAAGGTATGTAAGAAACACCATCGAGATGTCAGTGCATGCTCATTCGACTGATGCGCTACTGATGGTCACGTCAAATACTTTGTCACGGAGTTCTACTGTGTGCAGAGAGACGGAGAACCGATAACTGGAGGAAGATGTA
Source organism: Acanthosepion lycidas (assembly GCA_963932145.1). NCBI lineage: Eukaryota > Metazoa > Mollusca > Cephalopoda > Sepiida > Sepiidae > Acanthosepion > Acanthosepion lycidas. The sequence goes on along the minus strand of OZ010601.1, from coordinate 32,992,058 downwards.
GATTTTCATGTCAACATAGTGACTTCCTCTTGGCCAATCTCAAATGAGACGTTGAACCAAATCGGGCAAGAAACCACAGAAAACTGCTTGATTACACAGTGAAGGGTGGCCCGTTTATAGGAAAGGTATCAGATTTGAAGCCCGAGAATTGTCTGATGTCTGGAACGAGCTGAATGCTATTGATGGACAAATGCTTAGCGGAAACGGGATTGTCATTCCCTCCATCATGAGAAAGAAATCCTGTAACGTATGCACGATAGAAACCTGGGCATTACGAAATGACCAGAACAGACAAATCAAGAGGTTTGGTGGCCCAGGATATCAAAAGATTTTCAAGGCCGCATCGCAGCATGTAAAAATTGCCTTGAGAAGAGTCCAGTACTACCAAGTGAAACTTTGCTTCCATTAACTTCTACCTGATAGACCATCCCAGCGTATTGCTGTTGATATCTGTGAGCTGAAAGGACAGAACTATCTTGTCTACGTAGACTACTATTCAAGGTACATTGACAGTCACAAGTTCAATCAACTTACCATCAGTGCTGTCATCAACAGAATGATCATTCGTTTCACATCATGGCATTGCAGAAATTGTTGTGTTAGACAACGGGAGACAGTTTACGTCTGGGGAGTTCCAGAAGCTTGATAAAGACTGGAACTTTTGTCATATAACAAGTAGCCCTCACCTACTCTCAATTAAACGGCGAGACCGAAAGAGCAATGAAAACAGCCAAGGACATCTTGCGACAGAAAGACTATTACTTTCCTTTGTTAACCCAATGAAAGCTCCCTTCATTGGGAGTGAGCCAAGCAGAACTCGTTTATGGATGCAGACTCAGAACAACTCTACCTACTCTGATTCAAGCACTCATTCCTCGCACAGAAGACCATGATACGGTGTGATGGTATGATGAGTCTGAGAAGGCACCACAGAAGCAAGACCACGATTAGCGTGCACATACCCTTCTGAAGTTAAGTCCAAGAGACTTCATTCTTTTGAAGGAGGGGGAAAGAATTGGAAGCATCCGGGAGAGGTGGCTCGACAGTGTGAACCTAGTATTGTCCAAACCGCTGAAGAGGAGATGAGACTTAACCGCAGACATTTGAAGTTAGATACAACTCCGTGTTCCAAGCAGAGAATAACCACTCCTCAAGCCCGTTGATTAGCTGCAACCTGTTCCAGCTAAACAGTCGAACTCTCTGCCTTCGGGCGGAGAGGAACCCGGACGAGGCTCCGCCGAAGGGCAGAGTCTCGTTCGGGGAGGTAGACTGCTCCTGAACCCGTTTATGCGGGTTCAAAAAGGGAATATTATGGGCCGATCCTACGGACTCGGAGAACCCACACTAAACCGGCCTTGTGCTACATGCAACCCTCGTAGGCGGGGTAATTTTTACGATATAGCTCACTTATGTCGTTGTAAAGATAGAAGGTTGCATTTGGCGACACGTAGGTCTATGGTAGTTACGTGTAAGCTCGAGACATGAGTCTGTAAGTGTTTGTTGCGGGGCCGATAAGGATGTCGCCCCCGCAAGCTTTATGAAGAAACGTGTGAACAGCCAAGACAATGAGGGGACAAAGGCGAAGGTTGTTCACACGTTTCTTCATAAAGCTTGCGGGGGCGACATCCTTATCGGCCCCGCAACAAGTGGTGACTTCCCGACGTGAGACAGCTAAGCGATGATGGAGTCTGTCAAAAGTGATTCGTTGGACATGACGGCCACGATCATACCTCTGCCTGCATACCACCATAATGCCAAGAACTGGTTCTTGCAGGTAGAATCTATCTTTTCCATGTTACGCATCACTTCACAGCGAGCCAGATTCGCGAATGTAATGCAGAAACTCCCATCCGATATGATGGACGAAATTTCTGACGTCCTCTCCGATTTGCGCGAACATGAGCCATACGATCACTTAAAGGAAGCGATCCTCAAGCGCACTGGGCGTTCCGAGGAAGACATGATTCAGGAAATTCTACGGAACGTCACCAGAGGCGACAAGACGCCTTCCCAGCTTCTCAGGTATATGAGGAACCAGTTGGGAAAGCACAATGTGTCGGAAAAGGTTCTTCGAGGCTTATGGCTGGAGCATTTGCCCAAATCAGTAGCTCAGATTATCGCACCAATGACGAGAGCCACGCCTCTGGATGATTTGGCAGAATCTGCTGACCTGGTTTTTGCGCAGTTTGACCACAGCGTTAACGCAGTTCACGCTCCCGACATAGCAAAGCACGAACGCTACGAGCCAAGTAAGACAGAACGGGCGTTGGCCGACCTTCAACGACAAATTCGAGAGATCCAGATCTCCCTGCGCCCACGGACAAGGAAATCGACACCATCTCGACGGAGACGAACCCTCAGCCGAGAACGGCAAAGCGACCAGAGTGTTTGTTGGTTTCATCGCACATTTGGCGACAGAGCCAGAAATTGTAAACCTCCCTGTACACACCCGTCGGCCCGAGGAAACGAATAAACCGGGGAGTGGCGACGACTAACTCATCCGGTGCCAACACGCAATGTCGTCTATTTTACGTTTGGGATCGCCGGAACAAACTGAAATTTCTCGTAGACACAGGTGCGGCCATCAGCGTGGTGCCCTATCAGAACGACCACACCGCTAAGCCCACCCTGGTCAAACTACGAGCTGCGAATGGTTCCGCGATAGACACATACGGAGAAAGGACCCTTACTTTGAATGTCGGCATGCGACGTGATTTCACTTGGACATTCACCGTGGCCATCGTGAAGCTACCCATCCTCGGCGCGGATTTCCTGGCGCATTACGCACTGGCGGTCCATATGAACCCTAGGACCCTGTCAGATACGACTACGAATCTCCGTGTCTTAGGTACCCCTACACGTCAAGGCTCCACAGGAATCAGCGTCGCAACGTGCCATGGTCGCGAGTACTTAGATCTCCTGACACAGTTCACGGATATAACGCTGCCACTCCAAGTAACGGCTTCAGGTGACCATCAGACTCAGCACCACATCAGGACTAGAGGTCCTCCCGCACACTCCCATCCGCGACGACTCGCTCCGCACAAACTGGCGTACGCTAAGGAGCAATTCGACAAAATGCTGAGTGATGGCATCATTCGTCCTTCCGATAGCCCTTACGCCTCGCCACTACACTTAGTGCCTAAACCTGGCGGTAAAGAGTTTCGGATATGCGTCGACTACCGAAAATTGAACGCGTCAACCGTACCAGACCGGTACCCTGTCCCTCATATCCATGATTTTGCATCCGGACTAGAGGGCGCTCGCATATTTTCAAAAATCGATCTGACAAAGGCATACCATCAGATCCCCGTCGCTGCGGAAGAAGTCCCTAAGACGGCAGTCACAACACCATTCGGCCTATATGAGTTTTTAAAGATGCCGTTCGGTCTACGTAACGCTGCCCAGACCTTCCAACGGCTCATAGACGAAGTCCTGCGCGGACTACCGCACGTATACGCTTACATCGACGACATCTTGGTGGCCAGTAAAGACGCCGATTCTCATAGGCAACACCTGCGAGAAGTCTTCCAGCGACTCTCGCACTACGGCCTGAAGTTGAACCTGGACAAGTGCGTTTTCGGGGCGCCCAGCGTTGATTTTCTCGGGCACCGCACCGACGCAAACGGCATAGCACCTCTGCCAGACAAGATCAGCTCGATCCGGGATTTTCCTACACCGACGTCCATCAAGCAATTGCGACGTTTCCTCGGTATGCTTAATTTTTATCGTCGGTTCATCCCAAATTGCGCTACCATCCTCCAGCCACTGACGAACCTGCTGCAGAGCAAGAATAAGGACATCGTGTTGGAGGGGGATGCTCTGCACGCATTCCATACAGCGAAGGCTGCATTGGCAAATTTTACTAGGCTCTCGCATATTAACGACGATCCGAAGACGCGGCTCTTCCTGACGACCGACGCATCGGATGCTGGAGTGGGCGCGGTGGTTGAGCAAGAATTCAATTCACAACGCGAACCCATCGCATTCTTTTCAGCCAAGCTTTCGCCAGCCCAGAGAAAATACAGCACCTTCTCCCGAGAGCTGCTGGCCATTTATCTGGCCGTCAGGCATTTCAGGCACTTACTGGAAGGTCGAGATTTTACTATCTATACCGACCATAAACCATTGACGACTGCGATGAGTAACAACTCTGATAAATACACAGCTCGCGAGATCCGGCATCTCGACTACCTGTCACAGTTCTCGACCGATATTCGTCACATAAAGGGGAAGGATAACGCCGTCGCGGACACATTATCGCGAGCGGATATTCAATCTCTTCAGACCGGCGTCTTGGGTCAGGATTCCATAGCCGCTGAACAAAAATCCGACCCCACGCTGCAAGACGTCCTTTCAAATACTTCTTTAAAGCTTCGGGAGTTCCCTGCATCCTTCAGCGACGACACCCTGTACTGTGACACCAGCCTAGCAAGCCCTAGGCCCTACATCCCACCGACACTTCGAAGACAGGTATTCCAACATTTCCACGGGTTGTCACATCCGAGTAAGAGAGCTACGGTCAAACTTATTACCGACCGATTCGTTTGGCCTAATATGAATGCGGACATCCGAGAATGGGTTTCCACGTGCATGAAGTGCCAGGAGTGTAAGGTCCACCGACACACTAAATCCCCCGTTGGCACCTCAGCAGTCCCGATGCACGGTTCTCCCACATACATGTCGACTTAGTGGGACCGCTTCCGATGTGTCGGGATTACCAGTACCTTTTGACGGTTGTGGATCGTTTTTCGCGGTGGCCGACCGCCATACCTATAAAAGACACTTCTGCAAGTACCGTCTCCAGGACCATCCTAAAAGAGTGGATTGGAACTTTCGGCACACCCCAAGTCATCACGACCGACAGAGGATCACAGTTCCAGTCGTCCCTTTTTCGGGAGTTTACCAACCTACTTGGTGCCAAGCACATAAAAACTACCGCTTATCACCCGTGCGCCAACGGCTTAGTCGAGAGGTTTCATCGGTCCCTTAAAACCTCCCTGGCCACTGGACCTGACACTATCAATTGGGTGGACGACCTGCCTTTGATTCTCCTAGCATTGAGGAATACCGTAAAGGAGGACTTAGGTTGTTCACCCGCCGAACTGGTTTTCGGTACACCTCTTGCGCTGCCTGGCGAATATTTCAACGACTCCCTTCAGACGTTTTCAAAACCAACAACTCCTTTCGTCGTGGAACTCCGCCACAAAATGGATCGACTTAAATATACAACTCCGCGACAGCAACCGATGAATTCGTACATCCCTCAACACTTGCGGGATTGCGAATTCGTTTTCGTACGGAACGACGCCATGAGACGACCACTCACGCCGGCATACCAAGGTCCTTTTCAGGTTCTTCGGCGCTCCGACAAGCACCTTACAATCAAGCGCGCCAACTCGACCGACACCGTCGCGATCGATCGAACCAAGCCTGCTTTTCTGGAGAAGCAACAGTACGACGCAAACCCGGCTCTGCGGGCCCCTGATGTTATTCCAGCCCACCAGGCACACGCCGCACCGCAGACATCAGACGACACCCCAGCAACTCCTGTGCAGCAAACCAGATCCGGTAGGAGGGTCACTTTCCCTAAAGACCTTCGTAAATATTATTATTATTAATTGATATGATCAATTTTCTAGGGGAAGGGCCTTGTCGCGGTCGCCATTAGCCGCTCCTTAGAAAGACGGCCTTGACCTTCACAACTCCTGATCTCGCAGATTTAAGTCAAGCAACATGCGAGAAACCAGACGACTAGTTCAATATCGTTGATGCTAAACGGTACCTCGTGAGCATCGGATTATGCAGCGCTTCCTCAAACATCGAACAACAATTGTATTAATTATTTTAATATCTACGGTTTTCTACTCCCTCTAGCCGGGGAGTTCTTGAATGAAGCCCCTTTTTTCGTCCAAATCCAAGCTGCTCGACCCGGGGGCCTGGATCAAAGTGTAGTACGCTGCCTTTGTGAGCTTCCTGTCATTTGTCGAGAGTGTTACTCTTCGGCGCGATCCTGTCTCCGCGGTCGATCCGCCCTGGAAGACGTATCACCTCTCTGACCGGCTTCGCCAAGTGATACACTTTGGCGCGATCCCGTTTCTGCGGTCGATCCGCCCTGTGAAAGTCTATCACTGTTCTGACTTGGCCCTGTTTAGGGACTCCGTCTTCGCCAAGGGATACACTTTGGCGCGATCCCGTTTCCGCGGTCGATCCGCCCAGTAAAGTTCTATCACTGTTCTGACTTGGCCCTGTTTAGGGACACCGATCAACCTGCTGCTGTTCCCGTCTATTCTCCCATCCGGCAGTCGACCAGCTACATCCGTTTCGCCGATCAACTCTACATTCGTTTTTTTTACCAATACGATCGAAGGCAGCGACCCCTAAACAAAACCAGTCATACCGGACCCGACACCGACTTGAACACATTTCTTCAGAGTACACACTCTTGTACAATTGGCATTAATAAAATCGACATTATTGTTTCATAAACCTTTGCCTTTGTCCCCTCATTGTCTTGGCTGTTCACACGTTTCTTCATAAAGCTTGCGGGGGCGACATCCTTATCGGCCCCGCAACATGTTTGTGTTTACAAACGGAAACCTTTCACTTTCTCTGTGAATAATAAATTATTTAGTGCACCATGTATTCACCATCACGGTGTTGCAGGGTCAGCCAGACTAAGAACCTCAATTCGAACTGGGGAAAAATCCTTGTTTTACTTTTATTGCTAGAATTATTGTTGGAAAGACGCTTTGCAAAGTTATAAATTTTCGTTGCCTGTTCGAATTAACATCTATTCCAATTTCCGAGGACACTCTCTTGAATCCGGACTAGAGGTAAAGTTAAGCCAAAAACAAAATAAAGTTAAGAAGTTTCAAAAAAAAAGTTGACTTATTTTGTGCGTTGTTGTACCGAATGGGCACTGAAAAACTGTAGATTTGAAAAAGTCATTACTTATTCGTTTTCAATCTTTTTTATTTTATTTTTGCTGGTTATAGCGCATCCATTGGAGATTAAAATCTCTATGTATGATGTCCAGCAACTAGTAAAAAAAAAACCCATTTAGTTTTTCTATCCCAATGAAAGATCAATTTCAAACTCAGAGAAAATACCGGCAACATTTTTAAATGTCAGAGTATCTCCTAAATATAACATAATTCGGAACCTAATTGCCCGATTTGAAAGAACTGGATCAGTCAGTGATCTTTCGGAAGAGGTCCTAAGCGTTTGTAAAAGTTATTTTTGTTTTATCATTGAGTGGTCACGCTGTATTTGACTAAAAGAAAAGGGGAAGGTGTATTCGTACGCTGTCCCATTGATTCAAGGGAGAGAACTTTTGTTTGTGGACGAGAACGGAGACATGTAGTGAAACTAAAAAAGGTTCTTCCGGTCCCCAAAGAATCGTGTTGCTTGTTTACTTTATCATAAAGTAGTCTTTATGTCTGTCGATAATATCGGCCACTAGCCGACATCCATTCAGCCATCAAAATAAGACAGTGGTGTTTTAGCGATTTATTATTGGTAATACTTTAGTTTTAAGTTTAGAGCATTATGGCAGATAAGGAACAAAGAATCTGCATAAAATTTTGCTTTAATCTCGAAAAAACTGCCGCAGAAACACACCAAATGCTTAAAGAAGTGTTTGGTGCTGATGCTACGAGTCAGAGCCAAACTTTTTTATGGTACAAACGTTTCAAGGATGGTCGAACAGCTGTTGACGACGATGAACATTCGGAACGGCCGTCCGCAGCAAAGAAGATCCGGAAGAAAAACACCGCAAAATTGCGTAAGAAGACTCTCACTGCAGATAGTAGTCAACAAATTGAGGTTAGTTAGTTTGTTTGTTTTTTTTTTCCAATTCTAGAAAATAACTAAATAAAAATAGTCACGGATACAAAGATTAAGGATTAAAGTGAAATTCTCAAAAGAAAAATAAAAACAAAAAAAACCCCCAAAAACAAAAAAAAACAAACTTTATACGTTGTTTGACAAGAAAACCACAAGAAGAATGTGTAGTTACTGTAGTGTAGCTTTTTAGCAGTTACATTATTTTTTTAATTAATTAAAAATTCATGACATCAGTTCGAACATTCATCTTATCTTTATTTATCGGTAAATTTACCAATTTATCAAAATTTATTTAAAGTATTTTTATTAACAATAACAATTTAAAAATTAAATGTGATTTTTTTAGCTAAAATTGTGACTTCTTTAGTTTATTTTCTGTTTAAAATTTTTCCATGGATTAGCACGGTGTGCAAATTATAAATAATAAAAGAAAATTAAAATAAATTCTAGTCTAGTATCTGCTTTCCGAAAAGGAAAAATTAATTACGAATTGTTATCGGTAAGTTTTTAAAATTTGGAATTAAGAAAAAAAACCAAAATACTTGAAACTTGATTTTTCTTTTTTAAATTTGCATTCCCTTTCTTAAAAAAAGAGATTTTTCGGAAAGATTATGAAACAACATTTATCTTGGTATTTGATGGGCTAGAGACGACATTTTAAAATTTTATTCTTCGTTACGAAATCGAGTTTTAAATTGAAATTTAAAATCACAGCCAAATTTTAAGCCCCTTCTTCTCTTTCGCAAATTCTTGCAAAATTCAAATTCCAGTTGAAGTTGATGGAGTTGTAGGTATTTTGCATGTTTTTTATAATTTATGCCGTTTTAACACCCATCTTCTGGATGACATTTTTTTTTATTACAAAAAATACAAAAACATGAAAATAAAATAAAATTCGATTCATTTTTTTAATTTTTTTCATTCACACTTCTTCTTACACATTCTTAATTTTTATTTTTAAAACATTTTTTTTAATGTCAGATGCTGGATAATTAGTTAGAATCCTTTTTTCTTTACTTTGTAAATTCAGAAAAGAAAACCCAAAATTGGTAAGTGGGGATTCTGGTCTTCTTGACATTTTATTTAGCTAGTCGCATTTTATTTTTATAATTTACTAACGCACCAAACAATTTTCATTTTTCCTTTCACTAACGCCACATTCTGGAAATTATAATTTGCACAATTTCATGTCGAGAGGAGAATAAATGTTGGCTAAACCCATCCTATGAAAATAAACGTTTTGGACTTCAAATAACACAAACCAGAGACAAATGTGTGTGGAGAGAGCTAATCACGAAGCATTGCCGGATCCCCCAAAAATACATACTTAGCAGAACAAAGAACGCCTGGCACTTTTTTTCAAAACTTTACGTAAATTAACATGCAGAGTTACTTCCCTTGCTCACGAAAACATTTCGCGCGTCGATTTAGAATTTTGTTTGGTTAAATGACGCCAATGTTTGTTTATAAGACGATGACAATAAAAGCTTTCTGGGCAATTAAATATTAAATTCCAATGTCACGATGCTAAAGTTTAACATTCCATGTAGATACGTTAAACTTTGATATTCGATCACAGAATGTTTTATTTTTTTAACATTCAAGCATTTTCGACAAAAAAAACAAAACAAAAACAAAACAAAAAAACAAGCTCCAAACTTGTATAAGTTAATTGATAAACTAATCATTGAGATTTTAGTAAGAAGAAATTTAAAGAAAATTTTGATTTAAGAATTATTTTTGTTCAATAATGTTCGTATAAACCAAAAATATCTTTCTTGAAAACATAAAGCTACCATGAGAGTGTGATAGATTTTGGTTTCCTTGTTATTATTTGAGTATTTTTTATATTCTGGTTGTGAAAGCTTTCTGATTAGTTGGTTGAAATATGGCTTTGTGCCCTGGTGATTCTGATTATTCATCTATTTTTTTCCTTTGAACACGAGGCTGCCATGAGAGTGTGATAGATTTATTTAATGAATAGAGTTCTCCTCCTTAATATATGAATAGTGATAAAGAGGATGATCTTCGGGGCTTCTTTTATATTGATGTTGACAGAGATTTTGTTGTTGTATCTTACGTCCTCAAATAGGTTGAGAGCTCATATTGCCAGTTATATGGTAGTGTTCTTCATGCCCCTCATTCTATTACTAAATATTAACATTCACTTCTATATTAGGTCTGTTGGTCTTAATTTCTTTATCAGTTCGCTTTGACATGTTCCAGAGAATAATAGCTTCATCATTTTCTGCTACAGTTGATGTCATGTTTCAAGGAAGCAGAAACAACAACTAAGAATGTCACACATACCACAAACATCTACTACTAAAATATGTAATTTATAATGAACCTAAAATTAACTCAAATTTATTAATTTTTGCAAAATAAAATTGTAATGGCATAGCAAAGACATAAATTTATCCCAAATCTACACTGCTAATATGAAAATGGAAATTTTAATGCCTTTAAAACAAAACTTCTATCTTTTAATGACCATAGAGAACCTTTTTTTGACTTCCATCAGTATGGCTGGTGCTAACTGCTAGGAGAATAACTCATTGCACCTTCTTGGTCTCACTCTGACATGAAGTGGAATGATTATATTGAATCAGTTGCTAGGTCTGTTGTTGTGAAGGTTCACTGTGCTGTGCCAGACAATTTTTCTCATTGGAATCCATCTTACACATTTGTAAATCTACCATTCATCTGTGTATTGAATATTGCTGATATATCTGGTCTGGTGATCCTGCTATATATCTCGAGATTCTTGACAAAATCCAAAGAAGAGTTTGTAATGCTATCGGTCCTGACCTGGCATTAGTAACTTTCCCACTGCCATGATGTGGCTTCCCGATGTATTTTCTATAAATATTTTCATGGCAATTGTTCTACTGAGCTTTTCTCCTTGGTACCTCAATCTCATGAATTTAAACATACTACTAGAATGGCAACTATGTCTCACCATTTTACTGTTGGAATAGCTAAATGCAACTGCAAGTTCTATTCTAATAGTTTCTTTTCTTGCCTGTGGAACTCTCTTCTGGTTTCTTGCATTCCTACCACCTATAATCTTTAAAAATTTAAATACATCAATCATAGTCTTCTGTCTTTCTTAAACCTGTTCTTTTATTGTCCTTTTTCCTCACTAAGTTTTCTCATTCTCTTTCACTCTCAGTTAACCCTTGTATCTTAGTGGCTTTATCACCTTGCTTGGGGGTGAAATGATTAAAAAAGAAAAGAAAAAAAGAACTCAGTAGAATCAATAAAATTGAGGCTGGCTCAAAGACATAAAAAAAAAAAAACTATATTCTTACACTAGCCTGTACTAAAGAAGATATATATAGTTTTACTTTAAATTAAGACAATTATCATAGAGCAGTCCCTGAATTTCTGTCTATCGCAATGAATGGGTGTTCTCTCAAAGAAGCTTCTTGCCTTGAATGCTTATTAGGGCTTAATCACACCCCAGGCCTCAAGTGGAACTTGTATATATGATTCATCACTAAAGATGGTGGAAAAATGGTTGGTTCGTTGTATCATTTCAGTAAGTACATGTCTCCCAAATCATGCCAAAAATGGAGTACTGCTGCCATATATGGGCTGAAGCATCCCAGTCTTCATTTTCTAGTCTTGATAGTCCAAAAACATCTACACAGCCATGTGGGTGATGAATTCTTTTCCACCTTGCAACCTTTTTACAGAGACAAAACGTTGCAAACCTTTTACTACTCTACCCCAATTTTCATAGAAAATGTTCAAACAAGCTACATTCCTTAGTTCCTCCAAATCTAACCCTCCTAGCTAAGACCCACCGTGTCACATACACTGAGGCAAACCACCCTCATTCCCTTTAGTAAGCAGTAAGTTCCATTCAGATAGCTTCTTCCCCAAGAACTGCTACTTTGTGGAACAGAATCCCAGGAGCATGATTTTCTGACTACTACATTCTTAACCTCTTCAAGTATAGCCTTTCTTTCCTACATTATATGAATAAACTGTGCCCTGTACCATTATTGCTTGCATAACAATCGCCTTCAGTGAGTGGGCATTGTAAAGGGTGAACATTAGGGGGAAAATGCTTTGTTTCTATATAGAACAATAAGAAAAAGATCAGTGAAAAAAAATGGCAGTGAAATTGTGTAATGTACGTAGCCTATCTCCATGACAAAAGAGGCACAAAATCACCTGTGTCATACAAATTACCTAATACCTTAGGACAAATTAAATGCCTGTAGTATAGTATTCTAAAATTGCTGAGATAGTATACAGTGTTGGCAGTGTCAGGAAAGGTTCTTTTGACACACCATTTTTTCTTTCTTTTTTTGTGGGGAGGGGGTATAGATGTTAAACTTTGCCAAAGTGATTTTTTTATTCTTTAAATTTGCTGTAACTTTGTCATTTTTAGAAAAATTCTGTGTTATCAACTATAAATATAAGCAAATGTAGCAAATCTATTTTATCCTTATCATTAAAGTTTTATATCCAAACAATTCTTTGAAAGTGTTTTTATTTAAAAGCAAAGTCAATCATTATCTTCTGCTTTCTTAATTTCTGTTATTTTATTGTTCTCTCTCTTTAATAATATTTTTATCATCTTCTCTCACGCACAGTAATCCCTTGCGTCTTAGTGACTTTATTGCCTTGCTTGGGGTGAAATGATTAAAAGAAAATTCACCCAAACATTGTAGACTATTAGTATATAGCCTAACTTTATAGTACTATAATATTAAATGTAAATGGGAGGGGCTTTATATGTCATCAAGTATTTCTGTTGTGTTCTTATTTTATGCTTGTACAAATTCAAATTTTTGACAGACATTTTCAGATATTGATTGTCAATGTATTAGATCATTGCAAAATTTGTGCTCAATTAGAAAATTAAAAACAAAATTTTATATACTCAAAGAAAAAACATTTATTAGTCAAGTACATAATTTCCATTGTTTTTAACAACTGTCTCCCATTGTATTACAAGCTTCTTGATGCTATTTTTGTAGAAACTTTTTGTTTTTTGTTGGAACATAGTTTTCAATTGACTGTTCAGAGACAAATTTTGTAGTCATTTAAATTGTTCTGTAGAGACTGGAAATATATGCAAATCCGGAGCTAAGTCAGAAGGTTACTGTGGGTGCTGGAGGGTTTTCCATTTCAACTTTTTAAGCTTTTCAAGGTCTGTTTTGCAACATGGTTTGACATTGTTGTGGTGGAAAATGACAAGTTTTTGATTAGCCAAAATCAGCCATTTTTCTTGAACCCAAGTCTCTCCAAATGGCAAAAGGCAATTGAGATATCTATTTTCAAAGTCTTAACAATCTTTTCATTAAAATCTTTCGTTTATTCTCCATGATGACAAGAGTGGAAGGTTGTCTGGAGTGTGGTTGACTGCTTAGGTTAACTTAGGTCACCCTGACAAGCTCTGTCAAACAACTTTTTGACTGTCCAAAGAGCTGGAGCACAATCCAAATGTTTTTGTCACAGTCTTGAGGAGTTTTACTCCTTTTCAAAGTTCTTCCAGCAACTCCTAGCATCAAATGTAATGCCCTGTATTCCTTTGGAACTTGCTGGTATGGCCAAGAGTGGAACCATGTGGTCTAGTCAGTGCATGGCCTTCATATACCATCACCCAGGCCTATGCTCTGGAGAGGATATTCCAGTCTCACCCCCAAATAAAAACTGATGTCTACCATTGGTTATTTTTTTTTAATTCTAAGCTTTTTTTTTAATTGTTTAACCTTTGTGTCCTAACATCCTTTTTAGTGATTTCAGTTGTATTTGTTGATTGAGTATTTTTTCTATTATTATAATACTGTTATATTTCAGATTATTATTATTATTATCTTTGTATTTTCAGAAAAAATGACCATTTTTGGGAAAAAAAAAGGAATCCATCCTCTCTTTCCTCATGGATTATACACCTGAAGAATGCTGTAGAATGGAACATTGAAAACATTATGGTAACAATAAAACATCACAAAGAATGATGGCAGTTCTTTATTTATTTTTAGTTTTTTGCATTCTATTTATTATTACATAAGATAAAAATATGATAAAGAATTAAAAGAGAAGAAATATTTGGAATATGGAATGATTATTTAGAAAATTTTTTTCTTTAATGTCTAAATTAAATTTATGACTTTTATCAAGTAAATTTTTGCTTTGAATAAAAAAATTGATGATAAACTCAAAAGAAATTACCAAAAACAAACTTGTCAAATGCAACAATAAGAAAGAAAACCAACTTTTAAAAAGTTGGTATTCATTAAAATAAAAAAAGATGTTCTGAACTCAAGAAAAGGTAATGCATTTTTTCAAAGCTTCAAAAGCAGATTTTAGTTTAGTTGAAAAATGTAAATATTGCTTCTAAAAGTAGTATAATAATTTAATATAATTTGCAATTATTATTTATTTTATTTCACTTATATATATATATATATTTCCCAGTGTTATAATACCTGTGTCATAGAAGTTATAATATAAGTAATGCTTCCAAAACTTTCCATAACACCTGTATTGTATTAGTTTGAAGACTGACTCCAAATCGTTTCCCTTGCTTCTGACCTGGAGCTTTTTATTTAGTTATGGACTAGTTCATATGGTCACCATAGATGTGCTATTTACTCCACAACATTAAGATTTGAGATTAATACTTTTATAAATATTTTTTTTTTTTATTAATATTAGTATCTCCCTCTCTTCTTTCTGGGGAGTTTGCCAACTTCTTGACTTTATAGCATTTCTGTGTCAGATCCACTTCCAGTTCTTCAGTATGCTTTCTTTTTCTGTAACTTGTCCTCGTAGGTTCCACATTACTTGTTGTCATACTGTCATATCGAAATCATTATATAGCATTTTTATTGATTCTTCCAATGTTTCAGGTCTTTCATCGAGGAACCTTTTTTTTTTAGCTGATTATGGTGCTTTTTATGTTCAAATCTTTTTCCTTTTACAATGTAAATCAACTTCCTTATTCTTGCTGAGATTATGCTCTCTTCCCACATTTCTTTGCCATCCTTATATGCTCTAAAGAACACTTTATCATCAACCATGAAACTTTTGGTGTCATTTTTGTTATCCATTTGTGTTTTTCAACTTGGTAATAACTTATTGAACACTGACTTTACTTATCTAGCAAACATTAATTCTCCTGGCAACATGCTTGATGGTGTATTGGGGTTACATGATAAACTCTCAGAAAATTTTGAAGTGCTACCTCATTTACTTTCCCAAGACTTACTTTCTTCAACATTCTTTTGAACATTCACACAAACCATTCCACCTGTCTGTTCAGCCTTGGCAGGGTTGTAATATGCTCAGTGGAGAACATTTTACAAAAGTCTTTGAATTCTTTACCTGTGAATTGTGTTACATTATCAGAGAAAATGGTATCTGGCATGCCATATCCTGCAAACAGTTCACTGTCACTGAAGATGTTAGATTTTTGCACTGATAAATTTCCGACCATCTAGTGAGACTATCGACTATCACAAGATAATATGATTAATTCATGGGACCTGCAAAATCTATATGCAGTCCTGACCACAGCGTGTCTGTCTTTGGCCAAGTTTCTAGCTTTTGTGATAGGTAGTTTTACTGCCAGAGCACAACCTCTGCAAGCTTCACTATTTTTTCAATATCTTGGTCCATTCTGGTCCTATATATGAAACTTCTCATCAGAGATTTCATTCTTGAAATACCAGGATGTCTGCTATGAAAATCTTTCAATATTCGATTCTGTAACACACTCGGAATTACAACCTTTTGCCTGAACATTACTACATTGTTGCATAGTGAGTAAGCATTTAAGTTTGGATTTCTTCCTTTGTTACTTTCTTTCAAATTCTTTTTTATTTTCACAATAAAGACATCATTTTCCATTTGTTTCTTTTATTTCTTTCAGGGTAACTGGTAACTCTCATACTATGTTGCATAAAATGATTTTTATTTCCATTTTGCTTTTTAGTGCTATAATGACTGCATTCTCAAATGGCTTTGCATTTTTAGCTATTAATCTTGATAATCTATCCATATGCCCCAATTTTTTAGTCAGTTGGTACTCCATCGTAAAATCATAGTTTAATAAAATGGTATCCCAGTGTTTTAGTCTACTAGCTGTATGTGTAGATATACCTTTCTTTGAACTATATATTAATAGAGGACTTTGGTCTATTTGCAACCTAAAATTCCTTTCATGAATAAATTTATGAAATTTCTTCACAGCAGATATAATTGCTAGAGTGTCTTTTTCTATCTGTCTGTAATTTTTCTCCATTGGTAGAAGCGATCATGAAGCATGAGCGAAGGCTTTCATTTTACCACCATTGTATTTGTGTAAAATCACCACACCAATATCATACTCAGTAGCATCTGATGTCACTACAATTTCTGCTTTTGGATTATAGTGTGCTAATGATAAATCAGACATAAGTTTTTTTTTTATTTTGTCAAATGTCATTTGACAATTATCATTCCAGTTCCACTTTATTCCTTTTTTAAGTAGATCATTCAGTGGAACTCTCAAATTATGCATATTATGTACATATATTTTATAGTAATTAGCCAGTGCTAGAAAAGCTTGTAATATAGTCACATTTGTTGGTGGAGGCATATTTTTAATTGCATTTGCTCTTGATGAATCTGGTTGATAACCATTTTTATCAATAATTTGACCAAGGTATTTAATTTTCTGCAAAAACAATTGGCATTTTTCTTCACTGACCTTGAATCCGTACTCTCTTAGATTTTCCAAATTTTTTTTCACATGTCCAACATGTTGTTCTTTAGATATGCTTTTCATTAAAATGTCATCCAGATACACCACTACAAAATCACAATCTGCAAACATGGTATCCATAGCTTGTTGAAAAATAGCTGGTGCCATCTTTATGCCAAAAGGAAGTTGGCTAAACTTATATAATCATCTGTGTGTATTTATGTATGTTAATTCTGAACATTCATTTTCAATTTGAATTTGTAAATATGCTTCAGAGAGATCCAGCTTTGAAAATATTCTTCCACCATTTAACTTCAAAGTAATTTCCTCTGGACTTGGTAATGGGTAGTTATGTGTTTCTAAACAATTGTTGAGAAATTCGCACAAACACAAATTTTATTATTTTCTTCTTTACATACACCACTAGTGCAGCCTATTTAGAATAGTTAATTTTTTCTATTACACCAATTTTTTCACATCTGTCCAACTTTTTGTTGACTTGCTCCAATGCTGCAAATGGTATGCTCTGTTTCGGCTTAAATACTGGAGTCTTACCTTTTTTTACTTGAAAATCCACCTTGAATTTTGAACACTGACCAAGTTCATTTGACAGAACATCTGGAAAACATTTTTTTAATTCTTCTTTAAGATTTTGACTCTGGCTTTTTAAATTGGCTGCTTGTTCACTTACACTTTTACAATAAACGTTTATCAGCAAATCCCAAATTTCAAATCGTTCCATCTAGTCAGTACCAAATAAATTCATAGCATTTTTTAATACATATGCTTTAGTTTTTATATGCTTATTACAGAATGAGACATTGCAAGTCATTTCTCCCACAAAAATAATTTCTCCCCAAAAACTGAAATCATGACTTTGGAAGTCCTTTTTTTCCAATTTCTTTCCATGTGGTTTCACTGATTATTGAAAAATTATTACCAGTGCCCAGTAGCATTTTCACACCCACATTATTTATTTTCACATTCACAAATTTTCTTTTATCTTCTGTGACCATTTTTTCTGTTGCAATGCTGTGTACGAATTTCTTCTTGTAAGAATTTTTTCTTGATTTGGTTTTGCAGTGTGACTTCATATGTCCTTGTTTACTACACTTGTAACATTCTGCATTTTTAAATGGACAGTCTTTTCCAAGATTTAATTTACAACATCTGAAACACAAAGATTTATTCTCCTTTTTGTACATTTGTCCTTTGCTTGTACCAATGAACATTCATTTTTTTGAATTTCTTCAGCATTGTGTTTCAGACTTAGAATTGTCTAGCAATTGTCCACTATTTCTGGCAGTGTGTTATTACTGTTTTGTTCAATTTTCATTAAAATGTTTGCTCATATTTCAGCATCTTTTTTAGCAGTTCAACCTTAAACAAAAATTAACCCTTTGAGTATGTCTGGACTCATTTCCTTTATTCTAAACTTTTCACATTCCTTGTTGATGATACCAGCATACATGACAAAATCTTCATCATTTTTGGTTAGATTCATGCACCTCCAATGAGCATTAAACAGAGAGAACTTGTCATTAAAGATTTTCCTCAGAATGTGTACCATGTCTTCAAACCCAATTTCACCTGGTTTTTGTTTTAATATGTAGTTACAGTATTTTTCATACTCTATCAGAGCTATTTTCCTCAACAACAATCTCATTTTTCTGTCGTCTTCCCAGCCACTGAATTTCTGATTGAATATTTGTTCATATCTACGAAAATATGCAGAAAAAGGCAGTCCCTCATCAGGATTGTATACCAATTCTGATATGGTATTTTGGACAGCATCTGGTGTAAGAGACTTGAAAATCTTTTTGTTTTCTTGAGAATTATATCCAACAACTCCTGTTACTGTTTTTGTAGTTCTAGCAACTGTTGATTTTGTTGTTGGTGGTGTTTCTGTTGTTACTGTTGAATTTCAACTATCAAAAGCCAAAATTTGCTCCATATTCATAAGAATATGTTTCTTTTTTCTACACACAGAAAAAAAAATTAAACCATGGTTAGAATTCTTGTTGTTACCTGTATCCTTGTTTCTGAAGTAACAAGTATTTTTTTTCATACTTGTTCACTCAGTATGAGTTTCTAAAATCCTTGTTACTGTTATTATGTACTAATCTGTCTTGCTTTCTACTATTTTTGTTTACCTAACATGTTATATATTTAAAAAACTGTTAATTTTGTTGGAGCTTCAATAATATATACAAGTTTATAAAATGTTTATATATGTACATTATGTTCAAATGGTTGTGATAGTTGGGGGGGTGATAGTGGAGACAATGCTTCTTTCACATGCATCTTAAATAGCCTCGGACAGCTAAATTCAGCTCCAAGCCAGTGTATGGGCGAAGGTGGAATACTGACACCTTACAACCATATCCAAAACACAGAAAAAAACCAACATCAATACTGACAACATTCTCGCAACTCCTGCATCCAAATTATCCTCAACTGTAATGCCCTGTAGTTCTTTGGATCTAATTGGTACAAATGAGAGGGAGGGGAGCCATGTAGTCTGGGCAGTGCATGGCTTCCATACACTATCACCAATCTAGGAGAAGCAAAACTCTGAATTCAAACTACCTGCTGCATTGTAGGTCCTGCCTCCTCAACTTCTGAGAGGAGGGACAGGGTAACCTCAACATCCCCTGGTGCAAAAAGAACTGGCATGCCATTGCACTATTCTGCCTTGAATGTCACCATGAACCACAATTGTGAGATAGAAGCAAGTGGTAACCAAGGTGGTTCAAAATGTGCAAAATGAATCAATTATATATATATATATATATATATATATATATATATATATATATAAAATACTATTTAGGCAGCAAGAATTCATTCAAACAAGTTTTATTAAATATAGCATCAACGTCTGTCTATAATATAAAATGTTTAATAGACAGATTTTATCAGTGTTATTTAATAAGCTTGTTTGTGCGTGTATATATATTTAGAAAATTAAAACAAAAAAATTGTATTTGTGATCTGCAATGAATACTTATTGCTTATTCGACAGTCTTGTAAAAAAACCTTTGAGAAAAAAAAAAAAAATAAACCACATTTTTTGACGTGAAGAAAAGATAACTCTCCAAAGTAATCATAACAAGTAAACCAGAGTTATTCACCATTAAGAGGAAACTTTAATTTTTAAGGTAAAAAAATCTTCATGAAATAAAAAGATGTAAATAGAATTTATATTGAATGGATGTAAATTTCTAGAAATAAAATTCCGTGAGATGTAAACAGTTTTCAATAATATTCACGTTAAAAGAACATTAGAGCTTTATTATTTAAATAAATTAAATTTACAATAAGTTATTAAATTTCATAGCCTAATCTCTCTTTAATTAGAGCTACAATCATTTTAAAAATATATGCTATATTTTTGCAACTGTTTAAACTATATGTGAAATAAGGTGGATTAATTTGTTAAAACTATATCCCATCTTTGATTTTTATGGGAGTTATTATAGGCACTATTTAAGCCATCTTTGTGTGTTGATTATTTTGGCTGATATGAGATATCTTGGATGTTTTAATTATTTTGTTATTTTTGTTCATGTGATGCCATTTCTTGCTTTTTTCTTCCTGGACCAGAGTACATGGATTTCTCTACCTGATACAGGGATTGAACTCATGACCGGTTGATGACATCAACCCTTGAGTAACCAACAACTATATCCACTACACTACTGTGACACTAGTCATTCAGGGTCGGATGTGACACTAAGTCATTGGCCTGTGGTCAACTCCAAGTCGCAGCGCAAAACTGTGATATTTCTCTTTCAGCATTTTGGGGTTGACTCTTAGTCATTGCCACCAACCTGTGTCCTGGTTGATCGCTGGTCATTGCTGCCTCACGGGATTCTTTGGTCAAGGTACCAAGTTGGATGATCGGTCGATTTCAAATGGCTCCGCACCAGATGCAACTGGTTCAACACCAGCTCTGTCATACTCAGCTCACTTCCAATGTCTGGTTACCAAAGCAACTACTTTGATCTCAAGTCTAACCTACCCATGTTGTAATTTTGATCTTAGGTAGACGAGATCAATTAGGCAGCGGGCAGTAGTGTAACCTGAGTCTAGACTGGAGGTGATATTGCACAAGTGTAAAGAAAAGAAGCAATTAAAAACTCAAGAGGTTCAATTATGTTGAAAGAAACAAATTAACTTTTATCCATTTGTTATATACAGAAGTGTGTGTTTTTTTTCCAACCCAGTTTTTTTTTTTTTTTTTTTTTTTTTTTTGGGAGAGTGACATGTTTATTTCAGGTCTTCTAAGTCAACTGGTTTAGTTTTTAAGTGCTGGCTTAGCTTAGTTCATCAGTATAATTTGCTATTGGTAGGAAAGGCGAAATCAGAGGTCGTGGAATCTTTTGGTCAGCTTCTGTGAGGCTATTGTCTGAGGCTAGCGAACTGACTCCAACTCAACTGACGAACTGCCCGAGTGTGTTCACATATACAGACACCGACCAAAAACTGGTGCATGGTTAGATGCAGCCTGGAGTTCTTGGTAATTCCTGATTTCTGACACGAAGCCTCTTTGTTTTGGAAAATTAATCACTTTCCATTTTTGGGGGGATCCCTTTGTCCGTGAGAAGAGGTTGCAGGATAGCTATCCTCCTAAACTCCCTCCTCACATTGGTACCTCATACCAATTCCCTTAAGTGGGCATTAATAATTTCCCTGTCTTTCTCATCAAATTACCTCCGCCTATCATCATTGTTACCACTCAACCAATGGTGTCCTTGCCGTGCAGGTGTGGCTAAGCTGGCATCATTAAAATTATAAACTAGAATTTTTGTTTACAAAATTCTCGTTTTCACCAGCCAAAATTCTTATGAATAGCACTTGGCTCTTAAAACCATATCCACAATGCTTGGTTATTCTGTGTTCTTCTTGACCAGTACTTTTGCAACGTCATCAATCATCAAAGCCCACCATTTTGTCCCCTTTGTGGAGTTAGCGTCTACACGAACCCTTGACTTCCTTGAGAAAAATAAATCTCTTTATCTTCAAATCAGCAGTTCTTTTGAGATATTTTCTCATGCCAAAATTTTTATAATTAATACATGGCCTTCCCTTGCTGGCACTTAAAATGATATCTTGGAAAAATAAATAAGGGTAATTCTCTCTACCCCGTATCGACAAATACTTTGGAATATTTTCTCATGCCAAAATTTTTATAATTAACACGTGGCCTTGCTGGTACATAAGATGATATCTTGTTTTCAGTTTTTCTTTAACCAGTACTTTTACAAACATCATTAATCAATTGTCAAAAAGCTCACATATGGCCTTTTTGCATGTCTACTGTTTACGCCAATTCTCAGGTTTTTGTGAAAAGTAACTTTTTTTTTAAAGTAAAAATAAAATCTCAGGGTACCTTCTTTTCCATTCTCAGTATTTTCTTGTTTAATTTTTATGGTTAATTAGTTAATCAATTACCATAGCTAAATAGTGTCATACTACCATTCCAAAGAACAACATTTTGGGAGCTTTAAATCTGTTGTTACATAGACTCAATATATTGGTTCATATCGCTTGTTTGATAATTTTAGTTTTGAATTTAAAGATATTTTGACTTATTTGATTCAGGCAAACTATTGTTCTTATGTTGCTTATTACAGGTTTCATTATAAACATGATGTTTCATCCAAGTACCCTCCGGCCATCTTCAAGTATCCATTACTTTGAAATGAGAAATTATCAATATTCTTTGAGTTATTTGATTGATGTAAATTATTGTTCTTATCTTTATTATAGGTTTTATTATAGACATGATGTTTCAGCTAAGTACCCTCCGACAATCTTCAGATGTATATTATTTTTGGCTGATATGGGATGACATATGTATTGTGCTATTTTTCCTTCTGATAGCATTTCCTCTTCATTCCTGCTGAGCCAGAGTAGGTGGATTTTTCTACTTGAATAAGGGATTGAACTAAATGACAGTAGCACTTAATTAACAACTGTCTATATCCGCTAACACCACTGAAGGATATCAATGATGCATTTTTACAACCTCTTAAATCTAATGTCATGTGGTTTCAACATTTGATTATCATGGTGGGTTCATACTGCTTTTTGATGATTTTCCCAGAAATACTGTTTTACAATAACATCTATAACAATCAAAGATGAGAACAATAATTCAAATAAACTGAAATTAATTGTGCTTGCAATTGTATTTGGTGCACAAATTTACACTCCTGGGCAAAATATAGGCCAACTCGAAGATGGTAAAATATTAATCTTTTAATGGTCTTAATAACAAACCATTAGTCAAGACATAAGCTAAATTGTTAAAAAAAAATTGATAAAGTAACTTAATATGGAAAACCTTTTCTGTTTGGTTTCTGTAATTATTTACACCATATTGGTAAATTTGTAGACAATGTATTGAAGAAATTGTTCCATTCTATGGTAATGGCTTCAAAAATTCAATGAGGTAAAACATGTTTCCTGTCTAAATTGTGTTTAATCTGAGACCAAATATCCTTTATATTATTTGAATCTGGATTTTGACCAAATCAAAATATAAACTTGATTGAATGCTCTCAAATCACTTTCTGGTGGTCTGTGCAGTGTTAATTGTTGTTGTTAGTAGTAGTGAATCTTATTATATTCTCTTTTATTTCAAATACAACTGTCATCAGAAATAGTTATGCAAACAGTGTCTCTGATATGTCTTTTCTGTTTTTCCTCGTGATCAAAACAGAAGAGTCCATTATTTATGAGATATTGGTAAGGTGTTTCTTTCTCTCACTGAAATCAAATTGTCTCTCTGATATGTTTTTTCCATCTTTCCTTGTGATCAAAACATAACAGTCCATTATTCTTAGTTCACAGTTTTTTATAAACATAAAATTATTCTTGTAAATATAAAAGTAAATGATTTCTCTGCCTGTGACAGAAAGCACAGTTCACACAATTGTAGAATTTTACTCAGTGTGTGTTTTCATGAGCCTATTCATATCCACAGGTGTCACAGGCTTATTTCACTTAGTCACCATCTCTAAAATGGTAGCCAACCAAGGCTGTAGAAGCCAGTCTGTCCTACTATTCAACCTATAGGTGGGAGCAGAAGAGATGGATTCATACTTTTTACAATGGTATTTGCATGTAAGTGAATAACATGAACTTAGCCTTAATTCAAACAACTCTTCAATTACTCATTCGAAGCTACAATCCATTACACCACTCTTATAAATAAACAATCTAATAAAATAGTGTTTCTTTTGTTGTCAATTCTTGAGAAAAGAGAGTGCACATATCCAGTTTCATATCCTTGGGCTTTATTGACATTCTAAAAATAACTTTTTAAATCAGTAACATTGGTATCAAGAGAATTCGCTTCTGCTGGGTGGGTCACATGTCCAGAATGCATCCACCACTCCCCTACAACTCTTGCTCATGACTCTTCACAGCCATCTTGATCATCACCACCAGAGGGGAGAAAGTGAATGAGAGAGAATAACTATCCCAATGCTGAAATGCAAGCGGGTGCTGACGTCTTTTTGAAACACTATTTTCTTGTAGGTACATGTGTAAGAAATCTTATTAAAGAAAAATTTGCACCTTAGCCATTGGTTAGGTGAAGTCAAATTTTGTGCCTTTAAGCAAAATTTCTCTTATCTCTCGAAATCTTTTTCATATCTGCACAGTTTTGTATCCAAACATAAACAAAGAAAATTATAGAATGGATTCTTATTAATCCAACCGGTTTTTTTTATTACTTTAAATGTTATTATTAGTGGATACTTGTATTTGAATAGACACTCCATTATTAAACAGTATATTTATTTATTTTCATCTACTGGCCTGAATGTTCAAGAAATCTTATTAAAGTTGCCAGAGAGTGCAAAAGGTGTGCATGTTAAACTTTGCCAGAAAATCATTGGTATAATGATATTATTCTTCCTTTTTGTGTTTGCACAATATAGCAATGACCTACTTAATGTAGGGTTAGGACAATGGACTTTATTAAAATTAGAAGCACCCATTAATTATCCATATAATAAAATTTTTGTAATGATTTTTTGTTTTGATGATAGGGTGTTGAAAAGTTCTTGGTCTGACCAAGCCTTCAAAAGAAAAAAAATCAGTTTAGTCATTTGATAAGATTTTGTTGAAGTGGTTTGGGCCAAGAACTTTTCAGCCTTTCCTTGTAAAGTATTTAGTCTTTGTATTTGTTTAAACAACTAATGATTAGTGTCTGAAAAGAATTCTTTGTGATGCAGAGGTTAAAAAAAACTGGTTCAACAATCTTCGTATATTTCATGGACTTATTCCAGATTTGTTGTGAAAACAGGAAATTATTTGGATACCACATCCAAAATGTAATTACAAACAAGAGGAAATTAGTCTAAATTAATAGAAATGCAGTGATGAAATCACTTCATCAAAAAAGATTCAGGCAAATAATTCATTAGTTGTCTTAGATGAAATGTTTTTATTAATAATTTTTCATGATTTTATCTTTCATCTTGTTTCTGTTGCTTATTCACACCAAATAATAATTGTAATATATGGCCTTCATTTACGTATCATATACCTCCAGGACATGGGGAATCATGGCTCTCCACAACTTCCTATCCTTCATTGCTTTTAGTAATGTTTGTCTTTTTACTATTTCTCCCACTCTCTGATCTGCCACCCATTTACACAAGTTCATTATGTACTGTTTTCTTCTGTCTCGCTTGCTTTCAGTAAGTCTTGTGAGTGTCAAATTCTCCAAGCTCTCTTTTCTCATTGTCTGAATGTTTTAAATAAAACATTTTTATTTATTTTACCTTTCATTATCTTTCTGTTCCTTATTCACACCAAGCAGTAATTGTAATAGATGTAACAGTCTTAAGGTGTCTGAATGTCTTAGATGATGACTTGTAAAGGCATGAATCTGCTTCTCCCTACCAGCTATTGATAAATAGAAGTATAGTTCATACCCTTTAGTTTTGTAAGGCCATCCAGCCTGATAGGTCAAGTCAGGAATCATTTCTTAATTCTGGTACCATATAACCTAATACAATCTGTTACGTGTTGCTTCAAGATAAGATGAGCACCGCTAAGTAACCTCACCAATTCAATTGCCCTGAAAATCATGAGAAATATCCCTGCTATTCTTTTCTATTTAAAATCTTAATATTCATTTATTACATAGCATACTATTTCGAACTGAGGAAAAAGGACATCATCAGCAGTATGCAGTTATCAATAATATAAGCACATTTCCAAACTTGAAATTTGTAAATAAAAACAAAGTACAGATAACTCTTTAAGAAGTTAAGGATTGATTTGACATTCTAATTATATTATGCATAGGACTCTCTCCTGCTAATATAATAAAAAAAAAATTTTCAATTTTGACAAATGTTGGGAGGTGAGGAGAGGAAGGTCAAAGGAATGCTAATCTATAAAAATTGTTAAAAATATTCTTCGTTGTATATTTCTTTTTATGAGTGAACCAGTTAATTTAAGTAGAGCCTTCAATTTCAAGTGAAAAAATTATAATTATCAATGACAAACATGGTTTCAAATTTAACATTTGTAAATAATGTAATACTATGGACTCCTACATAGAAAAGGAAGGAATCATATTATCTGGATCTCAAGTGTTTCTGTTTGATGAACAAGCAGATGGTTCCTTTTGAAGTTTGGCATTCACTTTGACTGAAGTGGAATGGGAAGTAAAAAGAGTGGATTAGGAGTTTTTAAAGATCAAGTGGCAACAAAACTGGAAATAGGGTATATCCAGGTGCTGGGCTATATTAAAAATCATGCTTGGGATTGGAAAGAGTTCTGGTCCACACTCGATGGAAGATAGGCATCTTCATCATATGGTTCAGAATCTTCCACTCATATTGATGAGTAGATGGGCGAGGAGTTGATAATGGGAGACCTGACATAGCAGAATTTGTCCAAGTATTACCTATTCACCCACCCGGACAAGCAAGTGAAACCCTGAATAAAACATACATATAATATGGGAAATAGGGTTTGTTTTCTTATTTTTTGACATGGCATTTGTCTATCATCTTGTGAGCATGCATCACTTCATTCTCCAACTTTTGGTGTATCTTTGTTATTATCAACACTATATTTTTGCTGTTATGTTCTCTGCTCTTCTTCAGGTGCTTGTCAATCCAAATAGGATTCTGAACTGAAACTTTTATTTAATCTATGGGGGGTTCTTATTCTGCTGGTCATGTCTAAGGGTATCTTGTCTTCTTTTTAGTACTGCTCAATTATTGTATGCACTGAATCTGTATTACCCAGATTAAGGGTTGAACTCATAATTATTATGCCACCTAGACATGGAAAGTCAAATGAGAACAATCTACACCTGTAGATTAAATAAGGGGTTCAGTTTGAAATTTCTTGAAGATTAGCTGGAGGGGGCAAATGCTGTGGTATCAACAACAAAAGTGAACATTAGTTCAAATGCAAGTAATAAAAAAGAAAATGGAATTATATCTTAAAACTTTAAATAGTATTATAATTATTTCAGTTTTATTATAATTTTTATTATTATTTCAGGTGGAGTGATAAATTTCTGTTAGAATGAATAAATGATAAAAATGATTTTTTTTTTTTTTAAATAAATAAACTTGAAAGTTCAAGATTCTAAAAAAAGATTATAAAGCTTTAAAAAAATGTTCAAAGATATAAAAGAGTAAACAAAATTCTGTATGTAAGATCTTTTAGTTTTTCTCATTGAGTCTCGTTCACTAAAGCTTCAGGAAAAAAAAGAATCCGGATAAAGTTTCAAGGGAGTTAACTCTTATAAATTCTTTTTAAAAGTTTGATTATTCGAATCAAACAATCACTTTGAAATGAAAGAAAAAGTGAATTGGAGTAATTACCTTATTTAAAATCCAATACCTGATATTATTTTTTTTTTTTCATAAAGGTGAATAATTTTTGGTATATTTGTTTGTTGTTGATACTTTTGAATAAAACATCTTGAAGAAACAAGCCATACGAATGGTTCAATTTCTTATACCGAACTTGCAATTATTGAGGATGAAACTTTTTTTTTTTTTTTACTATTTTCATGTAGAGTTTCAACATTTCTTGGTTGGTAGTTCCTAGTCATGGTAGTTCACAAAATTTATCAATGCCTGGTTCCTGGGAATATTTGTCTCCTGATATGTCTCCATTGCACTAAAAGTGGGTGAGATCAATGGGCACACCCTGATGTCTGCAGTGATGCTAATGGAGTTAGAAAATCTTTGCATCTATTCACTCACAAAAATAGATGGGTTCCCATGTTTAAAAAAAAAAAAAAAAAAAAAAAAAAGACCCAGAAATTACCAAAAATGGTATCACATGTATTCTTCATGCAACTTATTTTCTGTTGAAAGGAAAGTAGAAGGAAGCAAGATAAAAAAATAAAAACAACTATTTGTAGAGGCTATCAAGTGGTCATGTCTTTCAATATATTAAAATATTCTTTAAAAAATTAAGTTTTTGTCTTGTTAACAATACTCAGGAAAAAAATTTCATGTTGACAAAATTAACTGATCTTGCCCACGTTTATAAATATTTAAAATAAATACACTTACTCCAAAAAATTGTCTCCTTCCTTCTCTATTTAGCTACTTATTTTACTTGAAATATATTTTTAGTGGATGCTCATATTTGAGTAGATGCTCCATTCATTTAATAAACAGTGCTCTCTGGAGAGCGTATATATTTCTTTAATGAGATTTCTTGAATATTCAGGCCAGTAAATGAAACTAAATAAATGTATAAATGTAATGTTTAAAGGGATAAAAATCTGTTGGATTAATAAATTAAAGATTTCATTTTTTCTTTAGAAAATTACTGTTTATGTTTGGATACAAAACCTAGCTACTTATCTAAATTCATATTTAGTTGGTAAATCAGTTATCTAGTTAAAAATAGAAATCATTTTATGTATTTTCTTTTGCCTGTGGACAGATACTACACTTTGGTCATAGTCAGAAATTATGATCCATATGTAAATAATCTTGTCATTTTTATGAGTACTATGCTTATATATATATATATATATATATTTATGGGTACTATATATATATATATTTATGGGTACTATATATATATATATATATATATATTTATGGGTACTATATATATATATATATATATATTTATGGGTACTATATATATATATATATATATATATATTTATGGGTACTATATATATATATATATATATATATATATTTATGGGTACTATATATATATATATATATATATATATATATATATATATATTTATGGGTACTATATATATATATATATATATATATATATATATATATATTTATGGGTACTATATATATATATATATATATATATATATATATATATATTTATGGGTACTATATATATATATATATATATATATATATATATATATATTTATGGGTACTATATATATATATATATATATATATATTTATGGGTACTATATATATATATATATATATTTATGGGTACTATATATATATATATATATATATATATATATATTTATGGGTACTATATATATATATATATATATATATATTTATGGGTACTATATATATATATATATATATATATATTTATGGGTACTATATATATATATATATATATATTTATGGGTACTATATATATATATATATATTTATGGGTACTATATATATATATAGATATATATTTATGGGTACTATATATATATATAGATATATATTTATGGGTACTATATATATATATATATATATATTTATGGGTACTATATATATATATATATATATATTTATGGGTACTATATATATATATATATATATTTATGGGTACTATATATATATATATATATATATTTATGGGTACTATATATATATATATATATATATTTATGGGTACTATATATATATATATATATATATATTTATGGGTACTATATATATATATATATATATTTATGGGTACTATATATATATATATATATATTTATGGGTACTATATATATATATATATATATATATTTATGGGTACTATATATATATATATATATATATATATTTATGGGTACTATATATATATATATATATATATATATTTATGGGTACTATATATATATATATATATATATATATTTATGGGTACTATATATATATATATATATATATATTTATGGGTACTATATATATATATATATATATATATTATGGGTACTATATATATATATATATAGGTACTATATATATATATATATATATATATATATATTTATGGGTACTATATATATATATTTATGGGTACTATATATATATATATATATATATATATATATTTATGGGTACTATATATATATATATATTTATGGGTACTATATATATATATATATTTATGGGTACTATATATATATATATATATATATTTATGGGTACTATATATATATATATATATATATTTATGGGTACTATATATATATATATATATATATGGGTACTATATATATATATATGGGTACTATATATATATATATATGGGTACTATATATATATATATATATATATATATATATATTTATGGGTACTATATATATATATATATATATATATTTATGGGTACTATATATATATATATATATATATATATTTATGGGTACTATATATATATATATATATATATATATATTTATGGGTACTATATATATATATATATATATATATATATTTATGGGTACTATATATATATATATATATATATATATATTTATGGGTACTATATATATATATATTTATGGGTACTATATATATATATATATATATTTATGGGTACTATATATATATATATATATATATATATATTTATGGGTACTATATATATATATATATATATATATATATTTATGGGTACTATATATATATATATATATATATATATTTATGGGTACTATATATATATATATATATATATATTTATGGGTACTATATATATATATATATTTATGGGTACTATATATATATATATATATATATATATTTATGGGTACTATATATATATATATATATATATATATATATTTATGGGTACTATATATATATATATATATATATATATATATATTTATGGGTACTATATATAGATATATATATATATTTATGGGTACTATATATATATATATATATATATTTATGGGTACTATATATATATATATATATTTATGGGTACTATATATATATATATATATTTATGGGTACTATATATATATATATATATATATATTTATGGGTACTATATATATATATATATATTTATGGGTACTATATATATATATATATATTTATGGGTACTATATATATATATATATATTTATGGGTACTATATATATATATATATATATATTTATGGGTACTATATATATATATATATATTTATGGGTACTATATATATATATATATATATATATTTATGGGTACTATATATATATATATATATATATATTTATGGGTACTATATATATATATATATATATATATATATATTTATGGGTACTATATATATATATATATATTTATGGGTACTATATATATATATATATATATATATTTATGGGTACTATATATATATATATATATATATTTATGGGTACTATATATATATATATATATATATATATATATATTTATGGGTACTATATATATATATATATTTATGGGTACTATATATATATATATATTTATGGGTACTATATATATATATATATATATATATATATATATATATATTTATGGGTACTATATATATATATATATATATATATATATATATATATTTATGGGTACTATATATATATATATATATTTATGGGTACTATATATATATATATATTTATGGGTACTATATATATATATATATATATATATATATATTTATGGGTACTATATATATATATATATTTATGGGTACTATATATATATATATATATATATATATATATTTATGGGTACTATATATATATATTTATGGGTACTATATATATATATATATTTATGGGTACTATATATATATATATATATTTATGGGTACTATATATATATATATATATATATATATATATATTTATGGGTACTATATATATATATATATATATTTATGGGTACTATATATATATATATATATATATATATATATATATTTATGGGTACAATATATATATATATATATATATATTTATGGGTACTATATATATATATATATTTATGGGTACTATATATAGATATATATATATATATATTTATGGGTACTATATATATATATATATATATATTTATGGGTACTATATATATATATATATATATATATTTATGGGTACTATATATATATATATATTTATGGGTACTATATATATATATATATTTATGGGTACTATATATATATATATATATATATATATATATATATATATATTTATGGGTACTATATATATATATATATTTATGGGTACTATATATATATATATATATATATATATATATATATTTATGGGTACTATATATATATATATATTTATGGGTACTATATATATATATATATATATTTATGGGTACTATATATATATATTTATGGGTACTATATATATATATATATTTATGGGTACTATATATATATATATATATATATATATTTATGGGTACTATATATATATATATATATATATATATTTATGGGTACTATATATATATATATATATATATATATATTTATGGGTACTATATATATATATATATATATATATATATTTATGGGTACTATATATATATATATATATATTTATGGGTACTATATATATATATATATTTATGGGTACTATATATATATATATATTTATGTACTATATATATATATATATATATATTTATGGGTACTATATATATATATATATATATATATATATTTATGGGTACTATATATATATATATATATATATATATATATTTATGGGTACTATATATATATATATATATATATATATATTTATGGGTACTATATATATATATATATATATATATATATTTATGGGTACTATATATATATATATATATATATATATATTTATGGGTACTATATATATATATATATATATATATATTTATGGGTACTATATATATATATATATATATATATTTATGGGTACTATATATATATATATATATATATATATTTATGGGTACTATATATATATATATATATATATATATTTATGGGTACTATATATATATATATATATATTTATGGGTACTATATATATATATATATATATATATTTATGGGTACTATATATATATATATATATATATATATTTATGGGTACTATATATATATATATATATATATATTTATGGGTACTATATACATATATATATATATATATTTATGGGTACTATATATATATATATTTATGGGTACTATATATATATATATATATATATATATATATATATTTATGGGTACTATATATATATATATATATATATATATTTATGGGTACTATATATATATATATATATATATATATTTATGGGTACTATGCTTTTATATATATATATATATATATATATATATATATATATATATATATATATATTTAAAACTTATAACATAAGCATGATATAACATCACTACAAAAATAGCCATTTTGTTTCAACACTTCTGGTGTCTTGCCAAGTGATGGTGTTGATTACAAAATAAATTGTTTTAAAAAGTTCAAAATCAACCTCCCTCCCCAGTAGGGAGAACATTATTACGTAAGCTATGATAGCCAATCAAAATACAAGTATATGATAATTCAAATAGCTTGACAACACTGATGTAAGAAGTATCCGTTATTGCTACAAATATTTTAAAAATAGTGGTTTTGGAATTTTATTCCATCTATATCAACCCTGTATTTGATTATATATATATATATATACACACAGACACACACACTACAAAAGATATGGAACCTAAACTTGTACACTTTAGTCATCTAAGAAGGTTTAAATATCTATATCATGAAGAAATACAGACAAAAAATGTCCTTAAACCATAAAACTTCATACTAATTTTCAAGAGGAAGTTGAACCTTGTTATACGATGGGATGCTGAAAAGTTCTCTGCTGAACCCACTTTTCAAAATCTGACAAAATGTCCAAAAATTAGATTTTATTTTGGAAGCCTTTCTTAGGTGGAATAAGAACTTTTCAGCACCCACTCATAGTCTGAGAACTTTTCAAATCCTGAAAATAAATATATTGCCACTATTATCATATATGATTATCTGGTGGTTTTAACCTCAGGCACTCTGCATTATTATTACTACTTCCCTTTCCACTGCATTCTTTTTTAATTGCAGTATACTTAGTGT
The DNA here is from genome assembly GCA_963932145.1 of Acanthosepion lycidas. NCBI lineage: Eukaryota > Metazoa > Mollusca > Cephalopoda > Sepiida > Sepiidae > Acanthosepion > Acanthosepion lycidas. The sequence continues at coordinate 32,958,102 of OZ010601.1, read as the reverse complement.
TAATTTCACTCAAAGTTGTATTCTGTTGCCATAGAAGGATAAGACAACTGTGAAATTCAAACACACTGTTGTTCAGGGATCAGAGTCATCTTCAGTGGCAGGATAATCTTTTTGTACAGTAAATGAAGTCACATAGAGAATGATAAACTTTTATCATTCTGTATGTGACTTCATTTGACCCCAAAAATTAAAATGTCAAAATTTGGGAATGCTGATAAATTTAATGTACCATAATACTTATTGCATTTTGTAAATAAAAACATTATTGAAAGATGAATTCAATGAAAATGATATTAGCCTATAAATTCCAATGCTCGGAATCATTCATTTCAAGAAGCATTTACATTTATGTTTTTTTATTGCTTTTGCATTTAAAATATAAGATTTATATTTTATGCTGTTTGGTAACTGATTTTCATGTTGATGTTTTTCTTTATTCATACACTTAATTTTATGGGAATCTTATTTGATAACCTGCTTAACAAGTCCTTAAATTTCCATTCATGTTTGATGTGATCTATAATATATAAACACATTTTTTGAACATTGCAATTTTTGTTTACCTTTGAACAACTTACTTTAAGACACCATGTTATTTTAAATAAAGATTACTGTCATTGTAACATGAAGTTATCATTTGGACATATAAACATAACTTTTAATAAATGTTGTCCAATCCGAGCAGGAATGACTGCAAAAACATTCCCCCTCCCCAAATTTATAGATAAAACATACACATGTATACAGGGATTTCTTTCTGGCCAATAAAATAGACCACTTCTTGGTCTCATCCACCATATTTTTGTTCTTCCTTGTCTTGAGGTCAGAACACTATGATCATTTGTCTGTATCCCTTTTGTTGTTTCAACACCATTCTTAGTTTATGAAATTGTTTCTCTCATGTTGCTTTGCCTACTTTTGTCTTGCATATATTGTTTGTTTAGTATTATTTTTGCCCTGTCCTTTTCTTCTTTTGTTATTGTTTATTGAAAACTGTCAGTTTCTGTCTGTTGGGAATTTCTACCAATTACATTTAACCACAGCCAGTTAATCTACACCATTAATAAAAAGAAAAATATGAAAATGTAGCAACTATTACAGGATTGAGATAGGCCTAAACTTCTGAGATGAAATATGTATTATAAATTAATAAACTGTTGTAGTTGCTTCTTTTTCAAGAAATAAAGGATTAATTTTGTATTCAAATATGAAAATTGATGTTTGGCTTGGAAGTTTGCTAAAACTGATTCTAATCATTACAACTGACTCTAGAAAAGATGGCAACCTGTGTTTTTAATTTCTGAATGAAAGCAGTAACAATGAGAATGTTTATTGCAAAATTTATAGATTTATCAGAAAGAGAAAATGCATTTGGTTCTTAATTATGGTTGATTGGTAGCAGTAGGGAAGACAAGTGGAAAAATTGTCTATTTTTCCCAAATGATAATCTGAAAAAAAAAATTATCAAAAAAGGCAACGAGAGAAAGAGAGAGAAAACTTTTTTTTTTAGTTTTTACAAATTTTTCTTCTTTTTTAAAAAAACATTGCATGAGAAATGAATCTTAAAAAAATAGAATGAAATAAAATTTTTCAAGAACACAGTATCATGAAATCCAGATATGTTTTAACAGTACAATTCTATGGCATTTTTTCTTTTCTTCTACTCTTTAGTTCATGAGTTTTGTCAGTGATCAGTTAAATGTCTTCACATGCAAATATTACTTATTTTTTTTAAGTGTAACATGAAATATTTGGTAAATTTTAGATTTGTTTCATATCTCAAAAATACCCTAAAAATTTATAAACCTTAACAATGTTTGTGAAATTTGAGAAAAAAAACAAAACAAAACAAAAGTACTAAAAGTAACTGGCAATGTCTCATTCTTATAATAAAATATGAAATTTATGAAACAGACTAAATTGTTATTATTTCAATTTCTATACATAGTGTGAAAAGAATAAGAAAGAAAATGTATATACATAAATGAAACAAAACAAAATAATCTCCATACTTTCTAAAAATTACTTAAGTTTATAAGAGTTTATATAAATTTACTTATGAAAAAAGAACAAAACTAATTGTAATTATGACAGCCAATTTGCAAACTACAATATAGAGTTATCTCCCTTCAACGAAAAGAAATTTCTGCACAATTTGATCTTTCAGTGAATTTTGAAGATACAAAACAGCCTCAAACATTCTTGTTCTTTTAAAAGAAAAAATTGTGACTGTATATTGATATTCTGATAAATATGATATAACTTTTCTTCTGTTAATGATAAATAAAGAATTCTGGAAAATGGTCTTCCATAATTTCTTATAAATATGATATAATTAATTCCTCAGTTCTTTATCTAATCATATTGGTAAAGAATATAGTTTGAGTGAGAAATTAAAAGTGCTTATATAGAACTTGAACCATATTTGCACCAATGTGATTATTAAAAGAATGAGAACCAAATGAGCCATAATGTATTCATGGAAATTTATAAAACAAACTTCAATAATTAACAGATTCTGATTTAAATTTGTAGTCATTAGTACTGTAAGGACACCTTTACAATATTTATCAACAGTATCAATATAAAACCACAAATAAGAATTTCATGGAGGAACAGATACTATTTTTTTTTTTTTTTGAAATTCTTATATTTTCCTCTCTTATGAAGAAATGTTTTCTTCAATATCTGCTTTCAATAATGCAAAATAATAATCAATGTGTTTTAAAACTTAACAAAAAATAAATAGGCATCTTGTAGATATGGAACAAATGTTTAAAATATGATCATTTTGTTTTGACTGAGTCGGTATATAGCATTCAACTATTTTTTATATTATGTTTTTCCCTCACTAATGACACAGCTGCTACTACTACAACTACTGCTGCTACTACTACTGCTACCAGTACTGTCCTTGCTAGCACAACCACTGGCCTTAGGGGACTGAGTCAGGCCAATACTAGTTAGGCTAGTATTGTTGTTCAAGATAACGCCAAAATTGTTGTTATTATTATGCACTTGTTTGCTGGGGGTTCGTTTTTCCTCATTACGGGCCATAGCTCGTTCGAGTCGGCTTGCTTGGTTTGCCCATTTTGCACTCTCACGCACCTGGGATAATAAAACCTCTTTTTTGATGTCCACACTTATGATCTGCAAGACAGAAAATAAAATGACATCAAAATTTAATGTAAAGGAATTACAAAATATAGATTTTAGATGCGATTAAAAATGGTTTTGAGTGAATGAAGCTTGTAGTTCTTAGTGAGGACCATCTTTCTTCAAACTTTGAGGACTGGCTACAGATTCAGAAACAAAGAATTGTACCAAATAACAGAAACCACATCACTTGAGAACTTTTAACAGCAGTAACTAAAATGGATAGCATATGTAACTCAAAGAGAAAATACTGACATAATCAAAATGCTGACATTTCACACTAAAAAAAAGCAAGGTAGGAAACCCCAATCAAGAGCATTAAGAGCCACATGTACTGGAAGAGAAAATAATGACATAATCAAGATGTTGATATTACACCTTACTTCAAATAAAAGGTTAAGGAGGATACTTTCCTAGAATTTTCAACTTTCTTTTCTGATTTTATATATAAGCACCTTTTTGTTTCTATTTTCTTTAAAATTTTCTTTCTTGTTTACATGATATCAGTCAATGGTATTCTCAACATCTTTCTGTAGAACCATATCTCTGTTGCTTTGAAGAAATTCCCTGTCATATAGGGGGATTGATATTGCATAGCACTTCAGCACTCTTTTCTTTGAGATTTTCCTACTTCTTAATACTTTGTTTAGTTTTTGCAAAGCCATCTTTTGCTATAGCAGTGTGCCTTCAGTTTTCAGTATCACATTTTTTGTCAAATGTTAAAACATTTCCAAGAAAAACTAATACCTTATTAAATCCTTACTTAAAACTGCCATATCTGGTCTGGGGTTCCTGATGAAGATTTTTGACAAAATTCAAAGAAGCATCTAATGTAATTGATCCTGACCTGTCATCTTGAATTCAGTCATTTTCTCAACAATGTGAAGTGGCTTCTCTATCTCTTCTGCAAATATTTTCATGGCAATTGCTCTGATGAGGTTTATTCCTTGGTACCTTGACTGCATGTATTTAAGTCTGCTACTAGATTGGCAAACTAAGTCTCAACATTTTACTGTTGAGCTACCTATAGGTGTAACTGTATGTTCTATTCTAATAGTTTCTTTTCTCACAGTTTTTACCTGTGGAGCTTCCTTCTGATTTCTTGCTTCCCTGCTATTTACAATCTTCAAAAATTTAATGCAATGCCAACTGCCATCATCTGTCTTCCTGAACCCTGTTCTTTTATTCTCCTTTCTCCTCACTAAAGGCTTCACCATTTCATTCTCACAGTAACCCTTTGCACCTTAGTGGCATTATTACCTTGCTTGGGGTGAAATGATTAAAACAATATATATTTAATGAAATTAAATTATTAGCAATTATAGACAACATTATCTACTTATTCTGTTATGATCTGTTCTTAATTATCCTTGATCTATTAATGTGGCATAAGTAATGTGAAATTGAAAATAAAACCATACTTATTTTAATAATACATATATGGACAATGTCATTAACCTAGTAACAACAATAGCAAATACTATGATCCCTGCATTTTCAAGGCCCCCACATTAAATGTTTTCAAATTGTCTGGTGAAATTGGCATCTTACAATCTGGTGATGTTGTTGTGTACATGTCAGGAGAGTTGCATCTTTAGTTATTCATCAATTCAGGTAAAACATTATATTGAGGATATTAAATCTATTCAAATATCTTGTTAGAATCAATTTGCTTCATATTTTTCTGGCTTTGTTGATTATGTTAACAATTTAAATATTTGTTTTATAAATTCAATCACTGTGTTAGTAAATAACTTTAGATTTAATATTTATGTGATTTTTTTTTTTAATTTAAGTCTCCTTTATAGCATATCCTACTGATCCCACACTAGCTTAAACCATCCTTGTATATGGAAATAAGTCTGTCTGAAAGTTTGAATTCCTTGCTATTTTTTTGCTGATTATGTCTCAAGGTTTTAGTAAAAATTTGTTTTGTAAGGCAAGACAGTTCTTTAAAAAGTTACTTGCTAATAAATAAAGAGAATTTATTATTAAAGCTAAAAATAAAATATTAATTAGTATTAATTTTAATCATGTGAAATTCCAGTTAAATTTTAACAATGCAAGTATCTTCTGCTATACCACAAACCTGTTTGAATTTATTTTTTTTTATAGCTGCTTGTCGAAAAAGTTAAGTAATTACTTCTTCAGGAAAATTTTTCATTGCTTAGTCCTGTTAAAGTCAATTCTGCTGTCTTTATAAAGATTATAAATTACTTTATTCAAATTACTGTATTTTTCCAAAACATGGCTCACAATTATTCTTATATTCAAAATTGAGCTAAAAAGCTGAATTTTTCTCTTGTAAATTGCAGTATTATTATTATAGTTAAATAATCCTAGTATTCTCTTGCAACACCTTCATTCATGTTTCCAAATCAATAACATTTTTTCTCATTCCTCTGAAGTATTGAGGGGAAAATGACAAGAAAACGCACGTGTTATATTTAATGAAACAAGATAAGGAATTCATTTATAAATTTATACATTTGAAGTTGTCAGTAACTTGTTTCAAGAAAAGGAATCAAATAATTAAAGTTTGTAGTTTCGATATATTGTCAAGAAGAGAAAATGTTCATACTGAATCATTGGACACAAAGTAATATTCTAAAATGTTTAAAACAAATTGAGAGAGTTTGTTTTTCACATAAAAGTTATACGGTTGTATTCAACATGAATAAAAAGATGTATTTTGAGGTACTTAGCTTTGGAGTTGAATAGAGTTCTTTGAAATTTCCCTGCTCTCATTAGAGGCTCATAATGTATCAGCATGTAAAATGACACTGGCGTTATTCAGACATGTGAAACTCTGGCTTTCTGCCTCCTGTTTTTTTTTCTGCTTTTTCTCACTCTCTGCCTTGATTCAACTTTCTCTGCCTATTCATATCAAAAAGCAATTTTACATCAGCTCATTACTTTTTCCTCAGTTTGTAAGCTGCTCCCTTTTCCATTGTTCAAAATAAATTTTCACATAGGCTTATGAATTTGAAAACAGTGGAGAAAAGAGAGTTATTTTTATTTTGTATTCACCGCACCTCCATAGTAATCTCATTTAATAGCATCTTCATATCATGGGGAACAACTTCACTCACTCTAACAATTATCATTATTAAAAACATTGTCTTGCTGTGTAGTTCTTTGATTTATTCAAGCTATACTTCCATATTGCAGCTATATATTTCAATAGCATTAAATGCTCACACAAATACAGTAAATGTTTTTCTTACCATTTCAGTATTTTCTTCTTTTGAAAAATACAAAAGACAGTTTTAAAACTTTGGAGATGAACTACTGAATTTTTTTTTTTTTTTTTCAAAAGTTGAACTCCATGAATACAATCAAATTATTTTGATATAGAAAAGAAAACTTACTCTTCCTGATCTTGTGATCCCTAAAATTCCTTGTGTAACACTATTGATGGTAGAAGTAAAGATGATCTCTGGGGACACTCGAGTTACACACAGGCAGGCAGCAGTCTCCATGTCACACAAGTACAAGTATCCATATTTTGTCACAACATACAAAAGTCCATAGTCTCCACTGACCTGTAACAAAATCCAAGTCAATATGTATGAAGTTCATAATATAGAAAATGGATGACCATAAATCACATACAGAAATAACCCCATCAAATCTAAATTAGCAGTGACCAATATAGTGTACCAATATCATGACTGTGTTACTTGTCAAAAACCAATGACCTATATTGAACAAACCACTACCTTAGTCAGTAGACATCTTATGTACCACCTGTTGTAGTAGAGTGCGATTAATAAACATTTATTAACTCATAACTTCCAAAAACCTTTAAGGAAAATTCTCGTTGATAATACGAAGCTCCTTTTCAGGTAACATAGTTGTACACAGTTCATCATTAGGGAGGCTCTGCTTATTAAACTTTATTCTACTACTATCAATCTCACACTATTTAGAAGAGGAGATAGTGTGTTAAAAGTGTTCTAAGAATAAAAGTCTTAATTCAGTCAACTGGCTGCACATAGCATGTGACTGCCAAGAAGCAAACAAACCACTCAAACTCCACACTGTAAAATTACAATGTAGCTGCCACACAGAATTTCACCATCCAAAAACACATCCTTGATAATGACTAGAGAAGATGCCAAAAGCACTTGGAACAATTATAACTATGGACAATTCCTATATTCTTTAAACCTTGAAAAACAGAAAAATTAGACTGCTGGAAAAACTCAATAAAAGATTACTTAAATCTTCCTTGTTGGCTGTTTTCAATGAAAGATTCATAAAAGAAAAGTTGCTGCCCAAATACACATCAATATATATGTGTGTGCTTGTGTGTGTGTATTTAGGCAGCATATCTTCATTCAAACGTTTCATTGAATAATATAGACATATTTTGTCTATTTTTATACTGATCCTTTCCAGTTCTCTAATCAATTTCAAATTCATCAAAGAAGGTGCTGTATTTTTTTCCTACCAAGGTACATTTGATCTTCTCTAAGATCATCCTCATGGGTAAATTACAAAGACAAACTTATTGTAATTGTGATAAAATCTGCATATAAATATGCATACTGTTATCCTATGACTTTTGGCACATCAATGTATAATAATAATGTTGGTGTAAACGATTTGGTGTAGAAAGAATTTGAGAAGAAATACATTGTAAAGATATTTTTATAATTGGAACTATTCTTTAAAATCCAGGAGAAATTTGTCATTAAATGTTAAAGATTTGCCATGACATAACAAAATGATGTTTTGTAGGGCAGTAAGACTTCTTTTAAAAGATTCTTCATAAATTTCTAATTTATGTTGTCTATAATTATGAAAAGTCATTAGCATTTTATCAAAAACTCATTTTTTTGTGTTGCCAATATTTTTACCATATCGTTTCAACTGATCCTTTCTACAGCCTTCTTTAAGTTCATAATCTATAAGGAAAAAAAAAAAAGATCTTTCTTATTTGTTTCTTACTAAACAAGATAGCAGAAAAAAAATCTATGGCTAATATATTAATCAATTTGACTCAACATGTAGACTATGTCAGATTTTCATGTCAATTTTTTTCACAATAAAATTGATAAAAAATTGATGCTGTTAAAATTTTCAGGATTATAAATATACCAGATGAATTTCATCTTATCTATTTTTAGAAATATTTACAATAATTTATTTGGTCACATGAGATTTATTATGTAACTTGAGGGTTGTTCATATTCCAAACATATATAAATAATAATATACAGGGTACAGTGGATAAATTGGTCATCTAAATTACACAAAAATGAAAATAACACTGACATCTTATTTTAACAAATATATTTACTGAAATTACACAAAAATACCTTCAAATACTAAAGAGTAAATTTATTCAATAAAATTTCCAGTCTTCAACCACTGCCTCCAGAGGACTTCAGAATCTCCTGAAACTCTTCTGGACAGTTTCCTTGTTTGAGTTGGTGAATGCTGCCATAATCCTTGCCTTCAGTTCATCTTTGGTATTACAAGACGTTTCATTGGTTTTTTCACAACTGCACCCCACACATAATAATCAAGGAGGGTTGTAGTCTAGGGAGTTAGGTGGTTAGATGTAAAGGGTTATATGGTTGCTGAAATTGTCTGACAACATTGACTCTGTTCTCCTGCTTGTATGACATGGTGCAGAATCCTGTTGCCAAACATAGGGTCTACCAGCAGCCACTTGCTTGACCCAGGGGAACTCTAATTTCTCAAGGTACTTGATGTAGACCTCTATGTTGAGTTTGAGGCCCTTACCAGCAAATTCAGGAGTTCTTTTCTTATCAGAATGATCAGAGTGAGTTTTTTGAATAGTTGTACCTTCGTAATCACCATTAGACTCATCCAACTCTTTCCTCAGATTGACATCCAAACACTGAAATCTTCATATTTGAGCTGCTGGTGTGAATGCTAAACAGTAGAGCATGCTGTTTGCAAATTTCTGACAGAGTGAATTGTGTCATGGCATTTTTTTCTCACAGCTTGTGCCCAACTGACACTACTATACTATGTAGTTAATAAACAATGCGCATGTACAAAATTAAAAATATAAAAAGGGCGATAATTTACCCATCGCATCCTGTATATAATGTTATTTTAGTGGATATATTATTGGAATAATAAAATGTCCATTACTTCTTTATACACACACATATATATATATATATATATATATATATATATAAATCTATTACTTCTTTATATGTGTGTGTGTGTGTATATATATATATATATATATACATACACACACACACACACATATATTAATATATTTATTGTTTATACATTATTTTTATAGTAATTTAATTAAACTCTCTGTTTATAATAAACAGTATTAACAACATTTAGCATCCTGAATGTCCATAAAATTTAATAGAAAATATGTGTCCTCTGACAGGAATCAAACCTGTATCCTACGCGAAATTGTCATATAGTCTAAATTTTAGACTTCTGCACAACCAGAATATTAGCCATCATCTTTAGTCTACAAACTTTAAAGTTGATAAGATTAGAAAACTAATTCATAGAGAATTTAAATGCCTAAATTTGAAAGTTACTGTTAATACAAAATTAAAAAAGGTAAACTTCCTCGATAATAACATTAGACTTAATGAATGATATGTACCAACCTTATAAAAAACCTAATACTAATACTTTATATATACACCTGAAGTCAAATCATCCCCCATCTATAATAAAACAGGTACTTTCATCTATTGAAAAACGAATAAATATAAATACTGCTAATGAAAAAATATTCTATGAACACAGTAATTTTTATAATAAAGCTTTAAAGAGTAGTGGCTATAAATGCCCTGACATTAATTATATAAAAATGATAATAAAACTAGAGAAAAAATAGAAACAGAAAAATCATTTGGTACACGCCCCCATTCAAGCAAATAGTAGTAAGTTAGGATATAAATTTCTTGCTTTAATTGAAAAACATTTTCCTAGAAATAATACATTTGGCAAAATTTTTAATAAAAATACCTTAAAATTAAGTTATAGTTATACTGAAAATTTTTTAAAAAATTAACAAAAACATAATAAACTTTTAAATAAATACTTAAGCCAGAATTAAAGAACTAGTGATCCAGAAATAAGAATAAACAATAGTAAAGAAAAATTATGTAACTGTAGGAATCCTGAAAATTGTCCTTTGAAATGTCTCACAGAATATGTAGTTTACCAATGCACTATCTCATTTATTGAGAATCCTAATATTGTGAAATTTTATATTGTATGTACTAAAAATGAATTTTAAGATGGAGCCAACATCTGACTTCCTTCAATAATATTAAGTATCGCAACCAAACATCCCTATCTAAATGTTTTTGACATTTAAAGAAACAAATAAAACACCCACAGTAAAATGGAAACTAATAAAAAAATTGGAACATCTAGATCTTTAAATGATCTATGTACTTTGTGCCTACATGCAAAGTTATATATTATTAAATTTCTGAAAAATGAAAATTTATTAAATCAAGGAAATGAAATAGCAGACTTTTGTAGACACTCTCATATTCTCCTTAAAAAATAATTAATTATAAAAATAATTTGCATAATTAGATATCTATTATTTGATCATAGTTTAAAAATGCATAATTAAATTCTAATATTTTAATTTTACAATAACATAGTTTATTAATAAATATAGTATTTTAGATCTTATAAATAAAAATATAATATGACTCAATCATATTTGAAAACCCCTTTAAGAAAATGAATAAAAAAATAAATAAAAATGTCAATTGTAGTATAACTCAAAATAAAAAAAAAAAGACTGTAATGACACATTCACATAAAAAGAAGTTAACAGACAGAGATCTGAAACCCACACCTAATCTTAAACATTTTTCACTTTGCCACATAAAATTATACTTGTATCTTGATTCGTCAAAAAAACAAACACCCTTAAAAAATTATGAATTCTCATTCCCCCACCAACTTAAACTATGTAATACTGTTTTGCTTATAAATAGAGTAAATCAATTTATATAATTATAATATTATGCTCTACTGTGTATCAAGCACTGTTTTAAAGATAAATGCTAAAGAACGTAGTAACGTAACCTAAAAAATTAAAAACGGAAAAAATAAAATAAAAACAAATAAATATACTAATAAACAAAATAACAAAAAAAAAAAAAAAATAGAAATAAAACATAAAAAAATACTATGTTACTTAAAAATCGAAAACCGAAAAGAGAAAATATACAAGTAAAATAAATTAACCTAAATTCATCCAAGTAAATAAATAAACAAACCAATCCCAAATAAAGATAATAAATTAAAAACTGTTCCCGCCAAAATAATACTTAGAATGAACTACAACAATCAACCCCAAAACTGAACAAATAGCTTTAATTAAATTCCCAAACCAAAACAAAACTGTTAAATAAGTGATATAAACAAATTTTTACTACGTTAATAAATAAATAAATGAATAAATAAAATAAGAAACAAAAATAAAAACAAGCAATATAATTTGACCTAAATAGATAAACAAACGACTTCTGGTGAAATAACCGCCATAACAGAATACCCACAATGCACCATTAACCCGTATATATATAAAGAGCCGAGAAAAATAACAGCACATGTGGCCTGACGATTGCATATAGCATGAAACAGACTGTCGCCTCTAAGTGTTGACTTCTATGTTCACTTTTATATTTATATATATATATATAAATATCCTTGCTCTTTTGGACTTTTTACTAAATAAAAATATATTGCACTTTGTTTGCAATGGTTAATAGCAATTTTATTATGTAAACATTGACTTGCATAATAAAATCTGACAGTGTATGCCACAGATAATTCTATTCACAATTTACCATTTAACACAAGTGATTCTAATTTATATACAGGGTGTGATTTCTCCTATTTCTCTTTATTGTACAAAGAAAATCACGTGTGCTGAAATCTATACTGGCTGACTTATGCAACACACAAACAAGTTTTTAAAATTTTCTCACTCTCTGGTGGTGTTTGCTATCAATTATCTGAACTTCATTCCAGACATGTTAATGTGTGCATTTTCTCTCTCTCTAGGAAAAAATTAGAATCATTTGAGTTACATGGGTGGCTGGGAATAGTATTGTCTATGTAGTTTGCATTGCTGGAATGAAATGAGCCAGTTGGCATATTAGCTATCATTTTCTGTTGCCCTCTTTTTCAGTAAATTATAACAAAAAAAGGAGAAAATGAAATAAAATCAATGAATAAAATATTAAAGAATAAAAAGAAAAAATAAATACATTTTCCCATAATGCTAGTAATAAAGGAACCAGAAAGGGTTTTTGGTCATCTGTGCACTTTTATAACACCGTTTCCAGAAAGGACAGACTGGACTCTCTTCCACTTCTCAAGGCATAGCCTTCAGATGTATTTTGCTGAACCTCCAACATTGAAGTACAAATTATACTTTAGTCATTCAAACTCAGTACAAGTCTGATTTGAGCTCAACCATTATGACCATTCTTATCATTACTTACCCTAACTGACTTCTGGATCAAAAAGGAAACACCACTTTCCAAAAGGGATATAATTGGATCTCTTTTTGCTTTCCAATGCACAGCGTTTTAACAAGTTTTGCAGAATCTCAGTGATGAAGTAAATACAACCTTTCTTTGGCTGTTCCAACCCAGCAAAAAGCTGACTTGAGCACAGCCATTATAATGATACTAACATACTTCTGAACCAGAAAATAGACATATCCAAGAGACATTGAGAACTTTGTTTCTCTACACTACAGTTTCTATAAGAAAAAAGAGACAGTCTGTAGTAGAAACCCAAGTTTTTTTTTGCCGTTTCTTCTTTAATTGTTTATATGTGAACATACGCATACACAACTACAAGACACCAACACACAATCCTTAAATCCCATAAAACTTTTCTCTTTCTTTATAAATTAAAAAAAGGCTGTAGAATGGTTTGGCTGAAAAGTGGTAACAACATCAGCAACCCTCCCAAAAAATATGTTCAATTATACAAACAAATATTAAAAACTTCATCAGGAATTTTTTTTTTTTTTTCTGTAATATTGAAAGATCCAAAAGGTTTGAAAAAGAATTTTGGAAATATGAAATTAGGAGAAAATAGTATCAATCTATATTGTTTATAACCTGTAGAGTTACTGGAAAATCATATCGGTCAAGGTCATCTGAAAATCTAATTTCTGTGTAACTGTTTCTGGGAGCAAAATTTCCATGTTTGTAGGGTCCCAGCTCTATCACGTGGATCTGAAACAAGGTAAAAATAAAGAATAATTATAACTCAAACATTTATATTGATTAAATATTAATCAATTAATCTTTGAATAAATGCTCAACAAGGTGAATTGTCTTCAAGACTTAATTTGTTTAAATTAAATGGTTATTATGGCAACTATCTTTGTTACTACTTAGTTTTTTGCAGAAGGAAAATCATACCATTTAAATGTGGATGGTATGAAAGGATAAAGATATACAATAAACCATATCAGTTAAAAGTTTGTAACTTTTCCTGTTTCTTTAAAACGTGCCTTAAATATCTTTAAATCCATTTGCTCATTTTGTTTTTAATATTTTTCTTAATATAAGCTAAGAAAAATAACATATTTCTTTTTTGTAAAAGTAATTTTCAAAAATGCATAACCAATGTATGTATGACATCCATGTTGTTTATTTGGTTTATTTTGTATCAATTATGTTCAAATTCACAAAAAGATGGTTTTTAATAGGCTCTATGAATTAAATGATATTCCTACATATCAGGATTCAAAATTCTCTTGAATTCCAGCATTTCAAGATTATTTTTCAGGAAAATCTTACAAAAACTGATGCATTACAGATAAAAGCAATGAGCACATATAAGGCGTGACAATATAATTCTTGAAATGGCACTACGAGATCAAAATTTCCTTATCTAGTCATTACTAGCTCCTGTCACCTTCAAAGTCCCTCCCCTTTTGAAGATATACACTTCATGAGATGATGGTGCTATTGCATTTTCCATGATACCTTTCAGTAATGTCATGAGTTGCTGGATGTTACACAAACAATGTAGACTGTATACAAAGATAGTTTATGCTGAATTAAGTGCTTAAATAAAGTCTTTGTTCATGAAATAACACCGGATTAGGTTTGTTTGTGTTCTGAATTGACCTATAATAGAAGAAATGTCAAATTAATCCGAGTATTTTAGGATTTATAGAGTGTTTGTTTTCAATAGTGATTAACTGTAACAACAAATGAAGGGTGGTCATGTGACTTCTTGAGGACAAAACAAATCAATTATTAAATAATAAATACATTAAAATATGTAACTACAGTTTAAAAAAAAAATTGCAATTAAATTTAAATTTTAAATCAAGTAAAATCTTTAAAAAACAATTCTTTATAAAAAGTTTAATGTCAATTTCAGTTTTCATGAGAATTGGAATTGATGAGGTTTAATTGAACTGTCATTAATTCAACAAAGGATATTAGGCCTATTTCAAACGTAGACTTATACAGGGGGTTTCTTATTCGATATATTGCACAGCTAAGGTTCCCGACTACCCTTTAAGATCTGACTTGATACAAAGGAAAACCCATAAACACTAAAGTTACGTATTGTCAGTTAATAAATAATTTAAAATATTTTCTCTTTTATTACTTTGTTTATGGTACTTTCCTGTGACTTTATTAGTGGCCACCATAAATTGTGGCTTTTTTCTGTTTGTCAAAAGAAAGAATTAATGTTTCAATATCTATAGACATGAATAAAATAAAATATAAACCGATGTATAATCATTCATTTACTTGCATCAGTAAATCATTCACAATTTACTGATACAAGTTCTACTAACTAACCCATAGCCGAGAGAGAAGAAGTGGATTCATACCTTTCCCAAGGGTATTTGCATTTAAGTGAATATAATGAACTTGAATGGAAGTGGAGCTTAGCTCTCCAATTTCCAATTCTGAACTGTTATCCATCACACCACCTGCACATCCAAGCTTACGGTACCTGGTATTCCCAAGTGGTTACCCATCTAGGTACTGACCAAGCTCAATGTTGTTTAACTTCAGTGGTCATATGAGAACTGGTGTTTCAATGCAATATAGTCATAAGCTGTTGTTATATGTAAAACAATTAAGTTCAATAACTCTGTAAAATATCAAGGATCAATTTTACACTGTATTGATATTATGACCCACTTTCAAAATTGATAAAAAAAACAATATTTTCTGATTCTGACAAATGTTGCGACTTGAGGAAAGTCCAATGAATGCTAATTTACAAAAATTATTTACCCCAAATTTTTCCCTATTTTTTTTTTACAAGTGGACCAGTCTACTTAACTAGTGCCACTTTCTTTTACAAGGTAACCAAAAAAGTCCTTGCCATTTTTGATTTATTAGAAGAAAAAAGGTATACAGAAAATTTGAGATGCCATTAGTCCTCAAAGTAATCCCCATTGGCATCCAGCAACTTTTGTCAATGTGTCTCCAGCTGTGCAATGGTCAGGCAGTAAAAATCAGGTGTCTTGGATGCAAAGAAGTCTGTAAGTGCCTGCTGCAAGTCTGCCTCATTTCTGAAGGATTTCCCATGAAAATGGTTGTCCAGATAATGGAAGAAGTCATAATTTGTTGGCACAAAATTTGAGGAGTAAGGTGGATGGCACAGTGTCTCCCAGCCAAGTTGCCATATGGTATACCTGGCTACCTGCATCACATGAAGACTGGCATTGTCATAGAGGAACAGTACACCCTTGTGATTAACTAATATTGGCCTCTTCTGCTTCATTGGTAGCAACTCATAGTGCACCACTTGTTGACTAGTCCATCAAATACAGAGCTTGATCTTGTGTGCTTGTAGAGGTGGTTTTGTGGTATGAGGCACAAGATCATGTGGTGACAACCAATGTCTGGCACATTTGGGAGTGGTATACAAAACCCACATTTTGTCACTGGTGAGCACTTGATCAAATATGGGTATGTTGCTGTACTGAGAAAGTAAGGAGAAACAAGCAGTCACTTGTTGCTTGTTGGCTTCTGACAGTGTGTGCTTATACACCTTCCCTATGCAATACAGGTGAAGTCTGACTGTTTCATCAAAAACCTGATGTTTGGTGAGCTCACTACAGGTGTAACTGTTGTCCTCCTCCATGGCTGTGTTCTGTGGCCAGCTACTGCAGGGTTCATCACAAAGTGACATATCTCCCAACCTGAACTTCTGAAACCAATGACTGGCAGTGCATTCCCTCACAGTATTATCCCCAAAGGCTTGACATGTTCAGCAACTTGATGCAGCTGTGGACAAACACACCTCAAAATCATAAAGCAGACAATCCCAAACAAGCTACTTTGACACTGACATGTTTCCTTGCCACTGCTCAAGCTATGACTGATGTGTGTGCACAATGCACCTGTATTGGTCAAGAGAAATGACCCCCACCTCCACTGTTTTCTCAGGACATAACACACTCATTTGCATATCAGTGATCACTTTTTCCCTTTTTTTGGCTACCTTATATATAAATGACTGAAATTATATGTCAATATTTATACTATTTACATTCAGACTATTATTCCCATTTTTGTTGTTATAACATTTCGGCCATTATTATAACAACAACAAAAACGAGGACAATATTCTGAATGTAAATAATGATAGCTTCTGATCCCAGAAATTCAGACAAAAATTACATATGTCAGTTACATATGTCAAAGTGAATACTACTGAGGTTTTGTTTATTTCACCATTTTATCAGAGTCAAATAAAGCTCATATCACAGCAGTTAGTAATTGTTTGGCCACAGCAAATATCTTATTTATTTACAATAAATTTTAATGGATTTAAATATTCTTTTTTGCTTCATCATAAAAATCTTTGGCCTATTACAGGACAGGAGCTTTGTCCATTTTATTTTCAGAATTAACCATATCCAGTTATGTTAAATTTCTTAGCAGAAATTAAGCAACAAAGTTTTTAGTTACAATGCCCTCATCTAGGTTTGAATGTACTTATTTGTTTTAGTGAATGAATTTAAGCATGCTACTAGATTGGTAACTAGGTTTCACCATTTTACAGTTGAACTAGCAGCTGGATGCAACTGTCTGTTCTATTCTAATATTAGGTTGGTGCAAAAATATTGTCGTTTTCTCACATAGTGACATATGTCAGAAAACGACATTATTTTTGCACCAACCTAATAGTTTCTTTTCTTGCACTTCTTGCCTGTGGAACTCTCTACCGATTTCTTGTTTCCCTGCCATATAAGATCTTCAAAAATTTAAATACAATGACTTCTGTTTTCCTGAAACCTGTTCTTTTATTGTCTTTTCTACTCACTAAAGTCTTCTCATTCTCTTTCAATCCCAGTAACACTTTGCATCCTAGTGCTATTATTACCTTGCTTGGGGCGAAATGATTTAAAAAAAAAAAAAAGAAGGTTTATATATATATATGTGTGTGTGTGTGTGTGTGAAGAACTTATGCTCTAAATGACAGTGGAATTTGAAGCCATACTTTCGACTGCATATAACCTGGGAACTGCATCCTTTGTTATTTATTCTTTTACTTACTTTTCCTTTATCTTGCATATCTCTCGAAGCCACACAGAAGACAGTTGAAGAAAGTGGGTTATCATCAAATCTGTAGTGTGTAAAGCACACAGCATGAGCATTGATACATTGGGTGATGTCTTCATCCACATTATAAAGCTGGGTAACACCTGAGATACGGTCTTCCTGTAAAAGGATTTATAAATTAGTAAAAGTTATTTAAAAAATAGATAAAGATTGTATTAAACTGTCATTCAGGAAAGACATGAACCATATTAAAGAGATAATATAACTCAGAAATAACATTTATTTAAACTTAATATTTTATATAAGTAATCATTTTAAACAAGAGTATAGATCAAGAGAAAATATCAAACATACAATGAAGCATTTAGTAAAACTCATTTTTAACAATTTTATATGGGGGATAAAATTCAATCTAGCAGTTGCATATCTCAAGAACTCATCTTCCATACAACTTAGACTTATAGACAAAACTTCCTGACTGCAATCAAGGTACCCAGTTTATAGAACATAATTTGCATAGTGTAATGTGAATCTCATTCAGAATTTACATATCCTTTCAGACTTATACTGGTGATGAGAGTTTATGCAGGCCAGCATTTCTTCTTGTATTCTTTTTCTGTCTGGCTTTTACACTTTTTCCTTCTTCCTTGGAAAATAGCACACATGATGTGGATTCGTTTTTGACGACATCCATTTGTGAATTCACTACAGTAATGTACAGATTTTTTTTTTTTTTTTTACTAATGTACAAATTGTGATGACAGAGATGGGGTTTTATAAAAGAATGCTGATAATACCATGGACAGAGCATGTGAAAAATGAGCAGGTTTTAAGGAAAATGGACACAAAAAAGAACTCTCATACTAATACTTAGAAAGAGACAGTTTAACTTTTTCAGACAGGAAAGAGAGCTTTGAAAATTTGCAACTCAAAGGATACACTGAAGGCCAGAGGAAAACAGCAAGTAATGTACTAACAAACTTGTGTAAATGGATGCTAGAAGAGGAAGCAAGAAGGATAGTAAAAAACAAACATTGCTACAAAGGATAGGAAGTTGTGGAGAATCACGATCAACCACATCCTCAAGGGACATGGCAAGAAGAATGTACAGATTATTTAAAATGCAGCTATCTGAACACATGTAAATAAAGTTCATTGATTGGAAAATTATGAAAAATTCAAAGTTATTAATGCACATGACTAATACAAATATTTGCTTCTTTGTTGTATTAAAATTTGTGAATGAAATGTGTAGCTAATGAACATGCAACAATCAAGTCTTTAAATAAAGCCTTACATGTGAAAGATGGCTACTAGGGAGCGTCTTAAAATAGGACTTATCTCCTTGATGACTCGAAGTAATAAGTGACTTTTTTCCATTTTCTTTGATTTTTAAACAAATAATACATGTGTGGATATAGTAGAACAACTAGCTTAGCACAATTTTGTAGCTGCAAAATAAAAATTTTGTGTTTCATTTCATATTTAAACTATATTTTATGAATTAATTGCACAATCTACAGTAAAAAGTGGCTTATAAAAATGCACTAAAATTGTAACAGAAAATACTGGTCACAACACTACTTTTCAATTCTTTAATTGTTTAAGAATGGATGGATTCTTACATTCTATGGTGGACACATTACTGTGTAAGCTTAACTTATGGTTGAAGGAAAATCACAAGAAAGAGTTAATGTGAGCAGAATAAATTTTTATATTAAATATATTTACATGAAATGAACTCCTGAATTTGTTGGTGAGGGCCTCAGATTCAACATAGAAGTCTACATCAAGTGCCTTGATGAGATAGTGCTGCCCTGGGTCAAGAGGGTGGCTGTTAGAAGATCCTATATCTGGCAACAGGATTCTGCATAATGCCACACAAGCAGGAGAACCCAGTCATGGCTGTCAGACAATTTCTGCAATCACATCACCCCTTACATCTGGCTACCTAACTCCTCAGACTGCAACCCCTTTGATTATTATGTGAGGGATGCAGTTGAGCAAGAGACTAACAAAACTCTTTGTAACACCAAAGATCATCTGATGGCAAGGATTATGGCAGCATTCACCAACTTAAACAAGAACACAGTCCAAAAGAGTTGCAGAAGATTACAAAGTCATCTGAAGGCCGTGGTTGAAGACCATAGAGATCTTATTGAATAAATTTACTCTTTAGCATTTCAAGATATTTTTGTGTTATTTTGGTAAACATATCTGTTAAAATGAGATGTCAGTGTTATTTTATTTTTGCATAATTTAGATGACAATTTATCCATAGCACCATATATATCTATATATAGAATGATGATGATAGTGATCAGTATGGATATTTCCAAAAGGATATTTTGGATTTGAAGGTCTGATGAATTGGGGCTATTTTTATAATGAAATAAATATAAACTCATGAAATTTTTAATAATAATAATAATAATAATATATGTGTATAAGCATGTATGTATAAAAGCATTTTATTCAGCCATGTAAATTTTGTGTCAATATGAGAGTGTGTGGGTTGCACATATTTGTAGTATTTTGACCCTTTTTATGATGACAATAGCATTGGAGAAGTGATAAAATTAATTTATCCTTTCTAACTAAATTAAGGCTATCTTCCTTTTTATATATATATATATATATATATATATATATGCTGGTGAATAAGAACATTCATTTAGAAATTGCTGCTTGGCTTCTGATTGGTCCACAAGGTTGTGATGTCATTTCCTTGTTGGGAATAGATCTTGTCTCTGATTAGTTAACTAAACTAGGACATCATATCCTTGTTGAGAGTGGATCTTGTTCTTGATTGGTTCATAGAAATATGATTTCATGGCCTAGTGACTATAAATTTTTACCTATTTTTAGCAAGGATGACACTTGCTTTGATCTTGTTTGAGTCATGACTACACAACTGATTTTTTATTATAGAAGTATTTGTAGAAGATTAATAAATGTTATTGTTATTTTTCACTAATATTTTATTGTTTTTTATCACCCAGATTATGTTTCCATAATTATTATTAAGAAATGTTAGTCAAAAAATTAATAAAGAAAAAAAATTAATAAGAAAATCAATGAAAAACAAAGGTGACGGAATTTTGATATTTGGGGAAAATAAATATATAGTTGGATTTCAGTTACTGTAACTGGTTAGTCTTTGTTTCCTAATCAATAAGGCAGCTGTTCCAGAAAATCAGCTTTCCATGATAAGGGATTTGAGGTCAAGTCTCACCAAAAGCTTATTTATTATTTCTAGCCCATAGTGCTTACATGGAATAACAATTTTGAAGTTGTGATAAAAAGAAACAGAAATAAGATGAAAGAAACACCAGCCAATAAATTAATAACTGACCATGTTTAATCTAAGAAATTTGAATATCACAACTAATAGACTTTGCTGAGCCAGTATATAGTCAACAGTAAATGTTTGTTGCTTATGTAATAAGTTTAGTGACAAAAACTTTCATAATATCTGTCTGGAATGAAAAGTGATCATTATTTACACTATTTATATTTGGACTATTGTCTTCATCTTTGTTGTTGTTGTCACAATGTTTTGGTCCTTGTACCCACCTGGCCTTCATCAGGTGTATATTGATCTGGGTATCCTACAGGGAATTCTGAACTGAACCCTTTATTTAATCTACAGGAGTAGACTGTTCTCATTCCACTGCCCATGTCTAGAGATATCATATACTTATTTATAGTACTGCTTTAGTCCACTAGGCTATTGGATGATATTGTACAGGACTATAGTCTAGTGGGTTAAAGTGTTGGTTTGTGAATTTGGTGATATCAATCCCTGAGCCAAGCATTTTTTTACTTAGACTGAGTGAAAACAGAGCAAGCAATAACTGAGCAATAGATGAGATGTCTCTAGACATTGGCAGTGGAACGAGAACTGCCTTTAGTTCAGAATACCCTGTAGGTTGCCCAGATCAATATAAACCTGAAGAAAGAAGGCACAAGGATCAAAATGTTGTCATAACAACAACAAAGATGATGACAATAATTTGAATATAAATACTGTAAATAGTTTCATGCTAATTTAAAATGAAAACCATTTTTCTATGTGTCTATTTTCAGAGATGTTTTAAAAAACAACATTCCAAGCTCCAGGCATGAAAAGCAGAATGAATGATTAGTGAATAAGACAAATAAGAAGTATATTTCTTATCAGCCAAAATAATATCTTTTTGATAACTTAGATAGAAGCTTCTTTTTTTTTTTTGTTGCATGTTATCAGTCATATAGGAAGAAAATGAGTAACTACCAACACAGAGGTTCGAGCGTGACACTCTGGACTTATGAATATATGTTTTCTGCCAGGTGTATAAATAGCGGTGTCAGGATACTGAATGCAGTTGATTATTGAGTGACTATTGAGTAGAACTATCCAGTCAAATTAGTGTGAATTATTGTGCGTCGATGATTTGGGTTTTGATTTAGGATTTACCAGACATTAAGCTGAGCTATGCTACTAACAAGGTATTCATTGAAATGGTTAATTATCTTTGGTTGACTTTTACTTCTTTGTTCTTGTTAAGTATTTATTTGTGGTGGTAATTAAATACTGATTTATCTTAACATTGAGTCTTGAGTTATACTTAATTATTAACGGCCACCATATGTCACTATTGTATATATCATCAACCTGTCTGCATTCCTTTTTATTTTTAGAGATTTTTTCCTTTGCTAGCCAACCACTAAAATTTTAGATTCCATAAAACCAGGCTCATTTTCTGGAAAGACAGAGCTTGGCAGTACGATGTGTTGACCAGACAACAGGATTGCTGTGCATTAACTAGTGTCATTTCAAATTTGTCTTTGTGCTTCTGATTTCTCAGCTGTGTTCATCCCATATCTATGCCCTGCTTGTTGTGAGCCAGTGTTTGATTCCAGTGCTGCTGAGTTTTCCATCCCTCTTCATTGGCAGATACCCAACAAAGGATAAAATAAATTTTTTTTGAATTCAAAGATGAAGAACAGACTTGAAAAAACAAAATTGTGGTTCTACAGAAGGATGCTGAGGATGCCATGGACCGAACATGTGAGCAATGACAAGGTTTCAAAGAAAATGAAAACAAAAAGAAAACATACTTAACATCAGGAAGAGACAGTTGAAACTTCTGGGGCACATAATGAGGAAAATCTGATACTCACAGGACAGATTGAGGGCAAGAGGAATAAAGGAAAACAATGCATAATGATGAGCTTGAGTAAATGGATGGTGGAACAGAGTTTAGGAGAAATAACAAAAAGACAAAATTTATTAAGAGCTACAAAGGAAAGGAAATTGTGGAGAGCCATGATCACCTAAATCCTGAGGGGACACAACATATAAAGAAGCAGAATGGGAACTTAAATGAATCTGAAATGTTTAATTTGCTGATTAATATTAAAAATATTCTCAGCTTATTACAGAAATTTATGAATTAAAATAGTTTTTCCATTATTTAGAAAAGATAGAAATCTTAAGAATGTGTTTTTTCTTTATGTTAAAGAACTTTTTAAAGACTTATATTTACAGTATAACCTCTTGTAGTGATATGTAAATGACTGCCTAGCTAAGGCATAGTGCCTATATAAGTGCCCAAGTAGTATGGGGAGGGGCAGAATGTGACACGCAAAATTAACAACTACTGCTGGACAGAAAATATGACGGAAATCACATTTCATATCAACTATCTTATTATTTCAGTATAAAATGATTTATTAACATTTTTAATTGGTAAAATATATTGGTATCTGTGGGAAATTGGTAAAACATGTTGGTATCTTAGTGAGTTTTCAAAGTTACAAAAGTGTATCAATAAGTCCGTAGCCTAACGAAGAAAATTGTTTTTATTTCAACACAACATTGTACAGTGAAAATTTCAGATCAAAATTCAGTTATTGACTGCATCATGCAGTGAGCTTTTTGATCCAATTTCATATGCCTTTTAACAAAGGTCCCACTAAAAATAATTTAAAATATGGCAACAAGTACCTGCTTAATCAGTTTATATTTTCCGACTTCTGTCCTGTTAAGCCATTTCAAATGATGTTTTGAGATGTATTTACAAAGAGGTTTTAGCAGCAGTTGATAATAGCTAAACCATTTCATCCACTTTGAGAACAATATGATGCAAAAAGCATTTACATTCATTTTTTTATTTTTATTTGTATGGTTAATGATGATGGGGAATGTAAGAATATGCCTTCAACTGTTGTGCTTAGAAAATTACATACTAAGAACAAAAGCCGATATATTAACATGTTTACCTAAAATAATTCATCAAGGTTCAAATATAATATATAAATTTTATGGCCCATAAAAACCTCCCTCAGTTTCAGTATGGAATATTGAGAAAGAAATATTGGGCCAATATGGATAAAAATGCCCACAATAAGATGTAGTATCAAAAGGATGTTTTTTCCCTTGATACTGCTTTTTTAACTAACTTCACTCTTTGGCAATGTTTATTGTTTTTAAAAAGCAATGATTAAAATTGGAATAAAAGCTAAACATATGATGAAAGTGAATTTATATATTTTTTAAACACTATTTCTTTATTATATTATTTATTGGAATGGCTGGCAAGAGACTGGCTAATTGCCAATTGATTCAAACTTCTTATTGTTTAGGCTTTAGTCCAATTCTAATCATTGCCTTTTAAAACAAAAACATTGCCAAAGAGAGAATGTAGTTAAAAAAAGTGGTGACATGGGAAAACTGTCCTTTTGACACTGTCTTTTTATGGGCACATTTATCCATATTTGCCAAAAATTGTTACTGCAACTTCATCTATGTTCCCTATTTGTCCTTGTTCAAATGTTTGTGTCTGTGCATTTATTACAAATTTATGAATATTTTTTGGAAAACAGTTGATCTGATATGCCACCAAACATAGTAAATATAAACAGATTGTCTGAAATGTATTGAATAAGAAAAGTTGTGAGTTCAATCTTTAAAAAGACAAGTCAATATGACAGGCAAGATAAAACATCCATGTGCTGATGAAAATAAGATGGCTCTGTTTTAAACTTAAGGTGAGAGAACAGACCAGCTGAAAAAAATAAATAGATGAAGCTGGTTGTCCAAAACATCACTGAAAAATAATTTGTTTGGTAAATTTAACCAAAGAACTTATGCTTTGCTTACCTCTGGTGTGAGTCCCGTGATCGCCAACCACTTGAGACTTCGATCAGCTTTATAACTGACAATCTCACTAAAGGTCAAACGATTATGTCGGTTGAATACACATTCAGGTGGGGAATCTCCTAAAGAAGAGAAAGATTACAATTTTAAAAGATTGTAAAGACCTAAAAATGTATTAAGTAAATAATAAAATATTGTTTTTTTATATATTGTTTTGTTTTTAATCTTTCACAAAGCTATGAAAGAATTTTGATAATTTTAAGACTGAAAAGTAAAGCTTTATATTAAGATAATATATAGAGATAATATTAATTATAAAAATTAAAATAAAAGTTTGGTATTAATTATAGGTTTCTAAAAAATTTAATATTAATTTATGACCTCATTAATTATAGGTTTCCCCCTATAACTCGTATCTCAAAAATGGGATGGTGGACATTAGTATATTTTCTTGTGTATCATACAACATGATTATAATAACGATCATGTGGTTCTGAAGCTAAAAACAGGAAATAAATTTCATTCTTGAGTATAATATCCCATAGTACAGTCATCCCGATATAAATATTTTTTGAAAAGTACCATTTTATCCATTAAAATTTCAATGTCATACATGTATTTCACTAAAATATTTAATTTTTCATGATATTAAAGAATAGAAATGAACTGAATGTTTCACAATTGCATGTCTCGTCTCTTAATTTCCATTTTAAAACTCATTTTTGAATTTTCAGGGAAAGGTGCTTTGTTGTAATATGAATGTTATCAAAAAATGACAGATCTTGTGTATTCTCTTTATTAATTTTGTTTAATCAATTTCTTTGAATTTCCCGTTTTAAGACAAAAACACATTCAATTATGCTGATTCCCAAAGAACAAATATTGCTTATACATCAAATAACTTTGATAATTGTTATCAGCACCTACCTACTTTGTGTTTTATTATCTATTGTACCAACTGAGTGTATTTTCAATATTGCTGTTTCAAATAAGAGGCCTTTAAGTTGAGTAAAAAATTTTAAAAATGTGTACTTGTGTATAATACAACCCCCCCTTTTTCTCTGCAATTTTAGTTCAAAATTTCTCAAACTGTACACAAGAAAATACAGTAATAAACCTTTGAATTAGAACAGGAATAGTTTGAATTTATATTAACAAATCTTATTCATATGGCTGTCTTGTTAAAATAAAATGTAATAAAAATTTAAAGAATGTTACTTTTAGGTTTTGTTATTTTAAATAAGTTTAATGCATAAATACTATTTGAAAAAAAAAAATAAACGAAATTTAAAACATTAAATAAAAAGCTACGTTAATATCCTAAATCAAAATATTTTACTACAAGGAAAATCTTTCAAAAAGTGGTTCACAGCAAAAGTAAATTTTAATCTTTTCTAACCAATCAAAAACATAATATGATCAGCCAATCAGAAAATAGTCAAAATAATAATAATAGACAAGTTCACATTAAAATTGCCAATCTTAAGAAATTAAGAATGAAATAACAATATCCAAGTCCCTCACAATGTATGATCTTCTCTAGTGAGTTCATTGTCTTTGAATAAAACAATATGGAATGTTTATTAATTCATTCAATCAAGATGTTCAGCAATCTTCAATAACTGGTTCTTCTGCATTCAAGAAAATAAGACAAATACTTCACACCAACTTACTTTCAAATGTTTTATTTTCAATGTTCTAAAATAATAAAATGAAAATACAAACCCACACCATTAGTCAATGAGCAGATTTAACAGCAAGATGATGGAAAAAATGGTAAGTTCCTTGTACTGCTCTAGTAAGTACCTGACTCTACTTGCTGTGTTCTACTTTTACAAGAGCCAGAAAATAGAGTACTACTGCCATATCTTGGCTGAAGCTGCCCAGTCTTCACTTTCCAGTCTTTACATAGTTCAAAAGCATTTACATTGACTTTTGTGGGTGATGAATCATTTTCCATCCTACAACCTCTTTCCCACAGACAAAATGCTACATGCATCTCACTACATTATCACTATTTCCATTGTAAATGTTCCATTGAGCTACATTCCTTAGTTCCAGCAATTCTAACATTTACAGCTAATACTCACTGTAACACATACACTAGGTTAAACCATCCTCCTTCCCTTCATATTCCATTAATAAGGAACAAGTTCTTGAACAGCTTCTTTCCATTAACCACTATTTTTTGGAACCAACTCCCTAGAGGAAGGTTTTTCAAACTGTGGGTCTCAACCCTTCAGTGGGTCATGAGATAAATAAAATGGGTCATGACAAAATCATCATGAGTTTTTCACCAAGGTAAGTATATATATATATATATATATATATATATATATATATACACACACACAGATAGATAGATATTAGGTTGGTGCAAAAATAATGACGTTTTCTAACATGTTACTATGTGAGAAAACGATATTATTTTTGCACCAACCTAATAGATAGATAGATAGATAGAGTCTGTTCTCATTGAGTTTATGTATCTTGTTCATCAAACTGATGGAATTTCAAAGTGATGGAATTTCCTTTAAATTTGTTTTTCTAAAAGTAATAATTTTATATTCATGCAAATAGATAAATGCAATTCCAATATGTGTGGATCATAAGAAATATACATATCAATTGTTGATGTTAAATAAATGAACCTAGTGAACAGAGTTTGTTTTGATTTATTAAATGTAGTTATAACAGATCAAAATGCAGAATTTGGTCCTTGCTGCACATCACAGTTGGAAAAATGCTACCCTAGAGGATGCTTTCCTGACCACTACAATTTTAACCTCTTCAAGTCTAGAGTTAACAGTTATCTTTCCCACATATCCTCATAAACAGTGCTTCTTACCTCTTACATTTATTGCTCATAAAACAACCCCCTTCAGTAACCCTCTCTCAAGTGACTCTTTGGCCTTATATAGGGAGAACATTCGTAAAACAAATAAAAAAAACTGATCAGCTTTGATGAAATGTTTGAGACAATTTATCAAGAGAAATCTATTTCATACAAAGTTAGTTTTTCTACTACTGATCTGACCACACGAACAAACACATAATACCCTGTATACATTCTCTAATGAGTTTAACTACAAACACATTTTTTCTGTTTCTTTCCACTTATGTAACCAAGCACTGAAAATAAGGAGAATGCTAAATATTGGAAATTTACAAGTAATGTTGTTTATTAAATAAATTTATTGGTAGTATTCTGACAAATACATCTTCAATTCATATTTTTACTATGTCCACCAAATTTTGATTTCTTTATATTTGACATATTTTTTTTATACTGCTTAAGATGGGAAATGCAAAAATGTTACAGATGACTGCCCTACAAAATATCTCTTTACTAATAATATACTATTCGATAGAGAATCTGACACCTCCAAATCATTCAATGTAGAACTCCTGTATGTGAATGTGTAAAAACTTGTAGTATTTAAGGTTTTATGGGTTTTTTTAATACTCAAACTTCCTGCATTTTATAAGCAACCAGGTAGTTTTATTGAAACATTTGAAGCATATAAAATTAGGATTAAATTTTTTTCCTGTTAAAGAAAACTCAATATTTGTTTTTTTTTTTTGTTTTTCATTAAGAGAAAAAGAGAATATTTATTTATCTATGTATCTCTCTCATTTCATCTAAAGTGCCTTCGGCATATCTGAAACATCAAGTGGAAGTCTTCCATACCAGACACTGTTGTTCTGCAATGGTCCAAAAACAACAAGCATAGAGAAACTGTCATTTACAATCAACTGTGTTGGGCAGGGCATCTCATGAGTATGGAAGATGCAAGATTGTATAAACACCTTGTTTTAGGGAGAGTTCATTTTTGTAATTGCCTCGGACCCAAAATCCAAGAAACATTTCAAGGATGTTGTTAAAGACAACCTGAAAAATCTTGAAATTCGTGTCAAAGACTGGGAAAAGAAGTAAGAGAGGTCTGGTTGGAGAAAGTTAGTTTTTGATGGTTGCAATTGTTTTGAGATTAAAAGGGGTTGGCTCTTAGGAAAGCTGAGATTGTATGTAGCATCTACAGGAAGGTTTTTCTCATGCCAGATTTGCTAATCAGCAAAAAAAAAAAAAAAAACACACGTGAAAATTGGCAGTCTAATACCAACTATGTGAATGTCCTTCTTGATATATCTGCAGGATACTTATGTCAGATTTGTGATAAAATTTGCAGGTCTGACTCCAAAATGAAATGGCACATGAGAGTGCACGAGGAGAAAGTCACTTTCAAGACTTTCCAAGTCTTTTGTGTGTCACATATGTAAAAAAGGTATGCAGGAGTGATTCAGATTTGCAAAGTCATCTGTGAGCCCATGGCCACTCAATCCAACATTGAAGCGATGGCCTTGTGCTGTAAAGAAGTGGCAGTTATCATGTATGTATGTATGTATATTATATATATATATATATATATATATATATGTGTGTGTGTGTGTGTGTGTGTGTGTATGTGTGTGTGTTGTTATCCATGAAAAAATTTTAATTGAAATTTCTGAGACAGAAAATAGTCCAAATGATCAAAAGAAGTTTTAAAAATAAGTTTTGAAAAATTTTGAAAGAGCTTTGTTTGTTTTTGTTTTTAATTTTCATTAGCCCATTAACTAACTATAAAAAACTAATATAAAAATCAAAATCTGATATTATAGGTTTAAAAAAAAATATTGGGTATTAAGTATAGGCTTATTAAAAAATATGGTCTTAATTAGTGGTCCTATTAATTACTTATAATTAATGTCTCAAATGGATGGTGGTCATTAATAAACCTTTAGATTAGAACAAGTATATGTTAAGCTTGGATAAAAAAATAAATAAAAAAAACTTTGTTTTCATGGCTGTCATATTAAAAAGTAATAAAAATTCAAAGAATGGTACATTTAGTTTTTGTTATTTTAAATAAGTTTAATACCTTAACATTATTTGAAATAAGAAAGAAAAATAATTTAAAACATTAAAAAATATATGAATAAATAAAAACTACATTAGTATTCCAAACAAATTTTATCAGAATATTTCAGCAGCAGGACATTGGGTATTGGGATGTCATTTGCCAATTTCCTTGAGTGTGATAGAATGAACTTACCTTGCCAAAGGTCCCAGTGAAAGACTGCACTATCAGTTACAATAGCAATGATATCAGAGTTGACCCACGTCCAATAGGTGACCCTGTCAACCATGTCCATCTTGCTAACCAGCATTTTAGCACCAAAGTTAAATACCTCAAATCGTAAACTTGCTGGAATATAAAAGCAAATAAATTATTTTTGCTAAAAATATGAGGATGAAAAAAATAAAAATAAAAAAATGATTAAATTGCACAAATTATTCTTTGGTAATTTGAAGATGAGTGATTTCGAGTTTTTTTGTTTTTTATTATTATAAATATTTGAAGATTCCCCCAATTACAGGTTAAATAGCAGGTTAGACTGGGCTCTTTAACCTTGGATAGGCAGCCAAGTTTAGAAGATAAGTTTGAATTTAGAACTGTGGGGAAGACAACAGGAAACCATTACCTTTCCCAAGAAGTAATGGCAATTCAGATAATAAAAAAATAGAATCTGTAGGGAGAGGGCATTTAAAATCATGTTTAGAAGGACAGGATGAAGTTAAGATTTATGAGCAGTACTTCCCCCCACACCAGGTCAGCAGCTTCCTGTCTTTCATGTGAACAGATTGAAAATTTGCAAAAAAAAAAAAAAAAAGAAAAAAAAAAGTTTTTTTCCTTAATGCCGCTATTACTGTATACACTTTTTAAATATAATGTCAGTGTTTATTACTATAAATATTTTGCAACACGGATGCGTATTGAAATCCTCACAGTATTTAGTATTGTTGAAGTTATTGCAAACATTTTTTGTTGAGATTTACAAACTCTACGTTTCATTCACTTTCACAAACCAATCGTTTTTTTTATTGTACTAAGCTATGCATCCTATTAAAACCAACTGTACTTTGTACACTTTACCACTTTGCATTTCTCCCCAAAAACTTGGTTTTGATCATTCAATGTATGGCTATTTCAGGTGTAACAGATTGACAGATGGATGGACTAACAGAAGTCACAGAATTATTTATATAGATTTTACAAATCAATGGTTAGAATTTTTAGCCCAAACATATGAAAGTAGATTTATACATTTTCTTTATTTTTGAGAGTTAACAACAAAGATATTAAACACTATTTATTAGAGTGAATAAAAAAATCTTATTTTCATAACTATTTATAAAATGGTAAATAATAAATATCGCATCATAGTTTCTTTACACATTTTGATAATTTGGGAATTTTTTATAAAGTTTTAAATAAGAAGATTTTCAAATTTCTTTATAAAATGATAAATAATAAATCTTTATAAAAGGTAAATAATAAATGCCACATTGTACGTGATTCACATATTTTTATAATCTGATAAATAAACATTGCCGAGGAAGTCAAAAGTATATACAGTACTAGCAGTGTCAAGGGAATAATTGTCATTTTAACACACCATTTTTTGGAGGCTCATGAAGGTTAAATATTGCTGAAAATTCCTTCTTTATATGGTAATTCACAGATTATATATATAAATGTAAGTTTAAATATAACAGTAACTAAAGAGTAAATCTCCAAACACCTTGCAAAAATATTAATCACCAGCTGTTCCCACCTTAAATTTGGGCATTTGAACCCCACTTTATTCAAAATCCTAGATCCATCCCTGAATATAGAGACATGTTATAAGTAGACATTGTTTTATTGAGATTTGCCATTTAATAAAGATAGCCATGCTAACAATTATTTAAATTACTATAAAATCTATAAGAATTATTCTTTATGTCGATGTGGTTAGCACAAAATTTTAGTCACACAATTCTACAGCCTTCTTCTGGTTTATAATCCATAAAAGAAAGAAAAGGAACTCATTTATTGTTTCATAGAACAGAATGATGAACAGAAGAAAATGGTAGCTAGTTCGGTTCATTTCAGCCACATGAGATACACAGACTATACCATTTACCCTCATGTCATGAAAGTGATTCTAATTCATACCCAGGGGAGGTGAGACATTCCTAGATTCCCTCTCTGTTAAGCAAAGAAAGCCACATCATAATGAAATTTATACTGGTCTGACTGATGCAAGAAGCTGACAAGTTGATGTATGTCACTTTTTCTACCTTTCTTACTTTTCAGTGGGTGTCCTCTGTCATTTATCTGAAACTAATCCCATAACAGGTAGTCTCTCTGTAGATATTGTCTTTTCCTTGGATGTACCTTTACTTTATGTACGTTAAACCTGTACATCTGGCTTATGGCCACATCACATTGAAAACATTGGTTCCTGTATGATCACCAAAGTTAAGCAATGTTGATCCTGGTCAGTACCTAGATGGGTGACTGCTTGGGAATACCAGGTGTTGTAATGGATAATTGCTCAGAAATGTTAATCAGAGAGCCGAGTTCTAATTCCAGTTAGGTTCGTTATATTAACTTATGTGCAAATAGGAAAGGTATGAATCCACCTGTTCTCTCCCAGACTTGTATCACTAAATCATTATTATCTCAAAAAAAATAAATTCTTACAATCTAAAAATATTTTCTGGCTTTAAATAACCTGAAAAAGGTTGATTAGCTGTAGAAAATGAATCAATCAAAAAATCTGAAGAATTCTGCAGAATGCATTAGTCAGAATATTGTGGGAACAACATCAGCAACACAAAAATTGTTAAACAAATCTTGGAATAATAATCTCAAAATTATAGATAATATTGTTTTTTCTTTATGTTGGCCTGATAATTTCCTAATTTCCTGTGTAAAAGAGATCTTAATAAATTAAAAAGAAATAAACTGAAAATCTTGACAAATAACACTCCATAGTTTCAATGTCAGAATTTTCCTTCTAAATAAATTAGAACTGAAACTTGCTTAAAAGACCTGATAAATTCTTAACACAATAAAATATTTAATGTTTAGAATATCTTCAGAAAAATAATAAAGTTTTGACATGAAACATGAATTAAATCAGGGGAAATATATCAGTAGAGATTATTATTAAAAAAAGAAAGAAAGAAAGAGAGAGAGAATACTTGAAGCCAATATAAAAAGAAATAAATAATTTCTAGTAATGTGGGTTGAATATAAACAGCTAGTTGCTTGTTCTCTCTGAGCAATCTATGAGCATATAAAAGAAAAATGAAAGAAAATATTTTTATAATCACAAGAATCTAGAGTGATGGATGAACCAGGCTTGTTTGTTGCTAACTTGAGTGATAACTGGAATTAAGTTTTAAGGATTATATTATTAAGAACATAAAAAACAATTAACATATATTTTATTAATTAACAGATAAAAAAAAATATCCATCAAAATTTAACTGAAAGGAGCTGATCAAAAACCTTTGGACAGTTTTTATATTAATCACTAACTTACATTCATTTGTATAGAAAAAAAAATAATGGTTAAAAAAACAAGTTAAAAAAAACTGTCTATGCCCTTTAGTCAAAATGGGGATGCTAGACAATAGAGAATATGTCCAGTTTGCATTTCCCCATTATAAGTATTATTATAACCATGGTATAGTAACACTTTAATTCACAGATGAAAAAGAATAGCTGAAAGAAAGGAATGACAAATATGCATTGTTTTCAAGAGATTTTTTTATTCTGATATATACACATAGAAAAATTATAACATACAAATACAACAAAGTGTTGATCATTTAATCTTTTCCCAGTGTATGATGTAATATTTTTTTCAGTGGTGGTCTGTTCTCCTACTCATTAATGTTGTTGGGATGCACCCACCTTCTCATCAGAATGGACTGATCTCTCTACTACTAATAGGACAGTTCTATTGAGTTCTGGAGAGATCAGGTCACCATGACACTTCCGTCTCTCTACCGGAAGATACGGTTGGACTTTATATTCTTATTGTGACTGACTAACCTGCGTTCGTTCGACTGCTAATCTCTCTGTTGTAAATACCTCTCCGAATATACCAGTATTTTTCCCTACGTATGTGTTTGTCCTTATTTCAATACACTCATGCGGAAACACTCAACATCTCAAATGTGTATCCAATATTTTTTTAAATTACATTTTAAAATCTTTAAGCCAGTTTAGTGTGTTGGCTACTTCTATAATTAATGTATAAGGTTTCTACAAGAATATTTTACATGAAATAATGGTGCTGAAAAAGTATGTGTACAAAATAACAAAAACCAAGGGATCTGTAATACAAAATAACTTTTATTTAACAAAAATAACAAAAGGAAACTTTAAGAGTTCCTTTACCTAGGAATAAATGGAATGCACAATGAAAATTGTTAATGTATTTGGGTGACCTGCCTGTGTAGATGTGTAAAGCAACCATGGCCTCTTTTTTGTTTTGGTGGGAAAAGTTGATAACACTTTGAGAAAGGAGAAAAATCAAGTAATTATACTTAAGGATTCACCTGTTAGGGCTGCTGCTGATAGCTGCTGATAATATGTTTATTAAGGCACTACAGAACCAGCATTCAATAATGATAAAAGATTTCATATAATAAATATTTTTCAACATGATCTCCTTTGTTGTCAAAGCACTTAACTGTGTTTCTCCATTAATAACAGACTGAACAGTAAACAGCAAAAATTTCAGATCAAAGTACAGCTAATAATCTTATGATTTTATTGATCATATCTCATTTCTTATAAGGAACTTAATTTTAATTTTATAAAAAATAAAAACTTTTTATAACAATTTACTTACTGGAGCAGTGACAACTTTAAAAACAGAAAAGCTTCATTAATCTTTAAAATAAAATACCAAAAGTGTTAGGTTGTTCTAATCTCCTATCATTGCAAAAGTAAAGCTGATAATTGGTAAATATCATATTCAATGTCATGGCAAGTAGACCCAGTGGAACCCATCCCTCTCCAGGTCAAAGCACTTTGTCTATTTCATAAAAAAATTGTCTATTTACCGGTAAACATTTAAGGAATTGAAATATGTAACTACAGTAAAAAAAAATACAGTAATAAAAAAATAACAGTAATAATGATGATAATAATGATATTTGAGTAATTAATATTATGGAATTAAGTTAGGTACCTGTATTAGTAGCCTATGATGCCTGGGTAAACATTAGTCTACCAGATACCTTAATGGCTGATGATATCACATGTTGAGTAAATAATATTGTGTTGTGGTCACCACTATACTGGGAGAGAGCTAGGGAAGAAAGATTTATTCTCCTATTTGTATCTATCCACATTATTATATCCATGATATAATGACACTGTAGTTCATGGATGGAATGGAATGGCAAACATATTTTGTTCTCAGAAAGACTTTTATACTAAGACATACACAAAGCTATATATATATATATATATATATATATATATATATGTACCATGCAGATAAAAATATATCACATATATCTACACAGCAAAGTAGATTGTACGGAGAAATTAAAAGGAAGTGTCTTATATATAATATGGAGATAACACTATGTCTGGAGAAGCCCTATTTAGGACTCCAGATTCAAATAGGCCATAGTTATCTATTATGTCACAAGCAAGGACATATTCCATGAACGGAAAACAGTGAGTCTTGGGTTTTTCCAAATTGAGGACTGTGAGTTACAGTTTCTTTCCATATCTGGAAAAGATTATATCCCAAAGGGAAATGGCACCATGAACACGTAAGCTGCTGGGGAGGCAGATTTAGCATCTGCCTGGGACCATGGAGAGCCCAGGCTAAAGAAAGCAACCTCTCAGTTTGACTGCTGCAAACAAAGTAAAATTGACTGCCGCTTTTGTCACTGTATGGAGTGACATCAATAAGTGGTCTATCATGTGATTCATGTGACTTATCCCCACTGATGGGAGATAATCACCTTCTATATCCCTAAATCTTATAAGATCCAGGGATATATTTTTAGCTATTTTTCTCTGAAAATAATCATGTCCTATATGTCATCAAATACAGTACCTATTGTTCAAGAGTAACCTGAAATAATAGATAAATAATTAAAGATAAAGTTTTTACCTTTTAGCGCAATGATAGGGTGGGATGGATTCATTAAGAGAGAATCAGCAGAAGTTGTACCTGCATAGAGTTTGGTACCTTCTCTTGGATTCAACACTGTTACCTATATAAGAAAAAAAAAGACCAGTTTCTGTTAAAGAATATTAAATTCAACAAATAAACATGGCAAAAAACTTAAAATTGTTTTCCAGCATGCATTTTATTTTAAATGTTCTTTAGTAAACTCTTCAAATGATTATGACTTTAGATAATTATATTACCCTAAAAAACAGCTGTCAAAAGGTTTTATGTAAAGTGTAATTATATTAATTATATAAAACATTTACTTTTCATAGTCATTTTGCCATAAAAACATATTTAGATTAAGTTACATAGAGTTAACCAGTGCTTGTAAAACCTTAAAAACAAAAGAGCAAGAAAAAACTATATCTTTATGAATGTAAAAAAATTAAGATGAAACACATTTAATGTAAAACAATGAATATAAAGATACTGTGATCTGTCTATCTGATGGAGATGATAACTTTTTCTGTTTTTTGTTTCCCTGACCATAACAATAAACATACAGGTACCTAACCTAATTTTCTAGAGAACCTAGTCTGTCCTGTGATTTAACCCATAACTGGAGAGAGAAGAAATAGATTCATCTCTTTTCTAATGGCATTTGGATAAATGAATGCAACAGACTAGCCTGGAATATGAACTTAGTTCACATATACCCAAGTTTTACACTGACATTCATTACACTACCAACATATCTGTGTAAATATTCTTCATTAAAACAAATAGGGATCTATAAGTTCTTTCATTTTAGTATTTGATATAATATTTGTATGGGCATGTGGCCAAGTGGTTAAAACATTTGCTTTCTGATTATAAGACCAAGGTTCAAATCTCCCCATGGTTGATTTGTAAGAAAGGTGACTTCTTGATTGTTATTGGCTTGGGTAGGCAATCCTAGCACATAGCACCTTTGGAAAGTATCTGAAAACAATACCACGGGTTGATCCAAGTCTTGTGAGTAAAATTGGGTAGACAGAACTATTTGGGGAGTCATCAATGGTTGTGCTAGCCAAAAGTCATCATGACCGAGAGTTTGAGTGTCTGGCTTTGTTCAGACTGTTGATCCCACTAGATAACTTGCTCTCTCTCAGAAACTGTAACTAAGATCTTCTCAGTATAGTTGAAGTATAAACCACAGGTGTTGAACAAACACAAATCTTCCAAAGCAGGCATTTACAACAGGATAGACAAGCATACTCAGATACAAGCAGCCAGCCATTAAAACCATGGTGTACTGTCTTTCAACTTTGGTATTTATATCACATTTTGGCTGTTGTGTCCTCCAGCCTTCATCAGATGCCTGTCAATCCAAGTAACCTTCAGGGAATTTCAAACTGAAACCTTTATTTAATCTAATTCTTATTTAGTACTTTTTGAAACAATAACCTACTGAGGCATTGGTTTTTGAAATTGATTACATATTAACTGTGAATTCAATCCCTGGGCTGGGCAGTGCAGACATGGAAATGGGGTGAGCAATAACTGAGCAGTACTAAATAAGAACTAGACAAGATGTCCTTAGACATAGCAGAACAAGAACAATCTACCCAACAGGTTCAGTTTGAAATTCCTTGATTGATTCATTGATTCATTTTTGGGTTTTTTTTTTTTTACAGTTTATCAATCCTTTGTAGGCTATTTAAAGACGAAACATGTTTTGGATTGTAAGAATAATTCTTTATTTGTGAGTGAATATTGTACTATCAATGTTTTTTGATAACAATGATTTTTTTTCAGATACTAGTACATAGATATCTCCACATCCCAATAAATCAAACAGAAATTCATTTTTAGTAATTATTATAATTGTATATTTCTTTTATACTGATATTGTTCCCCTTTCTAATAGTAACAGTCTAGAAAATAAGTGCTAAATTAGTTTATAATAGTCAAAGTGTATCTTTTAGTGAATAACTCAACATGGAACAAAATTTGAAAAAAGGCAAAGTTTTATGCAACTACTTAATAGTCTGCACAAAGATTTTTTTTTTTTTTTAAATCAGTGTTGTTTTTAAATATCCCCCATTGTGACAATAGAAAATTTGTAAAGAAAGGTGAAATGTTGTAAGAACCTGGATGCAAATTTACTGTGGTAGATTCAGAAATCAGTGCACTTTATATACATTTTTACCTTAGTAAATTACATTATCTTTGTAATTAAAGCAGCATTTTTTTAAAATTCAAATTATGGTCAGATTCATTACGATGAATGACTAAATATTTTTACCTTTTAAATAAGGTGGAGGCTATTTTGCCAGTAAATATTTTTATTATCATGAAAGCAGGTAATGTTAAAAATACAACAAACAGATTTAACACAGAAGTTTATTTATCTTCACCATCAACTGTTAAGAAAATTTAAAAGCGTTTACACCATCAATTGATGAATATATATATATAATTTCTTAATTCTAAAACGCTATTTATATTTACCAATAAAATAAAATTGGCGTGTATTTTACCGGGACTGACAAGACGACCTATTTATTTAAATAACACAATACACATATGAGGTGATTGTATATCTCTAACATTTAACAACTCTGATACTATTCTTTGCCAAAATACAATCATTAAAAAAAAGACAAGACACAAAACTGTAAGATTAACAAATCTGCTTGAATCTCCCCAAGTGAAAAAAACATTATTTCCTCTTTTGTCTTAACTATTTTAGGTTTGATGAAGTAAGTATTTGCTTTGAGTTTAAAGAATATGATACTAATCAACAACAAAATGTACCATATTTGATGGCATATAGGACTTACATATTTTCAAAATCTTTTAGTCAAACTACTAACAAATTAATTCTTATATAGGACTATACAATAAATTACAGCAATCATTTTTTATAAGATTACTACTACCAATAGTGCTGCAAACAATATTTTCACTACTACTACCATTACTACTACTAATAATATAAACAATTTATATATAACTATTAGTACTACTACTATTACTAATACAATTAACATTTTTGATAAGTGATATAAATCATAAAAATTCTTCATTATAACTGATTTGTTTAATTAGCTGTGTCCAACAAGTAAAGACTATGATTTCTTTAATAAGATGTCTTAGGTTCAAGCCAACATTCAAGCTGTTAGTTCCTTTTATATGCTAATGCCTATGGTGATTTGTCTAGGTACATTTAAATTTTGTAATAACTAAATAGGATAACTGCTTCAATGTATATACAGAATAATTATTCTAATTCACTTAATTCAGTTCAGCTCATTAAATGCTATCAATTCTTGTTGCTTGTTCCTTTCATCTAATTTGTTTTTGTAAATATTGTTTTACCAACTGTCTTCCCAAGATATGTCTGTTGGTAGAATATCCAGCCATTTTGAATACATCAAGAACCATTTGCTCAGCTATTATGTAACTTGACAACTAATTAGAAAAAACCTTACTGCACATGCATGAACAAATACTCCCCCAGGGTGGGCTACTCAGCAATGTTTTTTTTTTTTTGTTTTATTTTTTGCAAAATAACTTTTTTTTTCTTTTAGTAACATACTGTATTACCTATGTTTATTAGTACTCTGTGCCAGTTTGAAATTGACAGCCTGTGACTTCCGGTTTTTCCTGAAACTAAAATCACTATTGAAAAAAAAGGAAATTACAGATTATATACAAGATTAAGGAAAGTGGGACGTAACAGCTGATGGCAATACCCAAAGAGGATTTTTGCAGACTGTTTTGAAAAGTGGAAGCAATGCAGGCAAAAGGTCTGAAGAAGAATGTTTTAAAAGAGACTAAGGCACTATTTCCCTAGGCATGTTAGTTCTTTTTTTCTTTTTTCTTTGTTAATGGCATGATACTTTTCAGACACATCTTGTATATATTTGTACTACATTTTTATTCAGACTAATGTGTCTCCACATTTACCAATTTTCTTTTGAGCTTTTTCATTATTTTTTTTTTCTTTGCACTTTCAACTTCTTATTTTTCAACAAAGTTCAAAATTGTAGACCCAACCTTCTCTCTTTCTCTATTAATTCATAAAATCCTACAAAGCTAACATTAACTTAGTCAATATCCATCTTCTACAAATCTTTTCATTCATCTAGAATTGTGGGTAGTGACATTTTTATTTTTTTTCTGGACATTAAAATTATCACCATAAAAAAAGAAAAGATTTTAATATGGAAACTAAAGCCTTCACCTTTAGCTTCCATATTGAACCTTTTTGGCATATTTAAGACATGTACAGATGCACACAAAACAAAACAATAAAGTTGAAGCAAAAACAATTGGTTTCCAAATACAAGGTCTGTGCAATTCTGACATTTGTCTTGATTCTGGCCACTACCATATGTTAATCTTGGCACTGAGTTATACAGATCCTGGAGTCAGCTAGCCAACTCTGCAGTCTGCATTTGGTAGTCAAGGTAGCAGACATTTTTAGAAGCCAGTTTATAGTTTGGTATGGGATGTCATATTTGGACCAACCAAAATCAATCATTTGAAGAGCTAATGACAATTTATATAAATATGTATAAAATCAATAATGAAATAAATAATTCAGACCCCCCTCCCCCAAAAAAAATAAATGTTTGAAGTCACAATGCAAAATACCATTAACATAGAATAAATAGAACTACCTTTTCATCATTTTCCCTTTCAGTCCTTTTAAAAAGCTACCTTCTCTGTTAGAAAGTAACAACTGACCCAATTACCTAAAACATTATGAACATTTTATCATCCTTTTTTTTGTAAACCCATTATAGCATATAATGTAAAAAAACGATAATGATATTACCAAAATAATTTAGGCTTTGTCAGGAATAATTTATTATTATATTGCCCAAGAAAGGTAATTAAATTAAGGCTACTTAAAATGGCAATTACTGAAAATTTTAATATTTAATTGTTCAGTTACTTGAGTCTTTAACCCTTTAGCATTCAACCTGCCAAAACCCATCCTTTAAATATTAGCTCTCAGTGATATGCAGAGTTTTGGTGATGACTGGTGATGCCTAGGGCCAACTCCTTAATTGTATGTCCCAAGACATGTAGGTGAGGTGTGGAAGTGGGGTGGCTATAGAGCCTAGTACTGAGAAATGTGAGAAAGGAAGACATTTTAAATATGTAAAAACAGATGAAACAGGAAAAAAACACTTTATTCAAATTAAATATAAACTAAATTTTTATTTCACTCTTTGATTGGATACCCCCCACCACAATATGGATGTCTAAGGTCATCGCACCATCTGCCCCCATTTCTGCACACTACTGTCAGTTCTCAATATTCAACTCATTGTACCCACCCCCATCTATACACTACAATAATACATGACTGCATCATTGCAAAAAATGCAGGAAGTCATGCAAACAGTGAGACTTTGGCTACAAACAGTGAGACTTTCAGAGGTAATATTTATGGAGTGGGTTTAAGTGTGTTGAATGAATTTTCTAGTCAAAGATGGTGGTTCTAAGTGAGAAATAAAGACTAAATATAATTAGATTTAACCAATTCTGAGACTATATTCTGTAGAAATAGCAGAACTTCTGATCTATTAAAAGTTGGATTTAAAATGGTAAAATTATCTATATACTTAATTATTATTAATGTTGATACAATTTTAAAGGTTATCAAAACCTTATTAAATCATTTTAAAGCAAATTATTAAATGTAACAAAACATATCTACTTCACTATGTTAAACAAATTAAAGAAGTCAGAATTAAGTAAGTAGTTATACAAGTATTGTAGATTTTGTAAATACCAAACTGACCACTATAGAGGAGGGTTCTTTGCACTTGACTGTGTAAGAAACCTGTATTTGATATAGAGTTGAAGAGAATCATGACTTGTAAATTACATTCAAGAGTGGTTATATTAGCAATATCAATGAGATAGAATATTGTCTCAATTCAAAACATGAGAGTTATCATTACTTTAGGTCAGCAGCAAAAGAAATTCTCATTTTGAAATATGTAATGTTCATGCTGTGTCCCATCATGACATTGACAGTCATGGCTCTCCACAATTTCCTGTCTTTTGTAGTTCATAATAATATTTTCTTTTTATTACCTCTCTTAAACCCTGTTCTGCCATCTATTTACACAAGCTCATTAGGTGGGTTATGCATTGTTTTCCTGTCTCTCTTGCCTTCAATATGTCCTATGAGTATCAAATTTTCCAAGCCCTCTTTCCTTATTATGTGCCCTAGAAATTTCAACTCTCTCTTCCTGATGTTAAGTATAAGTGTCTTTTTTGTTTCTAATTTCTCTAAGACTTCATTGTAGCTGACATATTCTGTCTATAGTATTCTCAGCATCCTTCTGTAGAATTATATTTCTGTTGCTTCAAGTCGCTTCTTCATCTGTGATGCAATTTTCCAGCATTTACATCCATATAGGAGATTGATATTATGTAACAGTTCAGCATTCTTTTTTTGTTTCTGATGAAGGCTTTCTATAGATTTGCATCTTGAAGAATGAATATTAATTGCTGACATTTCTATTAGGTCAGAAGATTTCAGAATTTGCATTTTAAATACATTTGTATAGCCATGATTTAAAAACAACTGAAATTTCTGGAATATATAATGATAAAAGAGGGCTTTGGGTACTTTAACTCTCATAAGATATATTGTGCACAAGAGGGGCAGGAGAAAACAGCAAATAACTTACTAAATGAGTGAATATCAATGGATGGTAGAACAGGGACTATTAATCAAATGTTGATGATCAACATGTAGAGTTGCCATATTGAGCTAACAAGTAGCAAATTAGTCTACATTTGAAAATCCAGTACAACTAAATTTTGAATTGATATTTTTGTCCTTCATAGCCAAGTAAACTTGGCTTATTTTAAAAGTAAACTGGCCCAGTCATGTAGACAAATAAATGGTGTTTATTTGTCTACATGTATATAGAACAAATAAATAGAATTAATATGGAAAAAAAGTGGGGGATCTGTTTATTACTTGGTTGTAAAATAAAACCGATCTCCCACTTAATATTTACTTGTTAGTCAACTGTTGATGATCAGCAAGAAGAGTTGCCATATTGAGCTAAGAAGTAACAAATTGGTAAATATTTAAAAGTCCAGTGCTACTAAATTTTGTATTGACCTTCTTCTCATTAGTAGCCCAAGTTAGCCTGGTTTATTTTTTAAAAGTAAACAGTAACCCTATCTGACAACATTGCCTACATGTATGTTTTCTAGAGGAAACAAATCGAATTCACTATGGCAAAAAATTGTAAGATCTGTTTATTATTTAGTTGAAAATAAAACTGATTCCCCAATTAATATCCACT
Organism: Acanthosepion lycidas; assembly: GCA_963932145.1. NCBI lineage: Eukaryota > Metazoa > Mollusca > Cephalopoda > Sepiida > Sepiidae > Acanthosepion > Acanthosepion lycidas. The sequence goes on along the minus strand of OZ010601.1, from coordinate 32,914,873 downwards.
TATTAAGCAAGTATTTATTATTTATAAACAAAGTAGACAGATTGAGCTACAAGTAGCAATTTGTTTACATCTGAGAGTTCAACACTACTAAATTTTAAATTAACTTTCTTCTCATTATCAGTCTATATTTTCTGAGATGAGGCATTGTAATTATTTACATTATTTGCATTATTCAGACTATTGTCTTCAACTTTGTCATATTCACAATGTTTCGGCTGTTGTATGCTTCATCCTTCTTCAGGTGATATACATTGGAATTTCTAACCAAACCCTTTATTTAACTCATGGAGATAGTGTTCTAGTTCCATGTGCCATGCCTTTTCTGGATTTTCAGTTTCAGTTAATTCTCTTTAGTAACTCAAATCTCCAATTTTTTGTTCACCTCTGCTGTGGCCAGGTATTGAACTTACAACTCTTTGGGTCAAGTTACTTTTTAGGATTACTTCAATTAATCCACTGAGCTCATATTACAATTTTTGTTATTGTTGTCTTTCTCTAGTTCTTTATATGATTGGTTCCCATATTATATTCATTTTTATGCTTGGCCAGCTCAGGAGATTCTTGTGGCCTAGTATATATGCGGATCCCTTAAGTTTTTGTATTTTCCAGTGATGTTCTCTGTCTATTATTTCAACCTCATTCCAGAGAGGGTGATCTCTCTTTTCCCTCCATACATAGTCACCCAAACCTGATTTTCTATTTCCCCTTGTGTTAAGGCTTTACAAGCAGTCTTATATATTTTTTTCTCATTAGTAGCTCAAGTTAACCAAACATATTTTAAATGTAGCCTCTAAAAGTCATAAGTAGCTAAAATTTTAAATTCGGTCACACTGGGTTTGTATATCACATAAGAATGAAACAACCACTAGAATTAAAGTTTAGAAGTAATATTCAAGTGTTTGCTATACAAAGTTAATTGAATAAGTATCTATTTTTGAAGGATACTTTAAACAGTTTGAAATGGCGATCAAATAGAATCATTACAATATAGAAATGTCATTAGGTACCAAGCACATCAACAGTAGCAAGAGGTTCTATATGTCTTTATTTCAGGTTTGTATCTTATGTGTGCAATGTTTTAAGAGCAAATACAAAAATGATAACAATGATTGCTTTCATTTATAGACAAGAAGAAATCAATGGGAGATATTACTTTCATGTCAGCATATCAAATGATAAGGCAATATAAGAAATCTTTTGAAGGTGAAGATTGAGCTATAGAGAGTTGATGAACCATAAAGAAGAATCAACATTTTTCTATATGGACATTATGCTCCTGGTTGCTCAAAGACATATTCTTTGGCTGTGTATTGATTTGCACCATATCTGAAGTCCTTATAAAGATATTATTACATCAAAGGAAAGTGCTAAATTGCAATCATGCAAAAGTAATTAAAAAAAAATGGCAATTATGTTCTGAGTTAATTTTATGGACTACAGTGTGTCCAACTAAATAGCCAAGAATTACAGAGCAAATGAGGTAGATTTCATATATATATATATATATATATATATATATATATATACACACACAATATTTTCTTGTGTATAATACAACTCCCATGTTTCTGAAGTTAGAAAGAGAATAAATTGCATCCTTGAATATAATAGGACCCTGCAGTATAACCATCGCTATATATATTTTTTTTTTAAGTTGTACCATATTATCCATTAAAATCTTGATGTTGTATATAAATTCATTATAATGTTTAATTTTTAACAATATTAACCTTTAGCACTCTACCTTATTAATATTACTTCCACTGCATTCTTTTTCAAGGCTTCTCAATTGCAGTAACCTTATTGTTGATTTCACTCAAAGGTGTTTTCTGTTGCCATAGCAGAATATGACAACACAACCATGGAATTAAAAAAAATTAAAATTCAGGGATCAGAGTCACTGTCAGTAGCAGGATAAACTTTTTGCACAGCAAATAAAGTCACATACAGAGTGATAAAAGTTAAAGAATAGAAATGAACAGGATGTTTAGCTATTGTGTACTTATTCTCCTAATTTGTATTTCAAAACTGATTTTTGATATTTTGGGGGAAGTTGCTTAGTTGTAATATGAATGTTATCAAAACACAACAGATCTTGTGCATACCCTTTAATTTTTTAATCAATTTCAGTGAATTTCCTGCCTTTGAGACAAAAGACATTCAATTATTTGATTCTCAAAAAACAAATATTACTGACATATCAAATTCTTTTTGTAAATAATTTTTATCAACGCCTGCCTATTTTGTGTTTTATTATCTATTGTGTTAAATGGGTGTATTTGCAATCTTTCAGTTTCAAATAAGAGGTATTTTAAGATGAGTAAAAATTTCGGAAAATGTGTAATTGTGTATAATATGACCTCCTTTTCTTTGCCTTTAATTTTTATTTAAGATTTCTCGTATTATACACAAGATAATATGGTACTAGCTCAAGAGGTCAAGGCATTGACTGAACTGACACTAAATGAATTCCTTACTTCTGAAAAGTAACTGCATATAACTTCCAATATCAAGATTAAATAAATGAAATTTATAACTAAGAAATATTTATTGATTGATTGATTTTCTTTTTATGACTTATCAACCTTTGCAGGTTTAAAGCCAGAAAATATTTTAGATTGTAAGAATTTTTTAAAGATAATAATGGTTTAGTGATACAAATTTTACTAATTAACCTAGAATTTTTTGGAGAAGCGGTGGATTCATACTTTTTCCAATAGTATTTGTACATAAATGAATATAATGAACCTAACAGGAATTGGAACTAAGCTCTCTGATTAACAATTCCAAATCATTATCCATTACACTACCCATACATACAAGTTTGCATCACCTGGTATTCCCAAGTGGTAACCTATCTAGGTACTGACCAAGCTTGATGTTGCTTAACTTCGGTGATCATATGGGAATCAGTGTTTCTTTGTGATGTGACCACAAGCCATGTTTATTTATGCAATATTTGTTGTCAGCTAAAAATTTGTTTTAACTTTTGAAATTAGGAATTATACATGGGTTTGTTAAGATTAGAGTCGTTATTTTGGTTATCATCATCACAATAATTTGGCCATCATAGTTTCCAGTTTTCTTCAGATGTTTGTCTACTCTCAGATTGAATAAAGGCTTTGGTTTTAAATTCTTGAAAGTTTACCAACTACAATACATACTTGAAGAAATTCAGAGGGCACAATGGCCAAAATATTGTGATAATAATGTTGTATCCTGTTGGCATTCCCGCATTTTTTAAAAAACAGCCAGAAGAAAAAGCTTAACCAGCAATTGTAAAACTGATTCTGGATCTAAAGAGGCCTCAAAGCAATGAAAAATACCTTCCGTGGGAAGGCCAGGTAAATATGCCTTCTGCTGCCCAGATGACTAGAATCAAAGTGTAGTATCTGTTCCAGCAGCTGACAGCCGGCTCCAGCAATCAGCAGCAGTTTCAGCCAGCCATCATCATCTGCAGCTCACCATTGGCCACTGCTCCAGCCATCCTCACCAGCAGTAACGATATGCAACAGAATGTCCTTTTCATGACAATGCTCTTCAGCAACTACAAAACTGTCCTTTTCAGGACAACTCTCTTCTCACACTCTACATGAGCATGCAGAGATATTTTTTGTCTAGTACATAGCAACCTTATTTTTGTTGATGTATTTTCTTTAACAAAAATAGCAATATATTTTTTACTCAAGTCTTTGTTTTGTGTGTTGTTGTCTTCTGGCATTCATTATATGTTTGCGGGACAATATACCACCCACAACACTACAATAACTAAGATGAGGACATTACATTATTTATTGCATCAAGATTCATTTTCACATGACCAATCTTTTTGTTTATATTTGTAGTTTAAAAGCAAAACAAAACAGAATCCATTTCTTCCTGTTAAATTCCCCAAGAGAAATCTTATGAAAACTAGAAAATATGTTTTTGGAGAAAAAATTGTTCAATGGAATTGTTTTTTCAAAGGACACAAATATTTTTCTTGTCTGAATGCTGATAATAAAAGAGAAATTATGGTCTTACACTGAACAATTACAAATGCTAACAGTTACTATAAAAGATAACTCCACATTTTTTTTAATTATTTAATCCCCAGCAAGGCTGGAATGCCACTATTACACAGAGGGTTACAGAGAGTGAAGATGGGAGAAAGGACTGGGTATAGAGGGAGCCTGAGGAAAAGATAAAAGCTGAACAGGGTTCAAGAAGATAGAAGATGGTGATTGACATTGCATTTAAATTTTTTGAAGATTGTTGTTATCAGGGAAGCAAGCAAACAGAAAGGAGTTCCACAGGTGGGAAGTGAGAAGAAAGAAATTGTTGGAATAGAAGTGGTGGTTAAATTTAACTAATTCAACAGTGAGCAGAAGACATCAAGAAGAAAACATTTTTTGTGCTCATTTGAACATTCCTCTTGGTCCAATTGATGAATGGATTGTCTGGCATGTAAATTTATACTACATTCTGTCTTAGAAATAAATCCTGCCATTTTGTACAAGTTTTACCCTTATGTACACTAAATACATAAACACTGTGATTTTTATATGGATAGCATAGATCTAATGTACCAATTTGTTTCTAAGGTTATATACATTTACACAGAATAGAAACAGAAAAATTTATTACTTAATTTTTTCTTTTTTACTAATACAAGGCTGAAGAGGCACTCAAAGCAGAGGGTTACTGTCTGGTGTTGTATTTCTTGGGGCTGTGCAGGAAAGATAAAAGCTAACTCTAGACTTAAAGAGATCAAGAGTTAATTAGTGAATAACATTTCAGAGTTCATTTGGAGACATTAGAAGTATAGTGTAGAAGTAGACATTAGTAGGAACTGGAGACTCAATCCTAAACAGGAAACAAGGGATAAATATGTACTCCTATTCAACAGACTAGGAAGGAGTGTGAACTGGATGATATCTACTCTTATTGGGAGAGAAGGAAAAAGGAAAAATAAAAAAATAAATAATGAATAACATTTCAGAATGGATATTGATTTATTTATTTTTATATTTTTCTTTTAGAAAAAATTCTAATTGATTCTCTTAGAAAGTATACAGTTCAGACACCATTTTTACTATTTTGGATAATATTAATTTTTTTGTGATCTTTAAAATCAAATTCATTACTAAGTGTATCCATTTATCCATTTTTTTTTTATAAGTAAGATATTGAATATATAAATTAAACAGTGAATCGAGTATATTTAGGCAGCAAGCATTCATACAAACAAGTTTGATGAAAAAGATCCAACAAGGTCTGTCTCATTTTTTATTGCATTTTTCCAATTTTTGAATAAGGTGTTAAGTATTGTGCACAAAGTTGTGGTTAAATTGTCTGAATTTCATATTTTGCTATTGTTTTGTTCAAGTACTATCAACCATCACAGTCTTTTTCAAGAAAAAATTTGGTGTCTGTGTGGCAGTTAGAATTCCTTTGTCTATATTCTGGTATTCTTTTGAAGTGACCTACAGCAGTGTCATGTGTAACATTCTCTTTGTGTGGCCTCATTCTCAATAGAGAAAAAGGCCACACAAAAAGAATGTGATTTATTTATTTACTTATTTTTATTGTTTATAATTTTTTTAAATTATTTTATTTATTTATCAATTTGTATTTTTTCTTATATTAATATATGTGCACATTAAATATATCATATCCACTTCAAGATACCATCTTCTGTGGTGAATGATATTTTATTTAATGTCGGCTGTTTATTTTGCATAATAATGGCTTCTAGAGTTTGGAGTCTTTCCTTGCATTGAGGGCTGTAGAATATTTTGGTATTATCCACTAATATTTTTAAAAGTAAACAGTACATACATTTGGATATGATTTTTTTAGTTGTTTTGGAAATTTTGCTATAGACCATTTCTCGCTCAGCATGTAGGTACACCAACAAGCCTACAATCTAATGATGAAAATGTATTATTTTATATAACAAATATTTATTTTTCAACATTTACTTCCTTTTTTGTTAATGCCCTTAATTCTTATGGTGAATATCAATAATGTGAATATTATATAGTGAAAATTTAAATTCAAAATTCAGTTAATAATTACATCTCAGGCTAAAGAATTATTGATCCATACTTGCATACATTAGACATTTAGTTATACATACAGCTTTTTTTTTGGAAAAAAAAGGAAAATATATTTACACAGGCATATGCATTATATTAAGCACACATATAACATATATCAACTGAGCCAATATAAGAAATATAAAAATTGACACTCAAATATTGTTGTCTTTTCAGGACTTAAAGTTTTATGTGAACTCCTCGTTTGTTATACGACTGTTTTGCAATCTTTATGAGGTTCAAGGGACAACATACTCAATTCTATATTTAGGTGGCTTTACTCGTTTTATATATATATATATATATATATATATATATATATATGTATATATATATATATATAGAGAGAGAGAGAGAAGCACTTGCAGTGGAGTAATGGATAGTGGGTTGTATTGAGAAATTAAAGAGCTGAGTTTGAATTCCAGTTGAGTTCATTATTCACTTATGTGCTAATACCCCTCAGAAAGGTATGAATCCATTTCTTTCCCCACCCTGTAGCTATGAGCAATAGCAGAACAGACTGGGTCCTATAGTCTTGGTTGGCAACCGGTTTATGCAAAGGACAATTCTGAATTCAAAACACAAGGAGAGTCATTTATGGACCTTGTGGTATGCTGTGCACCAGCTCTCAGTATTTGGCTCTTCCTAAAAGTGCAGTCAGTTCTGCACAAGCTTTCACTACTATAATAAAATCAAATGTGAGTGTAATCTGACTGTTTGGTTCTAAGAACTGAGCTGCTGAACCCTCATATGTTTATTCCAGTATATAAATATAATTTTTTGTACTATTTATCAGCCAAGAAATTTAAATCAAAGCTCTTTTATTATAACAGGATAAAGATATAGACTTTTACTTACTTAATATTAAATCTCGTCAAAGAATCTGCCTTCATTTCATAAATACAATTACTAAAAGAAATTAACACCACAATCAAGTTATCCATCTGTTCTTTTAACATAAATCAAAGAATTTGATATTTGCAACCATTAACCAAAATGGTCACTTTTGTTCTGTCATCTTCCAACATGCCCTTGTTCATTAATATTCACAACAATCAAATCTTGTAGTAATTAATGACTGGTCATTTTATAAAACCTGGTCAATGACCAATTCTTCTTTTCAATGCTATATCTCTTCAGGATATCAACTTTCATCAACTTTTCTTTAATATCTGTGAATTACCATGGCTTCTTGGAAATAAATAGTGGAGTGATTTCCCATTGCTTTCTTTTCAATTTTGAAATTTAGAATTGCTCATCACTTTGATTGGCTGCCAGAGATTCCTATTGCTTTTACTATCTGTGAATTTACATAAATTCTTGGGAAAGATGGAGAAGTTTTCCATGGTTTTGAATTCAGAGCAGTTCTCCTAAACTGGCTGTGACCTAAGGTTAGAACCCAGTTCACCCTGCTATTTAACTCATAGCTTGAAGGGAGAAGAGAAGGGAATTAGTGTGAAATGAACGCAACACACTAGGTTGGAATTTGAACTTGACTCCTCAATTCCATTCTCTATATTGGTAAATGTTACATTCAATACTAACAATAAAAATTGCTGTCTCAAAAGAACATTTTTTTTTCTCTTAATGCAGCTATTATTGTATACATCTTTGGCAATGGTTATTGTTTTAGAATACTATGTTTAGAATTTTAATAACAACAAAATATTACACACAATATAGTTTACTTACAGGATTGATTTTATATTTACAAGATTATAAAAAAATATGTATATTTCATTTTATTGACAATTAGCTGATGTTTTGCCAACTATTCCAAAGAAAACAATTAGCCAGATTTGCTGATTGTTTTGGTCAAGGTGATCAGTGGCAATTCTTCATTTTAAGATTTCTTCATCAGACAACACTTGGCTGATGATAAATAATCTACCTGCAGATTTTCTAGGCATGCTCCATGCAAAATTAGCAATGTTTTAAATAATTTTTCAAAATTACACATTTCAAACAAGAGTAAGAAGGAGGTTAACACATAATTGCTGGAGCTTCAGGCCTTGGATTTTTTTTTTGAGTAAGCATCCTTGATCATAGATCAAAAGTGGAAAATTAAAACAAGAAATATTTTGAGATATAAAATAATCTGAGAAAAAATGTATTATGTTCAGAAAAATCATTTTTATGTAAATTTGCTTGTTCATTGATATTTTTGTATATACATGAATAAAAAATTGTTTTCAGATTTATTAATTTATAAAAGGGTAGATGATAAATATCTCATTGTAGTTACTTCACATATTTTTATAATTTAAATCTATAAAAAGGCAGTAATATTATTTGATATAGTTGATGTAGAAAAAGTACACAGCTGACAGGGCACATTTACTTCTTTGGTCCTCTGTTGAGTTTTGAACTCTCTCACACATACTTGTTGCACACACATGCACACTTTTATAATGAGTTGTAATGTTTTTCCTTTCATTTGAATTGTGTACACACATAATTTCTTTTTGTTAATAATATATATTATTGTTTGTATTTTTATTATTATCCAAATTCACACGAGTCTACCAATAATGTTTGCAGATTAAATGTTCCAGGAGCCCATATAAAATGTCTATACACATTACAACCAAAGAGGTGATACCCACAACATAATTGTGACTTTTTTTACCCAAGCATACTAGTATTCCATAATACAATAATGACTTTATTTGAATGGAAATAATTATCAATGCCATACAGTGATAATAGTTTGGTTTGTTTTACAGCATATCAACCTATTGGGTCATTTAATACTGAAATTTAATGTTTTTTTTTTCTAAATAAAGCCATATATGAATATAAACAGTCAAAAAATTATATTTGAAATAATAAGACTGCTGTTAGTTATGATTATATTTTTTTAAATTATATTTTTGAAATCAGTTTAATTTCCCTTTATTCACACATAAACAATATGGCCACCACAATACTTCCGTGCCTGAACAATAGCTAAAATGGTGCTTCTGTTTCCTTAGTTCCCAGTTACAACAATTAGTAATTTACAATACAAAAAATGTATTACTGGTAATTTTTTTACTGTGAAAATGTATTGCTGGTATTTTTACTATAAAAATGTATTTTTATACTTTCATAGTGTTTTGACCCCAGTTTGGGTGTTAACTATTTGCCCATAGTTGTGATCCTAACAGGTGTTACCATCCTGAGTCAGTAAGGACCTAGGAACAACAGCAATTAAGAGATGGTTCCACATTCCTCAAAACCTCCTGATCAGCAGCAAGGCTGCTGAATGTAGTTTAACGTCATACCTAGGATTCTCAATAAAAAACTAATTAAATTAAAGTTTCCAACTAAGTTAAAATATATTTGCCATAGACAGTATTTCATAATTTATGACACTTGTGCATTTTTATTTTTTTTGTTCTTTTCTGTTTCTATTGAATATCTTAAGTGCTACCCTGAAAACACCCATTAAACATGTTAGGTCCTCTCTTCAAAAAAGTAAAATTTTATGAAATTCAGCAGCAGGAGTGTCCAGTCACTGGTTAGCCATTACATTTAGCTGAAATGAAACAAGTGTAAAATCAAACCAACCAAAAGATATTCAGGTTCTGAAGGAATATTTTTCTATTTTTTTAAGTTAAAATCAACTAACGAAACATTAATAAAATTAAATCTTTATGTAGTTATTATTTACACTATTTACATGTGGACTACTGTCCTCATCTTTGTTGTTGTTGTTATCATAACATTTTGGCTATTGTGCCCCCTGGCCTTCAGACATATGTCAATCCAGAGGGCATATGCCTACAGGGGATTCTAAACTGAACCCTTTATTTAATGATAATGTTAGACTGTTCTCATTCCACTGCCCATGTCTAGGAATGTCTCATCTAGATTTTATTTTTAGTACTGCTCAGTTATTGCTCACCCTGTTGAGTAAACATGCATGTAAATAGTGTAAATAATGATAACTACTCATCCTTGAAATTCAGACAGAAATTTACATAGTCAATACACCATGTCTTAGAAATATCAGACATTTAGCATTTGGTAGTTTATAACAGTGTCCCATTGAGAGGATTAACCCTTCAATTTTGGTAGATTATAATTCTAGGGCTGTTTCCTGGAACAGTCCCTCTTAGATCAAACATACAGAGAATAACAGAATCTAAAAAATAATAGAAATATTTTCATGAGAAATAGTTTTTTTGACAGTCTTAAAAATTATTTTTAATTCTTTTCATCTTTTACTATCTAGCTACCTGCCATGCTCAACATTGCTTAACTTCAGTGAAAACTGGAGGTTTCAACATGATATAGCCATAAACTTCTGTACCTTTTTTTAAATCATTTCACTCCAAGCAAGGCAATAAAGCAACTAAGATGCAGGGGGGGGGGTTACTCAGTGTGACAGAATATGAGAAAAATATACTATTAAGTAGAGTAGACAATAAAAGAACAACAAGAAGACAGAAGATAACAATTGACATTGCATTTAAATTTTTGAAGATGAAAGTTGACAGGGAAGCAAGAAGCTGGAAGAGAGATCCACAAGTGAGAAGTGTGAGAGAAGAAACTGTTAGCATAGAACTTACAGTTGCATTTAACCATTTCAATTGTAAAAAGATGAGACCTTGTTGCCAATCTAGCACTGCGCTTAAATTCTTAGAGGAAAGTTTATCAAAACAAATAACAATAAAAGTATTTATAGAAAAGGCACAGGGAAGCTACATTATGGCAGTGGGAAAGTGACTGAAGCCAAGATGCCAGGTCAGGACCACTAATATTGTAGATTCTTTGGATTTTATCAAGAATCCCAAAATATATAGCAGGAGCTCTAGATCAGATGTGGCAACAATATCCAAAGCAAGAACAAATGATAGTTTTAAAAATTTGCAAGATATATTCTGGTGAGAAAAATTAGCTAGCTCAATGCAGTGAACCAACTTTCCTAGCTGCAGACTTAGTAATTGATTCAATATACTCTTTCCACTTCATATCAGTTCTACCAACAGTTCCAGACATCTGCTTAGGGTCTTTGAAAATATCCCTCATGAATAAGGTGGGGTTGGTTGGTGATGGTGGTGATAGTGGAATCATTGTATTTTTATTTTTTAGATATATTTGTAGATTCTTAACGCATAAAATGCAATAAGTGAATAATGACTTTCTCCCTTCAATTTTATCAGCTTTTCTTTATTTGTAATTTGTGATTCTATGATAAAAGGAAACAAACCCTAATTTTAAAGTCAAAGATTTTTTTTATCTAGATTGTTATTGATCTTCACTTAGATGGCACCAGTCACTGAATCAAAGCCCTTTAACCACAGAACCATCAACTCATATTTCTGATTATCATGTTCTGTAGAATCTTCAGGCTTATGAGTCATATTATTGCACCAAAAAACTCTTGTTGAATAAGAAGAAAGAAAACAAAAGAGAAGAATTAGTTTCAACTATTGTTAGATGAGGCATATAATTGGTAAAAGAACTTTTGTTCAAAGCAACAGCTACAAAAAGAAAACTCATTTTTTGTTTGTATATTTTATTAGATGTTGTAATAATCCTAAATGTTATATATGAAAGAATCATTTTAATAAACCGTTTTTTAAAGAAGAATAGAAAACCTCCTAAAAGAATGTATATAATTTTTAACGTTTTTATTAAAGTTATATTGGTCCACCTTCTAGAATAGAATTCAACTTGTGCTGTACATAGATGTGAAAGTACCTTTGTTCCATCTACAAAACAATGAACCCATTACAGTTGATTCAATCACTGTAAAAACTGAAACTCATTCAAACAGGAATAAATAAGATACAAGTGTTTTACATTTCAACAAATACAACTTTCATCTCAACAGAAAAAGTTAATTGTTTTTTGGTCGTACAAACATTCATATAGTCAATAAGATTAGATAGGTTTGCATCATCTCGTTCAAACTCCTTCCCAATCTTTTGAACAAGAGTATCCCTTGTTTCCTGCTTAGGATTGAGTTTCTGCTTCCTTCTGAAGTCTACTTCAACTCTATACTTCTAAAATCTCTGCCTAAACTTTGAAATTTAATTAACTATTTTATTTTTTTCTTCAATAGGTGTAGATAGGTTTGCCTATCATCTCGCTCACAGTCTTTCACCGGTCTTTTTAGAGGTTTATCCCTTGTTTCCGGTTTAAGATTGGGTTTCTGGTTCCATTTAAAGTCTTTATACTCTTTCACTCCCAGTCGTCCTTGTGCATTAGTGGAATCATCACCTTGCTTGGGATGAATTGATAAAAAAAAGAAGAAGTGAAAATGAATATTTTCAGCCCTTGACCCACCTCTCATAATCTGAACAAAATAATCAAACTGCAGTTTTTTAGGCTGAGAACTTTTCAAGCACCCCATAATATATAATAGAGAGTGTTTTTTTTTTTAATTTTAATTTTATGGTTATTTGAATTAAGCCACCTTTTAAGTATGATACATGGTAAGTGTTTTATTGTTTTTTAAAATTTTGGTAGACTGTACTAGTTTTGAAATGTAAGAAAATATGTGAAAAAAAAAATGTTGCCTTTGTTAACAAGGCTGAAGCAAAAATATATTTCGTAGAAAGAGTTGGTTAGGAACAGTGTAGGATGGGGCAACTGGAAGGAATTGGCAACTGTCTCTTCTTTGAATTCTGAGACATCTTTATCAGCAAGGGTAAATGGAAAATAATGTTTTTCAGGTTATTTTTATCTCTAGAGAAAGTACAACAATAATCTTTCTGTTACTTTTAACTTCTCTGATCATTAATACGAAAATGAAGTGAATATAGTTCATCTGAAAAGTAAATAAATATGCTACAGAAACATTGAGTATTTTATAAGTATTAAATTGAAAACCTACAAAGAGTGTTTTGTTTTTATAGTGTTTGCCTTCTTCAAGCTTTATGGTTATGAATATGACCAGACAAGTATTTAGGATATGAATTCTTCTGATACTGGAGCCAAATTTGTAAGTGCTAAATAGAAGAAACACTGTCTTGGTGCATTTTTTATTACTTCCAAACACTAATTAGATTGTTAGATGAGAGAATATAAAATTGCCTACTCATAAGACTTGTGGAGTTTTTCTAAAATTAGCAAATTTGTCTTAAAAATGCTTTTCATTTACATAGGGCAAATCACTAAAAAATTTGGGTTCCAAAATTGAAAAAAAAAACAACTTAAAGATTTTGAACCCTAACCTCAACTACAAAGTTAAATATATTTTACTTGTACATCATCATTTATATAAGCTACATAACACCAAGTCCTTTTTTTTTTTCTTGTGCCAGACTGTATTATCTTTAGCAATATCTAATGCTGTGATTCTCAACTGCCATGACATGGCACACTAGTATGCTACACAATCCTCCTAAGTGTGCCACAAAATATCATTACAGCATATATATATATATATATATATATATATGTGTGTGTGTGTGTGTGTCTGTGCGTAAGTTGTATTGGTACAGAATTAATATTTGAATAAATGAATAAGTATTAAACTTATTTTTCAAATAATTTCATACTAAATAAGCTGCACAAATAGTTGAAACAAAGTAAGTTCATAATTGTGTGTATATTTTTTTTAAATGTATGGTTTTATTTCATAACATTTAAATGTATACTCTTTAAAAATTTTGCTAAGTGTACCATGATATTTTCACTTGCTCCTAGGTCTGCTGTTGCATAAAAAGGTTGAGAAACACTGATCTAATGAATAAAACAATAATTTTGTAATATCTACTGTAGAAGTTGATAAGAAAGGGACATATTTTTGCCAACATCTTCAATGGTTGAATCAAACTTAGTAAATCCAAATGCAAGGTGGTGGTGTTGTCATGGGCAATATTAAAATTGATGATGTCATATATACCATGGTACTTTTGAAGAAATTTTATGATATCACCACCCTGTCTGAAAATTTGCTATTTTCATACACCAGTATTAAAATTATTGGTTCCAATCATGTAGGAATGACTGCTAAGAATATACCCTCCCCAAATTTATGAAAATATCCTACAGATGCATGCTGTGATGAGGAGTGAGACAATGAAATCAGGCATGGCTGATCATATGTGGAATGAAAAATGTAGTCATCATCCCCTGTGGAATGAAGTGAAAATACTGAACCTGAAAGAACACTGGTGAGTTAGACATTTGAAAGTATCAGCAAATATGCTAGACTGTCGGACCCCCTTAGTAGGCCTAACATAGAAATAAATACAATATGGGAGCTGTTAATAAAGATAGAAAGACAAATGACAGCAAGTATACAACAGCAGCAGTCAAAAATAACAGGCAGCATCAGGAGTAGCAGAACTAATCAGCAGGTTAGGATTAAGGCTCAATGTTCACTACAGAGAATTGTCTTATGGGACAATAGCCTAGTGGATTAAAGCATTGGTTCCTGAATTTGGTGACATGGTAATTGAGCTGGATGGTGTGTACCTGGAAAGAGGTGAGCAATAACTGAGCAATACTAAAAATAAGAACTAGACAAGATATCTCTAGACATGGGCAGTGGAACAAGAACAGTCTAACCCTGTAGGTTAAATAAAGAGTTCAGTTCAGAATTCCCTGTAGATTACCCAGATCAATATACCCTTGATGAAGGCCAAAGATCACAATGGCCAAAGTGTCGTGTTAACAACAACAAAGTTGGACAATAGTCCAAATGTAAATGGTGTAAATAATGATAACTCCTCATCCTAGAAATTCAGACAAAAAATAAGGTACCTATTTCACTATTTTTTGGTTGTTTCTACTGATGCAACTATGAGTTGTGGTCAGAAGAATTCTTGAAATTGCTTCAAATAGAGTGTTTATTATCATGTTACGTCTCTTTTCACCCAATTTTGCTTCCACAATGAAAAACTTATTTTTATTTCACTGTTTATAATGAATTAATTTCCTTTATTTTGAATGACAAAAAACAAAAATTAAAAATATGGACACTTTTGGTATTTTAGTATAAATGTACCAAAATACTTCCCAAATTTTAACTAAACCTCATAACATCTTAGATTTTGGTGCCACGTGATTTTGTAAATCTGCTACATGGCTACAATAATGTGGCATCTAGTAACCATGAAATTAACTAGACTTGGTAAACTTTTTAGCCTTAGCTTTACAGTAGATGCCCTTAATGTGCTGAGAGTAGTCAAAGTAGGGAGAGTAATTGTCCATATTATCAGTCAGCCACAAATGTAAAATAATATATGAAATGAGAGAGACAGATAGCAAGTTATAATATCAAGAAAAGACGAGAGATAATTGTAAAGAAAGAAGAGAAGTGGCAGAGATTACATCCATAACGAGAGATGGAATTAACTTCTCACTAAAGAACAGTAAATAAAAAATCTTGCAAATTGCAGGTAATTTGTAACATTTTTTAGCCAGACAGACTATTTATTGGTTATCATGAAAATTAATCTTTTTTACTCATTGTAAAAAAAACTGAAATGTGAAAAAATGGAAAAAGAAATAGAGAACAGTAATCAGGAATATAAAAGCCAGGATTACCACCAGAGCAAAGATCTTGTAGCTTAATACAGGGAGGAGTGCAGCAGAATTAGTTGAACACTCTTTTTACCACTATGCAAACCTAATTGTTCAGACTGAAATTATAAACCTATAACACCTTGGTAGCTTTGCAAAGATAAGAGATTCAGGAAAGAAAACAAGAGTAAAACAACTAAGATTTAACAGTTCTAAAAGACAGAATTGTAAATGAAAGAAAAATGGTAAAATCATGAGTTAATTCTTGTAGATAAATAATCAGCAAAGTTGATAAGATAATTGAATTTACTTAAGACAATAAAATATATATATCTACATATATATTCAGTGTTTGTTTTAATCAAAATTCACATTTTATTTACACTATTTACAAGCAGACTATTGTCCTCATCTTTGTTGTTCTCACCACAATGTTTCAGCCATTGTGAACTCTAGCCTAATTAAAAAGGTATGAAACTCATATGTACAATACACCTGAAGAAGGCTAAAGATCATAACTGAAATATAGTAGTGAAAACAACAAATATGAATCACCCATTCTCTTTTATGTGCTGTGCCCCTTCAAGATGTGGGTGATCATAGCTCTTCACAACTTCTTGTCCTTTGCAGCTCTAAGCAATACATTTTGCTATTCCTCTTTGTTTCTGGTTTGCTAAGTAATTCATAGAAAAACATCAAAAGTTTGGCATTGTTTAACCTTCGTACCCACAAAAAAAATAAAAAAAGTGGTATGTCAAAAAACCATTTATTCCCTTGACACTGCTGTTACTGTATACACTTTTGACTCCCTCAGCAATGTTTATTTACAAGATTATAAACATATGTGAACCAAACACGATGTAATATTTATTATTAACTATTTTATAAAGATTTATTATTTATCATTTTATAAAGAAATAAATTTGAAAAGAAATCTTTATTCAAAAATAAAAAAAAATACAAAACTATCAAATTATGTAAACCAACTACAATGCAATATTTATTATTTACCTATAAATAACTAGGAAGACAAGTTTTTTATAAAAATATCAATATATTGTTGTAATCAATTCTCAAGAATGAAGAAAATGTTTAAATCCACTTTCATATGTTTGGGTTTTATTAAAATTGTAAACATCACTTTTTAAAACAATAAACCTTTTTGAGGGAGTCAAAAGTGTATACAGAATAACTGTTCTATTGACAACATTTTTTGTGAGAAAAAATGTTAAACACTATCAAAAGTTTTTTTTTTTACAATATATAAGAATTTCTTAACAGACATTCAGAGTTTGCTCTGGTAAAATAAAAGCTTAAAGAATATTTACAAATTAATACAAAGAAAATATGTTATATAAAATCTTTCTTGGTTAAAAAAAAAATGGATTATATTTTTATTATATATTTATGTTTATATTTGGTTAGGCATGATTAAAATTAACTTTTAGTACTCCTATCAAGTGATAATTCCATTCTATCTCACAGTGTTTGTGATTACCATAGCTATTTTAATGATTGACTCAGTCTGTTTACAGACTACATTGAATGGTTGCTGTCAGGCTCCAGTTTAAATTGGTATATTTCCCAAATAGCTAATATTATACATGGCACTCCAAGACACTTTCCATTAGACACATGAAATTCATGTGGAGGTGATCAAATAATAAACATGAAACTGATAATGTAAATGTCTAATTCACAATGAATAAACAAGTTATTTAAAGTCTTTTAAGTATTGTAGATTTTACTATTAAAATACTGACTGCAAAGACAAAAAGTTACTTTGTAATGTATTAGAACTACACCCAATATTGCTATTTACTGAGCTTAGCTTAATATAGTCCAAAGTTGAAAAATGTACAATGGAAGCATACCTGCTTTGAAAATCAGCATCTGTACTTCTGAACTTTACTCAGCCTGACCTCTGACACTAGTGAGAAATATGCAAATATCTCAGCCAAAATAGGACATAAAGTCAGGAATAATCTCACTATGATAGCTCACTATGATTGTTATTTACAAGGTTTGTCTGGAAGGTATTTAGCTATTTAATATTAATGTGCTACTTCCACAGAGTTGAATCACCTTCATTTCCCCAGTGTTCAAGTTTGAAGAAGAAAGTTCCATTCAGATAGCTCCTCCACCCCAAAGAACTGCTATGTTGTGGCACAGGCTCCCAGGTGGGTGCTTCCCTAAACACTACAATCTTAACCTCTTCAAGTCAAGTGTAAATCTGTATCTATCCTCCTTATCTTCATATGTTTCACTTCTGACCACCACCTTTTTTAAGTCACAAGACTTACCTCATTTATTATTACCATTTTCACAGTAACCTTCTACCTTGAGTGGTGCTTGAGCTTTGCAGTGGGTGCATTATAATATTCTTTTTAAATTAAAAAATAGCCAACCTAAGGCAATGGTGTCTTAGTTTACTTCAAAGTTTTGGGAACTCATATTTATTTCAGCATCCTTTTTCACTTTTCAAAACATTCTTTTTTTTTCAGACTGCCATTAACTGCCACCTCACATTCTTCTTAATCTCATCCATCATCTAAAATCTCTCCCCTTTCAATGATCTAATCGCTTAGTCCCTATGAATGTGATGGCCCCACATGTACAAAAAGCCCCCCCCTCTTCTGATTGGTTCTGAAATCATATTAAGGCTGTGCAATGGAGATATTCAAAATGGATGGATACTTTCTGGACAAATCTTTTATATCATAAAAATCTCCACACTATTTTTCCTCTTAGTCTAAAAAATATTGTTTTCTGATAGGTTTGTTGATAAAAAATATTACCAAGGCAGCACTTGGGATACAACCTAAGATTCCTGTATAACTAAAACTTATTTACAATTGGCTACTTAAACTACTGTAGATACTCAAGTATATTATTATAGAACCTATGGTTTATATCTAGCCAATTCAACTGTAAATTAATGAGACCTTGTTGATAATCTAGTATTACGCTTAAATTCATAAAGTCTATGTATCATAAAGTAGAGATAGAAAAGGTAACTTATTTTATTTTGGCTGAAATCATCACTAAATATAAAATGCACATTCAACATGGATTACTCTTCATGTTTCATCTGGAGAAAACGTGGAGCAGAAAGTAGGCAATGGATTACTGAAGTTTATGGTAATGATGCAGCATTTGTTTGGAATGGTTTATGAGGTTTAAAGATTTTGTCCTAAAGCACAATAATGCTCTGGAAAGATACAGCACAAAGTGAATCAGCTGTAGTGTGTCATTTACAAGTCTTGGGAGAAATTCTGAAGCTATGAAAATAGGCTCTACATGAACTTACAGAACATCAGTCAGTATTGAAGCACTTTCTGTTTTTGCTCAACAAAAAAACAAATTAGGTTTAGAAAAGACATTTGCTGGTGATAAAAAAATCCAAACTACAGAAAATCCTGTCTCAATCTACGATATCCTTCAACTTCTTGACCTAAACAGAAGTAGGGATTTTTTCTATGCTTGATGCGATTCAAAGAGAATTCTTTTATTATTAAAAATTACTGGAACTGTTCATTAGAGCAGAAAAGAACATTTTTTTCTAGGCAGGGAAGTTAACCAATAATTTTACTACATGATCATGACCATTTCAATATTGTAAACACAATGTAGAAAATGAGTCTAGAGATGGGATATAATTTCTTTGTGGTGTATTTTCAAAACTCGTCATCTTCAGATCATTACTTCTTTTGCTCCATGCAACAATCTTTACCTGGTTTGTGGTCCTAACAATTTCAGGATATTAAAACATGTATTGAATCAAACCCAGTATCATTTGTTTATGATGGAATACACAATTTAGCTGAAAAGTGGCATAGAAAATATTTTGATGAGTGAACAATATGAATTTGTAATGGGATTGGTGAGTGTAATGAATGCATGGAAAGGTGTGAATTGAGGTGAGATAGGCCAGGAAAAAATACAACTTCAAATGACTTCAAAGTTCAGGTTTCTTTGGGTTTTTTTTCTTGGTTACTACTGTGTCAGTTTCCTCATTTGAGTCCAGGCTAAATAAATTGTTTTCATTCTGTTTTGATTATGGGCACCTGCTACACTTGTAACTCCTTACAAATTAAGGATATTTTTTTTTTTATTCTATCATTTAAACCACAAATATTTTTGGCAAGCAGAAGAATAGAATAAACAATAAAATGATAGGACCATTTAATTGCAAGAGAGACACAGTTGGGTATGTAAAAATGGTAAAGAGAGCAGCAAAGTTGCAGGAAATTAACAATAGTGCCAGCTTCATGTCCTCATATTTGGAAGTAAATGCGGTGTTGCTTTACTTCATAGTGAGCAAGGATGTCCAATTAGATACAGGGAAAAATTATAGATCGCTTAAAGAAAACATTCAGAGAGAAGGTTGTAGCACACAGGAGGTTACGAGGGGTGAGGTGAACTGGGGAACAGGTGGATGCAAATGAAATTAAATGTTTAGAACAGTTATGGATTTGCAGGAGAAGGGTTGGAGAAGAGAGTTAAATTCATGTTTATAACTGTTTTTCCTGGTTGCCTTTTGGTTGAACTACAGCATTTGCCTAATATTGAAAACATGGGCATAGCAGATTTAGTGGAGAAGACTAACAGTGAATAAGGTCCAACCTTGAAGAAGTGGCCTCCATCAAGCAGTGAGAAAGACAGCAATACTGCAGACACTAAGGGACTAAAATGATGAAAGAAGCAAATGTTGAAAGGGTAATTTTTTGGGTATCAAGCGCCATATATGATTTATCATGCTACTAGTGTGGGCAAGCAGGCCAAATATCAAGTTATTATAGCCTAGGAAACAATCAAAGTGGTTACTGCATTGGTGGTTGATCTTTTCACCTAATAAAGGCTCTCTTGTATACATTGCTAGTGATGTTACACTTTGTTGAAAAGATACAGAAATTTTATTTTGCCATTTAAACCATAGAATTTATAAGATTAATGAATTTTTAAAAAATGCTGAAAACTATTACATCAGTGTAATATTAAAATAGTGACTAATTGCAAAAGTTCCCAGAAAACCATTAAAAGAAAAAAATGTCACTAAAAACTTTTACAAGCATTTATTTTCCAAATAATATTTTACTAGCTACTTAACAGTTTTACATATTAAATATAATGATGAATAAGCAAATTTCATTTCTTTAGTAGTTTTTTTATTTATTTATTTCAAGTTTATAATCTGATTAACAATAAATATAATATTAAGTACTTGTAAGTAAAGTTTAATAAGTTTGAGATTACAAGTTACCACTCTTAAGTATGAACACAAATAATGAGTCAATAATACAAGTTAATTTTTAAAGAAAACTAATTTTACAAAGGATGAAGTTATTGCAGCAATCAGTATTTACTAGTAAAATTCATGATATCCATTGATTAAAAGAAAAAAATTAAAAAGATCAAATGCTAAAAAGATCAAAGCTAAAATGTGTGCTTTTGTATGTGTGTGTGTGTGTGTGTGTGTGCATTTGTAGCAAGGTCAATAGATTATAGAATCAGGAAATGTGAAGTGAGTCAATTGATTTGATGGATAGCTAAAGATGAGAGTGAATGACAGAGGCATTTATGTGAAAAGATCAATCAAGGACGAGCAAGTGAATAAAATGATTAATTGGTGTGAAGACAAAGGTCACATTGATCTAGACATATAGGGAAAAGGATAACATTAGTTGAAGTAGTGTGTAACATAAAGAAAAGGAAATGGTTGAAGATAATCCGGATGAAGGCAGGAAAGAATAAAAGATACAACAAATAAAGAAAGAGTGTAGAAGATAAAAAAAAAACAAAAAAAAAAACTAAAATGATGATTCTGTTGTTTCTGAAGGGTTCAAAACAAACAATAAAAAATGTTTGAGTTAAGAAATGCATATTGTAAAAGATAAAGGAGAGTTTTTAGAAAAAGTTTATTGCAAAATCTAAAGAAATGAAGAAATTGAGGTGAGAAGAAAAAGAATATGAATTACTGGTTGAAAGATAAGGAGGAAACAATTTGAAGGTGAAAAATGATTTTGGTGATGAGATTGGAAGGAAACAAAATGTATCCTGGATGACATTTAAAGAAAAAATATAATCTTGAGGAAGTCTGACAAACAAACTGCTGTCTGAAATTCCACAGCAATAAACAATAAAGATTATAATTGAAATAATTCATGAAAGAATAGCAGAATTGATACATATGAAAAGAATTTATCCATGAAAATCAATGAAAAATTTACCCATTAAAAATGTACAAATTTACCCATTAAAAATTATATGTACAATTTTAGTCATAAAAAGTGTGGAAAATCTTTTAAATGTGAAAAACGTGTATAATTTAGCCTGTGAAAAATGTGTGGAAAATTTTAATTGTGAAAATATGTGTGGAAAATTTTAATTGTGAAAATATGTGTGGAAAATTTTAATTGTGAAAATATGTGTGGAAAATTTTGACTGTGAAAATATGTGTGGAAAATTTTGACTGTGAAAATATGTGTGGAAAATTTTGACTGTGAAAATATGTGTGGAAAATTTTGACTGAAAAATGTGGGGAAAATTTTACCTGTGAGAAATGTGTGGAAATTTTAACAAGAGTAAAATGTGTGAAAATTTCCTCATGAATAAGTTTCCAAATATTTATGTAAGTACTTCCACTTTTTCGCTGAGAAAACAACATAGCATGATGAAAAAAGGCCCCAAACATAAAAACTGTTTTATCATCAAAATGTTTATGTTATTATTAAGAGGAAAGACCAAAAAATTTTTTTATTATTTTATTCAATATTTTAATAGTTTATAGTATATTCAAAATTTTGGTTAAAATTTTTTTTTTTTGTGTCAGCAGTTGATGTAATATTTACGATTAATATTTTAGCTCCTTTTTTCAGGTGAAAAAGACATTGATTTGGAAATTCTTGCAAAAATCAAATAATTGTTGTATTTTAATGAAACTTTCAGGACTTATTCACAAATGAATGAAAATATTTTCAGTAAATCATGGTAATTTTTTTTTTTACACATGTAACCCCCCCCACACACACACTTACTTAATTTCATGAAATTTCAAGAAATTAAATTTTCATCTGAAAATTTTTTTATTACTTTTGTAGAACTCCTTAGAGAATGTAAATCAATAATTTTTTTTTCAACCTACTACTCATTTCTCAAAAATCTGCTCTGAATCATAAAATAAAAAATGCAATAAAACTATGATATTATTTAATTAGAAAAACTTAATTGATTTTATAAATAAAATTTATTAAGGACACTATTATCTTAAGAAAACAAATTTTTTCAATGAATAAAGAATTTTTACAAGAAGTTTTCATTTTTTAAATTTCAATTATAATAATTTATAATATATAAATCTTAAAATTCTGCATTATTTTCATCCTGTTAGGTGATATTGTTATTAAGTGAAAACTATATCTACTAATCAAAAATTGAAAAGCTTAATGCAAATCATTTTGTACCAAGATTTTAAAATAATTCTAAATTTTTTTTATGCATATAAAATATTACATAACATGCCCATTTTTGAAAGTATGATTGACTATACAAGACATTATCCAAAAATAAAAGCAATGACTATAGTAAATTTAAAGTCAACATTCCTAAAATTAGATTACAGAGAATATTTTCCAACATTTGTAAGATTACTGAATACTTAAAAATTATACAATAAAAGGCGCTCAATTCATTTTCTTAAATTATGTTTTACAGATAAATTCTCTGTAGAACAACAATCATTATGTCAAGACTTGTCAATGCTTTGTCAATTCTGTAAAACATAATGATGTAAGTAAAACAAAATACATTTCTGTGTTACTTTAAAGTTAAAGTAAATGATATTTGTTTCAAATCGGATTAATTATACTTTAAATCAGCTAATATTCCTCAAATAATGTTTCAGAAAAGTATATTTTATTTTTGGAAGATTGTTTTTAATACAGAGAATGACATTGTGATGAAAAATGACTAAAAAGGGGTGCTAATCAGCTATTTAAAAAAAAAAAAGGAAAGAAAAAAAAAATCACTTTCAATCAATATAATTTCTGTTTGAAATACACCATTTTGCTTACTGTAAATAGTAAATTTAATCCTTTAGCTTTCAATTAAAACTAAAAATGAAAACTTCAAGAAAGCTTTTTCATTTATAAAAACTCATTTTAAACCATAGGTATCAAAAATTTGTGGCAGTACCTACAATTATGCAAAACAAACTATTTGTAGGATAAGTGAGATTTTTATATCTGTGAACTTCAGCTTTCAAGAAAGAAGAGGTTAACATGAACAAGATCAATATTTTGATTAAAAAAACAGAAATTTGAAAGAGTCTTAAAAAATTCACACTTCTGTGAATATTTTAACAAGTGAATTTGATATTAATGTCATTAAATAATTTGTTACTTCAATATCCTTATAAATAAAACAAAATCATAAGGATATCATTTCTTTAAATTGTTAACATTTATTGAAACAAATTTTTCATAAAATTAACTTATTTACTAGAGCAATACAGGTCAGAAAACTTGCATCTTTAATAGCAGGCTATATGAAAAGAAGTTTGAAGTATGGTAACTTGATTTAGTAAAAGAACCTAATACTCTGTCAGTTTCATATAGAAATCTACTTTATATAGAAGTGTTACCAGCTTATAAATCTTAGTATAATCATACATGTGATACCAAAAGGAATCAATTTATGAAGGGGCAAAAGAGGTAAAGTTATAGAGAGACAAGACATTATGTGGTAATAAAATAAGCAAATCCAATCTCCCTTCTTGCTTGCATCATCCACAACAATAAAATAAATGTTTTCAGTGCTAAAGCTGAATTAGTCAAATAAAGCTTCATAAGATTCTACTTAGAGTTGTTATTATATTTCACATGAGATGATGATAATTGCACATTTGTATATTTTTTGTACAATAAATAAGTCAAATAATGCTTCATAAGCTTCTACTTAGAGCTGTTACTATATTACATATTAGATGATGATAATTGCTTGTTATCATTTTCTCTAAAACCTTATCCTTGCTCACATGTTTGGTCCATGGTATCCTCAGCATTTTTCTGTAGAACCATATTTCTGTTGCTTCAAGTCTCTTCTTCATCTTTGAGGAAATTGTTCAGCATTCACTGCCATACAGTAGGACATAGTACTTAACAGTTCAGTACTCTTTTCTTTATTAATATTTAATAGATTATGTAATATTGTGTTGTGAGGGAGAATATTTCCCTAGAAGTTTAGACTCAGTCGTTGGCCAAAAGACATAATACTCCTACATCAAGAGGGGTAGCAGGAGGAGCAATAGCAGCTTTGCTGAAAACACTTAGCCATTCACAGTTAAACATTTTTTTCCCTAGTTTCTATTCTACATTATATTTCCTTGTACAAAAAGGTAATAAACTTGTTAAACCAATTCCGGTTTTCTACTGTTATTTTCAACAACATATTGTAATACAATAGATTAAATAAAATATTATTTACTTTATTAAAATATTTCCTATTTTAAATGAAAATATTTATTTGTTTTTTCCACACCCAAATTACACCTTTTGACTTCTTCCAAGACTTTTTTCTCATCATTCACCAGGCTGATAAATCAAAGATCTTAGATTAGTGAGTAAAAGCCAGATTATTATCAGATTAGTGAGTAAAAAAAAATCAATTAACTCCAAACTCAGGTGAAGAATCTTGCTCCAGATGACAATTTTGTTTCATGTCAGTGAAAATACATAATTTTATTTTATGCATTTAATACATATTTACACATTTTTCTGTGGTTTATAAAGACAGCAGTGGGGAAAAAGATTTTTTTGTATTTGAGTCCTGTATCATTTTGCTTAGTTCATGTAGTAAATATATACCTATGATTCCGCAGGTTGCACCGTCAAAGCTTCCCATTGTAGTGTCAAAGATCTCTTCTTTCTTTATCCATGTGTCTTTGAATAGCAGTGATTTATGGGAGTTTTTAATGATATCATTTCATTTGTGTTTATTTTTATTTGTTCCTGGGCTAAGGTGATGGCCTTATTTAGCATGGGTTCTCTTATAGATGGGTAGAATTCTTTTATGTTTAATTTTGTATAAATTGGCAGTTATGTTCATTTTTTATTCTGTGGAACCAGTCTGTAGTTGCTTTTGGGTTTTTCCACTGGTTTACTCCTAGCTTCTTCCTTAGTTCAGAATTAATTGTTTATAGTATCATTTTACTTATTTTACCTAGTTCACTTTTGGTTGGATTTATGAGTTTGCATGCTGGTTTGGTTTTAAAATTTTCTTTGTGGTCTTTTAGTGTGATAAAAGCTTGCACCTTACCAATGCAACTTATTCAGTCATCTAGGTTTAATTTTTGGTCGATTGCTTTTGCTTCCTTATTGATATCATGCTCTATTGTTTTAGGTATTTCTTTGTATGTTTTAGTTATCATGTCCTTGAGTAATTTATTGTGTGTAGGAGGGCTTAGTTCATATAAATTTCTAGTTTTGTCCGCTGCGATAAATACATTTGTTGAATTGTTTATTTTAGTTATATCTTCTTTTAGTTTTTTTTTAAAAATGGGCTTTCCATCTTATTCCTTTTATGAAGCTTTCTATTTTTTCAATTAATTTTAGCTTACATGTGGGGTGGGTATGTTTTTAGGGAGTAGCCGAAGCTAAATTTTTCTATGTTCATAATGTGTTATAAATGTAGCAAAAGTTCTCAACTGCTTATCAGGAGCTAAATATGGAGAAATATAGTTTTAAGGTGTGCTATATTTATGGAATACAGTGCTCAATTTTTTTGAGATTAGTTTTGATCATTCATTGTTGTCCCTTAAATCCACCAAGCACTTTGATCAAGCACTGTTTATTTTTATTTCATTTTACACTGAAAACTCATTTAAGTGAATTATCTTAAAAAAAAAATAATATTAGACTATTGTCAAGTGTTTAGAGATCGTTTAATTCTTGTATCTTTATTACACAAGCTAAATTCAAAACATGTATTTAATAATTCTGTCAAAAACTATATGGGTCAGAATCTTATACAAACTATTATTCACTAAGTTCATGGGAAAAATGTTTAATTTAGACAATTTCTCATGTCACAAGTTAAATATACAAAGTATAGAAAATACACAAACATGCAACTGGCATTTTCTTCACATTAGGAAAAAAATCTAGTTGACCTTTTGTCATAATGGATTCTGTCAGCAGTTGTCCAGGACAGAAGCACTTAATCTCTTTCATAGCTCAAGGAGTTTCCCACATGCTTCATTTTGTGAACAAATTAACTGTTATGTGTTATTGGCAAGATAAAAATGGGCATATTAAAAGCAAAGATATTCATAACAAAAACAAGTGGGTAACAACAAATATATTACCATAAAATGGTAATATTGAAATGCAAAAACGATTAAGAAAAAAAAACCCCAGCTAAACCAGTTTATCAGTGCTCTCTCATCAGACCAAATATTGAGGACAGAAATGTGCACAGCAACTAAAAAAAATTCCTAAACAAGTGTTATATGAAAGAAAATATAACACTTATAGGTTTATCCTCACACTTTAAGATCACCAATAACTCCTTCTGCTTACAGAATGATGGCTGATAGGACTTAATGTTTCAAGTGAAACTTGGAATTAGCCTAGCTCAGCACTGAGAACATGTCTGATCTACAAGACCAAACGTTCAGCTATCACTGAATCTGTTACATTTACACAAATTACATTTTCAAATTATCCACCTTGCCCTTGTAAATATTGGCTGGTACGTGTTGAATGATCCGTGCTTTCAACCTTTGACCTGTTCTCCCTACATAGTCAGAATTGAACTGACAGCTAAAATGGTAAATTACTGATCTGACATGTTTTAGTTATTTATCATTTAGATAATTCTTTAAAAGTGATTTTCAGGTTAGCTTTCTTTAAAATATGAAACAAAAAACTACTCATTTCTATGATTTTAAGTCAAGCAAAAATGTCTTGTAATTAGTGACTTGTAGTGCAAAGAAAGAATTTGCACTAAATTATAAGACTGGAATAACATTAAATTCTTTTAAACACTCCAGTAATTATAATTCAATCAAAAGTGCCATTAATTTTTCTGGAATTTTAATTTTAAATGGTACCCACATACAGTAATTAGCAATATACTGTCTTTTGTACAGAAAATCTACTATTAACATTCTAGAATTTTTAACTTAAAACTTCCAAATTATATATTTGTTCTTATATTTCCAATGCAGTTTATTAATAATTATTTTAACAGCATTAATAGTCTGTGTAAGACACTAAAGGAAATACAGGTTTGAATCTTGCCAAAGAAGACATTTTTCTAATAAGATTTCTTGAATATTTAGACCAGTAGATGAAAATAAATAAATATACTGTTTAATAAATAAACAGAGAATCTAATCAAATATGGATATCCAATAAAACTAATGTTTAAACGATAAAATGTGTATATATATATATATATATATATATATATATATATATATATATATATATATATATATACACACACATACACACACAGACACACAGAGTCCCCTCCAAAAGTATTGGAATGGCAAGGCCAATTCCTTTGTTTTTGTTGTTCACTGAAGACATTTGGGTTTAAAATCAAAAGATGTATATGAAACAAGACTCCAGAATTTCAGCTTTTATTTCCTGGTATTTACATTTCGATGTAATTAAACAACTTAGGACATACCACCTTTTGTAACATTACCCCATTTTTAGGTGATCAAAAGTAAAAGAACAGTTAGTCTTAAAGTAAATAACATTTAATATTTGTTTGCATAACCTTTGCTTGCAATAATTGCATCAGTCCTGTGACCCATTGACATCGCCAAACTGTTACATTCTTCATTTGTGATGCTTTTCCATACATTTAATGGATCCTCTTTCAGTTCTTATTTGTTTCAGGAGGTGGGGATCTTCCTTCAGTCTCCCCTTCAGGAGATGAAATGCATCCTCTATTGTGTTGAGGTCTGGTGATTGACTTGGCTACTTTTTTTTCCTGATGAAGTCCTTTGTTGTGTTGGCAATATGTTTTGAGTCATTGTCCTGCTGCATGATAAACTTCCTCCCAAAATGTTTGGATGCATTTCTCTGTAAATTGGAAGACAAAAATGTTTCTGTATCCTTTTCAAGTTCATTTTGCTGCAACATCATGAGTTGTTATCAATAAATATCAATGAGTTTGTTCCAGAAGCAGCCATGCAAACTCAAGCCAAGACACTGCCTCCATCATGCCTCACAGATGAGCTTGCATGCTTTGGATGATAAACAGATCCTTTCTTTCCCCTGCTGTTGTTTTCCTTGGCCAACCTGTTCTATGTCTGTTATTCAGTACACCAGTAGTTTCTTTACATTTCAGGACATTCCAAATAGTTGTGTTGGCTATGCCTAATGGTTGTCCAATAGCTCTGATCGATTTTCCTTCTTTTTTCAGCTTCAAAATGGCTTGCTTTTCTCCTATAGACAGCTCTCTCATCTTCATTTTGGTCTATCCCTTTTAACAAGAAATACAGGGGAAACTCAAGACTAAAACCAAGACTAGTCATTCAGAGCTATTTAATGGTTAAACAATCAATCTAAAAGCAACAATAAACACCTACCAGTCATGTGTTCCAATAGAAAGATGTGTGGCTTCAAACAAAAGGTGATATGCCCAAAGTTGTTTGATACATCTAAATGTAAATACTAGGAAATAAAAACTAAAATTCTGAACTCTTGTCTCATTCATATTTTTATCTTAAAGCCAAATGTCTTTGGTGAACAATAAAAACAAAGGCATTGATCTTGCCATTCCAATACTATTGATAATAAATAAATATACTGTTTAATAAATAAACAGAGCATCTACTAAAATTTGGGTATCCACTAAAAATAATATTTGTTATAAAATATGTTAGATTACTAAATGAAAAATCCATTCCTAAAACAGACCAATTTAAACAATGAAATCAGAAACTAAAGACGATCTCATTTTGGTAAATTTTACAACAGACATCCATAAATGCAGAAAGAAAAAGAAAATGCTCTTTATAAATTTGATATTAGGTTTCCAGTTCATTTACTTACAGTTGCATGCTTCTCCCCATTGTCATGGCGAACTGCAATCCATTGGTCAGAAACCATAGTTACCCGTGACCATGTCACCTGGTCTTGAGGTATGCCCAAATTTTCCAGCTGTTAAGAAGATGGAAAAAAATCAATGTTAATATTTAGAAGAAATTGCACAACAATTATATTTATATATCTTATTACTATAAATAAATATTATTTTTAGTTTAAGTAAAATTGGATTAAAAATTCCATTTAAAAATTGAATAAATATATCTGTAAAAAGATTACACATTTAATACATTTAATCCAGAATTGGATGTCTTTTTGTTAATTCAAAAAAGCTAATGATTATCATTTCAAAGTATGGAAGCTTAAAAAAAATTAATAAAAGTTTTCTTTTCTTTATAGAAAGAAAAAAACTCAAACTTTTTTTTTCTACAGTCCCCATTGAAATCAAATCAAAATACTACCCCCAGCTCCTGTGGAGTGGGGTTAATGACATAAAATTAATATATCAATTTCTTGTTGGTTATGAAAATTTTGGTCAGGTGTGGGCTAATGACAAATACTTAATATTATTCCTTATACAAGTAATTTTTTTCTTTTTTCAAGCTTTTAACAGCATTAACCTCTTCAGGTAAAGTTGCAAAATCCAATAACTTGACTGATCTGGAACCAAACTAAAAAATTATACAAGACTGATCTTATAGGAGAAAGGTGGAAATGTTTTGATTCTTAATAGTGAGATTGCTATTAAAATTTGACCTTAAATACAAAATTAAGTTTCTAGTTGATGAGAAAGGAAACTTTATCTTTTTTTCTGTTTAATCTTTCACACTTTAAGATTATGAATGATAGCTTTTTGTAAGGACTAATAAAAATTATCTGACCAAAATCAACCTACAAGTAAGAAATATATTAAATATTCTCCAAGGTAGATAAATTTTGAGACATTCTACAACTGCTGGTTCAGTAGTTAGATCACCTAAAAGGTTTGATAGTTTGGATTGTATAACCTATCAAGTGTAATTAATCTAGAAGAAAGAAAATATCTTGGATGAAATTCCTCAAGAGTTCGTTAGGCCCATGTAAAAATTTGACTAAAGTTTATAAATTAAAATTCATTCTAACCCAACTATATAATAAATGCAAATGTCAGTGTGTCAAACGTTTTCAATTAAAGGGACACAACTCTCTAACTTCCAATAGCTCATGTTACAGAAATTTTGGATTCCCAAGTTTTCATTACTGCGATTGTTTTTGGCAATTTTTTTTTTACGTGATTTTTTGTGACAAATTTTTTTGTACTATAAAAATTTTTATAAGTTGGAAATAAATTTGGGAATAATTGAAATTAATTGCAAAACCCAGTGAAAGTCATTAATGAAATAAAAATAATTGTTTGTACGGAAAGTAAGGACCTACGTACATCAAATTCTCTTTAAATTAAGTGGTGGCAGAAGAATTATTGTTGAACTTTTAAAAGGTAAGCTTAAATATTAATGCAGCACTTAAATGTAGCAATCAATTTTGAGTTTTTCTGCAGTTTATTGTTGTCTATCGCATACAGCACCAGTATGCCTCACAAAAAGAAATCTCTGCCAACAGAGGACCAGATTGCAATCAAAAGAGCCAAGGCTGCAACAAGAAAAAAATCCCATGCAAATGAAAACATAAATCAAATGGCAGCCAGGAGAGCTTCCAATGCTGAGAATATGCAAAGACTTAGGGACTCTCAAACTCCAGAACAAGCAGAAGGCCCAATCAAAAGCCTTTTGCAGGAGCTAGATTAAATGCTACCCGATAGCAAGTTTAAAATATGTGTGAATTTGCTGAAGAGAAAATGCAAAGGTGAATACTACTTATCTTTAATAAGTAAAAGTTTGTTTGTGTAGGAACTGAGAGTTTTATTTATTTTATACATATGGACACAAAGGTAAATCAAAAGTAAATAATAATAAAAAGTTAAGTGTTTTGCATTCTATTTCTAATAAAATTCATATATATTAATAATTGAAAAACAATAACCAACTTATAATGCATAGTTCTTGAACATTTTGATACTTACAGGACAGATTAAAGGTAAGAAAGACAAAAGAAAACAATGCATAACCTACCCAGTGAGCTTAAGGAAATGGATGGCAGAGTAAGCTTTAACAGAGATAACAAAAAGACAAAATTTATTAAGAACTACAAAAGACAGGGAATTGTGGAGAGCCATGATCACCAACTTCCTGAAGGGACATGGCACATAGAAGATATAAAAAAAATAAGTTGCATAATTTTCAAAATAAATATTTTTTTTGAATAAAGAATATAAAGTTTTTAAAAATGCAAGCAAAATAGAAAAAGTTAACAGATACATCAGGAACAAAAAGAAAATTAATCTTATCATAAAATGTCACATTTCAATTATTATAAATGAGTTAAAAATATCTAATAGATTTTACAGACCTGCTACATAAACATTCAAGGAATTTGATCAAAATTTTTAAAAAGTGTAGTGCATAGGTAAATAGGATTGTATCTATTTGCATTTATTTGATTGTATCTATATGTTATGTAGAAGAGATATAAAGTGTATAGTAAAGTAAGAAACAGGCAGAAATTGACTACTGATTATGTGTCATAGAACATTACTATACAACAAAAAGATTACTAACACCAAGTTTCCAAAGTATCCTTCAGTGTTGTCTCTTTCGACATGTATACAGCATCTCAATAGTAGTTACTATGCATATTTACAAAACTTTCAGGTCACATTTCAGATTTGTCTGAAATATACACTCAAGTTTGGGTGGAAAAGAAGCTGTGTCCATGTAGTTTGATGCTCTAAGTGTTGAAATGCTTGCAGAAATTAAAAGTGATTTCATACAACTCAAAGACCTCCAGATAGAAACAAAATCTACAGTCTGAGGTCACACATACTGAACAAATAATCCAACGACATTCACCTCAGAAACAGAGTAAGTATTGGCTTTTCCATGTTGTGAAGCTATTGTTATTTATGTATCATTTTTTTTTAGTTGCACTGAAAAAAATTTAGTGTGCAGCACAAAACTATTATGATTTACTGCTTTATGAAACACACACTCAGCAGGATGTTTTCCCAACCACTACAATCTTGACCTTGTCAAGTCTAAGGCTAACCATTATTTTTCCTGCATAACGCTTATACAACACCACATAGTAAACCTCTACCTTGAGTGGCTCTTGGATTTTGTATTGATTGAACATTAGTATTAAAAAAAATCTTTTTTCCCCCTTGTACTAGACTAACCTAAGTTTTGTAAATCTTGCTAAAATTTAACTTAGAATCAGGCAAAAAAACAAAACAGTATGTATTAGGTTGGTGTAAAATTAATGTCGTTTTCTCACATATGTTACTATGTGAGAAAACGACATTATTTTTGCACCAACCTAATAAAAAGGTTGTTTTTCTCTTGACACGACCATTACCATACGCTCCATCAGTAATTTTTAGTTTTACACAAGCTATTTTTAGAATTTTAATAAAACCAAACATATGAAAATGAAGTTTTTCCTCAATAATTTACAAAAAGGTGAAACGATATTTATTTATTCAATTGTTTATTTACAAGATTATTTTCATATAAGAATAATTTTCTATAACTATGAAAATAAATTTTTTATTCATAAAAATATAAAAATGTCTGAACTGTAAAACAACTAAATTTAAATGAACATCAGTAACTATAATTATAGATTTTGAAATAATGCATTTTTGAGCACTTCTTTCATTTGTTCTCACCACAAAAATTACCTTGAGAGAAAAAAATGTATAAATTCAGTTTCAAGTCATAGTTTTAGAATTCTGAAAATTTTTAAAACAATAAAAAGGAATATACAGTAATAGTGGCATCAAAAGAAAAACATCCTTTTGACATGTTTTTTGTCTTGTCCTAAGTTAAACTTTGACTAAATCTCTTCACACAACTCTTTCCCCACTATAATTATTTTCAGATTAAATCTAAGAATTTCTGTATTAAGCACATCAGATTATTTAAGCTCAGCTCCAGTGGCATTTAGATAATTGTCTTGGGAGAGTATCTTAAACAGAATTTGTTTATATTTCAGTACCAAAATCTGTTTATACTATGTACATTGTTCAAACTGTTGTCTTCATCCTTTATTGTCATATTCACAACGTTTCAGCCGTGTTTGCTCCAATCTTCTTCAGGTGATATACACTGGAATTTCAAAACAAAACCTTTATTTAGTCCACAGGAGTAGATTGTTCTAGTTCCACGTGCCATGCCTTTTCTGGATATCTCAGTTTCAGTTAATTCCCTTTAGTAACTCAACTCTCCAAGTTTGTGTTCACCTCTGCTGTGACCAGGTATTGAACTTACAACACTTTGGGTCAAGTCACTATTTGGTTTACTTCAACCAACGTTTATATCCACTTGGACACATGGCTCAGTGGATAAAAGCAAAAACATCATATGACAATAAAGATGAGGAGAACAGTCTGAAGAATGTACACAATGTAAATAGTTATGATACCCCATCTCAGAAATATAGACAGATACCAAAATCTGTATTTTAAAAATAAAATCTATGCACCGAGTTAGGTTTGAATTTTCTCAACTTGAATTTTAAACAACCATCACAGATCATACTGTGAGCTTCATGACTTATGCCTAATGATTTTAACCTATTTTATATTAATTCAAACCAAATCAGGACGCAAAAAAAAATATATCATTGTAGACAAAAAAAATTTATTGAGAAAACACAATAGATCTTATTCTGTATTCTCTGGAGCATTTTATATGTAAGCAATCTAATTTAATCAATGTATCCGAATTGTGAAATTTATTGTTTGCCTGAATTAACATGGATGTACTTGGCATGAAAAGTTAACATACATAGGAGGAGTAAGGATTGCTTTCTAAAGAAAGCTTGATACAAGCAGCAGTTTGAATTTGAATTCCCAACATAGAAAATTCAAAACATTCAAGCACACACACATGCAAATATTTATACTGTTATAAATTTTACCAGTATAAAAATGCAGTGAATCCTTCAAGCCCCAAAATGTGTCACAATTCAAATTTCAGAAAAATTAGCTCAACTATTTCAAAATCACAGTGCAAAAGATGGTTTTATAGTTTGAATAAATTTTTTCAAAGTATCAAATGTGCAAGGACAGATCAATTAGTCTGTAGCTGGAGATGTAAAAGTTAAATTTTATCTGAAATTTTCCCTGCATTGTTCAATATATGTGATTAATATTAAATGCATTAATATGGAAAGAAATTATACTTAAATATAAATATTTGTTATATAAAATAGATGTTTTTTTCTGGCTACAGACTTATTGATCATTTGAAGCAAAGAAAAGAGTACTGAACTGTTATGTAATACATTATTAAAATTTTGATCATTACTTT
The DNA here is from genome assembly GCA_963932145.1 of Acanthosepion lycidas. NCBI lineage: Eukaryota > Metazoa > Mollusca > Cephalopoda > Sepiida > Sepiidae > Acanthosepion > Acanthosepion lycidas. Next base: position 32,879,851 of record OZ010601.1, on the reverse strand, counting down.
TTAAAACAATAAACATTGCCAAAGAGTGAAGGTAATTAAAATAATAGCAGTGTCAAGGAAATAGCTGTCCTTTTGACATTCATTTTTTGTGGGCAGGATAGTCCAAGTTTTCCCCTTTTCTATTTGTCACTGGCCAAGATCAAAATATATCTATTCTTTTTTTCTCTTAATGAAAATAAATGGTTGATTTTCATCTTTGTGTTTCTGTTTGATGTAATTCTTTAACTAAATTATAAAGCTTTAAAAAATGACCAAGTTATTTTCAAATTGTTAACACTAAACATACATGCAAAGGAAAAAGAGAGAAAAGATGGAAAAAGTTCCATTTATATATGAGAGCCTACCATTTATGTTATTGATCATTTAGGGGTCATCTGAGATCAGTGAACTATAACAGGTGGTGAATTGAACCATACTAAATTAATTTCATATAGTTTTTGACATTTTACTCGATATAAGGCATATTGATTTATTGTTTCCCTGAGGGAGTGAGATGATACAAAATAGTCTGAACAACTAAGTATCAATACCACATTTTATGTAAAAATGCTTACAATTCTTAAAGCTTATTGATTAATTTTTAAAATTCAACATTTGACAGTTTTTGCTTTTTTTTCCACCCCAAGCACAGAGCTGCTAACATGCAAGGGGTTACTGAGTGTGAAAGCATATAAGAAAATCATTATTAAGTCACAAAAAAATAAAAGAATAAAAATAAACAAGACAGACAATAACAATTGACATTTCATTTAAATTTTTGAAGATCAAACTTGACTGGCAAGCAAGAAGCTGGAAGAGAGTTCCACAAGTGAGAAGTGTGAGAGAAGAAACTGTTAGGATAGAACTTACGGCTATATCTAGCCATTTCAAATGTAAAATGAAGAAACTTGGCTACCAATCTATTGCTGCACTTAAATTCTTAGAGTCTAAGTACCATAGAGGAGAATTCATTTGAACAATTACCATAAAAGTATTTATAGAAAAGTCAGAGGGAAGCTATGTTACAGTGGTAGGAAGTGACTGAAGCCAAGATACCAGCTCATGATCAATAACATTGCAGATTTTTCTTTGGATTTTATCAATGAGCACTAAATATAAGAAGCACCAGACCATATGTGGCAGTTATTAGAAAACTGTGAAAGATAAAATAATAATACTTGTAATAATAGATGCAACAGCTATTTATGTAGTAATACCTTTTAGATTGACATATTAGGGGGTACCAAAAAGTTCTCAGCTTGATCAAAATAAATTCTGATGTTTGGTTATTTTATCAAATTTTGGGAATTGGGTCGACTTGAGAAATTTATAGCATCACCTTGTATATGGGTGGTGAAACATTAGTACTTTCACTGCTGCATTTTTATAGCATTATTGCAAAGTTGTACTGGCTCATCTTGGAAAATATAGGAAATTGTAATAAATGGCTTTGAAGACACTGATGGTAATTTCCCATGGACTCTGCTATTTTGATTTTGATCAGACACTAGGCAATACAGATTAAGTTAAATGACACCCCTACCACCAAATACACAATATAATAAAAAATGTCACAACACAGGTTATATTGTATGTTACTATATGTTTATGCTGGTTTGGGAATAGTACTAAGCAGAAGTTAGAGTGAGTGGCCATGGTTATGTAAATAAATGGCAGAACTGCACAACAGAATTGATAGAGTTTGTAAATAGAAAAAAAAAGAAAAAGAAAAGAACAGGTCAAGAAATAGTATAAAGCAAGCAATTAATATATGCAAGGTAAAAATAATATGGCCAAAAGTTTACGAACTAAGAATTGGGATTGACACACGAGCAAATTTGGATAAATCAATGTAGCATTCTGATTTCAAGACAAGACAGGCTGGGATCGAGTCATGTCAAAAACCAAGAACTGGCTTGGCTAGGAAGAAATTCCAGCATGCATTTGTATGCTTCTGTCTGTAAATTGAAGAGGGGGAAAGTGTTTTGCCGCTATTCTTAGCCAGATTGGAACCAAACACTAGGACTGATATTGCATGTTTAAAAACTTATATACAGTGAGGAGAAAGAAATATTTGTACAGCATAAATTTTTTTATTTAACAGATTTTACAAAAGAATTTTATAATCCATACAATATTTGTATACCATGGCATAATGCTGCAATATGCAAAACAAATTCAGAAAAATTTGTTATATTAATGAAATTAAAAAATTTGGGAGGTGGAAAAAATATTTGTACAAAATTATAATACCTATTTGATACTTTGTAGCATATTCCTTACTCAATTCAACAGTAATCAGTCTCTTTCTGTATCTTTTAATCAATGATTTGCAAGTTTCCATTGGTATTTTACTCCATTTTTCTTTACATATTCTCTTTAGGCCAAGGATGTTTTTTGGAGCTCTTTTATTAACTTGAAATTTTAATAAATGCCAAAAATTTTCTGTTGGATTCAAGTAATGGCCATTCAAGTGTATTGACATTGTTTTCAATAAGCCATTTTTTTTCATAGATTTATCCATGTGCTTAGGATCAGTGTCTTGTTGTAAAACTCATTCATTTGGGAGTCCAAACTTTACTACTGACCCAAACAAATTAGAGTTCAAAACATTTTGGTATATTTTTGAATTCATTCTATCATCTATTATCTCTAAATTACCTGTAACATTAGCAGAACAACATCCCCAAACCATGATATTGCCACCACCAAATTTCACCATTGGGATTGTGTTCTTTGGTGCAAAGGCTGTGTTGTCTTTTCTCCAAACATGAGTCCATCAATTATGCCCAAATAGTTCAATTTTTGCTTCATCTATCCACAAAACACTTTACCAAAATGATTCAGGTTTATTCTTATGCTCAAGAATAAATATTAACCAGGTATTTCTACGTTTCTTCAATAGTAGTGGAGCTTTTCTTAGAGAATGTGATTTTAGTTGACTTTTACTTTTATGAAGTTCATTGCTTATTGTTCACTTCATAACAATAATACACAATGCTTTTAATTCTTCCTGTATTTCTCTGAATAGTTATTAGATTTTCTTGAATTTTGCACTGAATTCTTCTCATTGATCTGGGAGAAATCTTGTATGGTGCATCAGATCTCAATTTGTTCTCAACAGTTTTCACCTTTTTATACTTAGCAATAATGAAACTAATAGTAGTAAATGGTATATTCAGGATATCTGCTATTTTCCTAGAGCTTTTGCCTTCCTTCCAATTGTTTGATGATCAATTCTTTTTGTGAATTTTATAGTTCTTTGCTTTTCCCCATGATGATAATTATTGTGTATGATTTGTGTGTGAAGATAACTTTATATAGAAATGAATTGCAGAATGTTCTAGATTGTTCTGGTAATAAGATAATTGGAAGAATCTAGCAAATTCTTACAAAGAATTATGTAAATAAAGGTAATTTAAGCCATTTGATATTAAAAACATATTTTGTATGAATACTTTTTTTGCCTCAAAATTTTATCAATAACACATAATTTCATTTATAACAAAGTTTTCTAATTGTTTTTTGAATATTGCAGCATTATGCAGTGGTGTAGAAATATTGTATGGATTTTAAGTTTTTTCATAAGTTATAATGATGTTAATTAAAAAAATTTATGGTGTACAAATATTTATTTCCCCTCACTGTGTGTGTATGTATATATGTAAACAGGTATAAGTTTTGTAAAGATGTACAAGCACATCCACACTAATTATTGAGATTCAAAATGATTTGCAAGTGTGCTTTGTATTTTAGAGACATCATCATCAGTCCGATGACTGGGGGTTTATCATACAACTTTTGAACAACATACCGCATTTAGCTAAAGTGTCAAGATGACTAACACATTTTAGTGAAGTGTAAAAATTTGGATGCTGGCCAAACAGAAGTCAGTCTACAACTGAACAGAATGGACAGTACATTAAAATCAGCACTGATAAAGGTAAGAAATCAATAAGCAGTATGATCTTAGCCAACAGCAGAATGTGACAAAAGTCTAGAGAGGCAAACAAAATTAGTGAACCCAGGGGAGATTATGCAAATAGTGGAAGCAAAGTTTTATAGCAACAATATATTTTTTTCTTCTACCAAAAATCTAAAATACCATCTGTTGACAGATAACTCATGTCAGTCAATGCAAAGCTCAAACCAATTTATATCCATTTTCTATATACATATGGATATTATTAAAAATATATAAAATAAAAAATCTATATATTAAATATATGATTTTCTATATTTGATAATTTTATAAATTCTTTAATTTCTCTCTTCCATTTTTTGTTTGACATGGTACATACATTTATATATATTGTCTTTTTCTACAGGTTAACTCTGAGAAATTTTTCATACACACACACATATATATATATATATATATATATATATATATATATATATAATTATCCATAGACGGACTGTTTTGCTGTTTCACAGCTCAGTGTGGCTAGAAATCTGATCACTTCAAGCTGGGACTGAAACCCAACCAATTTGGCATCAGTCGGAGATTCTAACCCCTACCTATGCTATTAATACCCGGCAGAGAGAAAGGTGAATTTTTAAATATTTATTTTTTCATAAACACGCCAGTGACTGAGAGGACGCAATGCAACTTGGAGAGTCTTGCATTATCAGCAGTAATAGTAACAGTTTACACATATACGCTATATATATACACACACACATACCTGTGTGCGTTAAATTATGTGAAAGGATGTCCCTTGTCATAATCTGAATTTTGCACTAACATGATCTTTAAAGTTGTCTAAAGATTGCATGAGCATGAAACTCATATTATAACTAGGGCCATCCTTTCATGAGATTTAACATTGTTAAGCATTTTTTGCTCTGTCTAGGTAATCTAGGCTTTGAGCAGTGTAGGTAGATTTACGAGCAGTGTAGGTAAATTTACCTTTAGAACTTTTTTGTTTTTTCAGTATTGTCCTTTTTTTCGAGACTATCTCAATAAGAGTTTTAGGTTGTTGCAAATTGTCTGTTAGTTCCATCAAAGGCTTTTGTTTTTATATATATATATATATATAAAAAATCATAGTTTTACGGTATGTTAGTATAGCCTGACAATTATGTTTAAGCATAAAACAGACTGTTGCTGCTGGGTGTTGATTTCAATGTCCTATATATATATATATATATATATATATATATTTGTATCTATAAAAAAAATAATGGACAAAGTCCAACAATTATTTTAAGACATTTATGTTTATACATTATTTTTTTTATAGATACAAATATTTAAGTAAGTGCTCTGTTTATAATAAACAGTATTAACAACATTTACTGGCCTAAATGTCCGAGAAATTGTCATTGAAAATATGTGTACCCTAACAGTGTGACACTATTTAGGTCGCTAGAAAGAAAGAAGAAAAAAAAAAGAAAGGCGAGAATTAAATTTAGGTGATAAGAAGCCATCATGAAAAGGATACTAAGCGATGTTATTCTTTTTAAGAAAGAAAAATGCTAAAGGTTTATTCTCATTAGTGAGGAAAGTAAGGTCGTGGATGTTTCGGATTTAATCTGATTTATGTTACGGGGCGGCGAGTAAGATATATCCAATCTGCCAATGGCAATGGTAAAAATTTCAAGTTGGACAAGCGACCTCCAGCAGAATTCTAAAGAGATAAAAATAAAAATTAATTAAGCACGCACTGACCGAAAAACAAAATGCCCGCTGGACCTCCCACAGGGTGCTGGGAGATAAAAATTAATTAGGTCAAGCTTGACCGAAACCAAAATGTCCGTGGAACCACCTCCATGTCATTTGGGAAAAACACCTGTTTATTGTCAGGGCTGGCTATGATAGCAAAATTATTTTATCAGAACGAATAATTGGCACCAAGGTGCGATACGTCCAATTGACCACCCACTTGATAATTGGCGAAAATTTTGTTGACGAATTCCATATGATAAAGTCCAAGTGACATTTGGCTAAGATAAGAGTCTAAGGGTTTGTTGTCGGGCAGAAGGAAAGAAAGAGAAAGAAAAAAAAAAAAAAAAAAGGAATATATATTTTTTTTCTTTGAGCAAGATTTTTTAAACCGAGGCTAGTCTAGGCACACCCACACTGCTGGGCGCCCATTGGCTGAATGGTGGCGTGAGCGTTAGGTGGAGGTAATCATGTGAAGAAGGAGGGGAGGCCTGTTGGCACCCATTGAAGAGATCGGTATAAGATGCCACTGTGAAAGAGAGGGGAAACCCGTTGACACCCTCTGAGGGTATGGTGAGATACCAAGATGAAAACAGAAGGTGGGAGGACGAAAAGACTTCCAAAAATGGAAAATAATAAATTTTCCTGACCGAAAACAAAGAAGTGGATTGTGGATTTAGAATTATCAAGGAACCTCAAACCCCGACAAGCCCACCCAGGTTTTGGTCAGCATCCATATAAGCAGAATCGCAGCGAGTGAAAAGCAGTTCCAGTTAGGTTCGCAGTTTGAGTTGCAGAGTTAGTAGCCTCGCAGGAAGCTGACTGAAAGATTCCACGCAATTCTGAACTCAATTTCTAAGCCAAGAACAATTTATTTTTGAAGAACGACTTAGACTCATACCACCAAAACAAGTTTTACGAATATCGCCTGAAGATACACCAAAAACCAGTTCCTTGAAAAAAATAACAAGATGTTAAGACTCGCCTAACAAACACGAAGTGTTACAATCCATATATTAGCGGTTTGGGAGAAAAGACGCAGTCCTGTATTCAGAAACCAGATTTAAAATATTGTTATCCTTTTTTAGCACATTTGAACTTTTCGAGTTATTATTTTATTTTCTTTTGCATATACTTGTGTGGTGTTGCCCTTGTCTGGACTCAGCTTGCATAATGGCCCGGCGACTAATTGATTTCGTCTACCTAAGATCAAATCACAACGTGAGTAGGTTAGACAAAACAGTTACTTCGGTAACCAGACGTTGGAGGCGAGCTGGGAACGACAAGGCTGATACCGAATCTAACCAGGTTCCCATCCGAATCACTAAAAGGTTAGAACGTCACATGTGGTGCCGCGACCAATACCAAGCCAGTTGGTCGTTACAGGACTGGATAGCACGACAGACATGGCCAGGCAGACGTCACATTTGGCGCAGCGACACCCGGGGGACGTCACAACAGGAATCGAACCTGTATCCTATATGGAACTGTCATATAGCCTGATGTGCTTTTATCAATTTCACTAAAGAGGAGCGTTTTGGTTAGCAAGGTCAATTTTACTGTTTTTAAACTACAATTTTCCATGATTTTATCAAATACATTCATATCTGCTTTGATGTGTATCCAAATGTAAACAAATCACATCACACATTATGAAATGGATAAAGTCTGACAATTATTTTAAGAGATTTTTATGTTTATACATTTTATTTTATTTTTTTTATAGATACAAATACTCAAGTATAAAAAAATGTCTTAAAATAATTGTTGGAATTGTAAGAAAGATTTAATACAAAACAAAACAATAATAAGCTAAAGCTTGAAGGAGGAATTTACTTTATCACCTGTAATAATTGCCACAAAGAATATATAGAAGAAACCTCAAGGAATTTAAATAAAAGCCAATATGGACACAAAAGGGATATTTTCAAAACACACTCAATGTATTAATGGCTCACCATAATGTGTCTGACCATAATTTTAATTTAAAAAATCCTACTTTAATTAAAAGACAAAACAATTTACTAAGATGAAAATGTATTGAAAGTGCTTTAATCACTAGATCATCCACAGTAAATTTATGTCCAGGTTCTTACACTTCATCTTTTTGGGGAGACCTGTTATCACATTGTGGAATATTTTATAACAAAAGTGATGGAAACAAACAAAAAGTAAAAGAAACTAAATAAAATTGGCTAAACTATATATCTAAAACATATCTAAAAAAATAAATAAAATTAAAAATTTAAATTAAAAATTTCAGTATCCCCTCTCTTTCTTGTGCATGTGTAATCATGTCAACATAAACAACACTTTAATTCAATGAAGTCCTAAAGGATGAAACACATCACATGAAAAAATTTTCTACTTTGTCACATATGTGTGTGTGTGTGTGTGACATAAATTTTTTCTTCATAAATATATCCAAAAGATATAAGTAAAATGAAACATTTGATTAACACAATAAGCCATATACCTGAATAAATTATTTTTATGTGCTCCTTTAGATCATAAAAGCCTTTGACTCACCGATTTTGTTAACTTTTCTATTTCTTGATGTTAACATTAATAGTGACATTTTACATCGCTTGAATATTATTTTCCCTTCTTGTATATTTCTCTTTTAATGATGGGTCACAAGTTTTCTATTGGATTAAATATCTGGAGAGGATAGGGAGCCATGCTATTAATTTGGTGTCTTTGAAACCATTTTTTGGCAAGGTGGGTAATAATCAGCTTTGTATGATGTAAAGGAGAATTGTTATGCATGAATATTACTCTTTAGCTTAAACCTTCCTGGTTTTGACTTGTACCACTCATAAAATTGAACATACATTTTTCTGTATTTATTTTGCCACCATCATCAAGGAACCTATTTTGAAGGAACTTTGAAAGAACCTGGAATTATACTCCTTAGTCCAAAACATTATGCTACCCTATACCATTGTCTTCTATGTTAGTGTGACTATTTTCAAGAAGGACAGACTTTGCAGACTAGCCATCATTACGTCATTATTTTTGCACCAACCTAATAAATAATAAAATTTTATGCCGCCAAGTAAGTTACTGGAAATTTTCCAATATAAATAAATATGATAAGCTGAAATTCAGATGATATATTTATCATATAAATTCATCCTGAAGATTTTCTCAATATTGGTTGTTTAATAATATCTTATATAAAAGGTTTAAATTGTTTAATGGAAAACTTATACAGGTTTGAGTGTTTATGTAAATGAACAGACACATTTTCTTTCTGACAATGATTTCAAATAAATACCTCAGCATATAAAGAAAAACCACTAAATACAGAAAGTTTAAAATTTCTGTTATAAAAGTTATATAATTATGACCTCTGACAGCATTTGAACCATCATTCCCTTTTGAAGGTGAAACCATCATGCTTTTGACCACTCAGCTATGGAGAACTTTATAGTCAAGCAAGGTTCTATTTGTCTTAATGCACATTCATTCATTCAGATTTCCTTGAAAGCCATATCTGCTCAGTTTCACATCTGAAACGTGAACAAAGTAATTTCTAAAGAATTAATGGATTTTATTTTTTTAATCCAACATATTTTTTATTACTTCAAACATTATTTTTAGTGGATATGAATATTTGAGTATATAGTCTGTTATATATATATATATATATATATATATATATATATATATATGTGTGTGTGTGTGTGTTAGTTGGATATAGAATCCTACTGAAAGTGGAGAAATCAAAAATCAGTTTTCCACTTTGACCTCTCTCTCTCTCTCTCTCTATATATATATATATATATGTGTGTGTGTGTATTCAATCTTAAAAATTTAAATGCAATGTCAATTGTTAGCTACTGTCTTCCTGATTACTCTTCTATTGTTTTTGCTCCTTGTTTCATGTTTTTTGTTTCTTAATTCTTTCATACCCAGTAACCCCTTGTATTTTTGTGGTTTTACTGCCTTGCTTGGGGTAAATACAATATATCTATCTATCTATCTATATATATATATATATATATATATATATATATATATGGCACTGTATTTCAGATATGGCATCATTGACAGGAGTCATTTAATATCCATAAAATATATACAGGTTCAGATTCCTATAAGTAAAAAAATATATTACATCTGTGCATGTATACATGCCATTGAGGAAAAGGTTAAAGGTTACAAAAAAAGAAACCTATTTATTAAATTTGAGTGGCAACATTTAGCTGTTCAATTTTTTGTGATTTTTTTCTCATTGACATCAAATTTAATAAACATGTTTGAAGAAATTCTATTTGTCTAAGTATACACACACACACACACACACACAACTTTTTAAATTACTTCATTTGAATCATAGCAGCATAGAGGACCGTTGTACTAATCTTGTGTCATTCTGCTTCCTGCTGACTAGTCTTATTATACAATGATTTAATCCTAAGTGATTTTAGCATGATTCAGACAAATTATTCAACAGTTGTTTAAAAAAGAAAGATTTCTATCAATGAAAACCCTTTCTCCCCCCCCCCTTCTAGGTATTGGTCAAAGATCTCTTTTAATCAATAGAAATAAGTGATTAAAATAAGTCTTCTGTATATTTAAATTTGTAAAGATTTAAAAGAATTATCTTAGCTAAAAGAAAAATCACACCTCTCCAAATATTCACATCAACCAAATTAAATAGAACATCATTAAATTATCATAAAAGTTAAAACAAAATATCAAACTTAAACTTCAATTTAAAGCCATTAAAATCATTTTAATAAAAAGAGATCTTGTGTACTTGTAAGCCTCCTGATTTGAAATAATTAAATACAGTGTACACACTTATGCGAGTGCAACAACAATTGTAATTAATGAAAAAAGATTTATATTTTGTAAAGTGAAAAAGTGGCGGATTGATATTTACATAAAGATAGAACAACAAAAGACATAAAAAATAATTCAGATTAAAAGAGGAGAGAGTGTTATAGGAAGGAAATAGAGAGGAAAACTCAAAGAAACAAAGAGAAAATTAAAAAGATAGAGAAAGGTGTAGACAAATACAAGAAATAATTATTTACATTGACATCATGGAGAAGAAATCAATCAGTCGATTATACAAAAACTGTCAATTACTGAGAGTGAAAAAAAATTGAGAAAACATTGAGAAAAAGACAATAAAAGAACAGGGTTCAAAAAGACAGAAAATGATGATTGACATTGCATTTAAATTTTTGAAGATTGTAGTTGATTTATTTATTTATTTTTATTTTTTTTTTTTTACAGCTTTCAATCCATTGTGGATTATTTAAATCTGAAACATATTTTGGCTTGTAAGGATATTTCCTTTTTTGTGAATGAATATTGCATTAACATTTTTTTGAGAATAACAATTTCCAGATACAAGTCCTACAAATTAACCCATAGTTAAGTGAAGGAGATTGATTCATACCTTTCCCAAGGTTATTTGTATGCAAGTGAATTTTAAGAAACCCAACTAGAATTCAAACTCTGCTCTCCAATTTCTCATTCTGAGCCATCATCCATTACACCATCTGCACATCTTAGTTGACAGCAAGGCAAGATGATGGGAGAGAGTTCCATAAATGAGAAATGCAAGAGAAGAAACTATTAGCATAGAAATTATGGTTACATCTAGCTATTTCAACAGTAAAATGATGAAACCTAACTGCCAATCTAATACTGTGCTTAAATTTGTAAAAAAAAAAAATTAAAGCAGGAAAATATTTATTAAAAAAAGCACAAAGAAGGTATGTTATAGTGATAGAAAGCCGAGGCACCAGATCAGGACTGATAACATTGCAGGTTGTTTGGATTTTGCCAAGAATCTCTAGCTATATAGCAGAAGCACCAAACCAGATGTGGCAGCAATATTCAATGCATAGATGAATGGTAGACCTATAAACATACAAGATAGATTCTGTCAAGAAAAACAGTGTAATAGCAGCCTTACTATTAATAAGTAAAAAGTGAAATTGACAAAACAAATGGAATTAAGACATAGTTGAGATAAGTGAAAGTGTTTTATTTCTCATGATTTACAAAGTTTGATAATTTGCTCCTAGCCTTGGTTGGCAACCAGGATAGAAGAAGGACAACTCTGAATTCAAAACCTGAAAAGAACTGTTTAGAGACTTTGAGGCACACTCTGCACCATTTCTCTGTTATTTACTTGTTCTGAAAATTGTGGCTTGTTCAAAACTAACCTTCACTACTATAATCAAATCATGTGAGGGTAGTCTGGCAGCTGAACTGTTAGGACTTCATATATCAACATCAACAGGAGAATTCACTATATATATGTGTGTGTGTGTGTGTGTGTGTGTATTTGGGCAGCAATCCCTCTTTTATACCAGTGTAACATCAATCTTCTAGATAAGCATGTAGTGGCATGTCCAATACTTATTTATAAATGTTGTTTTTTATCAGGAACACAGTTCCTTAAAGGACATGTGAATTTATCTTGAAGACTCGTGTTATACCTCTCTGACCATTGTTCAATTAAAACACCTTTCAAACCTACCAAACTCCATCTGCAATATATTTGTAGAAATTCAAGTATAATAGCCTCATTCACATGTAAAAAAAAAAAAAATAAAAAATAAAAAAAAAAATAACAATAATGGAAGCACTAATAATAAAAAAAAGCCAACACTCAATAACATCAACTATGAATATGGCCACAATGTGCTGACCATGTTTGGAAAATAAAAAGGATTCCCATCACTCTAGGAACAGATATAAAAATCTACACATTCAGTTAAAAATAAAAAAACATTCTTGATAATGGTTAATAGAACAGCCAAAAGCGGTTAGATATATAGAACATTCAGATGGTTTTTATGCACTTTATGCCCAGCAAAAAAAAAATCACTTATATGACCACAAGAAAAAATGAATAAAAAGCTTAATCACAAAACCCTGTCAATTGTCTTTAATGAATGACTGTCAGTTTTCTATGTGCTATATGTACATTCTTCAGCATTGGTTTACTTGGTGAGTATATTTCATGTATTCACCAGCTACCTTCATTATAACATCTTGGGCTAGCCAAGTCGGTATAAATGCCAATGTCACTGAAAGGACCAATGCTGAGAATGGATGCATTGCACACAAGAAACTGACAGCCATGGTCAGTCAGACCAACACTGGGATGCTTAAATTTTAAACTTTTAAATCATTTTTTTTTTATAGGTGTATCTGAGTATATAGTCTAGTTAATTTCATTTACTTTCTTTTTGTTTATGTTTTTATCTCTTTTGTTATCAAGTCTCTCACATTGTGATAATAGAAAATCTGCCAAGAAAGGTGAAATGTTGGAAAAACCTGAACACAAAAAAAAAAAAAAAAAAAAATTAATTTAAAATTTCAGCATCTCAACATTTTCAGTGTTTCATAATTATAACCAATGTTTGCTTTTTTATATATTTTCCCTCCCTATTGTGTACATGTGTAGTTACACCAACAAAAACATTACTTTAGTTTGATGGTGTCCTAAAGGATCACACCAAAAATATTTTCCACTTTGTCATTAATTTTCCTAACATTGTTTTGGTATATAAAAAAATTATATTTCATCATCTCCCATATGAGAATGACAGATGTAAATACAAAAATAATTAGTAAATATAGATAGAATATAGACAGCAGAAAGAGAGCAAGAAAACAGAGATAAATAAATTTACAGATAAAAATATACTAAAATAAAAGGAAATTAACTAACTGAAAATAGATAAACAGTTTGATATAGTTAGATTATTATATATATTTAGAATAGTCCAATGATTTCTATATATTTTGCCCTGATATTAGAAATCATGTTCAGTTGTATCTATGAAGAAAAGAATTCTGTTCAAATAACAATTTTTATTTCCATAAAGAAAAAGAGTAAAAGCAGAAACCATTTGTCAGAAGAAAGAAATAGACAAAACCAATGGCAAACGTATTTGTCTTTTGCAACATATTTAAGAAGAATAAAAAGAAAAAAGCATTCGAAGGAAAATATAGAGAAAAGCCAAAATATAGAAATTGGAGGCAAAGTAGGAAAAAGAAGACAAAATATAATGGAAGGGGAAAAAAAAGAGAAAAAGAGAAAAAGAGAGTTGAAAATGAAAAAAGAAAAAAGAATTAAAGTAGAGAATTAATAAAAGACAAAAGGCAAGCAATGTCCTAAAATATTGTATTTTTTGTATAATCTAAAGAGAATCAGTTTTAAAATAGAAACATTTTGAAAAGAAAATGACCATGTTAAAAATATTGCAATCAATGTATACATAAATCAGTGTAAATTTGTCCAAAATAATTTCAGTTCAAAGAAAATTATTTTGAACAAATCGACCATGGAAAGTTTAATGATAAAGTGCCACATCTTTTTGTGCCAGTTGAAGGGTGAAAAGGAGAGAAGGAAAAAATAAAGGAATGTTGATTGTCAAAGATGTAGATAAAGAAGGTGAATAAGAAAGGAGCAAAGAGGTTGAGAGGAGGTAAAAAAATTAAAGAAGTTTAAAATAATGGAGTTAGGTGTACAGTAGAAACATCCTGAAAGATGCTAAAAGGAGAAAGATGCAAAAAAGAAAGAAGGAAGAAAAGTGAAAAGGAAAACAGAAAAAAATGACAAGAAGGGATAAAGAAACAGTTGACAAGAAAATGGAACAAATGAAAACAAAAATGAATAACAAGGTAAGTAAAAATTAACAGAGGCAAACAAAAATATGTCTTGTGCACATTTTGGATTGTGTTTCCACATGAAAAGTCTAAATGGATGCCACAGAGATTAAGCCTTATTCCATTGAGAAGCGAAGAAAAACTAATTCAAAAGGAAAGATGGAAGCAAGACAGATTTATGTCTATATACAGAGATTATAAAACCAGGCTGACATATGGAAATAGTTTCTCTGCATATACACAATAAATAATATTCACTGCAAGATCTCAGCTGCACTTCAATCATTTTCTTATAAGCAAAATATTATGCAACAGAGTAGAAGATGACTGACTCAGAGATTTGAAAGTTCATCTTAAATACATGCTTCTTGAAGTTTTCACCACACTTTTGTCAAGTAAGAGTTGCAACTCTTACTTGACAAAAGTGTGGTGAAAACTTCAAGAAGCATGTATTTAAGATGAACTTTCAAATCTCTGAGTCAGTCATCTTCTACTCTGTTGCATAATATTTTTGCTTATAAGTTATTCAAGGAAGCTCTGAATTCAGAGCTTCCTTGGATAACTTTTTCAACAGCAGAATGCAATATAGTAAAAACATCTATTTTAAAGGCCAATGCTTTAGGATTTATGAATCAGTGCTGTAAATCATTAGCAGGTGTGATACACTGAGCAAGTGTAAGTGGAGGGGACACCTAATGCAGAGGGAGGAATTTTATTGCCTTTCCTATATTTCCAAAAGCATTTCACATATACCAACATAATTTCAGAAAAGAACAAAAAAAATAGATGGCTATAGATCATAATTATAAATGAAAACAAAAAAAGGCAGGCTAAAGATAAAAATGTCAAAATACTGAAGATAACAGCCTCTTTGAATTTTATTTGGGAAACAGCTCAAATTTCCTTAATGTAAAAGATTCAAACAGGAATAGAAGGTTGTGTGTAGGAGTAGAGAATTATTTTTAGTCAGCACTAAACATTAATTTACATTCCAAGTAGCCTCTTGTCATGGCTTATCTGGAAAAGAGATTTCAGTTGGCTGTACCAAAAGCCCCAGAATCAACAGTTAATGAAAAGAATCTCAAAATACAAGCAGGATCATTTTCAGAATTTTGAGTTGTGAAAAATTATCAGAATTCTACTTGTTTCCCATTCTTAAACTTTATTTGAATTTTTTCTACTTGAATAAATCAGTCTTTGAAAAACATGACTAGTTAAAAAAAAAAAAATTAAGAATAGATCTTCAGTCAGTGCAACATTAAAAACATATTTGACACAAACAAAAAAAATTATCAAATAAGAATCATGAGAGATAAATCATTTGAATATTATTATTACTTAGTCATCACCTTAAAAATTAATGACTTATTTTAAAATAATCCTTATGGACATAATATACCCAGCAATGAGTTTACAGGCAGCTCAATGGTTAGTAATTTAGTATTGATGTGTACCAACTGTACATAAACTAATGAACATAAAAGACAAATCAAAAAGAAAGCAAAGAGTACTGGATTGCTATGTATTATCCAACCTATTATATAGCAGTGGATGCTGGACAATCTCCCCATAGATGAGGAGAAAACTAGAGGCAGCAGAAATGTGGTTCTACAGAAGGATACTGAAAATTTCATGGATGTAGTGAAGTCTTAAAAAAAATGACAAAAAAAACAAAAAAAAAACACTTATACTCAGAATCAGGAAATTTAGCTGAAATTCTTTGGACACAGAATGAGGAAGGAAGGCTTGGAAAACTTAACCGCACAGAGCATACTGAGGGCGAGAGAGATATGGAAAGGTAGAAATTCACTTACCTGATGGCTTGTGCAAATGGATGGCAGAATGGGTTGTTAAGAGTCTTAGCAAAGGGAAAAAAACTGCTAAGATCTATACAAGAGAGAAAGTTGTGAAGAACCATGATCATATATGTCCTGAAGGGATATTGCACATAGAAAAAAAACCTTAATAAAAATGATTGTTAAGGAAACTTCAGACAATGAGAAGAGGCACTGTCCAGTTCTTTCAAAGTTGTTACTCATTTTTCTTGTCATGTGATCTGAACATCCAACCAAAACCCTCTATTTACTTCTTATCAATACCTTTCACCCAGGTTTTAAAATAACCCTCAAATCACTAAAATAATAATTTTAACAAAGTATAAAGTCTTATAATTGAGATTTGTCAAATGCCTACACATTTTTCTTTTTTACTGAGCAAAACCTCCTCTGATTAAAAAAAACTATAAGTAAACTAATTACAATGTTCAAAAATGTATTTTTTTCTCATTGGCTTTTTGTTTTAGTTCCTTTTTCTGCTTTAATAAAAGTAATGAATGTTTTTTCCTCTCACTTCTAAGCACAATTGAAAAACTTTCCTCTATTTTGAGTTCCTAAAACATAACCATGTAGTTTTTTCAGTCAAACCAAAATTAAAGAAAAAAAAGTTAAGGAAAACTTATAATTTTCAAATCAAAACATAATAAGATTGGGTAATTATTTTTATTGCTTAAAATTGCATATAATTGCATTTTTAATTCAAGAAAAAGTATTATTCTTTCCAATGTAGAAAATTTAATTTTTAATATTCTAGGCAGTATGTAAAATTTTTCTATGATTTTCCCTTCTGAATATTTAAAGTATATAGTCAGACATAATATTTTTTAATATATCTAAATGCAATATTTTTATATAGCATTATCAGAAAATGTCCATGCTGAAATTGTACCATTTAAATGAAATGTATGTACAACAAACACTCACTAATTAGAATCCAGCTTAATGAATCAGTCTACCAGTCAAATTCATGCTATTTACTCATGTTCAATTATTATGCAAGATTTTGTAATGTGTTGGAATGATTCTGGGATATATAGAATAATTAACAAATTCAAGCAACTTTTCTGCATCAAATTTTGTTTGAAGTTCAGCAAATCTGATAGCAAGACACACAAAATGTTTTTTTCAGGTTTTTGGCAAATATCCTGTAGTTTGAACACATTTTTGAGTGACACATGTCTATCAAAGTTGATTAAATGTTGGTTCAAGATAACCAATCACCATCACTTGTGTTAATTATATAAAATAAACAAAATTTCTGCATTTCTATTGGCTGTAATTTTCATATTTGATTATTGAAATCTTTACCGATATATTTTGTTCATTATATGCTTATTCTCAACAACAAATCAATAGACTTACAAAGAGAAAGGTCTTGTATCAACAGGTGTTTGCTAAACAATTACTTAGTAGGTGAAACAGATATTAATATATAACTAACAAGCCATCAAAAACATATTATAACATCTGTTCATTTTATTGAAAAAAAAAATTACAAGGACCACTGAAAAGTTCTTGAACTGATCCAGAAGAATAACTGAAAGCAATGAAGTGGAAATGTTATTCCACAATTCATATATTAACTCCAAGTTCATTACACGTAGCATATTATTTCTGAAGTTTCTTTAACCCTTAAAAAATGCTATTTAATAGCTGAAATACTGATTTGGTGAAGAACTTTTCAGTTCCCTCATATAAAGTTGACCACCCAAGAACTCTTGCTATTCAAAAGCATATATTGACATTTTGCATATGAATTTATTAAAAGCTTTCTATATCTTTATAGATAACAACCCAATAGTATTTTCAATCTTGTCCAACACAAACACACTCAGAAACACACTAAAAGAAATTCATGGTCATAGTATATAATGTTAAAGAATACTTGGTGGAATTGAATAAGTTAGTCAAAAATATCTTTTTTTACATCTGATTTTAACTTGAAGACCAACAATTAGAATCTGAACAAGTCACCTTAAGAAGGTTAGTGATGAGACAAGTAAAAATAGATTTTTATAATCTTTTTTATTTTGTAGTGTTAACATTTGATTTCAGCTAGAAGTGGTTACCTCAATCTTAAATAAACTGAGAAAGACACTCCAGTGTCACAAGATTGGCCTGCCCAAAGCCCTGATTTTAACATAATCAAACCTATGTGGAGAGAGTTGAAAACTTGGGTGTATAGCAAAAGCTAAAGAATTTGCAAGAGTTTTGGGTTGATTCCATTCAACTTGACAATAGTCAAGACGAACATTACTGATGAAGACAATTTTTTAAAAAATTGTATTCCTTCATTCCACATTGAGTTGAAGTTATAGTTTGTGCCAATTGAAGCCATATTAAATACTGACTAAAACTTTTCTTCTTCATACTGTGCCCCTTCAGGACATGGAAAATCATGGCTCCCCACAATTTGCTCTCCTTTGTAGCCCTTAGTAAATTTGCCTTTTTGCCATATCTCCTAAACCCTGTTCTGCCACCCATGTATACAAAGTTATGGAGGCTATTTGCTACTTTCCTCTGTCCCTCTTGCCTTCAGTACCATGTGTTTCAAATTTTTTAAGCCCTCTCCATTATGTGCCCTAGAAATTTCAACTGTTTCTTTCTTGCATGTCCCTAAATATATAAATAGATTTTGTGCAATTTTAGTTTTCCTTCCATCAATAAAAGCAGTTAATTTTACATTTCCCAGGGCTCGTTTTTGTATGCCTTATTTTCAGTCTCACAATGCATTCAGGTTAGTTTCACTCCACACACTGGTGCACTGTGATTGCAACAATTTGCATCACAGTCATGAATCACCACAGATGAGTACATTGCTGAATATTTAAGACTTAGTAAAAAAAATAAGCGAATTCATTTTTTGGCTAGGTGGCTCATTTCTTCTGCTCACAAATATATATGAAGAGAGAAATTTTATATATTTATGATTAATATGAATATAAAACTTGTCACTTAGCTGATTGATGTTATATTCAGAGTTTCATAGACAAATCTTTGTGTAATTATTCACACATCAGGAGGTATCAGCAAATGTCTGTCAATTTTTTTGTTTTCATTATTTTTATATTAAGTTAAAAAAAATGTGTTTTTTATTGAAGTTAGGTTAATTTTGCTTCTTCGTGTGCATGTATCGGCACATGTTTATGTGTGCATGTGCACATGTGTAGGATGTGCTGGTTATGTGTATGCATTATATAAACAGTTACTAGTAAAATGTATGAGAATATATATAAAGGTGTGCTCTGAAAGGTGTGCTATTTATTTTCACAGAAGCCACAACATGGAAAAAAAAAAATGCTCTATCTAGCTTTGTTAGATATACATTACTGTTACCACTGCATTACTGTGCTCACATATACTGGTTAGTTTCCATAAATGTTATGTCAAGTGTCAGTGAATGTTAACAGGTGCAACTTATTTTCCATGGAGGAATTCAAATGTTGCATCAGTGCTTTGTAAGCACTTTCATGTCCCAAGGACCCAAAATTATGAGTTATTGATGGTTTAATTGCTATTGACCTACCATCAACACCTGCCTCTACTATCATAAGCCAACATAATAAAATAGTAGGCATTACAACCAACACCTTTATCCTCCACTGGGCTATGTGTCCATGAGAATAAAAGCATTGATTGAATCCAGTGACTTGAACCAAAGAGTTGTGAATTCAATACCTGGCTACTGCAGTGGTGAACAAAAATGTGGAGAGTTAAGTTAAAGGGAGATAACTGAAACATCTGGAAGAAGCATGGCACATGGAACTAGAACAATCTACCCTCATGGACAAAATAAAAGGTTCAGTTTGAAATTCCAATAATCTGAAGAAGGTCAGTCGAAACATCATAAATATGGCAACAAAGATGAGGACAATAGTCTGAATAGTGTAAATTCAGTAAATAAAGAACTTTTTCTATACACTTAATAGAGGCCTCTGCATTTTTCAATAAATCAATGCAAACATCTGAAATTGCTTATAATCATGACATTTAATCAATTGATTTTCAATAGGAAATTTTTCCGTTAAATCACTTGCTATCTTCAAACAATAAATGATGCATTTTACTGAAATAAGATACGAAACACGGTACTTTATTGGCTTAATTTTGTCACCAGTTTACATCTTACAAAAGTTTTACAAACACACTATGTGAAATTTTATTTGCAAGTCAATGGTTTTTAAAATAAAATTGGTATTAATATTGGTAAAATTTTTGGTATATGGTTATATGAGTAATGAGTCATTTGAGCTTTTGTTTATCATGCCGATCCGTAATGAAAATAAAGAAATAAATTTGGGAAATAGTTTTGAGGATACAAAGTCACATTGTTTTGTTTGAATAAACGCTTTAGCTTAGATCTTCTTGATTTTGATTGGTACCACTCAAAAAGTATCTTATGATGCAAGAACTTAAAATAATTCTCTGCATTTATCTAGATACCAACTTTGAAGGAACCAATAATTTCACTGCTTATAATTCTAGCCCAAAGCATTACTCCACCTGCTCTCCATCATCTTCTAAGTCATGTTAGTTGACCATTTCAATGAAGGGCTAAATCTCTAGTTCAAACATCAGATTCATCCAATGTAGCTCTACATTCATCATTAAAAATTACTATTGAGAAAGCAGCTTCCATGTACTTTTGTGACCAACACACATTTATTTGCAATATTTGATTATTGGGCTCTTCAGCCTTGGTTGGCTGCCATATAGGGGGACAGATATCATGGAACAGTTCAGTACTCTTTTCTTTGTATCTAACAAAGTTTTCCTGTCTCTTAATACATTGCTTAGCTTTTGTAAGACACCTTTAGTGTTGCACTTTCTGTCCTCTGTTGGAACACTTCCCAGATATTTAAATTTTTGTACTTGTTTAATCTTGATATCTCTAATTTGTAATTTGCATTTTGGGCTCATTTCAGATACAAATTAAATCATTTTTATTGAAATATTTTATTGTTTCTTTTTTTTTTTTTTTTGCACACAGTTTTCTGATTAAAATTCCTATTACATTTATATGTAATGTTTTTAATGCCTTTTTTTATCAAATTAAGATCAAAAGAATCGAATACTTTTCTTTTTCAATTAAATAAAATTTTTTTATAGTCATGTTCATCCTGTGCAAGGCCTGTTAGGCACTTGAGGTAGAGGGTTACAGAGTAAAAGTCACAGTTTATGTGGATATGTGATGAAGATAAAGGTTAACCCTAGATGTGAACAGGTTAAGATTGTAATGATTGAGAAAATATCCTCTTGGGAGCTGGTTCCACAGAGCAGTAGTTCACAGGAAGCTGCTGCTCGAGTGGAACTTTGTTCTCACCAATGAAAAATGAAGGGAATGAAAGTGGTTCATTATAATGTGTGTGGCATAGCAGGTTTTAGACATGAAGTTAGAACTGTTTAGATTTTTTACATATGCAAATAAATAAATAAAAGATAGTACTTTATAATTAGCATTTAATAATAATCTCTTAAAATAATATTTTGATTTCTTTTTTTTTTTTAACCTAGAATAGCATGAATGCAGACCCCAAAATATTAACATTCAGTTATCAATCACCCAGATATTTTTTTTTTTTTTTTTTGCATACCCTAAGTTAGCATATTTCAAGGATACTTTAATTGAATACCTCTGGCTATAATACCCGGTTTCAGCTATTTAGCATTTACATAGAGACATACAAAATCAGACTTTAAGCATTATATAGATTAGTCATGGGCAAACTGCAGCCTGAAGGCCACATGCAGCCTGACTGGCTTTCTGAATGGCATACATAATTTCATTAGGAAAATAATGTTTATTAAAACTGTGTATTGTTTTTTGTTCACACTTGTTCCCTCACACCATTTCATAAATGACCATATTCAAAAACAATGATTAAGTTCAAGGTTTCCTTAAATTCTGTAACCTTTCATTGAAAATAACGTTTTCAGCATTTTAAACCATTGGTGATTTTCACTAAGAAAGATCATGTATGTAAACATCTTTTGATTCAGAAACAGGAAGTGTTCATAATTTTTTTTTCCTCAAAAGAAACATTTTTATTTAAAAATTATTATTTTTATTTTAAAATGAATAAATTAGAAAGAAATCACATGCAACAGCATGTGTTAATCACATGGCCATCAAGACTTCAGTTTAAAAAAAAAAAATATAAAGAATTTTCCCTATTTCTAAAGCAGATGCTTACACGTATGATCTTCTGTACTGAAAATGGCTGCTGTATTATCAACAAAAAAATTACCTAAAATTCTTTTAGTAGTGCGACCTTACTTATGATGAACTATATCTCATGTATCTCACTGCTCGTAAAAAGCTGTTCATGCCTGATGCAGATTCATTGATGGTTGTATTGAAAGAGCCAATCCTTTGTTTTTCTTGAGTGAGCAACACTGACAACAATAAGAATAAGGTAAATTATATAATTTTCTATAAATTAGTGACTTTTTATGAAATAAAAAGTAAACTTGTGCTCCCATTTTCTTTCTGAATTTTTGGGATGAGGATTTTTCATTATTTAAGCAAATCAAATTAAATAAATTAAATTAAAATAAGAATTAGATTAAATAAGGTGTTCAGTTTGAAATTCCAACAATCACCTTATGATGAAGGTCAGAGGGCACAATAGCCAAAATGTTGTGATCGCAACAATGATGGGAGGCATGTGTAAATAATGTAAAAAATTAAAAAAAATTGTGGTCTCATGTTCTATAACTAAGTTAAAAACAAATAATGACAATTTCATTTTTTTTTCTTTAATCAATTCACCCCAAACAAGGCAATAATGCCACTAAGACACAAGGAGCTACTGAAAGTGAGAGAGAATGATAAGACTTAGAAGCAACTGGAAATCAAATCCTAAACAGGAAACAAGGAACAAACCTTTACACCTGTTTAAAAGCCCAAGTAGGAGTGTGAACGAGATGATAGGCAAACCTATAGATTCCTATTGAGGAAAAAATAAATAAATAAAAAATAAATAGTAAATAAAGTTTCAGAGTTTAGACTGAGATGTTAGAGGTATAGAGTGGAAGTAGAGTTTAGAAAGAACTGGAAACCGAACCCTAAACAGGAAACAAGAGATAAAACTCTACTTCTGTTCAAAATATCACAATGGAAGTTACCAAATTAAAGATATGAAAAAAAAATGTTGAATATATTCTATCCTTATAGCCTGTAAATTTACAGTATTATTGAGGGAATTGCTACAAAAATTACTACATTGATTAATATATGACTATTATTTGAATTAAAGGAATCCCTCAATTAATGAGCATTTGATTCATGTGTTTTTGATTAGTGGGCTAAAATTTTGATATACCAAAATTTGATTAGTGCATGCATGATACTCAATTAGTGTAGTAAAACATTGATTAGTTTAATGATAGAAATTTAAAATAGATTTTTTTAATAGTTACTGATTTACAAATTAGCCGCACTAATTGAGGGATTCCTGTATTTATATTCGGACTATTGTCCTCATCTTTGTTGTTTTTATCACAAAGTTTTGGGCATTGTGTTCATCAGCCTTCCTCAGGTGTTTATCGATCTGGGTAACCTACAGGGAATTCTGAACTGAACCCTTTATTAAATCTAAAAGGGTAGACTGTTCTCATTCCACTGCTCATGTCTAAGGATAGTGTCTAGTTCTTATTTTATTCATCACTGTTCAGTTATTACTCGCCTATTTCAACTGAGTGCAAGAACTCACTGCCCAACCCAGGGACTGAACTCACCATATCACTAAATTCAAAAACCAATGCTTTTACCCACTAAGCCATTGCTGGAGTAAATTTAGAGCTTTAAACCTAACCTTCACTGCAGATTAGGTTGTTGATGCTATTGTTGCTGCTGGCAATTGTTTTTGCTGTTGCTGTGGTTGAAGACTTGTGATTATTTGTCTTTCTTTATTAGCGGCTCCCATCATATATTTCTATGCTAGGCCTACTAAGGAGGTTCCCATAGCCTAACAAATGTGCTGATTCTTTCAGATTCTAACTCTCCAGTGTTCTTCCCCCTCTAGTATTTTCACTTCATTCCACAGGGGCTGATGACCACCTCTTTTCCTCCATACATGATCAGCCATGCTCAGCCTCACCTCTCACTACGACTTTTTGATATTTCCCTAGCTTTACTTTTAGGGGGGCAGCTTGTTTCAACTTTATATTTTCTGTCACAACTGCATGGAATCGAGTACATGCAATTCTTGGTTATATTCCCCCCTATGTTAGGCTTTACTCTTGCACAATCCCAGCAACCAATGTTGCGCTGGTATCAATATTACACTGAACAACCCCCACCACCACCTTTGTTACAATGATGAAGGTGCTGCTGCAGGGTTGGAATCCCCAGGGCCAAGCATACCTCATTTATTTATTGTGTTTTGTTCAAAGACAGGAACACAATTGAGAGATAAAATGTTGTTTGTCTGCTGGAAGGCAGATACTATATTTTGATTCTAACTAAAAAGCTGGGTAAAGACAGTCTGATCTAAGAGATATTTTTCCAGAAAATACAGAAAAGAAATGGTGCCAAGTATAATGATTAGCTCAGCTCATTTTAAACAATGTCTGCAATACAGAAGATACTATTCTCACAAACAGATGCAATAAAGGTGATTTATTTTTAGCTCATGTTAATTTTTATCTGCAGAGATACGAAGAAATCCTCACTGTGTTGAAATCCACTCTGTCCTGACTTATACTTTTGTCTGTGATACCAATATATGCAACTTTTTTTTAATTTCTTACCTTTCAGTGATGTCCTGATTTATTATTTAGAAAGAATAATGTGAATGTTTATTACCTTCCAGATATGATCTAATATACCAAAACTTTCTACTTCGTAATTGGATATAGCTTTCCAATGTTGCTTAAATTTAATGTTTAGGAGCAAGTAAAAGTATTGTAATGGATGTATAAAATCTTGTTGGCACTAACTGAAAAAATATAAAATACCAAAATATTTTTAAGGGGGGGGGAGGGAGACAAATACTTTAAGAATTTAATAAAGTAAGAATTTCTTCACATATGTATGCTGCCAAGCTGAAAGTTTTAGGTGTCACTACAATTTTTTTTCTTTTACTGTTATCTTTCCTATATAACCTCATAAACTGCACTTGCATTCTCTTACACAACACACAGTAACACTCTATATTGAGTAACTCTTGAGCCTTGTATTAGGTGAACATTAGTATTAAAAAACAAAAAGGTGTAACTGGAGGTTCTCTTATATTCTTTCTACATTTTCATGAGATTTTATAATTGTAATCTTTTGTTATTCATGAAGGATCAACTTAAAGAGATTGTGAAGAGTGTTTGTGCTACTGAAAATGACTACTGATTTAATGTTCACACATTCTTTAGATTGATATAGTTATTCCTCTTACATATGATGTACTTACAGCAGCTACATAGTATGGCAAATGCCAGAGACACCAACTATTCATCTGAGAAATTAGGCAACAGTTAACCTTCATGCCTGCAAAAAAAAGTTTTTTTCTTTAACACAGCTATTACTGTAAACTCACTTCACTCCCTCAGCAATGTTTATTATTTTAAAAAGTGATGATTAGAATTTTAATAAAACCCAAACATATTAAAGTGAATTAGTACATTTTCTTTGTTCTTCAGAATTTACAACAAAAATATTAAACACTATTTATTAGATTCTTTATTTACAAGAATAATTTTATATTTACAACTATTATAAATATTATAAAAATTACAAATATTATAATTACTAAATTGTAATTACTGTTACATATGTTATAAAAATATGCAAAACCAACTAATACCATGTGACATTTATCATTTACTGACTTATAAAGAAATAAATATGGAAACAATTTTTTTATTCTTAAATTTATAAAACTTTACTAAATTATAAAAATATGTGAACCAACTATAAGGAAATCTTTATTATTTACCATTACCAAGTTTGAATTGAATTGGCAATTAGCCAATGTTTTACCAACTATTCCAAAGAACACATATTTGATAGCTTCACCATTTGCAAAATTTCTTCAGTCAGTACTTGGCTGGCAATAAGTAATCTGTTGGCAGATTTTCTAGGCATTTTCAGAAAAATTAGCAACAATATAATGATTTCTTTTCAAATTTATTTCTTTATAAAATGATAAATAAGAAGGCTTTATAAAATAAATATCACGTTGTACTTAGTTCACATATTTTTATAAACATTGCTCAGGCTACAGTAATAGCATATGTCAACAGAAAAATCATCCTTTTGAAAAAGGTGTTTTTTTTTTTTGCAGGTACAAAACTTACATTTTGTCAGAAATTATTATAGGACATACGCACATTATATATATGATTAATACAAATATAAAATTTGTCACTTAGCTGATTGATGTTGTTTTCAGCATCTTGAGTTTCTTTGACAGATCCCCCAATAATCGCTTCATCCACTCATCAGAAGATGCCAGCAATTAATTGTTTCTCATTTTTCTCATTTTCATTACTTTTATATTGAATTAAAACATAATTTATGCACTTTTCATTGGTCAGTTATGTGCCATGAGTAATATATGCTTAGGGGATCATGTATATTTCGATACATGATTGACAAGGCAGATTTTTTTCCACAGTAGGTTGCCATTTCTTTCTGCGGTAGACCAGTTGTAATCCACGGCAATAGAACCCGATCTGTCCTGCTATTTACCCATAGCTGGTGGGAAAAGAAGAGGATTCATACCTTTTCCAAGGGTATTAGCACCTAAGTGAATGTAATGGATTCAACTAGAATTCAAACTCAGCTCTCAGATTCCTCAATCCGAGCCACTATCCATTACTCCACCATGCCTTCATTGGTACAAGGTTGATTTTTTTCATCATCTTTCATTATGTGTGCATGCAGGTATGTGCCAGTCCCCTCCTGTGTGCATGCGTGCATGTGTGTACATAGGACATAAATTCAACTTATAAATTATATCAGACAGATAGTAGTTATCACTTATAAGCTTTAATTCTTTAGATTTCCAGATTAATTTCTGCATGATTTTGAACTCCATGAACAATACTTTTGTTCATACAGAATTCAAATATAATCTCCTTTATATTAGTTTTCTATGCAGACAAGTGCTATAAACATCCTCAGTGTGAGTAACTAGGTCATGTTAAAAAAAAAAAAAAAAAAAAAAAAAGAGTTTAATGTAGTTGTTTTTCATTGTGAATTGTACAGTTTGAGTTCAAAAATTGTACATCCATCTGCCTGAAAATATTAAATTTCATAATTTTTTTTATTTCTTGGTTTTTAGTTTTAACAATGATATTAATATTGCAGTAGAAGTCATACTGTGTTAAAATTTTACCAAACTCTTTTGTCAGTCAAGAACATCACAAATATGAATAATAGACTAAAGATTAAGTATTTTATTTCCAATATTTTACTTCTATGTGCTGTGTTACTTCAGGAATAAGCGGATCATGGCTCTCCACAACTTCCTGTCTTATATCTCATAGTAAGGTTTGTCTTTTTGCTATCTCTCTTAATGCCTGTTCTGCCAATTGTTTAAAACATGATCGTTTTTCATCTTCTATGTGCCATGTCCCAACAGGACCTAGGCAATTATGGCTCTCCACAATTTTCATATTTTTTGTAGCACTTAGTAAGGTTTATCTCTTTGATAACTCTCCTAAACCTTGCTCTGACAACCATTTACACAAGCTTGTTGTTCTTGTTCTTCTGTATACCATATCCCTTCAGGACGTGGACAATCATGGCTCTCTAAAATTTCCTTTGTAGTTCGTAGTAAGATTTGTCTTTTTGCTATCTTTCTTAATCCCTGTCCTGCTAATCATTTATACAGGATTGTTATCCTTCTATGTGTTGTGTCACTACAGAACATATGTGATTATGGTCCCCCACAATTTCCTGTATTTTGTAGGCCTTCGTGAGATTTATTTTTTTTGCTATCTCTCATAATTCATGTTCTGCAAACATGAGCTTACTATCTAGGTTATTTGATGATTTATTGTCTCTTGTCCTGTGACTGTCAAAATTCTTCAAGTCCTTTTCCCTTATTATTCTACAAATAAAGAAGAATCAAGGCATTTCCTGATGTCTGCAGTAGTCACTAACATTTTGCTTCTAAGTATTCTCTGTGGCAGACTGTTATAGTAAATATCTCATCTGACTTCTAACAATACTATTAAAACTAACAAGTGTAAAGTTTTATTTAAGGAGAGACATAAACAGCTATTACAAAAATGTAGTTAAAATGTTGTCTGGAAATGACGAGACAAATCAAAAAATATCAAATAATCTGATGATAATGACAGAATGATGTAAAAAGCTTTTTCAATATACCAAACTAAATGTGTACACTTCTTTTTTGTTTGTAACATTGTTTTTTATTCATTCATTTGCTAAACATTAGGAAAAATAAGATAAAAAAATGCTTCACCTTTTCCTAAAATAGATAAGTCAAAAAAAGAAAAAAAGAAAAGAGATGTCACAAATATAGCACTTGTTTGATAAGCATAATACAGGAGTAGGAGATTGCATCTGTTGGGTTTATATTGATTTAAGGAGTAGAAAGTATGTAGGTGTTCTAGCAGGATAGATGGAAAATGAATGAAAACAGAACATGATTCAAGTGAAAAAAAAAAAAAAAAAAAAAAAAAAAGGATAAAGAGTCTTTTAAATTTTGAAGTAAGAACAAACTAAAATGACCATTGCAACTTTTGGTTTGCAATTAAAAAGCCAAAATAAAAATAAACCTGCATAAAGGGAATTTCAGGAAAATTATGTCTATGCTTGTGAATGTGTAAAATCATGACTAAGATGGTTTATAAAGAAAGTGAACAAAAGTGGCAGGGTAGACTAGATGCTTTAGCCTTAGATGGCAGTCAGTCTAGAAGGACAACTATCAATTCAAAACCATGGAGAAGGCAATGAGAAACCACTTCCCAAAACATAATTGCAATTCATACATAAAGAAACAGGATCTGTAGGGAACCATGATCCTGTATGTTTGAAGGGACATTCATTAAAAGAAAAAAGAAGTGATTTTGACAAGCATGCTTAGAATATAAAAATGCAACCCACCCCACAAAAAAAAAAAAAAAAAAAAAAAAAAAAAAATAATGCAGCTTACAGTGAGATCCATATATTACTTATTTGTTACATATATCACCCATGATGTAACTCATCATTGGGTTACTTTATATATTATGTTGAAATACCAGTTCTCATCCAATCATTGAAGCTAAGCAATGTCAAGCCTGGTCAGCACATAGATGGGTGGCTGCTTGGAAATACCAGGTGCTGTCAGCATAAAATTGGAGAGCCAAGTTCCAATTCTAGTTGGGTTGGTTATATTCACCCACATGTAAATACTCTTGGGAAAGGTATGGATCCATCTCTTCTGCTCCAGCTCTGGGTTAAACAGTAGGACTTGTATCAGTAAATCATTATTATCCTTCCAAAATTCTTTTAATTCAAAAATATTTTCTGGCTTTAAATAAACTGCAAAAGATTGAGAAGCTATTAAAAACAAATCAATGAATCATTCAGTCATCATCAGTGAGGTTTCATGGGGAGTAATCTGATACCATCACCCAGGTGTCTCAATCAAAGTTCATAAAGTCATGGCAGGTGTCCAGGTAGCACTTCCTCACTCATGACTTTCCTCTTCTGATCCACAGTCACTCTGAGACAACTTGATGGCCTTTTACCTACTGACTCTTGTGATGGCCAGCATGTTGTAGGGCCTGCAGAAGGATTGATCTGCAAAACCCCTGCATCACATGTCAGTGAGCTTTTACCTTGCTCACTATTGATTGTACTGGCATTCTTCCACAAGCTCAACATATGTTGCCCTCTTCCTCTCAGCCTTTTCAATGCAATTCTCTTCTACCAGAAATATAATATTCTCACAATCTTTTCTTGCTGACTAAACAAGATGTTTTTTAGAATTATTCTCACCTTTAATATCTATGTAATATGCCACACATATTTACATATTTTTGCCTGAAGCATTTAGTTATAAAAAAGCAAAGATATATACATATATATATATATATATATATATATATATATATATATATATATATATATATATATATTCAAAAGCTCACATGTGAAAACCTACTAATAGTGAGGACTTAGTTAAAATTAAGTGAAATATGTTTTTAGCAGATTTTATTATATGAGTAAACTAGTATATAAAAATGTTGGGTTTATCTTTACCAAAATATAACCATTTAAGTAACACATTAAGAATTAGTCAACTAACAATAGTGTAATATCTTGTTGTATGTTTCTGTTCAATTAATTAAACAAAATTAAAATCCTTTTGGGTCACCAAACAGTAATAACGAATGATGATCTATAAAAGATTTATAGTTAGAGGTGGAAAATCACAAGGCTAATTAAATGATGAAAGTGGAAAAATAATCCTGTTATCTTTTCATCTGTTGAAACCTTTCGAAGAATGAAATATGTAACATTATAAGAATTGTTTCCATTTTGTCATTCAATTACCCATCATTAGTCTGATATACAGTGTTTAGATATCATATTCTTTCCAATATCAACTGGATTACATGGCAGTAGTTTGTTGCTTAATTTGTTGGTAAATAAATTTAGTAGACTGTTTAAAATTCATAATCAGATATAGCAGAAATGATTTGTTATATAAATTCAAATACCAAAATTCATTCATGTTAGCAACGATTCTAAACTCAAATCATTATTATTTTCCACTGGTGGAGATCCCTGTCATTGGATGAGTCAAGTATTTTTTTTGCTTCACAGCATTCACAGTCATTACTTTGAGAGATTTGTGCATGCCATAAAATGGTATAAGTTAAATTCTTATAATTAAAGCAGTTCAAAATGGTTTTAAAATTTTGGTAGCCATTTATTTCAAATTATGTTATAATTTATAATACTTAATAGATTTTCCAAATATGCTATAAAAATATCAACATTGCTTACTTTTCTTTACTCCTAAGCTGCGATATAAATACTGAAGTGGTTACCATTTTCAAGGTATAAAATGGCTTTATTTAAATTTCATTTAATTATTAAAGCTATCAGCAAAGCAATTGCTTATTTATAAAAAATTGTAAAAGACCAGGTTGATAATTATTTTTTTAAAAATTGTTTCTTAAAGTTCAATATGTTAAGTTGAGAAGATATAAGACACATATTGGTCAATATAAATAATCATCATATTTATTTGCTATTACAGTTTTAAATAATTTTCAAAAGATTTCAAGTGAACATAGACACAAAATTTGAGCTTTATATATTAAATGTAACATCTGATATAAGTGGTATATGCTATAGTTTTTGATTGGCATTGGTAGAATTACTTTCGATGTGCAAAAAGCTATTTTTTGACCTTGGCTAAAAATAGTACTGACAGTTTTATTTTTATCTAGCCAAAATCCCATGCAGATGGATTTTCTTGCAAACATTGGAATTTGGAAAATCTGGTATTTATGCCAAGTTTACTTAGAGATATTTACAGAAACAAAACTGAAGGTGTCTGTATCTTGTGAGGTGGTTTCTTTTGAAAAGAAGATGTACACTATCTGTTTCTGGTTTATTTGTTTTTTCTTGGAATGATGAGTTATGTTTGACTTTTGGTAAGACAACCATACAAAAATAAAGAAATCTAACAGTTTTAATTAATAATTAATATTTAAATTTTAACTTAAATTTAAGAGCAATTAAAATTAAACAATTATTACCTCAAATGTTTTTTATTTCTTGATTATTTTCAGTTACATTGCTATATCAGCTATTGTTTTTATGTAGAATACACACATCAATTGCAATGTATATAATTACTTCTTTGGACACATTATTTCATAAAAATTAAGCAGCATAAAACAATAATTTCCCAAACCATGCTGTTGATGATGATGAAATAAAATTGACTTTAAAGAAACTTAGCAAAACTAACATAAGCAATCAACTTGATACAAACAAAGATAAAGACACCATTAAAAAAACTATTTTATAGTAACTAGATGCATCATGATTATAAAAAAATGAAAAAGCTATTAAAAGTTTAATTTAATGGGATGTCACAATTATCAATCCTAGCAAATATCTTAGAATTATCATTTACTATATAAAGTTCAAAACATCTCATCTAATCATTATTCAACATCTCAAAAATTCCCCCTATGTAAAAATAATGTTGTTTATGAATTCTCATGTTCTTTGGGAGATTGTATCTCCAGTATGAATAATCAACAAACAACATTAAATCATCAAAATCTTACATTGGTCACATATGCACCAAACTTTCTTGTGGGTCAACTTGCCAAATTTAGAGCTATTTGTGTACATATCACTCTGCACATCTCAAACACTATATATATATATATATATATATATATATATATATATATAAGCATAGTATAAACTGAATTCAAGTCACAGCTGGTGGGAATATAATATTCTGAAACAGAACAACAGATTAAAAAAGTGCTTAATGTAAAAAACAGAGCAAGAATAAAATTACAAGTCAAAGAAAAAATGCTATTGTATCTTTTACTTGTAATTTTATACGTAGATATATGTATATGCATGGGGGTATGTGTGTGTAATACATCACCAGAAGCGTCTGCTTCATAGATATTGGAAAATTGTCCATCTGTATTTGATTCTTCTGATGATGTAATAGAAATTTCTATCTTATATTAAATTTGACTAATAAAATACCCTAATTTATTTAGGCCTCAGATTGTTTTTAGCTCCAAATTATTTTTATTTCACAATGTTTTTAATTGAACTGTACTTATAATCCATCAAAAACCTAAAAAGTGCTACTATTTTTTTGATTGTACAGGTAAACTCTTCATAATGATAAAATGCAATGTAAAGCTATTAAGCTTCTTTGCATTGTTTTTAGTTGTCATACTCTTGTTTTTACTTTTCAGATTTAATTCAAAATTCTCTTGTCTTTTCTTCTTAAGAGATTGAATATGTATTGCAAATAATTCTTTTTTGACATTTAAAAACAAACTATTGATTAAAAACAAAGCAATGTCAACCTTGAAAAGATAATAATAAAAATAGCAGCAACTCTTTAAAATCAGTTTAACATTCTTGAAATCTTAAAATATAAATATTATTACTTATTTTGCATTGTATTGTTCTATGACACATGATCAGCAGTGAACTTATTGCTTGTCTCTTAGTTTACTATGCATTTTATACCTCTTCTACATAACATATTCAAATAGGTACAATCCTATTTACCAATCCAGTACAATTTCTAAAGAAATTACTAAACCATGATTTCAGAAGCTATTTTTTAAACTTACAAGTAACACATGAATTAGCAATTATTAATTCCTTGATTTTTTTGAGTTCTATCTTAATTTAGATTAAATATTGAAATTAATTTTTTACCATAAGAGAACAGATGCTATACTTTGAGTATGGGTTCTAAATAGTGTATATTGTACAATTAAAGTAACTGATATTAAGATAGCTGTCTAAACATTTAAATTTTCTGAAATTATTTCTGTTAAGTTAGCATAGTGTGATGACAAGCATAAAAAATAAACCTTATTGCTTCTTTGGATTTTAGTTAGGTGAAAGCAATTGTAGATTTATCTAAAATTTTTAGCAAGACCTGTAGATAACGAGTTCTGCATTTATAAATGCATACACACACAGAGGAAAATTAAAAGCAAGCCTTTTTAAAAAATATATATAATTTTCTTAATTATAAATTATAAAATTATAAATATACACATCTTAGGCTTTTTTTCTTTTGGTAAGGTGGTGAGGCCATGCTTGCCTTTTTTATATTAAATACAAAACATATTTTTGTCCGGGAATTTATTTTTTTTTAATCTTTCCAATCTTTATTAAATTTAGCCTGTAATATTTTTTTAGGCTTCTCTGTAAAAGTTTATCCTGCACTAATCTCTGGTGATTGTGTTATAAATATTAAATGAATGTATTACTATAACTCAAGCATTTGTTGTGAATCTTAGTTAAAAGTTCTATAGTATGAATCTATATGGAATAATTTTTTTCAGTAATATTTTATTTTTAATTTAAACAATAGTAAATTGTCTCCAATTGTCAATATTAAACTTTTAGTGTTCAAAGTGCAGAAAATTATCCCTTTACAGTTAAATTGTGCCAGCAAACTGAATTATTTAAAAATATCTATTGTTGACTGAAGTAGACAGAATAAAAGTTCTGGCAAAATGGACAATTATTGGAGTTTGAGTTTTAATTTCATAGTTGTAGTCAAACTAAACAAATGGAAATCAAAATGTCTATAAAATCAACAGACAACATTTCAAAGTTCTTTGGAGTTCACTCCCAAACCAACACATAACTTAATACTGCAAATCTCTAATATTCAGATTGTCACTATGAAAAAGGGACATCTGTCTTCTAAATAAACAGTAAATTCTGTGTCTGGCCACACTTCTACATAAACATATTATACCTTTTTAGAATCAGGATGATCCCAGGATTGAAAATCTGTCCTTCATCTGGTGCTTGAACATCCAGCATTGGGATGTGTTCAGATAAGATTAACATTTTAAAATAACTAAAAAAAATTAATTATTTTAAAAGTTTCTAATTTATATTGAGTTTAAAGTAACACAAAATCTTTGTGAATTTAACTATTTTTGTTTTAAATTCAGTTTAAATTATCTCCAAGATGTGAATTGAGGAAATCAATTTTATTTCTTCAAAATGCCAAGGAATCAGAATTAAAGTGAGAGGTTTTGTGACGTGAGTTTTTGAAATCCTGCAGAGTATGTGATTTGAAGAACTCAATTTTTTGCCTGAATTGGAATTTCAGCTCAAATCAGTCTTTTGGCCAGAATTGGACTTATAACCCAAATCAGAATTAAAGTGAGGTTTTGAAGTTCTATGGAGTGAATTGAGGAATTCAAAGTTATTTCACGTCCTGGGTATGACGGTAAACTACATCCGCATCCTGGGTATGATGATAAATTACATCCACGTCCTGGGTACGGCGATAAACTGCATCCAACAGAAAGGTCTCAGATAATATTTTCAGAAAAATAATGTTGCCAGCTCTAAGTTTTTGAAACAATAATGTTGCCAGCTATACGTTTTTTTGTAAAGGAATAATGTTGCCAGCTATACGTTTTTTTTGTAAAGAAATAATGTTGCCAGCTATACGTTTTTTTGTAAAGGAATAATGTTGCCAGCTATACGTTTTTTTTGTAAAGGAATAATGTTGCCAGCTATACGTTTTTTTTGTAAAGGAATAATGTTGCCAGCTATACGTTTTTTTTGTAAAGGAATAATGTTGCCAGCTATACGTTTTTTTGTAAAGGAATAATGTTGCCAGCTATACGTTTTTTTGTAAAGGAATAATGTTGCCAGCTATACGTTTTTTTTGTAAAGGAATAATGTTGCCAGCTATACGTTTTTTTTGTAAAGGAATAATGTTGCCAGCTATACGTTTTTTTGTAAAGGAATAATGTTGCCAGCTATACGTTTTTTTGTAAAGGAATAATGTTGCCAGCTATACGTTTTTTTTGTAAAGGAATAATGTTGCCAGCTATACGTTTTTTTGTAAAGGAATAATGTTGCCAGCTATACGTTTTTTTTGTAAAGGAATAATGTTGCCAGCTATACGTTTTTTTTGTAAAGGAATAATGTTGCCAGCTATACGTTTTTTTTGTAAAGGAATAATGTTGCCAGCTATACATTTTTTATTCCATACAAAATAGGCATTTAAAATTCATATAAACTGAATTTGGCATTAAATAACCCACAGTGGTTGATATGCCATAAAACCCAAACAAACAAACAAACATCAAAGTTATTTCTTTAAAATTATCATTGAGTTTTCTAAATTGGACCAGAGGTCCATTTAGTTTTGGACTGGAGGCTCAAGTAGCAAAAAATATTGCAATAACAATCATAAATATGAATGCCGGTCATTATTTTAAGAAGTAAGGGGGTACAAATGAAAAGATTTGAAATTGACAGCTTTTTCAGTTTTACTGAAACAACCATTAAACATTTCTATCTTCTCTTCTTACTTTCATTTTTTCACTGAAATGAAATAGTCTTTTCCCCTCTTTTCAAATCCATATTTATGAGGTATTGGCAATGTTTAACAGTCATGCAAGCTAATGAAGGGAGGGAAAAGCACAGGATTCGGAATATTTAAAAATGGTGACTGCAGCCATTCAGATCACCTTTACAAAAACAAAGACCACTGATATTGAACATTACCCCCATTTATTTTTTTTAAAGAAATGCATATCTCTTGGGGCCTCTATCTTACTTTATTTTTGTACATGAAATGTAAACAACAAAATTTCTAAGGAACTAATAGATTTTTTTAATTCAACATTATTTCTTTTAATGTGAAATCTATTGTATCTGATTGGCCAAATGTGCATATACTTTACCCTTTGCAAATGTTATAAAGCAAATTTGCAAATAAAAAATAGGGAAAATAAAGAAAGAGAAAAATATGGTATTAAATCCAAAGATATTTTAAATCAAGTAACAAGTGTCTGCAAGAGAGACAGAAGAAGATAATGATGGAAAAATAAAGTCTAACAAAGATGGAAAGACTGCTTTAAAACAGTTTCTGTACTTATGAAATTTACATTAGATGGAATATAAAAAGGCTGTTTGTTAATTTGGCAGGATGTTCAATGAATTCCTTTTAGGTTCCACTGTTTTCTTCATTTAAACAAAAACAATAATGAATATTGCCAGTATTTGGATGAGAACAAGTCCGGCCAAAACATATGAGTGAACCATTATCTGAGATTGTTGATGCTGAGCCAAGAAATGGTCCCCACCCTACAACAAATACAGATGAATCATTAAGGAGTGAACATTTTTTCCTCTATAGATAATTTGATATTTACACTTACAGACTTCAATAAAACTCAAAAGAACATTACAAAAACAAACTTAACACATTTATATGTGAAATTCAATGAAACAATCTTATTATATCCAAATTTAAAAAGCCATCAAAAAATTTTCTGTAAGATGTTTTTTTATCATACCAGTTGCTATATAAAACAAGTCAGCCATATCCATATTAGGTACCATGAAAACTGTGATAAAATTTGCACCTAAAAGGAACCAACTTGTCTCGATAAAATACAATTCAAACACCACTTTGCTATAAATAACATTACTTAGTGTGTTAAAATGATTTCGTTACCTGTCATATAGAAAGATTTTTTTATAATTATTTTTTTACGTTTTAGTCTCAAAAGAGTTATCTACATGATAGTAGTAACTAAAATTAAAATTAGCAGCAGAAAAATATTACTTTTTTATATACCTATATTACAGTCAAAACTGCTATTTGATAGAATGTTTGTCAAAAAAAAAAAAAAAAATTGGACATTACATTCATCCTAAATTACAATTAAGATTTCCAACACTAAACAGCCTCCTAAATATCCAAAGAGAATTATGATGACTTGGAATACTATAGCTGCGGATTTGTCTTGTTATTATGACCACTAAATGTAGTATGAAAGATTGTCTTTCTGTGGCAACTTCAGCATCATGAATGTTTGGTTATGGTACCATCTATAGCACTATGGTCACAAGTGTCAGACATTTATCCTGGTTGATGATCCAGCAACATCCTAGATAGGAGACTTCTCCACCCACATTGAGTTTAGATAAGATCTGAAGAAATCTTAAACTCAGGGATGAAATGTTACAAGCCCAAATCAGCCGTGTGTTATATAAAACTAAAGTTGATAGATTCCTGAAACTGACTGAAGTCTTGGAATAATGACAGAGAAAACCAAAAAAACATTAACAAGAGTTTAACAAAACAGATTATTAGTAAAAAGTTACAGCTGAACAATATAGACAAGAGAAAAATCAAAGATGCCTTCATAAATGGGATTTCATCCAATTATATTAGACAGTGGTTGTTGGAAAATTCAACACTGGATCTATTGTTGATCTTCAATCAGGCATGTGCACTTGAACTTTCCCAAAGAAATTCACAACTTTACTCCTCTCTAAATCTCTCTCATGTAACTACAACAATCACCATAAAAAGCAGACAGTTTACTGCTCTTATAGACTCAGAAAACTTTATTAGTAAAGACACATTCAATCTATTAAGCCTGAAACTCCACTCCTGTACAAAAAAAGTGTATATAGCTCTTAAAACCATGGAAGCCAACTATACTAGTGTTTGCATTACCGATATAGGAGTAAATGGCAGGAAATACACAAAAATTAAATTCAGGGTTTTTGATAACCTATATGTGGTGGTAATTCTTGGATATGAGTTTCAGAAGCTACACAAAATTATAATCCTCATTTATGGTGGAAACAGAGACGACTTAAGAATTAGTTGAAGAAATGCACACTGTGTTCTTGCTGCAGCTAAGGTAAATATACCCTCATTATTTTCTAGTATACCTGTGAATATCAGCCCTGTTGCTACCAAATCCCAGTGTTTTAGTAGAGATGATCAGGTCTTCATTGAAAGGAAAATTTCCTAGTTACTCTCAGATAACATCACTGAACCCTGCTATTCACCATGGACAGCCCAACTGGTTGTTGCAAAGGACCTTAGCAATAAGCACAATAAATGATTCTTTGTAGATTATTCACAAACGGTTAATCTACAAACACAGTTGGATACCTACCCTAAGCCTCGGATTGATGATATGATAAACAGTCTGGCAAAGTACAAAGTATTTTTGATTTTTAACCTGAAGAGCGCCTACCATCAGATCCCAATAATTGAGGCGAATAAAAAGTTAACTGCCTTTGAGGCCAATGGGAAGCTATACCAGTTTTATAGGTTGCCCTTTGGTGTAGCAAATGGGGGGGGGTCTATATTTCAAAAGGCATTGCACTAATTTGTTGAAAAAGAGAATCTTACAGATACATATCCTTATGTAGACAACATCACCATTGGTGGTTGTGATCAAAAACACCATTATCAGAATTCTCAGAGATTCCAACAAGTAGCACAAAAATAGGATCTTACATTAAATGAATCAAAGTCCATAATATCTTCAGAGTCTATTAAAATACACGGGTATAATGTAAGCTATAATACTCTTCAGCCAGATCCTGACAACCTGAATCCACTCCAGATGTTGCCACCCCCATTGGATACTATCTTGCTGGGGCAGAACTTGGGTATGTTTTCATATTATTCCAAATAGATTCCATCATTTTCTAATAAAATCCATCCATTGATCAATACTAAATCTTTTCTGATAAGTAAAGAAGCTTTGAGGACTTTTAATGAGCTCAAGGAGGAATTGTGTTCTGCAACACTTAGCTCTACTGATGAAAGTATTCCTCTTTTGGTAGAATGCAATGCCTCCAATGTTGTGTCTGCAATTCTTAATCAAAATGGCCATCCCATTGCTTTCATGTCATGCAGCCTAAATAAGAGCAAATTAAACTAACCTTCAGTGGAGAAGGATGCTACAGATATCATTGAAGATGTTAGAAAATGGTGACACATACTGTTGTGTGGTCACTTTATTCTAATAATTGATCAATGTTCCGTTGCATTCATGTTCGCCAGTAGAAAGCAAACAAAGAGTTGTAGAGTGGAGATGGCTGAATTTTATTATTCAATCACATACAGACTTGGGCCTGACAACATTGTACTGGATGCCCTAACGTAAGCTCACTGTTCAGCCATAACAAATTCATCTGTAGAAGAACTTCATAGTAGTTTGTATCACCCAGGAGTCACACAGATGTTACACTTTGTTAAATGCGAAAATCTTCCATATTCAACAGATGTGAAAAAGGTTTGCTCTCAGTGTCAAATTTGCTCTGAACTGAAGCCAAAGTTCTTCAAACATTCTGCTCTGGGAGAATTAATAAGGATATTGGGTCCCATGGATTGGTTAAGCATAGATTTTAAATGGCCCTTACCATATAATACTTGTAATAACTATTTGTTAACAGCTATAGATGAATATTCCCATTTGCTGGATGTCCTTTCAGCAACAGTGATAAAATGCCTTGACCAACTTTTCAGCCTTTGCATGTTCCATCTTATCTACACTCTGATAAAGATGCATCATTTATTAGCCAAGAATTAAAGTTCTACCTAACTCAGAAAGGAAATAGCCACAAGCATGTTTACTCCATACCACCCAACAGGCAATTTGCAAGTTGAATGATACAATGGATTTATTTGGAGAAATATTCATCTGGTATTAAGAACATACAATACAGTGTAACCCGGATATAAAAGAGTTGTCAGGACCGGAGAAGTCTCTTTTATCCGGGTTTATCTTATATCCGGGTTTGGTCTATTTTGTTTAGGTAAGTATGGCTCTAATTTGGGACCAGAGAAAATCTCTCCTATATCCGTGTTTCTCTTAAATCAGGGTCTCTTATATCCGGGTTACACTGTATAGACATAAAACTTTAGGAAATAGTTCCACCAAATGCTCTCCATTTTCTTCATTCCCTACTTTCAACATCTACCAATACTACACTATATGAAAGGTTCTTCAATTTCCCTCAAAACTCTTCAGCTGGCTTATCTTTACCATCATGGCTTGTCCCTGGACCTATACTTCTGAGGAATTTTGTCCAGTCAAGTAAAAATGATAATTTTGTCAATAGGTTGGAATTACTTGATGTAAATCCTACATATGCAAATATTAGGTACCCTGATGGACGAGAGTCTACAGTATCTCTTCTACACCTGGCACCTTGTCCATCCAGTGAATTGAATTAGCAAATAAGTATTCTGAATATCCAACATGCTCCTGATGCAGGAAGTCCCAACATACTCACTTCAACTGTGCATGATAATTTGGGGTCAGTCTCTTATAATTATTATATACTAGCCTCTAATCAATTTCAGGCTAGTCCCAAAGGTGGTAATGTTCAACACAGTTGTTCAATAACATAAAAGGCACCAAAAAAGTATAAAGATTTTGTTATGTGAGTAAAACATTCTTCTCTTTCCTGCAAGAGGGTAGAGCGTTATGAAATGAACACTTCTTTGGTGTTTTGTATGTAAATTTATTATATGGAAATGAACATACATTTTCTTTTATAAATTCTGTTATATTTTGGGTAGGGGAATTATGTGGAGAAACACCGATAATGTTTTTTGATCAGTTATTTTTTTGGTGTATAAAGGCTTTCTTATTGTTGGCTCGTCTTCCTGCTGCTTTGAATTGCTTTTAAATTCATAATTATATATATATGATAAGACAGAGGTGTTGAAACAAAATGGCTATTTTTGTAGTGATTTTATAACATATTTATGTTATAATTTTTAAATAAATAATTATATATATATATATATATATATATATATATAATTATGAATTTAAAAGCAATATATGTACACACACAACTTAGCTTGTCAGGTTGTCACCAATGATGTATTGATACAATATGAAAATTAATTTACACAATCTTAGAGTCTCCTTTGTCTCAGAAAGCACATGGCTAGCCCACCACTTCACAAAGGTTAAATATACTGATACCTGAAAACAATTCTTCCTATTAAATCACTGAAGGAATAGATCATTATGTAAACAAACTATATAGACCCATTAGTCAGTTTGAAGTGTTTTTTTTTTTCAGAAAGTCCTTTCTATGGAATTAATCTGCTTAAGAAACCACATGAAACTAAACTTAATCTCAAGGGTACCCCTGCCTGATATCATTTTTTTTTTATCAATTCCATAATTTATTGTCATCACTTTTACCAAAACTAGTGTATAGTGAGTGAATTCCAGACACTACCCAGTTATATTAAGTTACTAAATTATCTCCTAGTTAGTATTCAGTTTTCAATACTTAAGAATTCTCGACCCATCTAATTTCTCAAAACTAATTAACTTTTTTTAATTAGTACTACATTTAACTCTATTACTTTTTATCAAATACAATGAAGCTTTATCATATTTTCTCCTAGTTCTGTACTATAAAACCAAATCCTTTTTACATCTGTTTGTCAATTTCTGTCAAGCCTCCTGGTGGTTCTACTTGTCCTGCATGAGTGGGTCACCATCTACCTTGTTGCAGATTATGGATCAGAAAGTTCTGAATACCAACTTGAGTTTATGATGTGCATATTTACATTTAATATTACATATATAATTAGTGAATACTGATTGGGTAAATAAATCAACTTTGCAAATAAAACTCAAATTATTTTTGGGGTCATTTTTTAGAAAGAAAAAGTGAATTTTATGTACTATCAAATACAGTAATTGTCACTTTATAAAAAAATTTTTTTAACTTTTGTAGAAAAACTCTTTAATACAGTTTTTATTAAAGAGAATTGCAGAAAAGATTCCACCAAGATAATCCAGACAATGAGAAAATGGTAAATTAATTGATTGATTGATTGATTTTTTTTTATGGCTTATCTACCTTTTGAAAATTATTTTAAGCCAGGAAATATTTTAGATTGTAAGAATATTATGGCCATAATAATGATTTATTGATAAAAGTCCTACAAATTAGCCCATATTTAGGAGAAGAGGTAGATTCATACCTTTGTCAAGGGTATTTGTTTGTAAGCAAATATAACAACCCTGACTGGAATTGGAGGATAATTATCCATCACATCAACCATCTATTCAAGTCTACAGCAACTGGTATTCCTAAACAGTCACCCATCTAGATGCTGACCAGGCTCAATGCTGCTTAACTTTGGTAGTTCTACAAGAACTGGTAGTAATATAAAGTAAAAATTTCTTTAGAATTTCTAGTTCTGTGTTCTACTAGAAGAGCCACTTCCTTGCAAAGACTAATGATAATATTACAATAGTTGAATACTAGTACCTGTTAATACTAGTGTTAGTAGAAAACAAGTAAATAGTAAAGAATGCAAAAGATGGAATGGTCCATTGAGATGGTATCATAAATCTTATTTCAGATACCACAGTAATTATGTAATTGTTATTGAAACCATGGGAAACCAGCAGACAATGGTCCAAATGTTTGGAAAGTGACTTCTTCATGTTATCAGCCTGTAGAAGTGATCCCAGCATAGTACCAGAAAACCATGCTACAAGCTGACCCAACTCTGTGTAATGAAATTGAGTAGGAAGAATTATTTTTCAATGGTTG
The DNA here is from genome assembly GCA_963932145.1 of Acanthosepion lycidas. NCBI lineage: Eukaryota > Metazoa > Mollusca > Cephalopoda > Sepiida > Sepiidae > Acanthosepion > Acanthosepion lycidas. Next base: position 32,836,623 of record OZ010601.1, on the reverse strand, counting down.
TGCTAGCATGAAGTCACAAGTAATCATGAATGGTCTTGTTCAAACTGTTCATCATGCCAAAAGATGTGCTCTCTCCCAGAGGCAGTAACTAAGTTCCACTCAGCATAGTTGCAAAGGTAAACCACACAAATGTGCCTGAGCAGGCGTCTGTAACAGGGATTGGCTAGTCTCCTTAGCAGACAGGCATACTCAGACATGATTGGCTAAACATTATTGAAAGCATGTTGTAAAGTTAAAACTAAAAGACATTTTAAACTTTTTCAGGGCAGCTAAACACTTATGTGCAAAAATATTTCAGCCAAGTTGAGAAATGAAGTTTTGACTAAAATACAAAAAAACCCCCAAAAATGTGTTTCCTTTTATTTACACTACTAACATGCAGACTATTGTCCTCAACTTTGTTGTTATGTTCCAGTCGTTGAGCCCTCTGGCCTTAATCAGGTGTATGTCAATCCGGATAACCTCAGGGAATTCTGAGCTGAACCCTTTATTTAATCTATGGGAGTAGACTGTTCTTGTTCCACAGCCTATCTAGGGATATCTTGTCTAGTTCTTATTTTTAGTATTGATTGTCCTATTTCTACTGAGCCCAAGTACACAGTGCTTGGTCCAGGGATAGAACTCACAATTACTATTTCATCAAATTTCACTTTAAATTAACAATTTAGACAATCTGAAGGTCATTGTTTTGACTTATTCACTATAAAAATAAACTCTTCATCAAATATTTCATTTTTATCACCATTTAGTTTTCAACAAGATAATACACAGAATGTAAATATATATATATATATATACACACACATATATTAATTAAGACTTTATTGCCAAGGCTTTTCATAAAAACAGAAATATCAGTCTAAATATATATATATATATATATATATATATATATATATATATATATATATATCCAATACCTGTATATGAACAAAAAACACACATAAAACAAGCAGCAATATAGCAGTCAAAGCAAATATTTTTGTAAAATCTGATATTTCTACAAATCAAGCAGCAAAATATGGTGTAATTCCATCAATTTCTTTTTCCTGGATGAATTTTTAAAGGATATTTTTTATTGATATCATCTTTATTTACTCCAAGGAGTCCTAGTTTCTGAGCTAAGCTCTATGTGTGGTCAGATTCCTGATGAACTCCACTTTTTACGTGGTCTTCATGCCCCTTTCATACATGCTGTATTGGTGCAGGGTAATTTTTTTTGGGGGGGGGGATCCACATCCATATTTTTTTTTTTTTTTGCTTTTTTTTCAAATGTTTTCAAATTCAGATTTGAAGTTTGTAATGATATGTAAATGACTACCTAATTAGTATAGTTAAGGCATAGACTATATAAATGCCCAAGCCATAAAGGTAGAGCAGCTCTCAGTATGCAAGATAAACAACTACTGCTGGGCTGATGAAATAGGAAGAAAATCCCACTTCATAAGAAAGTTACTGAACAATTTTTAACTGAATAAAGAAGAAAGCATAATTAATTTTGATGAATATCAGACATAATTCCATGAAAGTTGGCTATCTTATAAAAAACATTAAAAATATATTATTAGTAAATACAGTTATAACAACGGTGCATAAAAATAACCAATTCTCTGCTTTCAAAGTGATTGCAGTATAACTACAATTTCAAATGACTACCAAATTACATTTTACACATACAATTGGTCAGTAATGTGACTAAGCAAAGATAAAAAGAAATCATTGTCTTTGATTCTCAAATTATCCTTTGATATCAGCAAGTTGACCAAAAAATCAAAGCAGTCAGAATGCCATATTGTGAGAACAGCAGAACACTGCTTATAATTATGGAAGGAAAAATGGCAAAAGGTAATTTTATTATAAGATCTCATATTCTCAACACCACTTGAAAAAAAACAAACAGCAACAATTAACATTTCAAGATTAAAAACAATTTACAGGTTAATTTTTATAGGCTAACTTAGTTATAAAGCATACTAATATTGGAGAAAGATACATCATTTTTTCATCATAATAAACATTATATTTAGTGGATACAAGTGTTTTAGTAGATATTCCTGGGCAATTGAAAGTTTTAATAAATATTTATTAATTCTGAGTATTTTGGGCCGACCATCTTTGGTTATTTTCAAGGAAAGAAGGTAGAAAGTCAAGAGATAGGCAGCATGGCACCTATGTTGTTAAAACTCCAAAGTTTGAAATAAAATGGGTTCACTATCCAATTGTAGAATAGATTTTAACATCATGTAGCTAAAGATGATATTATAGTACAAAGGTATTTTAACATGTGTGCATTTAGATTGAATTAGAAATCATCAATAAATCTGTTGTTTCAATTTTGATATGAAATTTGGTGCATGTCCCCCCGCCCCCATAAACCCTAGCAGGAGCTCCACAAGATGTGACATTGAGATAAATTTAGTAAATATCTATACTGATATTTATTGAGAGGAAGAGGAAGTTTACAAATACACTAGGTTATTTGGAATGAACTTGGGTAGAGTAACTTCAGAGATTATTATCTGTTTAAAGTAGAAAAAAAAACTTGAGTGAGAATTACTAACAATATATTAAAATTCTGAATCTGTTAGTTCAGTTATATTTTTCAAATATCCTTTGTGAGAAATAGGAACCATCAAACTCCAATTACTAGATATATTTAACAATGACTAATATGTTAAGATATTTTTTATAGAAATTGAGGGAACAAAAATGTATAAAGAGAACTGAAGCTGACCAATGCCTTCTGCAATTACTACTCTGTTATAGCAGCATAATATTTCTAGCTAAAACAGGTCATAGAAAATTATAATATCAAAAAACTGAGAAAGGTCATTTTTACAGTGCAGTATCAAATCCTAAAATGAAGGCAAATCTTTTTTCTCTCTTTCCCACTCAATGAATTATAAAGAGATAGCATTTACTTTTCAATAATATTATATAACCCAATAAAGAACAGCTTATATATATATATATATATATATATATATATATATATATATATATATATATATATTTTATTCTAGTTGACATGTTTAGATATTAAATTTCCAGTCTTTTATGCACAGAAACACAAGTGTTATTTATAAATTATGTGTTTCATTTTCACACTGCTGACCAGACAACTGACACACCCAAAATAATAGTAATTTTCAAGAGCCAAACATATTTTTATGTTATGTATCAATTTCAAAGCATTGACATTTTTGTTGAATGGTATACTTTTTTAAGGAGAAAAGTATTAGGGAGAAACCCTTAACTTTCCTAAATAACATTATTGTTAATGATGTAATCTGTCTGGTTGTGTGGAGGAGAGACAGAGTGAAAGTTTAAATTGTCAGATACCAGAAATAATTTCAACAAAACTTTTTATATTAATATTATCTAGAGCTTCATCTGTTTTTTTTTCATATTTTTTTGTTTAAAAAACATTTAATTAGTTTCAGGCAAAAAGACTTTGTGAAACTATGAAAGAAACTCAGGTATAAAACAATCCATTGTTTTTTTAGAAATTCTTTTATGAATTCAATAAGTTAAAAGGTCTAGCATGAGAAAAAAAGAAAGAAAAGGAAATGAAAAAGAGAAAAAAGTGGGGAAAAAAAGAGAAAAAGTGGGGGAAAAAAAGAGAATAATGCGAAAAAAAAGAAAAAAGGGGGAAAAAGTGAAAAAGTGAAAAAAAGAGAAAAAAGGGAAAGAAAAAGAGAAAAGTGAAAAAAAGAGAAAAAGTGAAAAAGTGAAAAAAAAGAGAAAAAGTGGAAAAAAAGAGAAAAAGTGGAAAAAATGAAAAAGAAAAAAAGAAAATAAAGGAAAAGGAGAAAAGGAAAATAAAGGAAAAGGAGAAAAGGAAAATAAAGGAAAAGGAGAAAAGGAAAATAAAGGAAAAGGAAAAGAGAAAAAATGAAAGGGAAAGGGAAATGAAAAGAGAAAAGGAAAAAGAATGGATGATGAAAAAAAAAAAAAAAAGGAAAATGAATAAAGAAAGCAAATATTATTTTCTATTATACTATCATAAAATGTTAGACTTTCTCTTTCATTGGGTTTGTAGTCCAAAATCAGCAGATATTATATCCGGTTTCTCATCTCATTTTTCAAACTTTTTGAAACTCATTATTCAAAAGTCTTTTAAAAAAAAAAAAAAAAAAAAAACTCCAAATAACTTGAAACTAAAACGAAAGAATCATTAATCCAATAATTAGCCTTACATTTTAAAATAAGATTAGTAGTTTATTATGCATTGTTTTATTGAGTTGATTTCATAAGAATAGAATATTGGTTTTCACATAATTGTGAATTGAGCAATAAATAGAGCAAATTAAATACTGTCAGATAGTCTTCATCAATCAATATTAATAATCAAATCTATTATTGTATTATCTGTAATCTCATGACATCAGACAATTAGAAAAAGTTCAAGTTCATTAATTTGCCCTTTCTTACATGTAGATTTTAATACTGTATTAACACATTTTAATTTTATATATACATTATTTTTGCTTTTTTCATTCTAGATCAGTGGTTCTCAACCTTTTTTTTTGACCCATGGACCACTTTTATTCTTAATTTTTGGTGGGGTGGACCCCCATAACTATTCAATTAAAAAAAAAAAATGCTTATTTGATTTTTTACTAATAAATAAGTTTAGGAATTATAATAGTAAATGTATATGCTTTATTTTGAAGTAAAACTAATTTAATGAAAATAAACTTGTATTTAACAACTAAATTCTATGCAACATTTATGTACACTTGTAAAATAACTCATAATAGACCATTTTAAAATATGTAACTAATTATTAAATTTTTAAAAAGTGCAGATTTATTCAATGGGGTCCCTATGGTTGTTGCTGCTCTACAAGTTTGTTTTTTTTTTATATTTGGCTCCACTGATGTCAATGATAGTTAAAAATTATCCCTTTTCACAATGTTGAGTCTATTACAGGCTTTTAGTGAGATGCACACCTAAAACCTGATTCAATAAAGTAAGAGGATAGAAAAGCAATAATGTAGAGCTGTACATTTTCCCCAGAGTAGTATGTATTTTTTGCAGTGCCATTTGATTTCCGTATGTTATGTTTCTTACATCTTTTTTGTATGGACCTCAGTAATATTATATGGACCCTAGTTGAGGGCCACTGTTTTAGATGGTAACACATTCTTTTAGCCTTCTATATAGTATTTAGTTGCTAAGGCTCTATGATTCCATATAATATTTATAATTATTGTCATCATAATAAACAGATAACTCAAATATATGTCTGAAATATAAAGATCATATTATTGTTCTATGATTTTTTTAAAAGAAAGCTTATTTGCTTTTATCACATTTTGGTAGGTATATTCTACCTTTAAGTGAAAATAGGCTCATGGCCACATCATGTTGAAACACCAGTTCCCCTGTACTATCACCAAAGTTAAACAATGTAGAGCCTGGTCAGTGTAATGGATAATGGCTTAGAATTGTTAACTGGAGAGTCAAGTTCCAATTCCCAATTCACTTACATGTAAATACCTCTGGGGAAAGGTATTCTCCCCCAGCTATGCTTTAATTAATAAGACTTGTATCACTAAATCATTATTATCTAAAAAAAATAAATTCTTACACTCTAAAAATATTTTCTAGCTTTAAATAACCTGCAAAAGGTTGATAAGCCATAGAAAATGAATGAATGAATCAATTTAAGTGAGAATATAAAAATTCTCGACTTATTGAGGAAAGATGCTGGTTAAGATCAATGGCAACAATGAATCTTCCATTTGTCACAGAGCTTTTATTGGTCTACAGTGTGGCAAGAGGAAAAAAAAATGACTAAACAAAAATAAATTTGTTTCATTTTCACTAAGAAATTTTGAATATTCAACTATGTACTTTCATCAGTAATATGTGGTCATTCAGGACTAATGCAAGTTGTAGCATTAACATTGAGACTTTTATCACGCTCACTTGGGTTTGTGGTTCTCAGAATAATTGTACTTATATTGCCAATGTTAGTTTAACAATCATTCTTTAGCTTTAACAATCTCTCATTACTAATCTAATAATTGTACTTACATCTTCAATGTTTCTGTTTAACAATCTCTCTTATGGAGTTCACATTGATCTCTCCACAAAATCAGTCACTGCCTCTGTTGATGTTAGCACTCATCAGCCGCTAAACTCATTTTCTGCTTCATTATTCTCAGTGACCACTTTTATGAGTGTTCACTTGTGCTTATGCAAATTATGCATACTAATTTGCTAGTATCACTACATCTCCCTGAAACGTAAGACTTTTATTCCTCTCGTAGATCTTGTACTCCTTCTCATGTTATTTTCATCACTTTGCTCTACTTCTCTCTCTCTCTCCCGTATTTCTTTCCCTGGGAGACCTAGATCTGTTCCGCGCTAGGCTGTAGTCATATGTGTTTTCTTGCATTATCTGGTCTTCGTTCGAACTTTCAGACTCATTCTGGCCCTCTTGATCCTGCATTCTTTCATCTTCTGAAGTTTCCTTCTGTAATAGTTGTTCTACCAACTCGTTATCAGACGGAATTGAACACATTTCTTCATCGTTTTGCTCTTCCTCTTCACCCTGGGTCTTTATTTGGTCTGCATGGGCTAATACACTATTGCCGTTTTCTCTATTTATTATAGCTGTATTGTGGCCTTTTTGCATGATAAATTCTGCCCTTTCCGGATCTGCATCTTTGTTCTTTTTGTACCACATTTTTTCATTTGTAGAATATGACATTGTTAGCGGTGCACCGTCTTCCCATTAAAGCTGATGGGCTTTCGAGTCTTCCCGCATGTGATATCGTACGATAACTTAAAAGCAGCCTCGGTAGAAAAACTTCTACTTTTTCTTTTTGCTGAGAGCATGCTTTTAGTCCCTTTTTTACAGTCTACACCATTCTTTCTGCTAATCTATTCGATTGAGGGTGATATGGAGGTGTCTTATATGGTTTACACCCTATTTTTTCTAACCATACATTAAGTTCTTCATCACAAAATTCTGGTGCATTATCAGATATCAAGGTTTTTGGTATGCCATTTCTGGAAAATATGACTCTTAGAATCTGCTTTATTGTAGAACTTTTCTTGTTAGTAACTCGGAATTTTTCAGGCCAACCTGAAAAGGAGTCTACTAGTATTAATAAGAGTCCCACTCCATTAATGTATGCATGATCCATATGCACACGACTCCATGGATCCACTTCTTTGGGCCACGAATGTAATTTGGTTTGTGCAAAGTTTCTTAATTCTTTACATTTTTTGCACCTTTTTACATATTCCTCGACATCTCTTGAATATCCCGGCCACCAAGCTTCTAATTTTATCCTTTTTTGTGTGGCCGCTACTCCACAGTGTATATAATCATGTACACTTTCTATTATCGGTTTTCTTTGTGTTTCTGGGGGAACTACCAGGTCCCCATTACAAATCACTCCATGTTCTATTGTTAATTTGTGTCTTATTTCTTTATAGGGTCTTTCCACCCTAGAACAATTTCCCCATGAGTTTTTTCTTATTCTCGATACTATCCTACTTAGCACTGGATCATGTCTCGTTTCCGCAGCCATTCTATCTAAAGACAAAACATCAGTCTATCAAGTGTAGGAATGAATCTTCAAATTCTTCCTCTGTTTTATCTTTTGACTCCTTGTAGAACCTCAATCTTGATAGTGCGTCCACATGTGGAATTGAATTTCTTTTGACATACTCTATATCAAAGTCAAATGCCATCAATCTTATCGCCCATCATAGAATCCTTGATGTTGTGACATTGGGTAATTCTTTCCTTGTGTTAAATATAAACTCAAATGGTCTATGATCACTTCTTAACAGAATTTTTTTTCCAATTAAAAATTGTCGGGCTCTAGTAGTTGTCCACACGATAACCAATGCTTCTTTCTCTATGTTCGAGTAATTGAATTCAGTGTTCGTTAATCTTCTCGATAAATACATTATCGGATGTCCTTCTTGTGATAATATTCCGGATATTGAATGTTCACTTGCATCTGTAGTGAGTGTTATGTCCTTTTTTGGATCAAAAATTTTCACTACAGGTTTCTTTGACATAATTTCTTTTAATCTTTCAAAAGCTTTTTGCTGTTCGTCTGACCACATAAATTCCACATTCTTTTTTCTTAAATTTGCAAATGGTTCCGTCAAGTCCGTGTATTTTGGTAAGTATTGCCTATAAAAAATTACTAATCCCAAAAAGATTCCATTTCTTTTTTATTTGTAGGTGTAGCTACTTTTAGTATTTTTTTTATCAAGGCTTGGTCTGGTGATATACCTTCTTTTGAAATGGAATAACCTAAAAAAGATATTTTGTTAGAATTGCTTACGTATTTTTTCTCATTTATCGTCATTCCAGCATTTCTTAATCTATCCAAGATTAAGTCAGTTTTCTCTTTTAATTCCTTTTCATTAGTAGCTCCTATGCATATGTCGTCTTGGTAACAAATCATATTTTGTACATTTCCTAAAACCTGTTCAATGGCCCTTTGAAATATGGCGCTTGCAGTTTTTATTCCATATGGCATTCTTTCCCATCTTAGTAACCCTATTGGAGTATTTATCGTGGTTACTTCTTTGAAGTTCTCGTCTATTGGTATTTGGTGGTATGCCGTTTTTAAATCTATTTTTGAAAAAACGGTCATTCCTGCCAGTGCATGTTATGCAAGTTATACATTGGATATGGGATATAAATCCAAGCATATCTTGTGATTTACTCCTATTTTGTAATCTCCACAAATACGTAAATCACCATCTGTTTTCCTCAACACTACAATGGGTGATGCCCACTTGCTGCCTCCAGGTGAAACATGTTCAAGAAGGTCTTGTTCTACTAATTTACGTAGTTTTGTTACTACTAACGGCAATAAATGTACTGGTAATTTCCGTGCCTCATAATAAGAGGGTGGGGAACATTTTCTTTTAAACTTGCTTCATAGTTTTTTAACTTTCCAGTTTTTTCCATTTTTATTTCATTAATTAACTTGGTAGAATTTATGTTAAGCACGTTGTTTCCAATAAGTCAAATTGGCGGAGTTGTAAACTGCTCTTTCGTAAAGGTGGCTTACCAATGCGTTCCCAAAATTTTTTTTGGTATGAGTGTTACTTCACTCCCAGTATCCATTTGCATATCTAAATTGCAGTTATTAATTTTGACCTTTACTATATTGTCTTTTTTCTTAGGTTCAATTTTTTTATACTCTTATTTTTAAATGTAAAAACTTCCCTATTGATGTCGTTTTCTTCAATTCTTTCAACATTTTTCTTTTTTAATTTACACACTCCCTTGAAAGTGGTTCTTTTTTAAGCAATTATTACAAGTTTTTCCAAATGCTGGACACTTTTCCTTTTTTATTTCGTGTTCATGTCCACAATACGAACACATTTTTATCTTCTTTAACATGTACGTATCAGCAAATATTTGTTCGCTGGGTTGACTTTTATGATGGTTGTATGTCTGTATTAGTTCTTGTTGCTGCATAAAGTCAATACATGTATTTAAAGACATGTTTCCTATTTGTAATTGTTCCATTATTTTATATCTGTGTGATGCATTGCACATACCTTCAATTAATCTTAATTGAATCAAGTCCTCTTCAATAGTCTGTTCGTCTTGTCCAAGTTTTTCAAATTCACAATATCTACTTGCATTTCACAGACGGTGTAGATATTTTATAATTGGTTCGTCAATTTCTTGTTTCATCGACATGAATTTAGTTCTTTCTGCCACTACCAGCCTTTTCTTGGGTCTCATATTGCTTCTTATAATCTGACTTATTTCTTCGAAAGTCAGGTCTTCCAAATTTGAGGGATATGCCATGGTGGAAACTTTCATTATCGCCTTGCATCCAGCTGTAGCCAAAAATAAATCCGTGATTTCATTTTCGCCTCCCTTTTCCTTGTTGTCTTTCAACTTTTTTGTTCTTGCAGTGGCAGAGAAACAATGAATCCATGTATTCACGAAATCTGGATCTTCCAGAGACAATTGATATCCTATTGTCGATGCCATTGTTGTGATGTAGAGGTTAGCACTCATCAGCCGCTAAATTCATTTTCTGCTTCATTATTCTCAGTGACCCCTTATATAAGTGTTCACTTGTGCTTATGCAAATTATGCATACTAATTTGCTAGTATCACTACAGCCTCATTGTTACTTAGGTCATATATAGCAACAAATCCAAGGTATTAAACCTGATAGATCAATGTTAACAACAAATATTGTCTATAACCACTATATTGCCCAGTTGGACACTCTGGAATTGTGTTTTAACTATCTGGTGTCTTGTTATACTTTTCATACTGGTTTTCTTTTTAGTCATAAAAAAAAAATCCTTTATTGGGATAGCAAACATCTGCTTCATTTCGATTTCTTTGATTTCTTGAAATCTTGGGCCTTTCAAGTGGGATTTGATTTTTGAAGAGAAAATAGTCACAAGAGCCAAGATCTGGGGAATATGGTAGTTGTCAGATCTGGGGAATGTTGGTCTTGCACAAAAACTGCTTCACAAGCCATGGTCACTGATGGAACCTCTGTGGTGTGGTACACTGCTATAAGCAACAGAAGTAAACAATAACATTATAACTTAGTGTGTATATAAAACAGAGTTCATCAAGGTCAATCTGTGCCAAGCAACTTTAATCTGCATACTTCATGACCAATAGAAACAGTCCTGATACTTTTTGATCATACCTCATAATACTTACTTGCCTGCTAGTGAGATTATTTGATAATCCCCACATATGCCGATTTGTTTTTTTTTATGGTTTATCACCCTTTTGTTGGTTATTTAAAGCTGAAACATACTTTAGATTGGAAGAATAATTATTTTTTGAGAGTGAATATTTCATTAACAATTTTTTTGAGAATAACTATGATTTTTCCAGTTACAAGTCCTACTATTTAACCCATAGCTGGAGAGAGATGGATTCATATCTTTCCCAAGGGTATTTGAGTGTAAGTAAATGTAACAAACAAACAAACTGGAATTTGAAATTGGCTCACTAATTTCTCATTCCAAGCTGCTATTACACCACCTGCATGGCCATGCCCCATATATGCTGACTGGTTAAGTTTAAGTATTTTGTAGTGTGGTTTATTTATCATTGTAGTTTTATTCAAGAGGGATGGCATACCCACTTTCCCTTCCATATGCAGTCTACTATACCAGATTTCATGGTTTCACTATGATACTGATTAAAATTTTGTTACATAAATAAAAATAAATGTAGAAGATAAATCTTAAAAATAGCACTGAACTGATAAACAGGTTTGATTTATTCCATAGGAACATGAAATTTAATTCCTAATAATTTTATTGTTCAGGGCCAACCAATCTACACAGCTGACAATTCCTGAATAAGAAACTAGACATTAAATATTTTACTGCCACAATCATCTTAAAGAAAAGGTAGTTTCACAACAGGTTGTTAGTATCCAATGCTACACTTATAAAATTTATCAGACTTTATTGTATGAATAGATGTAGCACAAATAAAGAGAAGACTGCTGCTTATTTTGGTAGGTCTTTTAAAGATAAAACACTCTCAGGGAAGGGATTGGTGATTCCTTTTACAGAGCTTAAAATAGTCAAAAAGCTTATGGAAGTTCCCTGTGGGTAGAAAAGGCAGAATAAGTAAAGTGGATCTCATTTTTACAGTGGTATGCAGGGAAATTGTCAGATTACGTTACAGGAATTGCAAGTTGAAAATGGAATGTAAGTTGTCGATTAATGGTGGCAGTGAACAGTAAGCTATAAAAGAACTGAATAATGCTTGTAATAGAACTATACAAAAAATGTATTCATTTGTAAACCCATTAGTCTGTATTTGATTTTTTTTTCTGGTTTACAAATATATATATATATTTTTTTTTTTTTTCATAATTCTTTTACATATATATATATATTAATACTTAATACTGCCGTACCTACCTACATACCTAAGGTGTACATCACATTCAAAAAGGTAAAATTAGATAATTGGGTTTACATAATTTTTTTTATTAAAAGCTCTAAAAAAAAAAAAAAAAATTATAATAATAATATATATATATATATATATATATATATATATATATATATATAGATAGATAGATAGATAGATAGATAGATAGATACTAAAATAAGCCAGCAGTAAAATGCTTCATTATTTCTATAATGTTAACTTTTTGGTGGATATATGTAGTTCTCTAAATTTAGACAATTATTATTTTATTTGCTTACAAACTTGTCACATCATTTGTACTGGATATCATATATAAATTTTTAGCATGACATTTGGCTTCAATACTAGATTTAAAACAATATTATTATAATTATTGAGAAGAAAACTAAATATAAACTTATAAATAATCAAGCAAGAAAACAATCTTCCAAATGTAATGATGTGCACTTTGATGTGCAAAATACTAGCATTATATCAATACTGAAGTGAAATGCTATTTAATATTAACACGATTCAACCATTTATTTAACAACTAGCAGTAAAGCCTGGCATTGCCCAGAGTAAACTTCCTCTGAATGGAAGGTCATAATCGCCATACTCATTTTGTACACGCATGTAAGACTGTTGGTATTCATCAGCACAACGGAAGAAAAAATTGTAAGGCTTAAAAGGAAGCAATGGACAGCCATGGTAGCATCAGCTGTTTGCCATTACTAAGACACTTCCAATTAAAAGTTGTCAAGTTCAATACGAACACGGGCCTTAGGAAATTTTTGGTGAGTTGTGGCAGATGGCTTTGTATTCCGATTGGATGGTTTTATTATCCTCGAGTGCAAGACATTACATGAAGCCCTGTGTCAGTTGCAACATAGTAAAATGCAATAGTGTGAAAGGCAGACACGTCTTTTGCCCAAAAGACAGCGCTGCCACTACCACAAACAGAACCACATAACAGAAGTATGGGAAGGTGCTGGGGTGAGTACTTGTAACAGGCACAATTTTTTTGTAGTTTTTAATAGCCAGTTGAGGTGAGCATGAAGCACACGTAGTGTTACCTAAAGCAGCCCTTATGGTAAGGGGAGAAACACACCAACGGTGTACGGCAGAGAATGCATATTATAACTCTGCATGCTGCTATTCTTTTATTATCCCACTTTTTTTGCTGAGGCCTGAATTGCGTGGATGACTTGACTTCTCTGACAATTAAACGAATCCATCTTCCCACGTATTGGTTTTGTGTTGCAACTGAATATGGTTACGTGGTCGATATGTAAGTGAAAATGCAGCTATGGTGGGGTTTAAGTGATAAGGGAGTATCTGGTGAGCAAGACGACCTTTAATGAAATGTCTTAGTAATGGCAAGTGGATACTACGACAACCTTTAAATAAACCGGGTTCAAAAATGAAGAAACCTACGATGCTGCTAACATAAAGATGTGCACATTGCATTTAAACATGACTGACCATGGGCTATAGGACTTCTGCATAGGTAATACTTTTGAGCTGTGTTTGTTGGAGAGTAAACATAAACGTTATCCTTACTCCTGACTCAGGAGCAGCGACATAAAGCTGTCCATGGGCAAAACACTGTTCACCTAAATGCAGACCTGTGACACTGAGTGTCTGTCCTTGCGATTTGCCCATTGTTGTTGAGCCATGCTCACCATACCCTAGAGCTTTCTGAAGCTCTGGCAGACACAGTAGATCTGTAATTCCTCAAACGATGATTGGTGGTCTGCACAGGACTTTCTAAAGCTCTGGCAGACGCAGTAGCACTGGCATTTCTTAAACGATGAATAGCGGTTTGTTGAGGTTTTTCCAAAACTCTGGAAGATGCTGTAGCCCTAGCATTCCTAAGACGACATGAAGTGGTTTGTTCAGGGCTTTCTAAAGCTCTAGAACATGCTGTAGCAATGGCATTCCTTAAATGACAAAGGATTGTCTGTGTTGGGGACTCGGAAGCCCTGGCCCTAGAAATGTGTATTGCGTCCTGTGAATTCTGTACTAAATGCTCTTCAGTTGAAAGTCTAGCACGTTGTGATGACATAACTGATGCTACTGATGCCAGCCTTTCAGTCTGTTCAGTGGCACTTTCCATGGAGATGTGGGCAGCAGAGCGTGAGGCCACCTGAGAAAGGTGCAATGAAGATTGCTCTGTGGTTTCACTTGCCCTTGCTGCTCTTGTAACAGAGGCAGCAGCTGTGCGCCATCAAAAAAGTTTTCTTCTCTTAGGCAGCATTTTAACCAATTTTAAAAAGGCAAAAGTAATAAACGGTATATAGGTTTTTGAGTTCAAAAAATATGTGTAGTCTAAATGTAGGCAGGTTAGAGGGATCCCAAAAATGTTTGTAACTGTATCAAAAAAAAAAAAAAAAAAAAAGTTTTAAAAATTCAACGAAAGCTAAAACAGTAGTAGGTAATTTGGGAAGTAAATTCAATAAAAGCAGAAACAGATGTAGTTATAACTAAGAAGTAAAAAAAACAGTTTGGATACGTAATCAACAACTTGCGGTTTCCGTAAGAAGTGAATGAAGTGAGCCAAGTGCAGGACAGTAATCACAGAAGTGTGAACACGCGTGCAAGTTATTGTATAAAGAGGTGGTTGGCTGGTTGACCTTGAGCACACATACTAAGGTGATGTACATGCACACTTGCACGTGTGTGAGTAAGAGAACTGCTCATGCATATGACTGGATGGGTCCAAGGTTAAACACTTGCAACCATGCCAATGAGCTCGCAGCAACCTTGAACAGTTGATGTGATTGGTTAACCTCCAGCTGGGTTAGTCAAAGCAGTGCACAATGGCAGATGACGTTTCAAAATAGTATCTGGTGACTTTATTGTATTGGGTTTTTTATTGATAAATATGAAAGCTATGTAGTTCCTTATCCCAAAATAGGCATTGCCTTTTTGATTTATGTCATCACCAATGTAGCGCAGTCTCTCAAAGTTAGCCAATCAGAAAATGGGATTTTCAAGCTTCATTTTTCTTTGAAAATTTTGAGCAGCCAGGAGATACGAGGTAGTTTTATTGATCAAAAGTTGAGAGTACAAGCGTTTTTCCACTTCTTACAAACAAAATTTGAAGCCATGTTAATTTCATTTACTGATGGGTGATGAAGGCATTTAAGTAGCACGGATTTAGAAGAAAATGTGCGAGAACGTTTTGGACAGCGATTCACAGTAGTAAAATTATAGCGAGTAGGTGCCTTTTGCTACATGTAAATGGCATGAAAAATAAGTCACCCGGTGTCCCCTCGACTGAAAAAATGTTATCGTGAAAAATTGGACAAATTGGACAATTGGGGGGGGGCCGATTCTGTCCACTTGGCTTAAAAGTGATGGCGTGAAGTGGCATGAAATGTGTTAGTGATTTCTCACTGAATTCAATCCTATGCTTTAGTAGGCTAAATGGGCTACAAACACCTAAAAAGCAGCAGTTTCACCTTGTTTTTACTGATTTTTCTGGTAAAATTTGACATGTAGCTCTGTAAATCCTTTTTAAAATGGCCTTGATGTTTACTTTACTGTGCAAATGCAGAAAACATGGAAAGTAATGCATGCCTGCATTGAAACATTAAAATGTCCTTTTTAAAAACCATGGTATGAGTGTTAAATCCTGAAATAAAAGTAGGCTACCTGAAACCTCTACCCCATTTGGAATGCTTGATACGCGCATGTTTGACCGCCCCCCCCCCCTTCAAACATGATCTCGCATGACCCCGGAGCATGAATGGGCCAATCAGCAGCAATCATTATGCATCGTGCAAGCCACACATGACTAATAACACTAATGCAATTGGCTTTTGGAGCGCAAAGTTCGGCTGCGACAGAAATCCTTCATTGTGATAACTTGCATCTGAAACCAAAATATGGCCATTCTTGTCCTTTCTTATTCCCATATAAGCACTTAAATCTGACTTTTTTCTAATTATGCTACTACTATTAATTCTGACATAGTGCCCATATCTGCTTGTGTGCAGTGAACGCACATAATTACACACGCGTGCGTCCAATCAAAAATGAAAAATCTATAATATTGATTTAAATATTGACTTAAATCAATCATCAAAATCTCCGCATGGCCATTAGCAGTAACTGTGTCAAATTTGGTTGAAATCAGTTGAAAAATGTAGGAGATCTGATCAAACATAAACGAACATACACACACACACACATTCTGCCTTTTATATATATATATATATATATATATATATATATATATATATATATAGATTTCTGTAAAGTCTAAATACTAAAGTTTTTCGAAATGACGAATTGGTGTTAGTTGTTCACTTACAGGGGTTATCCCCTATTCCAGATTTTAGTGGTAGTGACAAACAGAACTACTCATCAAGTTACCCCGATTTTAAAATTTAACTCTCACAATATGTTTATAGGAAACTGTATGTGCAATGATGTAAAAAGTCAGTGTTTTCATAATAAAATTTGTATTAACCATAAGTGTTGACAAAATTTTTTTTAATTATGGAGAGGTTTTCTCTTTTTTTTTTTTTTAATGATCTTTAAGATTTTGAAAATTTTCAGACATTTTAAGAAGAGTAAAAGAGTACTAAAACTAAAAGAACCAAACTTGTCAATGTACGTCTTCTTTTGTCTCCATCCTTTTCACCTGCTCTTCTTTAGCTTTCCAACTTACACATTTCCAATTTTATTATCATGTAGAAATGAACAGACAAACAGTTGATGGCTATATTATGTAATACTTTTCAAAGGGTACACAGATATTACACTGATCCTAAGCAGAAGCAACACTGATCTTAGGTAGAAGTGCTGTAAAGCAATACTTTGATCCTAGGCAGAAGTTTTCACATTTATTTCTTTATAAATTGGTAAATGATTGCATTGCATTAGTTCTAATTGTATTAGTTTTTAGAATGTTATAAATGTAAAATTATTCTTGTAAATAAACAATCCAATAACTAAATAGTGTTTAATATTCTTGCTGTAAATTTTAAAGAACAAAAAAAATGTACAAATTCACTTTCATCATATGTTTAGATTTTATTCTAATTCTAATCATTGATTTTTAAAATAATAAATATTGCAGAAGAGTGAAAGTAGTTAAAAAAAGCAGTATCTTGGAAAAAAATGACTTTTTGACACTACATCTTAAGGCAGATACGAACATCCATGTTTGCCAAAACAATAAACCAAAGCTATTTTTTTCACACACACATTTTTATTCTAAATTGTGAATGAGCACAATTTAGAGATGTTAACTAAACAAGACCAAAATAGTTGTGTTTCTGGTAAAGATTGAATCCATGTTACTAATAATGGATTTCAAGATCACCTTTTAGCCTTGTTATTAAAACTAATGATGATGGTGGAAATGGACTTGACTGGAGAAAGACTAGAAATATTTTGTAAGACTTGACTTCCTCATGATTTCATGAAATTCTGTCTTCTGGCCATTTTTACCCCCTCATTTTCTTAATTCCTCTCTCCCATCCATTTTTCATGTTATGCATCTTTTTCTTGTATCTCTTACTTTTTATCAAATATTTATTTGTCCTTATTCACCTACCTAATCAATGCTTGATATAAGAAAGTTACATATAAATTTAGTGAAATGAAACTACTGATGATTGGATTGAGCAAAATATTTTTCAGTATTTGCAAGGTAGATTTTTTTTATATCTTGAAAATAGAATATGTTTAAGAGAAAGTACACAATATAGTGCAGTCATGTCCAAAGTCTGGCCTGGGGGCCAATTATGGCCAGTGATCAAATTTCATATGCTCCCCCAATCCTCTGTCAGAATGTATCACTTACAGCTTATGAGTATTTATGAGTATTGTAAATCAGAATATATAAAGTACACACCTAAGAAATGCAATTTCATGTTTTACCAAAAGATGGCAGCAGCACTGTATGGCTGCCATTTGGTGGTGTGACCCTAACCTTGGCCTTTTCCAGCTGATTTCTAAAATCACTGCCTTTGAACCAGATCTGGCATATATACTGCAGTCCAGATCTCAGTATCATCCTTCACATTAAGGCAGGTAAGTTATTTGTTTTGGTTATCTGAGATGAATAAATTCAAAAATCTTAGTGAATTAAATTTCTTTGTGTTGGTCCAAATCAATTATAATATATTTGGACACTTGGACTTGTATCACTTTATGTTTCCTACTTCTTAATAAGATGGATGTTGGTGTTATGTTCTTATTCATATGTTTTTAAGTTGACAGACAACATTAATTGCCAATAATATGTAATGTTTAAGATTAACCGGAGATATATTATACCTTCCTGAATGTTCTTTTTTCTCAGACATATTTTACTTCATCTTATAATGGGCTTCAGATATGACAGATTGTGTGATTTTGGTAAGACCTGATTAAATCTATTTATTATCCATATGAAGAAATGAAAATATGCCATTTGCAATAGAATTATCACAAGATAGTTCATTTGCATTTAATTTTAATGGTTCAAAGAATGACAAGCAAAATGGTTGACCCTCACACAAATTCACTGTATCAAATCTGGCCCTCTCTGGAAAAAAGTTTGGACACCCCTGATATAGAGTATTTAGTTTATACATAATATTCAATATTTTAATTGTTTTAAAATAAAAAAAAGAAAAACGGACCCTGTTATAAAGTATTGTATTCTAAACTGAATCACTTTCAATCCCTTGTGTCAAAGAATGTTAATTACAGTTAGTTCAAAACATTCCAAGTTAATAAAACACTTTATTGTAATGAAACTGCTTATTTGATTGTATCAAATACATTTCTAATATCAAACCATTAGAATTGAGAAAAAATTTCAGTAAAATCAAACTAATAGTTCAATAGTTCAGCTTTCTTTGTGTGAACTGGAAGCAAACCAATAAGATGTCTAAAAACTTGGCTATTTTCCATCATCGACTTTGTACTATTTTAACATACTAGATTTTTTTGCAACATGTTGACGAGTGTTGAAAGCCTCACAGTATTTAGTATTGTTGAGTTATCACTAACATTTTTTGCTGAGATTTACAAACTCTATGTTTTGTTCAATTTCACAAACCAATTGATGAAATATGAATAAGCTGATTTGAAAAATACTTTGACAAAAACCCTACTTTGTAGTTTAATAAATTCTTTAATTTAATAAGACTTCTTGGTAAACAATATTTTTTAAGAAAATTTTTTTTTTTTTTTTCCTTTTTAACAGCAAAGAATAAATTCTTATGGATTTCTTACTCTTGAGCATGGAACAACAACTGGCTGTGCATAAATATTTATTTCTGGAGACAAACTCCAACTTTTTGAAGCATTTTGCCTAGTGATTTGTTTAGAGTTCATGTAGGGTGACCTGCAAACTGGATTCTTGCATATATAAAAAACTTTAAAAAAAAAAAAAAAGGTATGCAAAAACAATATTGCATTTTTATTAAATAAGTATTTGTTATTTTAATCATTAAATTGTTTTAAAATAATGGAAGTATTTTGTATATTAAATAATAAAACTTTTAATTTTTCCCAAAAAATTAGCAAAAATTTATTGTACTAATCTATGCACTCTAGTAAAACCAACTGTACTTTGTACTCCTCTTAGCTCTTTACACTTCTCCCCAAAATTTGGTTTCATTCAGTCAATGTATGTCTACTTTAGGTGTGATGGACAGACGGACTAACAGAAGACAGAATTTTATATATAGATAGATAAATAAAACTACTGAAATGTTATTCAACTGAGCAGAATAATCAACCAATTAGGAAGTTAATAAACTTTAAACTAACTATATTTTTAAACCCCACATGTAAAATATAATATGTATGTATAATGTTGGATTAAAAAAAATATATATTTTAATCATTTGACACCATGTAAGGCAATAAAAGTCACTAGGATGCAAAGGATTACGTAGAGTAAAAGAAACAGAAAGGGCAATAAAAGAACAGAATTCAAGGAGATAGACAACAATTGACATTGCATTCAAATTTTTGAAAATCATAGTTGAAAAGAAAGCAAGATACTAGAAGAGAGTTTCACAAGTGATAATTGCAAGAGAAGAAACTATTAGCATAGAACTTACAACTAGCATTTTCAGCTATGAAATTATGAGATCTAACTGCCAATCTAGTACTGGGTTTAAATTCATGAAGTTGAGGCACCAAATGAGGAATGTTCAGCAGAACAATAACCATGCAAACAGTTATAGAAAAAACAAAAGGAAGCACTGTTACAGCAGTAAAAATATTACTGAAGCTGAGATGCCAGTTTGGGGCTGATAACGTTGCCAATTCTTTGGATTTTGTCAAGAATCTCTAGATATAAAACAGAAGCACCAGACCAAATGTGTCAGCCATATTTGATACATGAATGAATGGTAGACTTATAAATGTGCAAGATATATATATATTTGCATACATGCAATATATTTTATATATAATCAGAAAAGTCCACTATATAAGGATAGGCAAATTGCCCATTTCTAAGTAGTGGACACTTCTGGTAACATAAAAAATAAAATTTCATTATTTGAAACTTGATAAATAAAGCAATTTACTAATATCTGTATTGAAACCTCCCAAAAATATGCAAAATGCAAAATATAAGAAATGACAAGTTGGATGAAGTTCTGAAGGAATGAAACCGGTTGCAAAAATAAGTATTTCTTATCTTATTTTTATTAATAGTCTTTACAGATATTTTAATTTGTATCTCGATTTTTATATACAACACACACACACGTTATATATATACTCATTGGGTAAATTTTGAGATTAAATTTTCACTATATAATGTTCAGTTGATGTGTTCTTGAACAAAGCAAAAAAACTGAAAATCATTCTCCCATTTGTAAGCCATGTAACTATGACTGCAAGACTTGTTAGCCTTTCACCACCGGACTCATTGCTTCATCGCAAGACTTGTTAGCCTTTTGTCGTCGGACTTGTTTTGTTGCTTCATAGCAAGACTTGTTGTCCTTTTGCCATCAGACTCATTGCTTCATCGCATGGCTTGTTATCCTTTTACTATTGGACTGCTGACTGATGTAGTTTCATGGTACCAGGCTGAAAGGTCTCGTGATTTGCTCACTCAGTGTCTAGGTTTTTATTAGGTTAAAATGATTTGCATATGCAGCATGCTCACATATGCAAATCAGCCGTGTTTTCAATGCTGCCAATATGGCTAGCTGGAAAAAAATTCAGGCAACATGTTGCTACTTCCATTTTTGCTGATAAGATAGGTCACTACTCGATTTTCTGCTACACTATGTTATTAATATTCATTGCTGAATTAAGTGCATAGACAAAGAAATAAATTATGTTGAAAAATCAATATTTGTTGTGTAAAATGAATGCTTTGTTCACCATTAGGCTACAGACTTATTGATCTACCTATCAATGCATTTTAAAGTGACCTTTGAGTGCAATCTGTTCATATTTGCTGACAAGGAGAAAAATGGATTAGTCTTCTTAGTTAATTAACATTGTCTAAATTTAATACTATTAATGAATAATCATTGTTAATTGATGAATATCAATTAAATTAAATTAGTAACATTAAATTACCATGTGTCTGGTTCTGATGCTTAGTACTAAATATTAAGTAAGACTAATATAGCGAGAGTACAATACATAGACCTAAAGGAATTGCTTGCTTATAAAGTTTAAAATAATGTAAAACTATTTTTACATTACCATAAGGGTCTACTATTCTCAAGTCCTGAATATTTTGGTGATGTGTGTGTGTGTGTGTGTGGAGAGGGGGTAATCTTGATTTTGTCCAACAAACAAAGATTGAGCAAATATTTCAGAAGACAGGATTGTCTAGGTTGGAAATTGTTGAGAATATTAAGTGGGATTGGAATAAATATGTCCTGTGTGGAAATATTAAAAAAAAAGAATAATGTGAGATGGACATTTATTTGGGACTCATGAGTATATATAGATGAGAAAATTACCAATGTTATGGATTTTCTAATAATGTGACTATTGCATGCCTGCAACAAAAATTATATATATATATATATATATATATATATATATATATATATATATATACATACACATTATATATATTTAGCTTTTCCAGCATCCTTACATTTTCCCATTTGGTGGGAGTAAGGGAATACAAAAAATTTTCATATTGTCCATTGTCCCAAGCACTTCTCTGGCATTTATATATAAACTCTCCTACTAGTATTCAAAAAACACAAAAATAAAATACATCTTAAACAGTCAAAACATGAAAAGAAATTAGCAACACTTAAAACAAACTCCCTTTAAAATGGCTAAAGTGGCCAAAGCACAAGGAACAATAGACAATATGGAACATTTTTGTATCCCCTTACTCTGACTAAACAGAAAAATGTAAGAACACTGGAAAAACTAAATAAAAAATCAATTAAATTTGCTGCTCAAATACACATTATATATATATATATATATATATATACACAGTTTGTCTGAAAAAGTAATGAGGCTAGTGTAACAAACAATTTATTTCAATTCCAAGCAATTACATAGTTTCCCCTTCAAAGTAACATCCCTTGAATCTAATGCACTTTTTCATCCTTCTCTGCCACACTTCTATGTACTGCTGGAAGAATTCTTTTTAAATACTTCTCAGCTCCATAACCATGGCCCTCTTGATGGCTACCACACCTTCAAAATTGATCCCCCTTAATGATCCCCTTGAGCTTGGGGAAAAGAAAAAGGTCACATGGAGCAAGATCAGGTGAATAGGGAAGTTGTTTCAGTATGGTGATGTTCTTCTTGGCTAGGAATTGCCAAATGTTCAGGGTGTTTTGAGCAGGTGCATTGTCATGGTGAAGCAGTAGTTATGATTTGTCCTGCCACAACTAATTTCTTCTTGTACACTGAGCAAAGCAAACACTACAGAATCTCTTTGTAGACTTTTTGAGTTATTGTCTAAACCTAGAACAAGAACTCATTGTCGACAATGCCTCTCACATCAAAAAACAGATGTCCTATTACTTTTCAGACTGACCTTATATATATATATATATATATATATATATATATATATATATATATATATATACACACACACTACCTTCACCAGGGCGGTATTTATGCTAGCTTCTGCAGATGGCTCTTGATTGCGCCTTCATCATAATAGGTAAGGAGGAGTAGATGTGATAGCAACAATAAACTACAGAAAAATAATCAAAATTGATCGCTGCATTTAAGTATTGAATTTATATTTAAGCTTACCTTTTAAAATTTTCAATTCTTCTGCCACCACTTAATTTAAAGACAATTTGATGTATGTAGGTCCTTACTTTCTGTACAAACAATTATTTTTATTTCATGGTGACTTTCATTGGATTTCGCAATTAATTTTGATTATTCCAAAATTTATTTCCAAGTTATAAAAATTGTTATTGTACAAAAATTTTTGTCACAAAAAAAAAAACAAAACAACAAACACCAAAAACAATCACAGTAATGAAAACTTGGGAATCCAAAATTTCAGGATTGTGGGTCTAGAACCAGCCCAGAATGTTTTTAATTTGCTTACAGAATTAGCCTGATTCCAAAACGGTATGGTATGTTTTGTTAGAGCCTCTAGAAAAGTAAAGTTGAAAAAGTGTGACACAGTAACACACTGGCATTTATTATATTGAAGATGAGCTATTGAGAGTTGTGTCCCTTTAAGTGAAAAGATGTGACACAGTGACACACTGACATTAGTATTATATATAGTAGTTTCCACAAAAATGCCATTTACAAAGCCTCTACAACCCTGATCATGGCAAACAACTAGCCCAAAACTATTATTAGATCTCTTCAGTAATATAACACATGTGGGAAAAAAAATTCCCCAAGAAAAAAAAAGTTCCACTTCATCTTTTATTTCTCATCTCATTGAGAAAGGAGACAGATGAAAATTTCAATTTTTAACATGCTTCTCACCATGCTTCCATTTGGTCAAAAGGGCTACTAATATAGAATAAATATTATTAATCTTATTATCAATATTATTATTTTTGTTGTTTTTTATCTCCTAAATTTCTTTCAGCTGTCTATTATACCTACACAATAACACACACACAAATATATATAGATAATTGCATTAAACTACATTTATATTATCAGAGAAAATAAAAATAACTTTCCTTTTTTGTTTTTCATTTATTTATATAATAAGCTTTTGTGGCTTTCATTTTATTTATTCCTTTCTATATCTCTCTTCCTGTCAGCTGTTGACGAGGACATGCAGAATTTCTTTTTTTCTGTTTTATTCAAAACAAATATGCATCATATAGTATTGTGCTTCATTAAATGGAAAATAAAAAAGTAAAGAACAAAGCCTAAGAAAACTCTGAGAGTTATTTTACATTGTGGTCTACAGTTTTTTTTTTCTTTTAGCAGACCCATTAAATTTTAAAACCAAATAGGAAAGAAGAATTGAATGACTCTTCTGTATTCATGTCCCCACATCTGACTTGGCCAATTGCCAGTCAAAATCATGCACCAACTTAAATTTTGCTTTAAAAAACAAAATAGACTATTCTCTAAAAGAGATAAATCTCAAACAGTGGTAGTTGACAACTCTTTATTTTAATAACCAATACAAATTTATTTTTCACTCCACTGCCAAGATGTCAATCGCTTCAGTAAAATCTAAAAATCTGCCTTAGATGCTCACTTACACCTGACTTTAACTCTACTACTTGGACTAACCAGCAAAGAGAGAGAGTGTGCAAATATAAACATCATTTTTTTTTAACAAATCTATATATACTTTGCAAAACCTACAGCAAAATCATATTCCTCTCAAAGACAACATAAATCTATTGTTATATTATAATATTAAAATCAGCAGACCAAAGAAAAGAATATATTCTTAGCTGTATTTCCCAAAAGTACTATCAAAAAGAAACTTAGGATGTACCAAAAATATTTTCATTTTATTTTTACAGATCTTTACAGCTGCAATGTGATTATAAACTTTGACCAGCCTGTGGTAAAGGTCAAAACAAAACTGGGAGTTTTATTTTGGCCCTTGGTCAGTAATGCTCATTATTGCTAACTCAAAAACAAAATCAGATTTCAAACTTTCTTTTTAAATCATTTTATCCCAAAGAAGACAATAAAGCCACTAAGACAAAAGGAGTTACTGAGTGTGAAAGAATATGAGAAAAAAACATTATGAAAGAGAGAGAACAATAAAAGAACAGGTATTAAGACAAAATATAGCTATTGACATTGCATTTCAATTTTTGAAGATTAAAGTTGACTGGAAAGCAAAATGTTGGAAGAGAGAAATGTGAGGGAAGAAAACTGGTAGCATAGAACTTGAAAAAAAAAATCCCACTTGAAAGTAACAGGATTTCAAGACATCAAGGAAATCTAAGAGAATGCAATAAGGCAGTTGCTTGCTATCCCAAAAAAAAGAGTTCCAGGAATGCTTCCATCAATGGAAATGACACTGGATAAAGTGTGTGGCTTCAGGAAAGGAACTACTTCAAAGGAGATTAATTGCCAAACTGATATGTGCTGTAGTTTTATTTTTATAGCACCAGCCATGATACTTTTTGATCAGACCTCGGTATGCATATTGAAATGAAAATAACCTGTTTTCTTCACTAAATCCTCATTCAAATGTACTTATAATATTGTATACTTATCAGCCACAAGGTCAAACAAAGTTTAATCTGTATATTGTTAACATAAAACCTATCCTATCAGGATATTAGTATGAAAGGTAGGGTTGTAGCGTATATCCTGTATTTGGGTGTGTAATTAAAGTTGTTTACCAAATTGAAAGCCTAGATGTTTCATTCATTATTATTCAACATTTTATTACAGAATTTACTTTAGATAAATTCTTCACATACAATTTACAAACTGAATACAAAATCATTAACTAAAAAGAAACATTATCTGTTGATATAGAAATCATTATTTCATGGAAAAAATGAGTTCGAAAGTAATTTGAAATAAAATAATCTTTTTAGTGATCCGTTGAACCACTTTAAGCTCAACAAGATCTTATACATTAAATAGATAAAAATAAAATGAGGAAATGTAAGATCATGACTTTACAAGTTTTTGTCTATTTAGATAATATAAGAAATAGGCTGAAAAAAATCATAGGTTGATTATGAAGGAGTGATGCTAGAGATGTGAAATCCTATATGCATTAATTTCAACTCTTCCTATTAATAACTGCATTGTTTCTTTCCAGATAAACTGACATCTGACTGTTCTAAGAAGACTTCAAAAGTAACTAGTAGTGACTTTTCTTGAAAATGGTCAAAATTTGGCATTGTGGTATTACCAAGTACCTGCAGAAAAAGGGTTTAGCCTCAAGAAAATCCATACTGACAGGGTCGTTTCATTAGAGGATGATGCTCCAACTTTATCAACAGGGCAGAGGTAGGCAGCTGAATTTAGGAGAGGAAGGGAGAGTCTTGAAGGTGACCCAAAGTCTGGACATTCTGCAACTTCCACCACCAAGGAAAACATTGATCATGTTCACCACAGGGTGATGGATACCAGGTGATTGAATATAAATCAAATATTCAATGCTATTAGCATATCCCATGAGAGAGTTGAGAATATTCTGCACAATGAACATCTCATGACAAAGGTTCTGGTTGGTAGATGCCATCAGGGAAAAATCTGACATTGTTTGAGGCTAATCCAGTTGCTTTCCTTGAACATTTCCTAACCCAGGATAAGTGTTGGGATTGTCACTTTGAGCCAAAGACAAAAAACAATCCATGTATAGGAAACATCAATCTTTACTTGCTCCAAAGAAGGTCAAGGTCATTTCATTTGAAAGAAGATGATGGCTTCAGTTTTTGGGATTCAAAAGGTATTTATTGTATTTATTTATCTTCAAAAAGGCCACACAATCAATGGAGAGTACTATGCTAATTTATTGATGTAACTAAGAAAGGCTGTCAAGACCAAATGCCCAAGAAAACTGATGAAAAGAGGTCTTGTTTCATCAGGGGAGTATTCCAGCATACAAATCCTTGGTTCCAATGGCTTCTGTGTGCAACTGTGGCTTTGAACTAGTTGATCACCCTCCCTATTCTCTGGCTTTGGCCCTATATGACTATCATCTGTTTCCCAACATGAAAAAAAACTTGGCTGGGAACCAGTATCATAGTGATGATGACATATCTGCTGTTGATGACTTTTTTCACCAAAAGGATGAAAGCTTCTTCACTGCAACACAGATGGAAGAAGTGTATCGACTGCAATAGGGTCTATGTTGAAAAATAAACGTCATTTAGTCACATTCCATGAGAGTATCTTGGTCAGCCTATGAACTTTTCAGCTGACCCTAATAGTAGGTACCAAAGTTTCACAAAAAAATGAGTATACCAAGATGAAAAAAATGTCCCAAACTTAATAAAAACAAAGTTTATTCATCAAAATCTTATTTATAAGAAAGACTAAAGGATTTTTTCATTATTAAATTGTATTTTTCATCCTTTTTAGAACCTTCAAAATTTTGGTTAATTTTTTTTTTCTTGCATCAGCAGGTCACCAAAAATTAGTATAGGAAATTTTAGTGTATTAAAACACACTAATTTTGAAATTCTTGCAAAAATCACATAATTGTCAGATTTTAATGAAACTTTCACATAAAAAGAACATCATTCACAAATTAAATTATTTTAGAAATGTTTCTTTTTATTTTTTAGAAAATGTTGGTAAAAATTTTTTTTTTTCATCAGCTATCCTCCACTTATTTAATTTTATGAAATTTCCAGAAATTTATTTTTGCACAGCTTAAGGTTTATAAGCAAATGTCCTTAAGAATTTAAATCCAACTTTTGTCGGTTTTTTTTTGTAAAACAGGACTCAGTTATTGAAAATTTGCTTTGAATCATAAAATAAAAAATACAATAAATCTAAGACATTATTTAATTTGAAAAGTTTTTAATTACATTTATAGGTAAGATACATTATAGACACTATTGTCTGAAGAAAAAACATTTTTTCAATAAATAATGAATTACAAGAATTGTTTTTCAATGAATAAGGAATTACAAGAATTGTTTTCATTTTTTTTTTAATTTTAATTACAATAAAATTCTGTATTAATTTGTAGTGGTTAGGTGATATTGTTATCAAGTAAAAACTATATTTACTAATTATAAATGAAAAGGCTTACTACAATTCAGTAACCCCCAGTATTTTAAATAGAATTTAAAATTTCTTTTCTGAATGCCAATTTTTATAAATACAGATGTCCCTACATGATATTAACAGAAAATAAAAGTAGTAACTATAGTAAAGGTAAAGCAAGTAAATATCAATAAATTAAATTAGAATATTTTCCTAAATTTTTAAGATTACTGGGTAGTTTTAAAATTATATGAAAAGGCCCGCATATAAGATTTAAGTAATTTTTACAGATATGCCCACCCCCAACCGAAAAAATTTCCAAACATAATTCTATTGAGATAGTTGTCAATACCTCATGAAAGCACATCTCCATGTTAAAAAAATCATTTTCTACAATATTTTAAACTAAAAGTAATATTTGCCTCAAATCAGATTAATTAAACTTTAAATCAGCTAATCTTTCTCAAATGAAGTTTCAGAAAAGTATGTTTTATTTTCGAAAGATTTTTTTTGCACTAAGAGATTTGTGAATATAGCTAAAATCAGCCATTTTTCACAATTTAAAAAGAAACTCATTCCAAGCAATTTAAATTTACTTTGAAATACAGCAAAGTATTTAACTTATTGGAACTATTCAATTTAATCTATTAGCTCGAAATTTAAACTAAAATAAAAGCTTCAAGAAAGATTTTTCATTTTTAAAAATTCCTTTTAAATCATAAGTATTGCTTTTCTTTGGAGGCACCTACATAACAGACTACACTCTGACTTAAAACAAAAATCTGTTTGCTTTCAGAGTACTTTTCCTCATTTTATATAGTGTGTTTAATGCTAGCATTATTTTGGGGTCTACAAAATTAGTGGTCCCTGATTGAATAAAATCATTGAATAAATTTCCCTAATTTCTCTGAAAAATTACACTGAAATTTCTCAAATTTGGGATATCACAGACAGAAAGTAAAAAGTATATAGTGGTGTCAATGTATACTTATATATATGAATAAAGAAACACATGTTGTAACAAATTTACTCACCATATACAATGTAACACCTCTACTCCAAATATAAGATGTGGCTAAGTTCATTTATATATTGGTTTTTATTTTCTAGGATTAGTAAAATTTAAATAAAAATGTCTACTTTTTTCAAATCCTTAATTGATATTCAGGATTGAAAGAAGTAGATATTTTTATTCAAATTTTAGTAATCTTAAAAAAAGACAAATATATCTCATACAACATTTATCATTTCCTTTTTAACAATCTTCAATCTAAAAAAAAAATTATAATAAACATATTTGATGCATATCAAGTTGCATTAGAAAATTCCTTGATTTTTAAGTATTTTTCAATTCGTTGATAATTTCTGAATTCCCTATTTTCCCTGGATACATCTCAATACCAAGAGCAATGCTGGGGTAATTCTGAGAGCCAAAAAGAAGTCAACAAGGAACAGACAACAAAAAGAGGTAATCATAGAAGTGATTAAATAACAAAAATAAATATAGACAAGATATATAACAAGAAAGGATAACAGGTAGAATAAAAGACAAGATAGATGTGATAGAGGAATTTGTTGTTACCAGTGCTGAAAACAGTGTATTTGTTCATGTTAAACCTATTTTTAATCATTTTACTACAAGTAAGGCAATAAAGCCACTAAAATGCAAGAGGTTACTGAGTATTAGAGAATGAGAAAAGAAACATAAAGGAACAATAAAAGAACAGGAAAATAAGACAAAACATAATGATTGACATTGCATTTAAATTTTTGAAGATTTATTAAAATGATTTCAGAATTTTTTTCCACCCCAAGTGAGATAATAATGCAACTAAAACACAAGG
Organism: Acanthosepion lycidas; assembly: GCA_963932145.1. NCBI lineage: Eukaryota > Metazoa > Mollusca > Cephalopoda > Sepiida > Sepiidae > Acanthosepion > Acanthosepion lycidas. The sequence continues at coordinate 32,806,752 of OZ010601.1, read as the reverse complement.
GGTTACAGGGTGTAGAAGAATTAGAAACAGAAACCTTAATGATTATCAGAAAGAGAAAAGAGTAATCAGGTGGACAGTAGATAGCAATTGACATTGCATTTAAATTTTTGAAAATTAAAGTTGACTGGAAAGCATGAAGCCAGCAGGGAGTTCCACAAGTGAGAAGTGTGAGAGAAGAAACTGTTAGCATAGAATTTACAGCAACATCTAGACAGTTCAACTCTAAATCTCAATGCCAGTCAAGTGCTTTGCTTAAATTCATAGTAGCTGACCTGGCAATTGATTCAATATAGTCTTTTCCACTTCATGGCAACTGAGAACATGAACACAAGAAGGCACAGCGCATCACTTTCCTGGTGGATAGCATCAGCCATGCTGATGGAAGGCAGCATGTGGTCTCTCACATGATTAATGGAGAGAAATTTAGTTTTGGAGGTATTAAAATTAACAAGCCACTTTACTTTGAATTACTTCATATCCTGCTGATTGATTCTTAAAACCAGTTGAGTAATAAAGAATTGGATATTTTTTATAGTTAATGAAAGTAGATTTCATAAAAAACATTTACTAGAATAGGCCATAGCAATCAATGTAGGCATCCCCCAGGGGTCATTTCTCAGACTAACTCTCTTAATTTTCATAAACAACCTGCCTAAGAGTATACTCTGATCATTTGTGAATATATACGATGATGATACAATGGTATATGGGTGCACCTACAAAACTCTGGATGTGCAGAGCTTGATAGTTGATCTCTTCTCTAACCTAGCTCTAACATCTCAATGGGTGGAAAATGGCTGGTTACATTCAATGCCTGGAAAAACTAAACTAGTTACATTCCATCGTTGACAATTGACTCCCAAAATGATGCTTCCTCAATCTCTAGGGTTAATCATTATCTTACCTATATATCTGCATGAACTGTGCGTCTTACTTTGTAACCCTCTACCTTGAGTGGCTCCAAGGCCTTGTACAGGGTGAACATCATTGAAAAAAAAAAAAAATTGACAGACATTTTTGCAGAAAGTAAATGTTCAGGATATCAATACAGTATACTTGCAACACAAGATTATAATAATATATACTTTTATATAAAGTATACTTTCTTATAATAATAATAATATATACTTATAATATACACTAATAATAATAATAATATACTTATAATAATATACACTAATAATAATAATATACACTTTTATATAATAATATACACTTTCATAAATAAGTGCACTTAATCTCATAGATTAATCATTATACAGTGAAAATTTCAGATCAAAATTCAACTAATAACTGTATCAGACTACAGACTTAGTGATTTAATTTTGAAAAAGTATAGTAGATTTTTTCCTATTTATCTTATGGTTTTCATGACCTAAAGATTTTCAAATCTGATGAAGGGCAACTGTAACACAGAAAGAAAGTAATATAGTCAGAAATAAATAAAAATCAAAGTTTATTAGGATGAAGCCAATTAAAGAGATAATTAAAGTAACTTAATTTTCTATTATGCTAACATTATTTTCAAAACTAATTAATCATCCATTTTAATTTGTACTCCTTGGGGTAAAATAGATTAATTAAATTATCTATAGTTTTAAAACAGATTTCAAAAATGTTCATTTGTACAAAAGCAAAATTAAAACCTATTTAAGAAAGAGACTCAAATATGATCTTCTGAATAAAGAAATTCTTAGAAATCCAAAGAAGAATCAGTAATATTATTGGTCCTGATCCAGCAGCTAAGCTTCAGTCACTTGCCCACTACCATAAGACTACCTCTCTGTGCCTTTTTTTCATAAATACTTTCATGGTAATTGTTCAAATGAGCTCTTCGCTATGGTACTTAAACTTTTTAAATGTAAACATAGCACTAGACTGGCATTGAGATATCATCAATTTACAATTGAACTGGCTAGATGTAGCCATAACTTCTATGCTAAGTTTCTTTTTGCACTTCTCGTGGAACTCTCTTCTGGCTCCATGCTTTACAGCCAACTTTAATCTGCAAAGATTTAAATGCAATGTCAATTGCTGTCTATTGTCCCCCTGATTACTCTTTTCTCTTTCTACTCATTACTAATGTTTCTGTTCCTAATTCCTCCACACCCTGTAACCCCTTGGCTTGCTTGGGGTGATACCAATTATTATTTTTTTATGCAAAAAATATTCCAGTTGTTTTAATTTCAATTACTTTTTATCTGAAATCATTATTCCATGATCATTAGTAAACAATGGTGACCAGAAATATAAAACAGCAAGACTTGAACTTAAATGCTTAAAAACTTTTCTCTTAGAAGCCCGCCTTTCTAGGATAGTGACTATCATTGAGATTACAAAGCAAAGTTACAAGGGCCACTGACTATAGCTATTCAATGCTAACCATATAACTATAATCTTTATTTTCTCCTGAACACCTGAAACATTATTTATTATTTGTATTAGTAATATTAAAAGTAAAATTGAAATATGTCAAGTGCAATTTTTGTCAGTTATCATTAATTTATGACAAAACAATAAATTTCTATTACTGAATGCACTTAAGTTTTTTTGTAAAAATAATTATTTCATATGATTTTATATAAATTAATACATCTTCGCCATTTTGTTAATAAGGTACATGTGTACAATAAAATTCATAAAATTAAAATGAAGTCCTATAATCTATGCATTAATAAGCTAACAAATGCTACTGAGTTTGTATTATTGAAATGCAATAACACTATCTCCAAGTTCCAAGTTCAGTCAATAGGCAATCATAACTCTTCTTTCTTTAATATCTGTAAACTATGCATTGCTATTATTGTTTTGGGGAAAAATAATGAAGTGTAGTGGTTTACTGTTGCCTTTACAATGGTTTTGAATTCAAAGTTCTCTTAGACTGGCTGCCATCCTAGGCTAAAAAACAAGTTTTTTCTACTCTTTAATTTATAGCTGTAGGGAGAAACATGGGATCATGCCTTTCCCAAGGACATTATTGTGAAGTGAACACAAACTGCCTAAGTCAGAACTTGAACTCATTGTTCATCGATTCGATGTTGGTTAACTTGATATAACAACACAAACAAAATAAAAAAAAAATTTTGGTGATGATAATGGGGAATTCTTACAGTAATAAAAGAAATGGTTAACATTTTGAGAAGCAAATCTAATAAAATAATCAGGTCTTTATAGGATTTACAAAAGATCACACAAGAGAATGATATTGCCTTAAATAGAAAATAATTACTTCCTAATGAGAGAATGGTAAGTTATAAAAGATAATATAGATTTATTGGAAACATTCTAGACTGAAGTGAAATGTTTTCTTTTGTAAATAGATATATCAGATTAAATTCACAATGAAGCTTTAAAAGATTTTCACAATTTTAAACACAACTAAATAGAAGATGCCATGGCAAATAAACTGGGGACAAAATCGGTTCATTTAACAGATAAATGAATGGAAAGTGCCAAGGCAAATAAACTGGGAGTAAAAAGATTCATTTTAACCACAAAACACTCATTTTTACACATACATATGAGTGTAAATCAATATGTCCATACCCATTAGCAGAATTTTGATTTGGAATTTTCATTGTATATTATTTGATCAGGGGATAAAAGTATTGAATTGTGTGCAATGACAAAGAAGGTGATTATGTTGAAAAATAAATATTTGTTGTACAAAATTCTTTTCTCATCATTAGGCTCTGGAATTTATCTCTATCAATCAATATTTTTGTTTATATTTTACTGAACAATAAAAAATATTTTATATGCAAAAAACACAAAACTTAAAAGTTAACATGATTCTAGAAATTTGTATTAGTGTTTATTTCTTTAGGAAGTTTGTTTTAGGAAGGATGTTTTAACATTTTCAAATTACAATTGAAAATCAACTTTTACTTAATTTGGTCTATAATAAAGGTAAACCTAGCAATGTGTTAGATTTGTATGCATAAGAAAATGGCTCCAATCAATAATGTGTGCGTAGTATAAATTTTTATTAAGACTTTTAAAAGGGACATTTCAAAAATATATATTGAAATATATTAAAATAAGAGGTTGATCAAATTCCTAGGTATGTAAAAGATTTGACAGAATTCATAAGATCCAATGAGCAAGGCTCAATGGTTGTTATAATCTAAATATAATGAATCAGTAGGACACTTATGCCTAACATCAGAAGGAGACAGTTGAAATTTCTGAGGAAAGAAGGCTTGAAAAATTTTATACTTACAAGACATATTGTAGGTAAGAGGGACAGAGGCAAACAATGCATAACCTACCTAAAAAGCTTCAGTAAATGAATGGTGAAGCAAATTTTAAGAGTGATAATAAAAAGACAAAATTTATTAAGAGCTACAAAGAACAGGAAATTGTGGAGAGCCATGATCACCTACATTCTGAGAGGACATGGTACATAGATGAAGAAGTAGAAGAATTATTGAATGATTAGATCATTTCAAGGCAGATTTACATAGATACATGTATTTTTAAAAACAAACATTTTGTGGCTATTACATTTAATGATCTTTACAGAAAAAAGAATAGATCATATCATTATTTTTGAAATTGTTATTTTTTGACAACTAAATAAATATAACAATACTTACAAAAAATAATGATACAATCTATAATACTTCTTAAAAACACATTTATTAGGTTGGTGCAAAAATAATGACGTAATAATGTCGTTTTTTGCCGTATTTTTTAACGTCAAAAAACAACATTATTACGTCATTATTTTTGCACCAACCTAATAATTTTCTTTTCTTATGCACACTTCCTGGTGATGACAGATTTAAGTCAAAAGCTTTGGATAACTCAACATTAATTTTGACCAATTTATCCATATACAACAACCACATTTGCAAAAAGATATTTATATATTAGAAAAAATAGATCATTAAATATAAGACACAAAATGTCTATTGTCTTTAATAATACTTCTTTAAAAGAACGCTTGCTGAATATACTGAATTTTATATATAAAATTATGTGATTTCTGTTAGTCTGTCAGTCACTCACTCTAAAATAGCCAGACATTGACTGATCGAAACCAAATTTTGGGAAGAAGTGCAAACAGATAAGAAGGTACAAGTACAGTTGGTTTTGCTAGGGTGCATAGCTTAGTACAATAAATTTTCATTAATTTTTTTGAAAAATAAAATGTTTTATTATTTAATATGCAAAATACACCCACTATTTTAAAAAAAATTTAATGATTAAAATAACAAATACTTATTTAATAAAAATGCAATTTTGTTTTTTTGTGTATCTTTTCTTTAAGTTTTTATATTTCATCAATTGGTTTGTGAAATTAAATGAAACGTTGAGTATGTAAATCTCAACAAAAAATATTAGCAATAACTTCAACAATACTAAATACATGTATAGAAAAATATATTCTAGTATATATAAATTCACATCAAATACAAGCTTGTACTACATAAATGACATGAATTAAGTTATTAAAAGACAAAAAAAGAAAAAAGTGTCCAAATAAATTTTACTTTATTGAAAATAACAATTACACTAATTGTGTCAAACTATTTTTCATTTTTTGGACTTTAACTACATAACTAAATAAAAAAAAAAGCAGTCCACACACATCTTCATGAAAAACTTTAAAACCTACCTAACAACTCTTGAATTTTCTCTAGATTGAAAACAATTATCAAACATTTTTAACAGATCTAGAACTACAACTTCTTATTTTCCCAGCCAAGATTTACAAAGATCAACATTATACTTTGATGGTATTTCTTGGAATAACAATACGAGAAAGGAAAGTGAATTTTAAGATGTGTGCATCTTATTTATAGAATTGCTATATTCCTATTTCTATTATTGTTGATGTTGATTTAAAAAGAACATTGGTTCTTTAACTGAGCAGATAAAATTTGGGCTCAGGTTTAGACAATTATAAATGCAATGCCACACATTGTCCTCAAATATTTTGAAACAGTTCTTGCCTGAATTCTTCCAGACAAGGTATATTAATCATTGTTTTTTGTTCGGACTAATTTCCTTTTTCTTTTCATCTCAAAGTTTTTTCCTATACCCTTCAGCCTAATTGAGTTAAACATCCAGGGAAGGCAACTTTACAACTTCTGAATCATTATGATGAAAAACAAAAACGAAAAATAACAATAAAAACAAAGATGAGTATGTTACTCTAAATGAACCAAAAATAAAATATTGAAAACTGGTTTAATTTGCATCAGTAAAGGAGCTTGTCGGTTGTAAAACAATTTTTGTCAAAATTTTGCAAAAATTTATATGTATTTTTGCAATATTTGAAATTATCTTTTTTTCTTTTATCAAAATTAAAATACATTACCACATGAAAGAATGTTTTTAAAGGTATAAATTTTGTAACATAAAACATTAATTTACATATATACATAATTAAAAGTATACACCCATTTCTGTATTCAGTAATTAACATAATTATAGATGTAATGCTTATATTATAATTATTATATTATGTTTATGTTATGTTTTTCAATGTATCTTGACTTAGTTTAATACATTTTTTCTCTCTCTTGTTAATGCTTTCATATTGATAAAACAAAGGGCAGAAAATTTTTACTTGAGGTGACATATTGTAAATAGTTTTAAGCAGCATACTAATTTAATAGAAGGGAAAATGATTTAAAACTACTGTAATGGATAGTCAGGGCATGTAAGGATGTATTATCAGAGGTAGTACCATTGCAGCAAAGTGGTCGACCATGCTTTACTCAGGTGAATTGGGATGCAGAACTGTGCTGGTATATGGTCAACATCCAACTCTCACACATGGCTGAGTGACATTAACCTGCCGGTTAAACTGCATGAAGGTAGTCAGAAGGGTTTCCTGACCCAACTAGTGAAATCTCCAACCCTTTCTCTCCAACTCACCTGTGCCAAGTGGTCATCAACCAATCTGGGTGTCGGAGCTGCTAGGTCAAAGGCTTTACCAGTGGACGAAGGAACTTTTGCAAGGATGGACAGGGTAATCTCAACATCCCCAGTGCAAAAGGAACTGACAAGCCATTGCACTATTTTGCCTTGAATTTCACCACAAGCCGCAATTACAACAGAGAGGAGTGGTAACCACAGTGACAAAAAACGTGCTAACTGAATAAATGATGCTGATGAATAGTCAGGATATGTGTGGATAGTGTAAAGGTTATTGGAACAGTGAGTGGAATACGTGAGTCAAATTTAAATTCCAGCCTCATCTGTTGCATTCATTTTTGTACAATTACCCTTGTGAAATGTATGAGCCAATATATTCCTCACCAATCAAATAGCAAGGTACATTGGGCTTTATAGTTTTGAGTGGCAGATAATCTAGAACAGTACTCAGCAACCTTTATCTGGTTAATGCCCACTTTTCCACATTGGGAATCCAGTACACTAATCAATAATTTCAGAATTAATGGATTAAATTTAAATTATTTTTATCTAAGTTTTAACTACTCAGACTATATGAATGATGATAAGTGGAAAAAGAACTTTGTTCCTATAGAAACCCATTTATTTGTGGATTATAACATACAGATTGCAACCTACTAGAACAAAAATAAGAGAAAAAAACAGATGCTTTTCAATGCTTTCCCTGAGTTTGATGTTTTTTTTATTGAGAGCCAAAACATTTGAAGAAAAGTTTGTTAATGAGAGATATTAGTCTCCCCCTTTCTATAACACTGATGCAATTTCATGATTTTTTTAATATACAATTCATCATTGAGAAGGCCATTTCCACAAGATATGAGGTAGGAAAAGATAGGAACAGAAATCTAATCTTTAACCCCAAGTTCGGATACTTAGCAGTAATACTCTTGTGTGTCCACATGACTTGATAACGATCTGTATGTTGTTTCAGCTTCATTATCATGTTGCAACATAAATTTCTCAACCAAACTTGGATCTGTTAACTGATCTAAATCAGTAATGAAAGAATCAAAGTTCCAGTCGATTACATCTATGTTAATAATGTCCACAAATTGTGATTTGAAGTCATCAGAAATAAATTTAGAATGTTTGCCAAAACATACATAATCACAGACTGAAATTTCCTCAGCAACAACCACCAGTTGTGGGAAATTATGCAAATCCTTGCATAGGACATAACAATGATAAAGTTGCATTTTCTTAATAAAAAAAGAAATGATGCATTTAGTGTCAATAAAGGTAGCATTCTTTACATGTGGCTGTAAATTCATGCTATTAAATATATGCCATGTTGAAAATGTTATTTTTTTTAACCTTTCAAATCATTTGTCATTGATTCCAAGTTCTCACTGAAGAAATTCTAATAGACTGTCAAATGATTCCAAGAGTTGGCACAAGAGTTGGCCTTTCAAAAGACACTGAACAGTCAGTTAGCAGTGATAATTTCATAGTCCCACCATTACAAAAATTCAAAAATGTTTTGGGCGTCAAGTCAAATGTAAACCAGCAAGTTTGATCCCTGTCCACCAACAACAAAGGTCTAACATTCACTGTGGACTGTCAAATGGCCACTGGTGTATGCTACCACCCACGTTGCTAACCACAAGGACAACTCTGAATTCAGACTGTGGAGAAGACAATGAAAAAATGAAATTTTCTGAAGAAGTCATGGCAATTCACAGATAATGAAAAAATTAAAAAAAAGAAGGAACTTTTAGAAAGCCATGATCACCTACATTCTGAAGGGACATGGCATTTTAGTCAATGGATAGTTAATCCTGAAGTTGTAAAATCTTCAATAGCTCCAAGGTATAAATAATCAGCATATTTAGAGCTTTGTGCCAGCAAACAAACGGAGTGCCAAAAGAAAAGTTTTTCCCTTGACACCATTATTATTTTACTCTTCAGCAATGTTCATTGCTTTAAAAAGCAATTATTAGAATTTTAATAAAACCTAAACATATGAAAGTGAATTTATGCATTTTCTTTGTTCTTGAGAATTTACAACAAAAATAATAAACATTGTTTATTTATTAAATTGTTTATTTACATTATTTATTATATTGTTTATTGGAAGGGTTGACAAAACAACAACTAATTGCCAATTGATTTGATCTTTATAAAATAGTAAATAATAATTATTTCCTTATAGTTAGTTCAAATATTTTAATAATTTAGCAAATGTTTATAAATTTATGAATAAAAAATTGTTTTCATATTTATTTCTTTATAAATTGGTAAATGATAAATATTACATTGCATTAGTTTTAATTGTATTAGTTTTTAGAATATTGTAAATATTATTAATTTATTCAATTGTTTATTTACATGAATAATTTTATGTTTAATATTTTTGTTGTAAATTTTCAAGAACAAAAAAAAATGTATATATTCACTTTCATATATTTAGGTTTTATTCTAATTCTAATCATTGCTTTTTAAAATAATAAACATTGCTGAGGAGTGAAGCTAGTGAAAACAAGTGATGTCAATGGAAAAACCATCCTTTTGACACTCCATTTCTTTGCCTGCATGAAGGTCCAAGTTTGTCAAATAAACAATGCCAGGAATATTAATGAGAGTTGTGTTTAGGATTGTTGGATACAAACCTGGTTTAACTAGCCATTTTGTTGATAATATCATTGAAGCGATCTTGAAATAAATAGCTTGATCTCTGACAAATTTCTGCTTGTAAAAATATGAAAATGATAACCAATAATTGTATTCTACTGTTTACTAATATGTTAATTTAAGTATATTAAGATACTGGTTCTTACTAGACCGACTATAAAACTGTATACCATACTCATGAAATAACCCAATTCCGAATTTGATTTCCAGGGAGTTTCTTTACATTCACTTATGCACAAATACCTTTGCTAAGGTATGAATCCATCTCTTCTCCACCTCCAACTATGAGTTGAATAACAGGACATAGTGAATCCTATAGCCTTGGTTGGAGATCAGTCTACCACAGAAAGAAATGTCAGCCTACTGTAGGAGAATTTTCTGCCTAGTCAGTCATGAATTGAAAGAGATATGATCACCCAAGTGTATATCATGTATGGCACTTAACTGAAAGATTACCAATGTCTAATTGATTTGTACAAAACAAGTCATCAGAGAAGTGTCCAGCTCATTCTTTGACTTGCTTATGATGTTACAACATTTTGGCTGCTCTAGTCTACAGCCTTCTTCAAGGGTACAATAAATAAAGAAAATTCTTTATTATACAGAATATATTGGCTTAAATTTTTATTTTTGTAAATGATCATACAATATTATTACTAAATAATACTATTTTTAGTTAAGAACCACAAAACCAATTTGCATTGAGATTTCTTTTCTTTCTTGCCTGGTTGCAAACAACAAGAATCATCTACTTAAAGTGCTTTGTATATCTATCATGAAAGTTAAATCTCTACTGGGGGCTTAAAAAATGTAGCCTTGTAGCACACTTGGTATTTACTGCAATGAAAATTTTCCTATGAAAAGGGTTTGTAAATTTATACAATTTTAAGATCTTAACCAGATCTGCTCTAATGGTAGATTAGACATAATCGTAATAAACAACTTAAAAAAAAAAAAAAAAAAAAAATGGTAAGATGACAGGAAATATCAAAACAGATTTTGCAGAGCTCATTTGGCAGGAAGTTAAACCCAAAAAATAAAAAAAATAAAAAATGACAAAACAACATTTGAATACTGTTTTTCAAGGTAGGCATTCCCTCGATACTTGGAAGACTAGTACAACACTGTAACGACACAATCTGTATTTTCTGTTTGCCTCTTTATCCAATAGAAATCTTGTTACCCTGTTCATGCAATTTCCCAATTTATTTTTCAAATGTCTAATTTTATTAATTTTTCACTTATTTGTAGTTAATTATTATATTTGGATATGCAGATGGTGTAATGGTTAGTGACATGGAACGAGAAATCGGCGTGCCGAGTTCGAACGCCGGTTGGGTTTACTTTTTTTACATTCACTTTCGCGCAAATACCCTCACGAAAAGTATGGATCCATTTCCCCCTAGATATTATTTAGTAGGGTAAACTCGCCGTGTCTGGCACCCAATATAGGAGAATACGAAAATAGAAGTAACCAAGGCAAAACTCAGTGTGCAACCAATAAAAGAATCGGAGTTGACTATGACACTACACTACGATACTGATAATAATTTGCATAAAAATATACAAAACAAATAACTAGAGAGAAATTTCTCTCTTTTTTTACACATGATTTGTTTTAAAGTTTTTCTTTATTCTTCTTATGCCCTCCTAGTGTAATTGTTTTTATACACTTTTTTTTTTTTTACATATATCTGCAAATAATCATTTTGGAAAAATTCGAGTTGAGAAATGATCTTTTCATTTTGTAAAATAGAGATTGTGTATTATTAACTGTTATTAGTATTTCAAATCAGCAAAAATGTCACGTGTATTACACTGCAAAAGAAATTAAGTGAGAGAAGAGGAAGATATGGAAAAGCAAAAGTGGAAGAAAATGAAGATTGTGTGTTGTTTCAAATATGGTAAGTGATGCACAGAAACCTACAAATTGAAATACAAAAAATAAATTATTTCACATTTCAGTCAGCCTACGTGTTCTTTACATAAAATTTGAAAAAAATACTTTTTTTAGTTTTTACTTTTTAACATTAAGAAAAATTTGTTAATGTTCTCTATTAGTAAATTTAAAAAGCAAAAGTTAAGACAAATTAAAGAAGGAAAGAAAAAAAAAGTATTGGCCAAGAAAGTGAAAGAATTATACTTATTTTAAAACATATACTTTCAACTTTTTGTGTCTGTATTCAAATATAAGACTAGTTAGTAGTAGTGAGAGAGTGATTTCGTTATTTTTAAATGAAGTACTTCCTTCAATAAAATTAAAAACTATTTTTTATTGAAACCAATTAAAAGATTATTCGACGTTCTAACCTAAAAAACTAAAATTCTAAAAAAAAAAAAACAAAAAAAAAACACGTTGCCAGATTTTTATGAATTTTTTAAATATAGCCTTCTTTCTTTCTAAAAAAGATTTAACAAACTTAAGATAATTAAAACAATTATATTACTTTGTTTGAATTATTCGTTTGTTAAAAGTAAAAATATTTTTTTTTTACAAAGCAATTGTCAGTTGAATTTAAAAGTTCTCAAAATCAGTGACTAAAACATCGAACTTTAAAAATGTTACTAAATCTCGGAAGATTAAGTTAGCTAAAAAAATGTTTCAATTTTCCTAATGTGTGATACAAGCGTGTAAGACTAAAAAAGATAATCATGCAAAGAAAGCTGAAAAAACTGAAATTGTAAAGTTGAATTGTTTCTAAGTCTTTAAAATTCTTGAACGTCTGTGAGTAGAATGAAATTTAGAGAGCAATATCCCCCATAAAATTAACAATAACATTTTATTACCAATCCGATTAATTTGTAATTAGATTTTAAAAGTAGTTGAAGTACCAACAAGTTAAAGAAACATAAATCCATATAGTAATTTTCAAGTGGTTATACTATTGAAAATTGGTACTTCTTTAAATTTTAACAGGAATTTCTGGGACATACACTACCTTACTACGAGTTTTTTTTTTTTTTCAGTCACAGACTATTATTCACTACTACTTGGTTGATTGTTCCTAGAGAGTATCTTGGAAATATAAACAAGGAAAAACTAAGATTTATTTTTAGTCAATCACAAACTAAAAACTCAGATCACATTTTAGTCTTCTTCGACATACAATTTTATTTTTTTTAACTTTTATTTGCTATACAAAAAAAACGTAGATAAAAATTTAAAAAATAAAAAAAATGTACAACTGAAGTTCAAACTTTTTTAAACTTAAAAAGTAAAACAGTGATGCATTATTAAAAAAAAGTATTTCGTGTTTCCAAAATACTAAATTTTTATTAGTTAAAATAATAATAATAAAAAAATCATATTTATAAATGTTGATAAGTCTTTATTTCAGTTTTATTTTTTTTAAAGAAATTACTTTTTTAACTAGTCACGTGGCTAATCCTGACTCTACGAGTTAAGAAGATTTTCGACAATTATTGCCTGCATTGCGACATTCACAAACTGAAATTTATGAATTCTCTTATAAATGTTCAAATTTAAAGGCGTATGTATTTTCCAATTTCAGAAATCCTGCCAATGTCAAACGTTTTAAGTTGTATTCCAAATGAGATATTTTATAATCCCACCCAAATCCGTCTCTCTCAAGTTCTAGTAGTGATTATTATTATTATTGTTATTATTTATTTACTATGTATTGTAAAAAGGAAGCATGACACAATCGACCATGTGTGCTATTGAGACTGTCTCTAAGTCTAAAATAAATCCTTTTTGTCGTAATAGCAGTTCATTGCCATGTGATAATGTGAAACTCACGTTTTCTCTCCATTTATTTCTCACAAAAAATATCTCAACAAATAGCACACATTGTTAAAAAAACATGAGTTACAACGTGCTTTTTAAAACTATGAATTTTAACTTTTTTTGCCTCTGCCTTTTTCGTGGTAAATTATTAATCATTCATTAATTAATGTCAGCACTTAAAAGTAAAACTAAAAAGGGAAAATGGATATTTTCAAAATGAATTTTTAAAAATAAATTAAAATATTTATAAAAATTCTTTTTGAAAAGATGGGGCATCATATTTTTTTTTTTTTATTCAGTCAAAAAAAGTAACTTTTTAGTCTAAAACTTTGTTTGAGATTTTATAATTTCAAAGATTTAGCCAAAAAATTTTAATAGTTAAATTAAAAAAAAAAACAACAAACACCTAAGATTATGAAGGAAACCGGAAAAGTCATAAATATTGTATTATTTTATTTAGTTAATTGCTTTTAATTTAATTACATTAGCAAAATGTAGTATTTTTGAGAAGTAATAAAAAATGTTATCCTAATTTTATGGGGTTTTTTTTGTGTCAAACAACTAAAAACGAAATATTTTTTTTTTATTTTTACTCAATATGTTACCATTATTTTTAATTCTAGTTAGAGATTTTTCAAAATAATATCGATATTGTATTTTCTTTTTCATTGTTTTCTTTGATGATTGATCATTAAAAATTAAAAACTAAGCTACAAAGTAATTTTAATTAGTGTTAATACAATTTCATTTAATTTAGAAATTATTTGATATGCCCTAAATTTTTTATTTTATCAATTTAAAAATAATTGAAATTAAAAAAAAAAAAAAAAAAAAAGTTTTGTATTATTACTATTATTGATTATTTTTTTTTTTTCTTAACAATTTAAAAATAATAAACCATTTTTTTTTTTTTTTTTTCGGTAATATATTTTCAAAAATGATAATTTTAATTTAAAATTATTTAACTTTTTTAAAAAAAAAGGCGGCTATCACAATTTTGTTAATTTAAGGAGAGTCTTTAATTATTGTGATTATTTAATTACATTTTAAAAAGGTTTCTTGGGTCATCAAAGAAAGTGATATTTTTTTATGCATGTAATTACAGCAAAAAAGTGGGTGGGGGAAATGAGTCCCTAATTATTTATACAATAATTCCTTTTATTAGCAATTCATTTTTTATCCTAATATTTTGGGGGGAAGGGGATTAGAGCGGTAGGGCTTCTTGAGACACAAAAAAAAAAACTAAAAAAAAACAAAACAAAAATACAAACGTAATAAATTAGCAATTAATTAAAACTTTATTTATTTTATCAAAAGCTCTGACTACATCAATATTTTTTGTTAATTATTGTAATTATTATAATAATTGCAGCACACTTCTGACGTGAAATCGAAAAAGGCGAAGGGTCCTCCAACCCCGGAAATAAAATAGTTCCGCCCTGCCCAAAATGTCAACAAAGAGAAAACTTGTACTTGTCCAATTTAAACTTTTAACGCCATACACTTAAATTTAAGTTAATTAAAAAAAAAAGTACTAAACTTTTACTTACCTGTACCAATTCGTTGATAGTAACAGGCGACCTTCTGTTGTTCTCTGCCATGATATAATAATAATAACAAACCCTCGTTCGTCATGTATTTATTTAGTCTTATTTTGTTGTAGGCGATAAAGTATCAGCCGTCCATTAAATGAATCTCGGATTCATTTTTATATCAGTATTTATTTGGAGGTTTTCTCGCACCATAGTATTTTGGAACTTAACCCATCTCGAGAGAAAAAGCACCGGTCTCTTGTAATGTCTGTAAAATCATCCAAATTAGATTTTAAAATAGATAGAACGAGAGTAGCAAACACAAGGAGAACCTTTTTGATTTGTTTGTGATGTCTTCCTTTTTTAATACACAGTCTACAAGCTGATGAAAACTCTTTAAAACTACAAGATTGGTTACTATGTCGACACCCAAAATCTCAATAAATGATTATTTCATTCACATAATTATTTCCGCAACACATGCTGGCAAGACATCCACGTAAACAATGAAGCAAACTGGAGAAAGCACTGACACTAACTGGCAAGTGTTTCTTTTGGTGATTGTGCAGCAGACAACTTTATCTACGGAAGTACCGAAGTGACAAAAATATCGGAATTACTGTTTCTCTTCAAATCGAGTTTCTTTTTTTTTTTTTTTTTTTTTTTTTTTTCTATGTCTACAAACGATGATCATATATTTAGTTTACGGATGTCCAATGAGATAAAAAATATATATGTAGTTTTTATTTTATTTTAATTTCACAGAAATTCAAATTTCAAAGTTATTTGAAAGACGTTATTATTGTAATGTAGTGTTTTTAAAATTAAAAATAAATGCAAAAAAACTATATCGACAAGCTACTTTAAATTTTGTGTATTTAATAATGTAATTTACTTACACGATTAATCATTATTAATATTAATGTACTGTTTTTTTTTTTTTTTTTTTTTTTTTGGTTTTTTGGTTTTTTTTTTTTTACTTTTTTTGTGATAAAAAAATACGTTTTTAATGCCTTTTTAGTTTTTTTTTAGTTTTTAAATTCATTGTCAATAATTTGCTAAAATCCATTGGGATGTCGAATTTTTTAGACTCAACAGTAAATTATTTACAGGAAGGGTTTTTTAGGTTTCGTTCTTAATGAAAACGTTGGTATGTCCATTTAAGGGAATGCACAAAAAACCCAAAACCTCAAAGTAGTGGGTGGGGTGCACAGCTTCAGTGATTTAAAACTAAAAGGTTTTTACTTTTTATATTATTATTATTATTTTTTTTTTTTTTTAACTCATTGAAAACAAAAAAACCTACTCAAATGTCTGTAAAATGTAAAAAAAATTTCTTCTAAAATATAGAAAATACTTAATTTTGCATAGCAGTATTATTTTTGGTAGACAATATAAACATTAGTTTGTGGGGAAATTCTTTTTTTTTTTTTTAATTTACGTTGATCAACCAACGAACAAAGATTAAAAAATAAAAATGAAGAAAAATCGACTGTTTTTAATATGATCCATTAAAAATAATTAAAATAACAAAACAAAACTTTCCCATAAAGAGTGGTTTCTCATTCTGCAGTTTACCATGGAGAAGGTGAAAACGTCATTGGCATCCAATGGAAATGGTACGTGACAAAGATTCTGAAAAAGACTTTCAGAAAAAAGAAATAAAAATACATAAAACCGGAATACGTCAGAATATCATTTATTTATACATCTGTCTTTTCTTCATTTTTATGAAAAAAAATATACAAGCTGTTTCTTTTCTTAGTTACTAAGAAAAGAAACAGCTTGCATAAAAGACTTAGTATAATTTTAATGTTACATAATCAATTTTCTTTCAAATCTCTAAAAAAAATCATTAACCAGTAACCACACATACAGAAGTCAAGAAATGGGTTAGAATAAAAAATAAAATCATTTCGAAAATTAATGTAAAAAAAAAGTCTTTGATAAATCCTTGATTAATTTATTAATTACCACATAGAGGGCATTTTGGTTGTGCTTTGTTGTGTGTGTGCGCGTGCCACTTAAAGGCTAATAAAAATAAAAGCAAGAAATTTTATCACGAAACTTAGCAAGTCTGAAAGGTAAACAAAGAAGAAAGCAAATCAAACTTTACTTTAACATTTCAGACTGTTTTTATTTTATTTTATTTTTTTTTTATGTCGAGTAAAAACTGAACAAAAAGTAAAAAGTGGTCATGTAGTTATCTGCTGAAGAAAGTGTCTAAAAATTATCTCATAAAAAGAAAATAAAATTTAGCTTTTTTTTCTATTTTTATTTATTTTTTATGAATTAATTTTCTGAAGAGTTGCGTTGAAATGCACACGGCTTTTATAAAAATAAGTTTTCCGCTGGTATTGTCATTCAGCATTTATAGTGGAAATAAAATTTAAGGTTGTGTATAAAAAAGGTGACTTTCACACATGAAGCTACTAGGAACATCCATGCCGCTAGGGAGTGGGGCTTATTCAGCCCCCTCACTTTTTGCTGGAACTGGAAACTAAAAAATGTTTAAATTTGTCATCTTGATCTCAATCTGTGACAACGAGCTGTATAATTTGTCTACTCTAAACACGCAATTAATTTTCAAAATAAATAAAACTTCATCTTATTTTTTTAAGTTTTATTTTTAAAAATGTCCAGAAAATAAGTACAAACAAACAAAAGAATGTGAATTTAAATAAAATGTTTGCACTGTTGGATAATAAATCGGAAATATTTATTTTATGAGGAGGGCCAACAAAAACGTAGAATTAACGTATCACTTTGTATGTGACTTTATTTGCTGTGCAAAAGTTTATCCTGCCACTGAAAGTGACTTTGGTCCCTGAACATTAGTGTGTTTGAATTTCATATGTGTTAGTGTTGTCATATCCTGCTATGGCAACAGAAAACAACTAAGAATAAGGATACTGAAATTGAGGAGCCTTGAAAAAGAATACAGTAGAAAGGGAAGTAATATTAATAATGCAAAGTGCTACATGTTAAATAAAAGTTAACATCTGACTTAACACCCACATGCACAAACATTTACCTCTTGATTTAGCCCCCACCCCGCCGCTATTATTTTGTGGCGCAGGTCCTAACATGGTTGGTGATCCTATGACTGGTATTAAAAAAAAAAAAAAAAAAAAAAATTAAAACAATCTTTTGACAAGATATGAACTGATTTGTCAAAAAAAGAAAAAATATATATTTTAAAGTTAAACCGCATTAATGTGCGCTTCTGTTTAGAATGCATGGGGTAAGGTATGCGCGTTTTTTTGAGATTCAATACATACACATACAAGGACAAAAATTGTCCAAATCTCCAAGACCAGTTTCCTTTCTTTATGCAAAAAACTACAAATTTTGTGCAACGAGTCCGGTAAATGATCCCCCAAGGATCAGAATTCCTAAAAACAGGCTCACCTCGATTTTTATCGAGTCCTACATTACAAGAACATGGCTGAGAAGAGACGGGTATTTTTCAGTGCGCCCACATCGCAACCGAATGTGACACAAGGTCAGTTTTAAAAGTAGGTTTTTTAACAGCAATAGTGTGGAAAAAAATCTCAAGCTCCCCTTTTAGATACGTCTCAGGCGCCGGACAATAACCCCCGCCTCAGGAAGGTACTTCGTAAATTTTGAAACTTCCCCTACAGAAGCGAACTTCTACAGATACTACGCTGCGTTGCTATCATCGTGTGTGGACTTTTTACACTAGTTTTTACAAGCGCTATGAGGTTCTCGGTTAAGTATGCTAAAGACATCGCAACAATCAACTACATACAATACAACAACCATATCAAAATTATTAAATAAAAAAATTAAGGACCCTACGAGAAATAGTTGCTGGTAAATTTTACAAGAGGTGTCTAGCTAGCTAGATTGATTCAGGTTGGTACTTAAATGACAGTGTTGACTGTTGGTTATCTAGGATCCTAGAATTTAAGATAATGCACACGTTATATAAACCAATAACTATTTTTTGTCTTCTTTCATTTCACCCCAAGCAAGGTGATAATGTCACTAAGACACAGGTGGTTACCGAGAGTCAAAGAAAATGAGAAGACTTTAGTGAGGAGAAAGGACAATAAAGAACAAGATTCAGAAAGAGAGAAGGGTATTTTTCAGTGTGCCCACGTCGCTACTGAATGTGACAGGGTTGAGGTTTAAAGTGAGTTTAACGGCAATACTGTGGGAAAATTGCCCAAGCTCCCTCGGAACTTCCTCTTTTGGAGATGCCTCGGGTGCCAGGCAATAAACCCAGCCCCTTCCCGAGGGAAAGGTACTGCAACATGGAGGGAAAGCCTCATGGAGATTGGGCTTATTATTTTCTTTAAAACTCCCCCACATAGGCATTCGCTTATACAAGGGAAGTATAGAAGATGGTGGTTGATATTGCATTTTTAAACATTTTTGAAGACCGTAAGTGGTAGAGAAGCAAGTAACCGGAAGAGAGTTCGTTCCACATGTGAGAAGTATGAGAAAATAAACTATTAGAATAATAAAATTTAACTCAACAGCCCTCTTGTATTTGATGTCGCTGTGTATGTTCTAGAGAGACATTAAGCTAAACGGGATGAAAAGTAAATCTGATAAAAAGCAGTCGCTTTTTAACCAGGAGTGGTGCAAGGGTCTCGTGTCCCCAATCTATTATACGCCCCCAACACCACTCTACTACATCTCAATTTTCATAAAGTAGTATTCATATAAAATACAAATTTTATATTTTAACCTAATTATGTACAATGGATCATATGCAATAATTCAACTATAAAAATTGAAAATAAATATTAATTAAATACATTGTCCCTAAATAAAAAAAAAATCATTCCATCTTAAATCTACAATGTTTTGTGGCAATTTTTTTAAATATCAACTTGAGATTTGTCTTGTTAAAAAAGTTGAATAATTTTAAAACATTCAACATTATGGATAAGCAATAGGGAATTTTATTAAATAGTATTCTTTTTTAGACTTAGCCTGAACAAAACAAATTCACGGATTTGGACAAAAAAAAAGAACCCAAAATTATGTCAAAATCCGAGAAAATGTTTTATTCTTTAAATTGTGCTTGGTTTAATTAGTATTATATATAAATGTAGGTAGAATAAAGTAAATGTTTGTAAGTTGTCCACAAAGCACTGCCTGGGGCCCCAAATCTAGCTTGACTCCCCCTTCCGGTCGGGGGTAGAAAGCACCGTCCCTGGCTTTAACCTAAATGGAAAAGTCTCATATATAAGCTGATTCATCTTAATTAATTTACTTACAGTTTTACACTCTTTATATACTTTGTAATTAATTTATATCTGTTTCATTCATCTTTGTTCATGGTAATGATGAAATTAACTGTTTCCTTATAAGGAAAAAATTCGACATTCATTGACCGAAGAAGAGTTTGTGTTACTGTCGGTGGAAATTTATAAAATCTTCTTCTTAAAGCAGCTTTTTCAGGAAATTAGACTGCTCAAGCTCACTGTTTAGTGTTCACTCCTAGCGTCTATGGGAGTTTTCTTCTAAGACTTTTAGTTTTGTTTTTGGTATTATGAAAAGTTATTGATTATATACCATTATTCTACGTTTATGTGTGAGTGTGCGTGATGTGTGGATGGGGTAATGGATATTGGTTCTGAATAAGAAACTAGCAAATGCCCTTGGCAAGGTATGAATCTATACCTTCTCTCATCTATGGATTAAATAGCAGGATAGACTGAACTCTCTAGCTGTGGTAGGCAACAAATCTAGGAGGATAGTTCTGAATTCAAAAACGATAGAGATACCTTTAGTTAAGGCTTAAGCCGCGTGTAATCTCTATTATTAAGTTTCGGCCAAAGTTCTTAATAAAAAAATAACCCATTGAATAATAAGAGATGTGCAAGAATTATGTAAATGGATTATGCAACAATTGCTTATTGCATGTACCGCCCATTTTTGTTGTTACTGCTGTGGTTTTTATTATTTGGTAAAGCTTTTCGCTTATGATCTTGTCGCGCAAGTTAAGTATATAGGCCGTGTTAACGGATCCCAAGTGAGTGAGAATTACTTTCATTCATAATGTTCTGAAAATTATCGAAAAAATAAGCCTAATCCACAATTATTGTTACTCAATCAGCGGTTGAATTAATTTCAACTCGTTCTATAATATAATAATTTTATTCTTCTGCAGTAAATTAAATAAATCCTAAAAATGAAATGTAATTTATTCTATATTTAAATTAATATCACTAGAGACTTTGGTTACCCTGTAGTTTAAAAAATATCTAAAAGGTGAGAATGATAAATTGGTAAAGTAACGCTATAAATTCGTTAGTGTGTAATGATATGTCATTTCGAATATTAAAACAATTAGAGATTTCCAGCATATTCGTTTTTACTGGCCTGTGCTATTTTTTTGTATTATTGTAGTAATTGAATGAAAGATTGCCTGCTTCGATTTAAATCAATACTGAACTGAGTAATTTTAAAATAATTGTTTCCTCCCCTTTTCTTTCTTTTCAATTTTAAGTTAGATTTTTAGCGTAAAAAATAGAAATGCATTGCGTAACAGAAATCGTTACACCATTGACGATCCATAGATAACAGCTGTGAACCGTCAGCGTTTCTTCTTGAGCAAGCAGGCGCTCTTGATAAGAGAAAAGAAACAGAGAGAACTCTCAGCTTCTTTCTTTCTTTTTTTTTTCTTTCTTTCTTTCTTCATCCTTGTTTTGCTCTTTTCATCTCTAGCGTTCTTATCCGCTGCGTTTTTTTTTTCACTTGTTCTTTTTTTAATTTGTTGGCGCCTGCGTTCGCTTGATTTTCTTCTCGTCTTTCATCTTTCTTGCTTGAAGACTAAAAAGAAAAGGGCCTCCTCAAAGATGCAGTAAAAAAAAAGTGTTTATGAAGGGATAGTGTGAGATGTAAACTAAATAAGTAAATAAATACACGCCTCCTTTTTTTTTTTAAAGAACAAAAAGCTAAGAAAAGGCTAAGGGAGATGAAAGATGTGCAGGTTTTTGCTACAGCTACAGTAACCGGCCTTAGTCTTCCATACATTAGCTATTGCTGTCCATTTCCTGAAACGCACGCACCTACACACTCGCAATGAGAAAACTAAAGAACTCTTGACCTTAATAGAAGTGTTTCCACAGCTGCGGTTTGAAGTGACTGTGGTTAATTTGATCATCTTATAAAGGGTCGACTCAGTGACTGTGTCTACTTAACCTATCCAATTGTTAACCAGTGGATCAAGCAAAAAAGTGATCGTTAGAATAATGGTCATATATGAGGGCGCATGTCATGAAGAGATGGTTAGCGATCAAGTCTTTAATAGACTGTTGTAATGAAATTGATTCTTACTGGGAGCCTCTGTAGCATTGTACCAAACAGACTTATTTAAAGCGTACTAGCTCAGATAATCATCATTATCATTACCGGCACATACTTAAACTAAACAGTAAACTATTAAAATAACAACGTTATTTCAAACTTTATCACAGAAATTCTGTAACCAAGTACATCTTTTCAAAACTTTGCCAATTTCAATTAAAGAAGACAATCCAAAATTTTGAAAATGTTGGTGGCTAATTTTATAATTAAGTGAACCATTTAGTATTTTCAATACACATAGAAAAAATATTCCTTCTTTGTACTTCTACACGCCGTGCCCCTTCAAAACGTGGGTGATCATAGCCCTCCACAATTTCCTGTCCTTTGTAGCCCTTAGTAAAGTCTGTCTTTTTGCTATCTCTCCTAATTCCTGTTCTTCCAACCATTTTTACACAAATTCATTATGTAGGTTATTTATTGCTTTCCTCTGTTCTTGTTCCCTTCAGTATGCAAGAGTGTGAGAGTCAAATTTTCTAGGCCCTCCTTTCTCATGTGCCCAAGAAATTTCAACTATCGCTTTCTGATGCTAAGTATAAGTGTCCTTTTTATTTTCATTTTCATTAGAACTTCATTGCTCACATGTTCAGTCCATGGTATCCTCAGCATCTTTCTGTAGAACCACATTGCTGTTGCTTCAAGTCTCTTCCTCATCTGTAAAGAGATTGTCCAGCATTTTCTTTCTAATCATTTCACCCCAAGCAAAGCAATAATGCCACTAAAATGCAAGGGGTTACTGGGAGTGAAAGAAAATGAGAAAACTTTAGGAGAAGAAACTGGAAATAAGGAATAAACCTCTACTCCTATACAAAAGACAAGAAAGGAGTGTGAACCACACTGCTATATAGGAGGAATGATATTACATAACAATTCAGTCCTCTTTTCTTTGTTTCTAATTAAATTTTCCTGTTTCTTAATGCTTTACTTAACTTTTGGAAAGCATCTTTCATTATCCTAATGTGCCTTCAGATTTCAGTATCATATATTCCATATTTTGTTGAAAACACTTCCTAGATATTTAAATTTTTTTACTTGCTTTCTTTTGGTATCTCTAATTTGTAAATTCGCATATTGGGCTGTACTTTTTGTTGACAACCATACATTCTGTTGTCACTTGCTTTTCTTTACTACCTCTATACAGTTCCCATAATTTTTTTCTGTGTCTACTATCAACACTGTGTCATCTGCATATCAAATGTTGTTAAGACTGTGGCCACCAATAATGAATCCTGGTAGAACTTTTATTTATCTCAGGATGGCTACACTGTACAGGTTAAATAAGTTTGATAAGACGACTAGGGCTGTGAAGTCAGAAGCAATGAAGGGGTTACTGGAGTTGGTAAAACTATACCAACTTCGACTCCAGTTGAATTTACACTTTACGTAAAAAGTCTTACATTATAGAATTTTTATTTTTATTGTTATCTCTTCCACTGTATATTTACAATTTCCTCTAAAGAAATTCTTCTCAACTTTTTTAAAGTCATTTTATTTTTTGTAGTTATTTTGTATTTGCAAAACTGTATATGTAAAAAAAAATCTTACATTATAGAATTTTTATTTTGTCTTTTACATCCTGTAAAAGATCATATTTCAACTTCTGTTATAAAGTACTTTTATTTTTGTTCTGTACTTATTTCTTATATGCAAAGATATATATATATATATATATATATATATATATATATATATATATATATATATATATATATATATATATATATGTCTTACATTATAGCATTTTTATTTTATATTTTCTATATCCTTTCAAAGATTTTGTCTCTAATTCTGTTAGATAATATTGAAGAATGAATAGGTATGATATAAAAGCCACATTATCTTTATTCCTTGATATAAACCAGTTATAATGATATAACTCAAGTTAGAAGCATATGCATAGGCTTTGAGATTTGTAGGCTATAATCACTTAATTACATAAAGAGGAGTTGGAACCAGAGGTGCCAAAAATAGAAGAGTCAGTGTCAAATGTTTTGTGTTTCAACTCCACAGCCCTGGAGAAGACACATCCTTGTCTTATGCCTTTTTATCTGGGTCTTCTGAAAGCTCTCCAGCACTGGTAATCTGGTTCTTATCTGACTTGTATTTTAGAATATCACATATATTGTTTCTGTTTGAAAAGTGTTTTCCTTCTTTGTGTATTTCCTAAATAAAAGGATAACATCAGTATGAAATGTGAAACATTTTCATTGAGACCAGCAATCAGTTACATAATATCCTCATATGCAACCTTTGCTACCTCCCTATATGCTCTTACAGCACCCCCAATCAATAACTCTCTGCCTTGAGTGACACTTGGGCCTTGTATTGGGTAAACAATAGCAAAAAATAACATCATGATTACCTACATCCTGAATGGACATAACATTTAATGAAAAAAATGTCTTGTATGCATTAGCCCTTTAGATTCAACTTTTTTAAATAAACATATATTTATTATTTTATTTTTATATTAATGATTTTAATGAAATCTTCAATAAACATTACTTTAGATTCAATCTTTTTTTTTTAATTGGTATCACCCGATGCAAGGCAGTCTAGCCACACACAAGTAGTTACAGGATGTGGAAGAATTAGGAATAGAAACATTAATAATGAGTGGGAAGAGGAAAAAGTAATCAGGAGGGCAGTAGATAGTGATTGACATTGCATTTAAATTTTTGCAGATTAAAGTTGGCTGGAAAGCATGGGGTTGGAAAGGCATTCCACAAGCGAGAAGTGTGAGAAAAGAAACTGTTAACACAGAATCTAGCCAGCTCAACTGTAAATTGATGAGATCCCTACCCCAGTCTTGTGCTGTGCTTAAATGAAAAAAGGTTTAGATAATATAGCAAAGAGCTCATCTGAACAATTACCATGAAAGTATTTATAGAAAAGACACAGAGGCAACCTTATGGCAGTGGGAAAGTGATTGAAGCCTAGCTGCCAGGTCAGGACCAATAACATTGCTGATTCTTTGGATTTTATCAAGGAGCTTAAGGTAAATAGCAGGGGCACCGGACCATATGTGGCAGAAATATTCTAAACATAGATGAATGGTTGAGAGGGTTTTCAAAAAATGCAAAGATCAGGGGAATAAATAACATATCAAACCTGTGTATGAAATGGTAAACAAAAACATCATTATTATTATTATCGTTATAATAGCAACACCAAGTTGAAGCTTATGAAGCTTTGTTAGACTAAATCAGTTTTAGCGCTGAAAAATCTTATATTTGTTGTAATGGATAGTAACAAACTAGAGGGGAGATGGGGGGGGTGCTTCTTTTATTACCACAATTATTATTATTATTTATTTTCTTCTCTTTCGTCTTCTGTTGTAGACCATACCCAGATTTATGGGTAGGAATGAGTCATTACCCGACCGTGCTAGCTGAATGCATGTTCGTAGAGGCATCTGTGACATACTTGAGCAATCATGTCTTTTTTTGATTCATAATCACCAAAAGATATTTGCATAAGTGTATGTAACAAACCTAACTGGAATTCAAACTCAGTTCTCCGATTTCTCATCTGAAGTTATCCATTACACCACCCATACATCCAAGATTACAGCATCTGGTATTCACAAGCAGTTACCCATTTAGGTACTGACTAGGCTCAACATTACTTTGGTGATCGAAGAACCAATGTTTCAACATGATATGGCTATAAGCAAACAACAATTATTTGTCAATAAATGATTGAGATTCACAATTCATAAGATTTGAGCATTTCTTGAATGACTTTTTCCTTTTTCTTTGTTGTTATTGCTGTGCTGTTTTATTTTTTTCTTCTTTTTAGATTTGATTTAAAGAGGCAACCAAGTCAAGGGAGGTAATCAATAATAGACAACACAAAATACACCAAATGCAAAGCAAATCTATTTACTTTTCTACCATTAATGGATTAGTTATTACTCTAAGTAGCATTGATCTTTTCACTTACCTGAATCCTGCATTTGTTATCTTAAAAGTTTACATATATCAAAATAAAGACAAAAATATCTCAACTAACTTGCATTCTATATTGCAAAAGAAGAGCTGATTATCTATCTGTCATACACTGTCTACATATGTAATGTATACATGTATGCATGTGACATGCATGAGTGACTTATATGCAGGTACAAATTATCCTTTAGGCTAGTATATGTTGCAGCCTAGAGCCCTTCAAATTTGGTTATAATGCTGGCTATAAAAAATCTGTTTTTTTTTTACTACAGTTGTGTTGAAATGTGTATTACAGTAGAACTCCCGAAATCTGAACAAAACATAATCTAGACTTTCTTGAATTAGACTTCCTTGGAGTTGGACTCATCTTCAAATCTGAACTTTTATATTGACATAAATATAAAGCCTTTTATTCCTCAAATCAGAATAGTACCCTTGTCTTTTCGGTTTGGAGGAGTTGTATCATTATTTTTTATTCCCTTTACAAATTGTAATTGTTTTTGAATAAGATAATATCCAGACACACACATTACAAAATGAAATTAATTAAAAGAAACTGCACAATCATAAAGTTAAAGAATGTTGTACTTGTGTCAAAAGTGCCATAGAAACAACTGTCATGAATGCAAATGAAGAACGTATTGAAATTCAGGAAGCTCTGACAATGGACAAATGATAAGTTTATAACTTTCATAAACTTTTAATCATTTCATAAAGTATCTGTCTATATTTCTGAGATGAGGTATTTCATAAAGTGTCTTAGTTTTTCACAAATTATGATATTTGTTTAGCTCAAATTTTTTCATTACTATTGGTTGTCAATTATTTTTTGTACATTTATGTATTCAATCTACACTTTAAATAAAAAACAAATCAATATTACAAACTACCTTTTGTATTCTAAACTCTAAAACCTAATAAAAAATTTTAAGCTTGCCACAAACAGTATCCTCAATAACAAACATATCGGATATTTGGTTTAGAGCAATTGTACTGTATTTGATTTGCAATAAATGGTAAAATATGGTATTTCTTAAAGAATATTTTTATTCACAATTAAAAGATAACTATTCTACTATATATACTCTAGTATAGTGCAAGTTTTTATAATCAGTTATTTATGCATAAATGGGGGGGGTCACACTATACACTGGTAATTTTTTGAAGAGGTTAAAAATCATGCATTTTCAGTGCACTATATACAGGTAAAGTTTTTTCTGGAGGGTTTAAAATTTATGACAATTCAGGGGTTACATGAAGTTGATTTATACCCAAGTATATATGGTAGTTTATTTAAAGAATTTGTAATAAGTTTACTTCAAGCTATGTAAATTTCACTAAAATATATCATGAGTAAAAAATATTCAAGAAGGGTGCAGGTGAGTTAGAGAGTGGCTCTGTCTGAGGGAGGCCCCTGTAATTTCAAGTCATAATCCAGCCCTGCTTATATATGCTTGTTCTTAATGTATGTACTAGCACATGCACACACATAATTTAACTAATTTTGAAATAAAGCATAAGAATAATACATTCCCTTCCCACTCAGTCTGGACAACCTCAACCCTAAGCTGAGCAATAAAATCATAAAGTTGGAAACAAGAAAAATCTCATTTTGTAAGCTCTAAAAGAATCAGATAATTATAAAATTTTATTGAATTTTTAAAAAATTATTTGGTAAAAAATAGAATTACTTATTAAGGTTTTTTTTAAATTTTGTAAAAATAATTTTAGGTCTGTCATTGATTTGAAATATACAATTTCGCCAACAAATGTACATACATACAATTTGAATGAAATTGAAATGAACATCTATATCGTTAGGGCTACTTTCACTTTCTGTCTGTACCACTGGGTAACAAGAAAAAAGTATAAACCAAAATGCATGTCCATTCAAGTCATTTTTATGATTCCTTTTGTATTCAAACTGCAATGGACTTGTCTAAAAATATTGGTTGCTAAGAGACGAAGGGGGATCCCCCACAACTACAATGCTATCATATAATTTTCATAATGAATAAATAAAATTTTTAAAAAATACATATGGAAAAAAAAAATGGTAAAATAAAAAATTTAATGAAAAAAAATGTGTATTTCTTGGTTATTACAGTGTACTTGCACTGCACATATTACTGGAAATAGATACCAAATTAAATACAGAAATTGAATTTTTTATTTATTTTTTTAAATTTTAAGTAGGTGGTTGATATTTTTCAATAATTTACTACACCATTTACACATCAACAAATTATTCAAAAGCACTATAAAGTATTGTATGCAGTCCACTATATTAAGAGCAATTTGTGTTCACTAAATGATTGTGCCAAACTGACAATAATTGCTTCTGCATCCAATTTATCTAACAATTCCTTTCAGTGAATAACAACATGTGTGATTCCAAATTCTCCTCAGATAGCAAATTTCTTAACTATGGTTGTACTGTGTTGTTTTACAACATGTGATCAATAAACTTCCTGCTTGTCTCTTAGTTTACTACAGACTTTATATCTCTTCTACTTAACATATGCAAATAGATACAATCCTATTTACTAATCCACTACACCTCCCTTAATGAGGTTTAATAACTTTGGTTTTTCTCAAACTTCTACACTTATCTTTATGATCTTTATCTTTGAAAATGTCCTCCCACATTGGACTTGAGTAACTGACAATGCACAAATGACTTCATAAAGTTCTTATTCCTTTTTATTATTAATACAGTTGTCTGTGTTGGTTTCTTTATTGCTTTTTTATTTGATATAGTGGGCTCACTCCATCAGGGGTTCACTTGCCACTTGGTAAGCTGACACTGTGGCCATTCTGCCACTGTCAAACAGAATATATTTTCTAATAAATGTAGTATTTTAAATGGACAATTTAGATTTGAAATTGGATTGTTTTGCCATCAGTAAAGCACAGGTACCAAACTTGTATCTATAAATTATGGTTCAACTATAAAATTATGGTTGATGGCATTTCCTGTTTAGATAGAAAACTAAACATTGCTAATGTTATTATAAAAAAATATACAAGCAAACTAATTATATATATAAATGGGGTATTTTTTTTTTTTTTACATTCAGAGGAAAAAAAATTAACCTATTAATTAGTGCTTAACTTTTACATTGCAAAAAAAAAGTTTTTTTATATATAGTATTATAAAAACAGGTGTCAGGTAGATGAATTCTTTTATACAGTATACAGTATATTCAATTTTTACTCAACAGGAAAGTTCTCCTGTTAAGGCTGAAAATTGTTGTAACAACTTTTTATAGTTTTTACAGGAGGATCTGCAGGTGGCATAATGTTTATCAGCAAAGAAAATGGAACCAATAATTTAAAACAGGAAAGACATGAATCTATCTTTTCTTCCCCCAGCTATGGGTAAAATAATAAAACGGACTAGGCTCTCTAACTTTGATTGGTAACCAATCTAGGAGAAGGACAATTCTGAATTCAAAATCATAGAAAAGGGAACAGAAAACTACTCCAGTATTTTTCGTAAGAACAGCTACAACAAATGCCATGTTCTTGGCTCTCCACAGATTCCTATTTCTTATTTGTGAATTGCGATGACTTCTTGGGAAATATAGTTGAGTATTTTTCCAATCTCTTCTCCACACATTTGAATTCAGAGATTTTCTTTCTCTTACACTGGTTGCCACCCAAGACTGAAGAGTCAAGTCTTCCTTGCAATTTAGCAGAAAGCTGGGAGAAAGAGGAAACCCATTTATGCTTTTCCAGGGGTATTTGTGTGAAAGTGAATACAGCAAGCAAGACTGGAATCTGAACTTGTGCCACTGATCTCACTTTCTTTCTCACCAATAAGTGTTACACTACCCCTACACATCATGACACAATTTGCAGATATTAAAAAAATACAAGTCAAGTTTTGCAGAACTGATATCAGGAAGTTAGCGAACTGGATTTATTTAATATTTAATATCTATCTGCCTGGTGCCTCATGGCACATAAGGCCTCCACAGAATATATTTAATCTGCACTTTTTTGCAGCTGCAGTTCACGCCTCACCCCAGCATTTTGCTTCCATTTCCTTCTCTACGGTCTTTCACTATATTCTTCATCTTCCCTTTTTCTTTCAAGGGACCAGGTCAGTGCTACATTGTAGTTTCGGTTTTATGTAGTGATGTTCATGAATTTGCTGAACAAAATGGCATACTATGATGAAAAAAATGCCCCAAACTTGACAAAAACTAAGTTTTATCATCAAAATCTTTGCATTATTATTAAGAGAAAAGACCAGACATTTTTTGATTGTTTTAGTAAATTTTTTAATTCCTTTTAGAACATTTGAAATTTTTATTAAAAATCTTGTTTTTCTTGTGTTGGCAGATTGACTATAAAATAGCAAATTTTCACATCTTTTTTTGCATTGATGTGGAAATTCTTGCAAGCTTTAAAACTTTTAGAATAAAATGTGGCTGAATAACCTATATCTTTTCCCTATATCTTGGCTCAGGGGTTCTATGGAGGCACACTGGAACAGTTCCACCATCCTCAAATGGTCTTGTCATCTAATCTTGAGGAGCCTTCTTAAGATATTGCTATGAAATAGGTCAATAAGCTTGTCATCTACCTGATTCATTTTCTAAGTCTTTCATATAAGAGGATGGTAATAACTAAGGTCTTATAAATCATGATCTTAGTGCTTCTGCTTATATTAGTCACATTCTACACCTGCTTCAACTGATGAAAAGCTATCCTGTCCTTTGCTTCTATAGCTTTGATGTTTTTATGTCACCACATTGTTTTGAAACTGTCACACCCAGATAGACAAGATTCTTGGCATCATCCAATTCTTTTCAGTAGTGGGATTTTGTTGGGTAGGTATTTATTAGCACAATGTTGCTTTTGTAACTGACCAAGCTTCATACTGAACTTATCCTTTTAGGAAATATACCAGAAGCAAATATATCTACAGTCAACAACAAAATTATTCATACAGCAATCAATTTTGAATATTTTTATCCATTTCTCAGAATCCAATGCCCATATGATGCCAGTTTTTTTATATGTTAATAAGCACAAAAAAAAAAAAAAAAAAAATATATATATAAAACTCAAATTTCAGAACAATTGATTAAATACAACAAATCTGACAGGCAAATTATACAAAATTGAAAAAGACAAAATTATTTGTATAGTATGAAAAATAGAAAAAATTGAACAATTTTCCCATTTTAATAGTTAATAACATGGCCTCTCATCTTTATAACTTGCAATTGTTTTCTAAAGTTTTTGGTGAGAATTGAGCAAGTCGATGCTGGGATTTTCTTCTATTCTTTAATGGTTACATGTCCTAATTCCTGAAGGTTTTTTGGTGACAAACAATTTATTTGAACTTTCAATTCTTGCCATAGATTTTCAACAGGATTCAAGTCAGGACTCATTGAAGGCCATGACATAACTGTAATCTTTTTCTGAAGCCATGCAGTCACTGATTTAGATGTTTGTTTGGGATCAATATCTTATAGATTTTCATCCAGTATTTTGATATAGTCTGCACATTTCATTATTCTTCTTATTGCAATTAATTGTCCAGTCTCCTTTGAACTAAAACAGCTCCCAAACATCATCGAGCTGCCTCCATGTTTTAATGCTGCCAATGTGTTCTTTCTTGCGCCAAATCATCTCAAAGCTCAATTTTGTTTCATCACTCCATAGTACTTGTTCCCAAAAGCAATTTTTTTTATTCAAGAACATTTTGGCAAAATTAAACCAACCAACAATGTGACATGGTTTACGAAGAGGAGTTAGTCATGGTTGGTTTCCATACAACCCATTTCTATTTAAACAATGTTGTATTGTGCAAGTACTTACCCTGATACCCATCATATCCAAACTTTTGGTGATGTCTTTCAAAACAATTCTCGGGTTTATATTAACCTTGCAACACAGTTTTCGTACAGTTCTTGGTGACAATTTGGGTTTTCTTCCATGCCCAGACAAATTCTCTGTTGTGCCAAACTGTTTAAACTTCTTTATAACAGACTGTACTATAGATCTAGGGATAGCTAACCAGTTTGAAATAGTACTATAACTATTTCCTGACTTGTGGAAGTTAATAATTCTCTGTCTCAAGTCAGTGCTAAGCTCTTTTGTTTTCTCCATCATCCTGTTAATGTAAGAATAACAATAGTGACACTCTATGCACCACATGATGTTCTTTACTGGAATTATCACAAATATTCTACTGAATAAATAGTTTAGAAGGCTTCACTGATAAAATAATTATGTAAATTACTTATAATTACATGAATCAATCAATTTAAAATTATATTTTCTACTGTCCGAATAATTTTGTCTTTTCCTATTTTGTATAATTCACCTGTCAAATTTGTTGTACTTAACTGATTGTTCTGAAAATTGAGTTTTATATTCCTTTTTCTGTGCTTATTAACATATAAAAACCTGGCATCATATGGACATTAGGTTCTGAAAAATGGATAAAAATATTCAAAATTGATGGTTGTACAAATAATTTCATCATTGATTGTATATATCTGTATATGAGCAAGCAAAATACATTTCAAAGAAATACACAAACAAGGAAAACACTTTTCAAAAAGAAACAATAACTTTTTCGAACAAATTCAAAGAAAGAGACAAATGTTGGCTTAGAGTAGAATTTCAGACTTTGTAGGGAATAAATCTTTACCATGTTGGCTTGTAGACCAGCAGTAGCTGAAAGAAACACATGTAGCTTCCTTAACCATAAAGGTTCACATGGTAGCAGGCTCACAGAAATTACCACTAAACACATGTATGTCTCTATATATTTTTCTTTTTCTTTTATGGAACATTAAAAATTATCCTGAGTAGCAAGGTCTCTAAACCTGCTGATGCTTATGCCAAGTTCTTCAGAGACCATTACAGATTCTGTGTTCAGTTCAACCTGCTTAACTGTTCCTTCTAATCAAGTTTTTGTCTGTATCTCTCCAGAATCTATCTTACACATCTATAAGTCTACCATTTATCCATGCTTACAATATTGCTGCAACATATAGTCTGGTGCTCCTGTTATATATATATATATTGATCCTTAATAAAATCAAAAGAAGAATCAGCAGTATCATTGGTCCTGATCTGGCACTGCCATAAAATTGCTTCTCTGTGCCTTTTCCATAAATACTTTCATGGTAATTGTTTGGATGAGCTCTTCACTATGGTATCAAGACTTCATGGATTTAAACATAGTACTAGATTAGCAACAAAGTCTCATCAATTTAGAATTGAGTTGGCTAAATGTAACTATAAATTCTATGCTAACAGGTTCTTTTCTTGCTTGTAGAACACTTCCAGCTCCATGCTTTCCAGTCAACTTTAATCTTCAAAAATTGAAATGCAATGTCAATCACTAGGTACTGTCCTCCTGATTACTCTTCTTTTATTCTCACTCCTTAGTAATGTTTTTCTAATTCTTCTACACCTAGTATCCGGCCGTATGCTTTTCAGCCAATTTTAATCTGCAAAAATTTAAATGCAATGTTAATCACTATCTACTGTCTTCCTGATTATTCTTCTTTTATTCTCACTCCTTAGTAATGTTTCTGTTTTCTAATACTTCCACACCTAGTAATCCTTTGTATCTTAGTGGCTTGACTGCCTTGCTGGGGGTGAATATGATTAAAAAAAATGTGTTGAAGTTGAGATCATCTAGCTTTGAATCGAACTGACACTGGATGCCAGTATCACCATTCCTGACACTCGGTTTCATGACCCAATCTACCATGACAAAAAACAGGAAGCCTGGCTTGTATCTCTGCTTAACTTCAGCCTTATTTCAGAATTGGAAATCAGAGAGCCAAGTTCCAATTCCAATCAGGTCTGTTGTATTCACTGATGCACAAATACCCTTGGAAGAGATATGAATCCACTTCTCTCCCTAGTTATTAGTTGATTAGTAGGATTTATATTTAAATAAACAGGATTTTATTTCATTAGAAGGATTAGTAGTTAATTTACGATTTTATCAGTGAATCATTATTATATCCAAAAAAATTCTTAAATCTAAAAAATATTTTTTGGCCTTAAAAAACCTGCAAAAGGTTGATAAGCTGTAAAAAATCAATCAATCAATCAGTCATCTCACATCAATATTGTAATGTTGTCTCTTTGGAATAGAGATCTGACATTCCATTCTTTTTTGTTGTTTAGTGTCTTTATTGGCCCCTCGTTGTTCTCTTGATTTTGGTCCAAACACATCATACTGCCTGATCTCCTTGTGCTTCCATTGGTAGATGAATATGTTCTACTTGAGGTTTCTGTAACTGAATCATTCTATGGGGTGGGGTGATTGTCCCTACACTCAACCTCTGTACTCTGAAGAAAGGTTGGTTTACTGTCATGGTTTTCCTTCTTTAGATGACCACATGTCCCCATGCTAACAATCTTCAGCTACCCAGGTTTGGAATCAGTTTTCCTTCTACTAGAGATTTTTATGGCTCCCCAGCATAACCAGTCCAGTCTGCAGTCACTCTTAAAGGGGCGACTGAGAGTTGGTGTTGCTATAGCATTGATCATTCAGTTCTGTGCCATGATCATCATAACTTTAGGGTTTGTGTCCATCCTGCCTCATATCACTATAGGAACACTCATATTTGTGGGGTGGAGGTATGACTAGGTAATTCACTCTAGCCCTAGAGATCCATTGCATCAAATCTGGAAGCAAGAGATCTTAATCAAGGAACAAATATAATTCTTAATTATTTACAGACATTTCCTAAAAGAGATTACTTAAATTTCTCTAAAAAGACATTAATTTTTGATACCAACTTATTTTAAATTTTTTCTTTTTTAAAGACATAATGTAGTTGAATTTGAAATTATGCAGTTTTGTATATTCATTAATTTTTAATATAATCAAAGATTTTTTTGTTATGGATAGAAATGTGTAAAAAACAGTTTAAGTAAATAAATTGTAAGTACATTATTTATAGCTTATTAGTTATTAAATATAATTGCCCCCTTGGAACATTTAAAAGATTTTTATTATATTTATAGTAATATTTAAAATTAGTTTGATGTAAGTACACCATCATCATTTATTCAGTTAGCACATTTTGCACCACTACCACTGTGGTCAACACTTTCTCTCCAGTTGTGGTTCATGGTGACATTCAAGGCAAAATAGTGCAATGGTTTGCCTGTTCCTTTTGCACTAGAGATGTTGAGGTTACCTTGTCCATCTTCTCAGAAATTCCTCCAACCACCTTTGAGGTGCAGTTCTTACACCCAGGCTGGCGACTGTTTGATGGACGCTTGACACAAGTTGGTTGAGAGAGGCATTCCCTTTCACTGGTTGGGTCAGGAAACCCTTCCAACTACTCTCACACAGTGTAGCCAGCAGGTTCATGCTATTGATTAGGGTGTGGCCATTGCAGTGCATATACGACTTCTTGGAGTCATGTGTGAGAGTTGGATATAGGCCATAGACCAGCACAGTTCCACATCCTAGTTTACCTGAGTAAAGCAGAGTCAACTGCTTTGGTATAAAGGTACTACCACTGATGATACACCTCATACTAAGTATAATTTGAGTTTATATTATTAACTAAAAATGTGGGTTTTTATAAGAAATTTTTCCAAAAAGTAGGCTTGAGAAAAATAGGATTTTAGTTTTCACTGATTGGTCAAATATTTCAGATAGTGATGTTAATTTCTAACCAACAGACACTTTGATTTAAGTGGTGTGTGCTGTATTGTGGAATATTTTTGGTATGTTTGTAATATGACCTGTTATTGAGTAGAAAATAAAGTTTGGACATGTTTTAATATGGTATGTATGTGGGTATATAATTGTATTGGAAATAGTTTATTTCCTATAAGACAAAGTTTTTTAAGCAAACAGATTTCTTATACTATATCATAGAGATGTTCTTATTTGTCTTGAAATTTTCAGATTTAAATTAATTTTGATTTTGGAATTCCTAACTTTCAAAACCTATGAAGGGCCTCAAAGAATATTCATTGAAATTAATCAGACAAACCAGCAGAAAGATTCCTCCCAAATTTGTCATAATTGTTTAACACTTATATTTGGCTGTAATGAACAATGGTCAAATTTATTAAGTATGGGAACTTGACTTTGGATTCTTGGTGCCTGTTGTTTTAAAGATTAAACTAATAACTAAATCTGTCAATAAATTTGACCTGAAAACCAAGTGTTTTAATTTGCATGAAAAGTTCTCTTTAATTTGATTTAAATCTTGAAAAATCTTTAGTAAAATCAGACATTGTTTCCATGTTGGAAATACAAGTTCTATCTGTTTTGAATAGGTCAAGAGCCAGTTGTGTAACCTTGATGTTCAATTATACAACAGGAAATTTCATATGTCATTTGAAAATAGATGTAACAATTTTTCACATTTTTTACTACCTGGGCAGTAATTACACAAGGATCTGCTGGTGGCATAACAGTTATCAGCAAAAAAAAAAAAAATCGAATCAGTTATTCAAAACAGAAAAGGCATGAATCTCTCTTTTCTTCCCCCAGATGTACATAAAATAGTAAGACAGACTAGGCTTTCTAGCTTCAGTTGGTAACCAATTTAGGAGAAAGATAATTCTGAATTTGAAATCATAAAGAAGGCAACAGGAAACCATTCTTCAAAATTAATCATTAGGAACCTTACTGTATATGCATGAACAGACACTCTCCTATCGGGTTACTCAGTTGAAAGCGAGACCCTATTGAGTGAGCTTGGGTACTATGCAACTGTTACATTCACAAGGAGCAAATACATTGACTGAACATCCCATCATCCAGGTTTGTCAGCATCCCTGATTTTCACTCTCTAAAATTTTTTCTAAAGCTACAGTCATTGCTGAAACACTATGGATGAGATTAAGGGAAATATGAGATGACATCTGCTGGCTATCCTGAAAAAAGCCTTAACATTATAAACTTTTGCTTTTTTTATTGGGAGAAGAAATTTTCAAAGATGAAGGATGCTAAATCTGCTAATATAATAGCTGACTGCTCATTTCCAAGTATGCTTGTCTGCTTGGGTGGCTAGCTAATCCCTGTTAAAGGCATCTGCTCAGGCACTTTTGTTTCTTCAATAGTCACAGAGCCAACCTGTCATGTATACTGCAACAATACCTCAGTTACAGTTTCTGGGAGATATGATCAATAGTTGAAAGGCCAATATGTTAATCTAATCAACTCTGAATTAGTTAAGCATCTCATCTTGAGAGTCTTCTTTCAGATAAGCAATATGACTTTCACTTCTCTGGGTCAACTGTTGATGTATTAACAGTTATTGCTGAAAGAGGCTATCAAGATTTAGATAAGAATGGTGAAGCTCGGGCTGTTGCTTTGGATATCTCAAATGCATATTGGTCTTCTTTACAAGTTGAAAGGTTATGGTAGTTCTGGAAAAATTTTTGAACTGATTCAGTCTTTCTTGTCAAATCGTCAAATTGGGCATGGTTTAATATGGTTTCTCTAATTTTCATTAATGATCTTCCTGATGGCATTAGCTCTCAACTTGCTATCTATACTGATGATAAAAATCATTTATTCTTGTCTTAATAGTAAGTCTGATTGATTCAACAGGGTCAAAAGCTGACATAAAAAATTATCTACATTCTATTGTTAACAGTGGTAAGGAATGGCTTGTTAATTTTAAAGCCTCCAAAACAAAAATGCTCTCTTTTAATTATCCGAGGGAACCCTTTTTACATTCCATCAGCATGGAATTATATTTTTATAAGTCTTCTATTGTTCTTACCTTGAATATTGCTGCCACATCTAGTCTGGTGCTCCTGCAATATATTTAGAGATTCTTGATAAAATCCAAAGAAAAATTTGCAATGTTATGGTCCTGACCTGACATCTTAGTTTCAGTTGCTTTCCCACTACCATAAGGTAGCTTCTCTATGATTTTTCTATAAATACTTTCATGGTAATTGTTCTGATGAACGTTCTTCTATGGTACCTAGACTTAATGAATTTAAGTGCAGTACTAGATTGCAGCAAGGTCTCATCATTTCACAATTGAAATGACTAAATGTAACCATAAGTTCTATAACATTTTCTTCTATCACATCTCTCATTTGTGAAACTCTCTTCTAGCTTCTTGTTTCTCAGTCAACTTTGATCTTCAAAAATGTAAATGCAATGTCAATTGTTATCTTCTGTTTTCTTAATTCTTGTTCTTTTATTGTTCTTGCTCATTAATAGTGTTATTGTTATCTAACACTCAGTAGCTCCCTTGTGTCTTAGTGGCTTTATTGCTTTGCTTATGGTGAAATGATTAAAAAAATGCTCACACATTCAGTCACAATGACTTGTGACTTCATGCTAGCACAACCATCAATAGCTTCTGAACAGTTTCATTTACCAATTTCACTCAAAAGGCATGAAACCGTAGTATGGTTTCCAGGTAATTCCCCAAAGATTGTCACCCCAGACTGATATTATGAAGATGTCATCTCCTTGACAAATTAACCATGGTGAGATTTGAACCTGGATCACAGGTACAGAATACTAATATGCTAAGCACTTGGTCATGTATTCTTATCTGCAAATCAGTGGATCTTTAACTGATCAAAATTTACAGTCAATTTTGATGCTATGATGTTTTGAACCACAGTTTAACTTAGTTTCATATCAGAAAAATGGATTTCATCATTCTCAATGGTCCGTTGGGATCTGTTTTGTTGCTGTCTGAGTGTCAGGATTCCAAACATTTAACAACAACATGTTTTTTAAATAAAACATAAAGAAGGAAAAGTAGAAGCAGATCATCAGTTGAAATAACATTTATATATTCTTTTCAGAAATATACAATGCAATAAAATGTTCAATTTTCCTTGCAATGAATTTGTTTTATAAAGTAATTGTTTGTAATGATGTGTGAACAGACTTACTTTATGGCGGTCAGCCTAATGTGTTTATGAGTTCATAGACAAAGGCTGTCATCTCTTTCATTGTCTACGTATGTGGGTACACATGTATAGATCAAACTGTGCTCTGAAATTGTTTTTGACCCCCAAGTAGGAGTATGCTTCTATTTTTATATCCATAAGGGAGATCCAAAATCTATTTTTAAATAGTGGTGTGAATCTTTTGAATACATGGCTTTCATTAGTTAGAAAATAATTCCACATTGGATTGTGAAAATCATTTTCTCGAATTTGCGAAAATGGTAAAAGGAGTTATTATTATTATTATTTTCTAAATGATCCAAAAATAACACATGGTAGGTCTGCAACTACATCCACAAGTACTTTGCCAATATTTACCCTAGTAAATACTGTCTATCCAACAAACCTTCTGATTGGATTTTATTGGTTGTAAAATATATATAGGATTTAATTCATCTTTAATATTAATGCTAAAAATATTATATCAGAGTTTATGTTTATTCAAAATGGGAAATATCATTTAATATGATTTAACCATTTGCCTGTCCAGGGCATTCTCGTGAGTACTATCCAAACATTCATGCTTATTTTCAGATTTATAACTATTGCAAGGCAGCACAGCTTATTTGGCAAATAGAATGTGCTGGTATATAGTGTTTCACATGATAAAAAACCTACACATCACATGTAATGCACAGAATGTACAAATCATAAGTTATTTACACTATGTTTTTGTGATGCAAAGGTTATAATCATTTCAATAAAGTGGAAAAATAGATGTCTTTGATTCGAGACCATAAATTATCAGTCAAGCATCCTGTGGTCATATATGATGCACAAAATATAAGATTAGGCTTTTCCTCAGGCATCCTGCTCAATTGTAGACTCTTTTCTTAAGTGTCCTTAGTTTTCCCACTCTTTTAAAATCATGTGGAAATCACATATGATGTGCAGGACAGGCAAAGAGTTAAAATAAATGATTAAAAATGGTTGCCAACATCAGAAAATCCTAAGAAACAAGCTACAAATTGGAAATGTCAAAATCAAA
This sequence comes from Acanthosepion lycidas, assembly GCA_963932145.1. Classification (NCBI taxonomy): domain Eukaryota; kingdom Metazoa; phylum Mollusca; class Cephalopoda; order Sepiida; family Sepiidae; genus Acanthosepion; species Acanthosepion lycidas. The sequence continues at coordinate 32,766,675 of OZ010601.1, read as the reverse complement.
CAAGCAGAGATTTAAATATCTAGAAAGGGTAGAAAATATGGTAGTGAAATCAAAAGGTGCATTGGCATATCAAAAGATGTCTTCCAAAAACTAAACAATATATGAAGAAGCATGAAAATTTCATTAAAAACAAAGAAAAGAGTGTTGAGATGATATGTAATACCATTCCTCCTGTATGATAGTTAATGCTGGAGAATTTCCTCACAGATAAAGAGGAAACTTGAAGCAACAGAAACAAATACAAGGCTGATGAACTGTTATGTAATATCAATTTTCTTATATGGCAGAGAATGCTGGAGAATTTCCTCACATATGAAGAGGAAACTTGAGGCAACAGAAACAAAAAGACAAGGCTGATGAACTGTTATGTAATATCAATTTTCTTATATGGCAGAGAATGCTGGAGAATTTCCTCACAGATAAAGAGGAAACTTGGGGCAACAGAGATGTGTTTCTGCTGAGGAATGGAGGGAATATCATGGACGGTGCATGTAAACAACAAGGAAGTCTTAAGGAAAAATGGAAACAAAAAGGACAATTAGAATCAGAGATGACATAATGAGAAAAGAAGGCTTAGAAAATTTGAAACTCACACGATATATTGAAGGCAAGAGGGAAACAGTGATTAATCTACCTAACCAATTTGTGTAAATTTGGATAGCAGAACAAGGAATTGCTAAGAGCCAAAATGGATAGGAAGTTGTGAAAAGCCATGATCACTTATGTCCAGAAGGTTGATTGATTGGTTGGTTTGTTTTTTATGGCTTATCAACCTTTTGCAGGTTATTTAAAACCAGAAAATATTTTTAGATTAATTAATTTTTTTTAGATAATAATGATTTAGTGATACAAGTCTTCTTACTAATTAACATATAGCTGGGGAGAGAGGAGGTGGATCTATACCATTTTCAAATGTATTTGCACATAAGTGAATATAACAAACCCAACTGGAATTGGAACTCGGCCTTCCAATTTCCAATTCCGTGCCATTATCCATTACACCACTTGCACATCTAAGCTTACAGTACTTGGTATTCCCAAGAAGTCACCCATCTCGGTATTGACTAAGCTTGATACTACTTGTATGGGAACCAATGTTTTAACACTATATGGCCATAAACTCATCCTGAAGGATAGAAGTTATTATAGTTTTATATATAATTTTATTTTTAGTTTGTCTTGGCCTAAAAGTTCACAAACTGTCAAATACTGGCCCACTTTCAAAAGTATTTGCTGAGACCTGAAATAGCTTATTACTAAGTGTTCTAGAAAAGTAGCCTTGTGCCAAGCTTGGTCCAGTCTATCACATATGTAAAATGATATCAATCCAATGGAATTGAAAGCAGAAGTTGTAAAAATATAATCATTTAAACATATTTTAAGGAGATAAGCATACATATACTTTTTCTTCTTTTATGTCTATGTCCCTTCAGGACGTTGGTGATCATGGCTCTCCACAATTTCCTTTTTGTCTTTTGTAGCTCTTAGTAAATTTTGTCTTTTTGCTCTCCTGTTCTGCCAACCATTTACATAAGCTCATTAGGTACTGTTTTCCTCTGTCTCACTTGCCTTCAATATATCCTGTAAGTATCAAATTTTCTAAGCCCTCTTTCCTCATTATGTACCCTAGAAATTTTAATTGCCTTTTTCTGATGTTAAGTATAGATATCTTTTTTTGTTTCCATTTTCTCTAAAACTTTGTCATTGCTCACATGTTCAGTCCATGGTATTCTCAGCACCCTTCTTAAGAATCACATTTCTGTCACTTCAAGTCTCTTCTTCATCTGTGAGATTGTCCAGCATTCACTGCCATATAGGAGAACTGATATTACATAACAGTTCAGTACTCTTTTCTTTATTTTTAATTAAATTTTTCTGTTTCTTAATATTTGCTTAACTTTTGGAAAGCATTTTTCTTTATCCCAATGCACCTTTGGATTTTAGCATTGCACATTCTGTCCTCTGTTAAAACACTTACCAGATACTTAAATTTTTGTACTTGCTTGATTTTGACATCTCAGATTTGTAATTTGCATGTTAGACTGTTCCTTTTGATGGCAACTATATATTCTGTCTTCTTGCAATTGATATTTAACCATTTTTTCTTGCTTTCCTTCACTATCTTCTGTAGGAGTTCTTACAGTGTATTTTAATTAGAATATCAAATAAATGCCTTCTCTCAAATGAAAAATAAACCAATGTACTCTGTGTCTATTGCCAAATAATTGTACTGCTGAATATAAACTGGTCAATGCCAAATGACAATTCTTTTGTTACACTTTTGTGAAGTTTGAAATAATTTTGGTTTAATTTCAGTGATTAAATTATTTATTTGGTTGTTTTGTTATTTCTTTTAATTTGAGTTATAACTTCTCAACTTCCAATCAGGAATCTTTTTTTTAAATTTTATTAAAAATAAAAGCAAAATTTAACTTGTTTATTTCTTCCTTTTTTATTTCATCTTTAATTTGAGATTTCTTCACTATTTTATTGATGGTTACATGTTATGGTTACATAACAGTATAATGGGTCAAGATAAAAATAATATATAAAAACAAAATATATAAACAAAAATAAAAATAATTATAATTAAAATAAGGCATTTGCATTTTCCTTTAAAACCCTTATCCCTTTCTTTCTCTGTCTAAACTTCTCTTTCTATACTCCCAACTAACAAGAAGGGAGCCCTTAAATAAAAAGAGGAAGAAGAAAAGACTGAACCTGGCCAAAAAAAGCCAGAAGTTTGCAAGAGCAGAACCTATTTATTTGTGACTGAAGAATATTAAAAATCAAGCAGACTCCACACAACTTCCGTTATAAAAAAAAATGTAAAAGAAAGGAACACTAGAAAATAAAACAATTTTGGCCAGTCAAAAAAATTAATACAAAGAGACATCTGATGTTAGCTGATGCCAAAGTTTCCACCAGAAACTCTGAGCCTGGTCAAGAGTATATAAGCTGGCATCTCTGGGTTAGAACCAGAGGGAGGACAGCAGAAGAGATGGTGAGAGGACAAATGAAGACACTACCACATAGAAACCAGTCATGCATGACACGTGAAGGAACAGTTAAGAGGCCATCTGCTAATTATATTTCTGCCCTGCTTCAGGCTGAGAAAAACACAGTAGATTGACACTGACCTATTTATAACATTACTACCCCTCCTATCTTGGTCTGTCTTCAAAACAATAATTAATGGACATTTCTTCAGACTGCTAGCAATATCCACCTTGTTTGTTTTATTCCAAAGTTTCCAGTAAAGAAAATCCTACCTACCACACAATATCTACAACAGTATAAAGACTAGTTAATTTTTGGAAGGGTCTTTTATTTAAATGGAATACAGAGATGACGTGTTGCTAATGTTTTTCATTTGTCAAATGCTTTTCTTTAGTGTAAGCTATTCTCTTTCCTTTAAAATGATAATATGATGTTGGGAATGGTAATATTGTAGGAATGCAAATGATATGAGGTCTTGATCTTGGTTTTGTTATTTCCTACCATCCATCCACAATATGTTAAATTAATATCCATGTGCAATATTACATGAAAATATGGAATAAAATATGAACTGCTTTCAGTGTGCATGAAACAAGATATATATAATTATTAAATGATTGCTTTTTGATTAAACATACAATTAGTCACAATTGATTCATATTATTCCTAGAACATACATATATATATATATATATATATATATATATATATATAGATTTAAATGTATTCTTAAGAAAGAAATGGGTTTAGGTTTATCTGTATGAAGAGACATCTTTCTTGTGAGCTCGTTTGAGAAAAGACATCTTTTCTAGTCCAACAGTTGGTGGTCAGAGAGAGAGAGAAACATATTCTATTTTTTGTTCCAAAACTATGCATTATGAGAATTCTACTTCTTTTTTTTTTTTTTTTACTATAACCTAACAAAACAGGGGACGCAACTCCTGCTTCTTATTTATGAATCACTACAGTAATATTAGCCATTTCCCTACTAGGAAAGATTTGTCATTCATTGACCAAGCAGCCAGTACTGTTTTCGGTTGAAATTTATAAAATCTTTCTCTGAAAAATCTTTTTTAGGTAAACAGATTTCTCAAGTCCAGTTGCTTTTATCACTCTTTCCAGTATTGATGGGGGTTTCCTTCTTAACCTTTTATTTGAAGTGGTGTAGAATGTGTACATCATGATTATGTCATTACTTTTTAAAAAATTTTGCATGTTGTCCATTTAATAAAGTTACAATATAACTTTAGTGCAGTTACTGTATAATCTAATGATCTTTATATGATGTTTTAATTAGTTTTAAAGAATGGTCCAATTGTGTGTTGTATGCTACTGTATATAAGTGTGCATGTGTGTGTGTCTGCAGGCACAGAGTCTGAAAGCAATCACATGACCAATATGACCAAACTTATCATTCAGTTTAGCTTAGTTTTGACACAAAAAAACTACAAGCATGGGGCACACAGTGGAAATTGAATTCACTACACACTAGTAATGTTCAACCAGATTAGCTCTTTAACCATTACTCAACACTGAGGTGTCCATTATAACCAAACTGTTATAACACGAACCCCATTTTTTCATACACACATACACACACACACGCATCTAGAATGGATGGCAACTTGGAATGGGAAATTGGACAGCTGAGTTTGAATTTCAGTCAGCTTCATTGCATTCACTTATGCACAAATATAATTGGGAAAGTTATTAATTCATCTCCTCTCCAGCTATGGGTTAAATTGTAGGACTTGTATCTGATTATATGGGTTAAATAGTAGGGCTTGTATCGTAAAAAAATGTTAATGCAATATTCATTTGCCAGAAAAAGTATTATTCTTACAGTCCTAAAAATATTTCAGCTTTAAATAGCACAGAAAGGGTTGATAAGCTGTAAAAAAACAGATAGAAGCATGCACACACACACACACACACACAAAGAGCATTTCCTTTAAGCCTGTTAGCACTCTGCAATAATCATAAGTATTTCATCCTCCTCCATTGGATATAAGTGGCCACACAACTGCTGTAGCATCATCTTTGATTTTCAGTTAGTCATTTGCTTGTTGTCATAGTAGTATATGACAACACTAGGGCAAAATTCAACCACCCTATTGTCTGATGATCAGAGTTGCATGTAGTAGCTGTACAATCATTTTGTTTGACAAATGAAGTCACCTACATACAGAATGCTAAAGATTTTAATATATAATATGAAAAGCTCAAAACATCTTTTTTGCAAATTTTTATATGTAAATTTTGTGACACATTTGTTTAGAAACTTTTTTACACAGTTGCAAATCATAAAGGTCAAGTTATTTTTATTGAACTAAATAGTATTTGTATGAACTCAAAGTTCATGTCAATTTTAGAAAGGCTTAAATGTTATTACTATAATCATTATATTCAGTGGGTTTACATGTTTGAGTACACATCCCCATTGTTTAAATAGCAAAATTAATCTCAAATCTTATATTTCAGTAACTTTAACACTAATTTATTCACATGAAACCGAAATATGTGTGCATGCAAAAAATTTCCTGTATTTATTTATCTATTAATAAGCTACTTTTATATGAAATCTTCAATCTGTAGTTAAAAAAAAGCAAAAAATACATTGGATGATGAGAACTTATGGATACACAATTGGCTCACCAATTTCCAATTCCAGTTGGTTTTGTTATATATTCACTTACATGCAAATACCCTTGGGAAAGATATAAATCTACCTCTTCTGCCTCCCAGCTATGGGTTAATTAGTAGGATTTGTATCAGTGAATCATTATTATCTCCCCCAAAAAGTGTTACAATTTAAAAATATTTTCTGGTTTTAAATAACCTGAAGAAGGTTGATAAATTGTAAAAAACAAATGAATCAATAAAAGCTCCATAAGTTTAAAAGTTTGTTCTTTCTTTAAAAATGATCTTTATAAGCATATTAAAAAGATATTTCACAAATTTTATCATTTTTTTAATAGAATCTCGAACCAGAGGAATAATTATATTTTAAGTTTGCTAAAGGAAACTTCTTTACTCTGTTGCTATTAAAATTACTTTAACAATCCAATTTATTTTGCATTATAGTTTTAAGGTCTTTAAAGTACATTCTATTATGTTTACTTGAATAGATCAACTTCATCCGCCATGTTACTACCACCACCTAGTTATCTCGGTAATGCTGAGGTTACTCAATACAAGAGGAACTACTTTGTTAACATTTTCACAAGAGTTGTTTCCCTTTAATTTCTAAAATACGATGTTATTTTAATTTTTTCCTGTACTTAGTCACTTATAGTAAACAATCTCATCTCATTAGCATCGAGTACGGCACTGCTGTGGATCTAAAGTAAGTAATTATAAGTATTAAATTTACTTATCAAAGAAAATATCATTAACTTTTATTTATTATCACCTCTTATTACAAACCTCCTAATAATAATCACTATCCTACACTGTGGAGACTCCAATTCTTTAAACTCAAACAAAAGTACTCTCTTCAACGTCCACAGCTCATATGACAAAAAGTTCAAAAACAGATCTTAATTTCGTCTGGCTCTGCCCACCCACTTCTGAAATATTGTCTAAAAATACCTGGCTCATAAAACATCTTTTTTGACCAATCAGAAAAAGGCCCAGGCAGTTTTCACAGTAGCTGTTTCAGAGTGACTGACTCACTATGAAGTCAATGCTGATTTCATCGACATTGGCTTGTTTGGTTTTGTAAATAATTTTCATCACTGTATATAAAGCATTGAGAAGTTTTAATCTTTAAACCCCTCCATTGGAATTATATGTATGGATCTAGATAAGAAATTCATAGAGGGTGCTCTTTAAGTCTATAAAAATGGCAATCATATACTTTCTCTTTCTCTTTTCAATTCTTGCTTTCAGATGTAGTAGGATGTGGGTAAAATGCCTCCTACTGGGGCATGTTCATTTTCAAGGTCATCTCTTAACTGAACTCATGTATGCATGCACATATGCACATGTCTATCTGAAAAAACACCACAAACATTTGGTTTGGCTTCATGGCATATCAACATGACAAAATTTGGCATTAAATAGCCTGTAATATTTAATGCCAAATTTTGTCATACAATAGATAGACATGGGTTTGGTTTGTATGGGAGTCAAAATATAGATTGATGATTTTTTATGGCTTATTAACACATTTTGGATTTTAAGAATATTTCTTTCTTTGCAAGTGAATATTGCATCAATAATTTTTTGAGAATAACAATGATTTTTCCAGATACAAGTTCAACTATTTAGCCCAAAGCTGGAGGAGATTGATGCATATCTTTCCCAAAGGTACTTGTGTAACAAACCTGACTTGAATTCGGACTTGACTTTCTGATTTCTCATTCTGAGCAGCTATTCCTTACACAACCCATACATTCCAAAAAGAGAAATGAGAGTCAAAAAGGTAGCCATAGGTTTGGTTTTCACAAAAGTCAGAAAGGTAGACATAGGTTTTGTTTGCATGGAGTTAAAATGGTAGACATAGAAACTGTAAACATATGGCCTCTTTTTGCTGGGCATTTAATCTGTTGCCCAAACATATTCTTGATCCCAACTAATAGTGCATAAATAAATATTTGTATTCATATTTATTAAGAAAAATGCTTGTATTTCCATTGGTGATTAAATTTTACTAAAAAAAATATCCATCATAATATATGAAAGATGTTTCATCATGGTTAGCAATCTCCTCTATGGCTACCTTTCTGACTCTCATCTCTCTTTTTGGAATGTATGGGTTGTGTAAAGAATAGCTGCTCAGAATGAGAAATCAGAAAGTCAAGTCCAAAGTCAAGTCAGGTTTGTTGCACAAATCCAATCTCATATATCATTAATAGTGAGTTTGTTTTCCTCTGGGTGACCTTAAATTTGTGACACTGTGTCAAATCTAATGTGGAAAGCATGCCCCTGAGAAACAACCATATGACCAACCTGTTCCAGAGCACTGACATGACTTAACACCTAGGTACATTACCTATAGTTGAAACCGACTGATGGAGGCCTACTACTAATACTACTACCCAGCCCAGGAATTGAACTTACAATTAGTATGCTAACAAATTCATGAACTAACACTTTAATTCTCTAGGTGATTCTGAAATGGGACCTGAACTTTACCCAGATTGGCAGACACCTGAAGAAGGCCAGAGAGCACAATGGCTTAAAGCCATGATAATAATGACAAAGATAAAGATATTAGTCTGATAGTAAATAATTTGATGATTTTATTTTCCCCAAGATCTTTATCATTTTACTTTTAGCAGATTATTCAGTGCAGTTATACAATAGGCACTGCAACTAGAGATTTTTTTACTATTTTTTACAGTTTTTATTCTATTTTTTATTCTATTATTATTATTATTATTATATAAGTTATTATTATTATATTATAATATATATAATATATATTAATATATATATAATAATGGTTGTTTTTTTAAGGATGAAAGCAGTAAATAAATCAGTGTTATTAGTGAAAATTTATTTATTTCTCTATTGGATCATGTTATTTAAGTTATGGCAATTATGTGTGAAAAATAATATCACTCAAATGTCCCCCAAATCTGAAAGCAAAAGAAAAAAATCATTAGACGCTTAAACTTAATTCCCATTAATCAGCCCAAATTATTGGAACACCCTTTATATAATATATATAAGTTATATTATTATAGGTGTTGTATATTATATTATTATATTATATCTATTATTTTTTATTCTGTTTTTTTTTTTTTACACATATTACTTATATATTAAGTACTCCAGATCATAGATATCAAGAGAAACAATTTTAAATTTGTGTCCATAAAAAAAAGTAACACCACATAACAACCAGATAATAAATAAAACTTGCTTTTTCTATAAATAAATAAAGCTTGATTTAAAATCTTGCTGTTTCTCATTTTTACATGTAAGGAGTTTATAATTTACTCAGAGTTATAATTCCCTACAAATTTTATAAAAGTTAATAATAGCGGCTATATAGCCAGTTCAATTTTTGCTCTGTAAAGTCTGTAAATTTAAAAAATTGGAGGCCGAAACAAAATATGCTGATCTGATTCCAAGTGATTTCTAAAATGAGAATTTTTTTTTAAATTTTTTTAAATTGAAATTCATCTAGACTCTAGAGTGATTTTTTTTCATATTACTATCGCTTCTTAACCACACCAGATTATTACGATAAAGTTTCAAAAAGAAGAAATCACGTGGTATGTGTATGCAGTGTAACCCGGATATAAGAGAGATTTTCTCTGGTCCCAAATTAGAGCCCGTAAATGTATATATACTAGACTAAACCCGGATATAAGAGACTTCTTCTCCGGTCCCGACAACTCTCTTATATCCGGGTTACACTGTATTTTGTTTTTGGCTTCCGTACGGGGATTAATTTTAATTTCCAGAGAAAACTGGACTCCCTTTTTCATTATTTTTTTTTTTATAAACTTAAAAATAATGATATTCATGCTTGCTTTTCAAAAGAAATATTAATTTTGGTCGCAGTACAATATTACTGCATTGCACAACTCCACCCCCACCCACCAAAAAAAAAAAAAAAAGTTTATCTTAACTTTCAGTCTTTGAATGTTTGAGTTTTTGAGTAGTTCACGCACATGTTACTTCAATTTAAACAATCCGGTTTGGTTGTGTGGCACGTTTGGCGAAAATAAAATCTTTTAAAGAAAGCCGATAATGCCAATCAAACAGATATTTGCATCATCTAGTTACTTTTTAAGTTTTTATTTATTTATGTATTTTACTTTTCTTGTCATATCATTTTGGTGGTTATATAAAAAAAATAACCCGGTTTTGTTCATTTACGGAAACAGAATTTTTTTTACGTAGAAGAGGTAGTAAACCCAAAAGATATACATTCAACTTCCGGTAAGCGCATATGCGTTGAGAAAAATACTGTACACCGAGTAGAAGCATTACTTGAACGAAAAGAAATTGTTCACATCTGGCATTTTAATTTAACTTTCTACTTTGTGTTTTTTTTCGATATCAATGTCTATTTTTACACCTACTAACCAGAAACGTCTGACTAATGTTGCTGTGGTCAGACTTAAAAAGGGTGGTAAACGATTCGAAATCGCATGCTATCCAAATAAAGTAATGTCTTGGAGGAATAAAGTGTAAGTATCATTTGTTTATAAAAACAGTCTGTGTTTTAAAAAAAAAATTCTTATTGTGTACTGTATGATGATGCGTCGTTTTAGAAATTGTAAATTTTCCCGATATCAAGAATTACAATTTATTTATTGATAATTTATTTGTGGTGCGAGATGAAGTTTTTTTTTTTTTTTTTTTTTTTTTCTCAAAGTTTAAAACTTCTCTTGGGCCCTTTTTTATTTACTACATGACACTTCTTTTCAAGATAGAAAAAATATTGATAATCTTGAGCTAAAATCTAAATAATTAGGGTCCTGGATAACTGAAAATATTTTTTTCTTTTTTGATAATCATCTTTTAAAAAAATGGTAATTTGAAAAAGAATGCTATATTTAAGTGTCAAATCAGTGCCGGACTATAAGGCTGCAGCCTGGGACCCATCAAACAGATTTTTTAATAACATCTTTAATGCTGGTTATAAAAAAAAAATCTGTCTTTTTTTACTACTATTTTGATTTTGAGTTTGACATATGTGCCAATTTTGGTTTGCAAAAATATTTTTATTAACAAACAAGGTAGCTATTCTAGTTTAATTTGCAATACTTCAATCTATGTCGCTAAAAAAATATATCACGAGTAAAAAAAAAAAAAAATAATAAGAGTATAAAGACTGGTGCGGGCAAGTCAGAGGGTGGCTCGTCTGAAGGTAGGAGGTGCCATAATTTCGTTAGCCTGGAAACCCCAAAATGTCATCATCCGACCCTGGTAGTGACCCAAATAAAAAGTAAAGATTTGACAAAAAAAAAAAATCAAATTTCGTGTTTCTTACTGAAAGTAAAAAGTAAAAACTGAATAAAACTATACAGCAGAATCCCACCCTTTTTCCCCCTAAGTCAATAAAAACCATGTAAAAAAAGCAATGGCCCTCAAAAAGCTTTATCAACTGAAATTGCCAGTGAGAGTAGAGAAGAAATAATAATAAAAAAAAAAAAAAATGAATCACAGAATGTTTTTGTTTTTCTCGAAAGACTGCTTTTAAAGTTTTTTTTTTATTTATATTGGAAGAGTTCTGTTATTTTTTGAGGCCAATATGATACAAGTGAAGTACTGAAAATATATTTTGACAATCATCAATCACATCATGACTTGTTTGTCGCTGAGGTGAGGGAGGAAAGGAATTAAGTTATTTTGCTTGTCTTGTCTTGTAGCATCTGTAACTGTATGACATATGTCTTTTAGTTTTGTTTTTGGTCTTTCTGACAAAAATGTCATAATAGCTTCAATCCATCCAAGTCTTTGACGTCATTCAATTCAGTTGTATTTGTTTTTGGAAGTTTGCTTTTTAAAATCCATCGCACTTCTTCACTTCACTAAAAACTGTTCTCAAGCAAATTAATTAAATAAATTCAAGAGGGAGATTTAAAAATCCCAGAAAAGAAAATCTTATGAATGAGCTAGTTGAGAAAAAAAAAAAAATCAGAAACATATATGTGCTGCTGTTTTTAATTTCCTTTACCTTTCATTATTCAAAGTTGTAGGAATTAAAATTATACAGTACTGTACACTTATCTTTGAAATAAACTTTGACACCTATTTAAAAAAATGTTTTAGAAATTTGTTTATTTTTTCATGTTTTTGCTGAAAAAATTTATAACGTAAAATTTGGACTGTTTGTTTAAACTTTAAACAGTTCAAAAATTCTATTTTATTTTTACGCTATAAGATTTTTTTTAATAAGATTAAATAATTCTTGCTAATAAAAAAATCTAACTTATATTTTATTGGCAAGATATCATCAACTATTGCGCCATTTAACGACAGTCATTATGTCAGTGATATCTTGAAATCAGATTCTTTCAATATTTTTTTAAACGAATAAGATTGTTTAAAAACAAAATTTAATGACATTATCAATAAAATTAACAAGTGTAAAACATGACTATATATTTATTATAATTTTGTTTGAATGAGGAGGTACGACCATAGAACCCATCCGTTGTAATTGTAACACGGTATTTTGCATTTCATCAAAAAATTCTAAAAAAAAAAGAGCCTTTCTTTCTTTAATGACAATAAATTAGATTAAAAAAATATTGATTTTTCAGTGATTGTAATCATCAATAGTACACACCATTCAATAATCCATTCAAACAAGAAATTTAAAAAGCTCCGTTGCATCATTGATTTTTTTTTTTTTTTTTTTTTTTTAAAACTCAAGTTTGAATATTTCTGAGGATATTGACTTTAAATAAATCTAAAAGGCCTTTTAGTTTTAAAAATACGGATTTAACTTTCAGCAAGTTAAAAAAAAAAATCATAAAAGTTTAAATTTTTTTAGTTCAATGAGCTTCCATTATTCTGGAGATCGAAAAAATCACGTAATTTTTTAGCAGTCGACGAATTTTCCTGTTTTTTTTTTTTTTTTTGTTTGTTTTAGGTACATCCACAGATTCGCGATACTTAGGGTAAGGTACAAAAAAAAAGTATATCGTTTCAAACGTTGTCACCTTTTCAAAAAAAAAAAAAAAATCGTAACACTAACAGTTTCTTGGGTATTTTTTTTTTTTTTTTTTTTTTTTTACATTTATCTAGCTGTTAAAAAATCATAGATTACTAATAAGAAAATGAGTCATTGAAAATGGCTTATTTCAAAAATACATACATTTTTTTCAAAACCGTTCTTTTAAAAATGAATTGTAAAAAAACTAAAAAGTACAAAACCCAAAATTTCTTTGATCATCCCTCCTAATAAAACAAGGATTTCAACGATTAAATGTTGTTTTTAAGTTTTCGACATGTTTTTTGATCATGTATGTTCATTTATCAGCGAATTTTTGGAAGAACCTGTTTTAGGTACACTGATGAGCTGTGATACAGCGAAACAGTCTGTGGATGATTAAAAATAAAATAAATTAGTATTTTGTATCAAACAACACATATTTACTTTAAAAAAAATTCCTGATTAAAGACTGGAAGGATTTTTTTTTGTTTTTGCTAAAAAATATGATTTTAGTTCTATTTTTAGTCAGCATTTATTATTACAATATAATTCTCTTTATTAAATCTTTCAAAAGTAAAATATAGTTTTCTGAAAATTTATTTAAAGAATATTAGCTAATTTAAAGTATAGTTAATCTGATTTGAAACAAATATTATTTACTTTAAAGTTTAAAATATTGCAGTAATGCATTTTTTTAACACAGCGGTAGCTGTTTATTTAAGCTGTTGATGAGTTGACAGATTGATGTTTATCTAATGTTACTATAGTTATCACTTGTTTTCTGATAATGTGTATCTACAAAAATTGGCATGTTTATACACAAAAAAATTCAAAATTCTTTTGAAAATATTGGTGTTTGATGATTTGTTTGTACTTAGCTTTTCCATTTATGATTAGTAAATATATATATTTTTTTTACTGAATATCAGCGAAAAGGGGTGAAATTAATACAGAATCTTAAAAGATTTAAAACTTAATAAATTATTCTAATTGAAATTTAAAAAAAACAATTTGTTTAAAAGTTCATTATTCATCGAATAAAATGTTTTTCTTAAGACAATGCTGTCCTTATATCTTTTTTAATAAAAGCAATTAAAATCTTGTCTAATTAAATAATGTCTTAGTTGCATTATTGCATTTTTTACTTTGTTTCAGAGCAGATCTATGGTAAAAGGTGTTTTTTTACAAAAAGTTTGCTGATTTAAATTCTCAGAAGTCCCACTTTTAACTAATATAAATACGAAGGGGTTGAAATTTTGTAAAATTAAGTAATTATGTGTGAAAAAAAAAAAAAAAATTCTCTTGTGAATAAGTGCTGAAAATTTCATTAAAATCTGAAAATTATTTGATTTTTGCAAAAAGTTTCCAAATCAATGTGTTTTTTACAGCAAAAAAAGCTAAAATTTCCTATACTAATTTTTGTTGACATAAGAAAAACAAGATTTTTAACAAAAGTTTTGAATCTTGTTCTGTCGTCAATGTGGGGTCATAAATTTGTAGGGGAAATTTGAGCATCTTTTTGCAGTGAAAAATACATTAATTTGGAAATTCTTGCAAAAATCATAATTGTTGGATTTTAATGAAACTTTCAGGACTTATTCACAAATGAATGAAATTATTTTTTTAAATCTTGCTAAAAAAAAAAAATGTATTTTTTATACTCATGAAATGAGTATAAAAAAATTTTTTTTTATTCTCCACTCATTTAATTTTATGAAATTTCAAGAAGTTCTTTTCTGTAGCATTTAATTAATATTAATTATAAGGACAAGTCTTAGAAGAATTTAAATAATTGAAATTATTTGGTCAAACAAGACCCCCAATAACAGAAAATCTGCTTGGAATCATAAAATAAAAAATGTAATAAAACTAAGACACTAACATCTCAAATAAATTAGTGACATCTTGTTAAAATGTTAATTTTTAATGGGGGGTCTGTACAATTCATTTTTTTTTTTTCAAGGCAAGTTTATGCAGATATTGAATCTATTGTTGGTGTTCTTTTGCTACCCACAATGGCATAATGTAATATATAGTTTATTTTTTGTGTGTCTTGAGAGGATGATCTACCCACTCTGTATGCCATATAACTCAGGGTTGTATTTTCCTTTGCTAAGTTTCCTTGAACAGATTGCATGGATCTAACGCTACTAGTTTTTGTACAATGAATAAATTGTTATCTGGTAAAGAGATTTCTTCTCACCATAAATTTAAGTTATGAATATTGCAAATAGGCTATTTCGTGGACAAAATTAGACCAGAACACTGAACGAGAAATTTAAAAGAAAAAAAACAAATAGTCGCAAAATCTGTTGAACGTTAACAACTTGTGTCACTCTTGGGCCAAATTTTTTTTTACAATGGTGCTTTTAAACTGTTGCTAACAATCAGAAAGAGCTGAAATTTCTTGGACATATAATGAAGAAAGTGGCCTTAGTAAATTTAATGCTTATTACATATTGAAAGCAAGAGAGGCAGCGGAAATGACAAGTAACCTACCTCAGAAGTTTGTGTGAATGGATGACAGAACAAGAACAAAGTTAGTAAAGAGGCAAAAGTTATTTAAATAGGTACCTCCACTAATTTTCAATTCCTAAGGTTTAAAATGAATTTTTATAAATGAAAAAGCTTTCTTGAAGATTTCATTTTAGCTAACGGATTAAATTTACTATTTCCAGTAAGCAAAATACTCTGGTGTATTTCAAACAGAAATTATATTGATTAGAAATGATTTTTTTTTTCCAAGTGGCTGATTAGCACCCTTTTTCCATCAAGCTATGCTGTTTTTTCAGCAAAAAGTTGGAGATACATATATTTAAAGCAATGAAAGATAGGGAGTTGTGGAGAATAATGATTGCTTTTAAAACAGTTCATTATACAAAATGATGAGATAACAATATTATCAATTTTATTATTAATTACACATTTTAATTTGTATTTAAAGACTGCAAAAGAAGGTTTAAGGTTCCACTGGGATTGATAGATAACACACTGCATGAAAATTTGAACTAATAGCTTAAAACAGGTGTAGCCTTTTTCAAAATAATAAGTGTGTGTGTATGTATGTATGTGTGTATATATATATATATATATATATATACACACACACACACATACACTTGTTTGTTGGTATTTATTTCAAAATGGCAGCAAATCAGTGTGCATCTATTTATTTATTTGTGACACCATTTGTTGCTAGTAAATAATGAGGAGGCTGAATGAATAGAATGATGAATATACCGATAGACTCCTGATAAATAAGAAGAAGGGTTAATGAATAGACCGAACAACATACCAATAAACCCCCGTGGGAAAGATTGAAGAGTTTATTTCTCAAAAAGGCTGCAAACCAGGCAGCTAGCAGAGAAAACAACATTCAACTACAACAGGTCATATTGCAAATATTTTGGCATTTGATGGATGACATATAGCTAAAAATATGGGCTGTGAAGGCAAGAGGAGAGAATTGGATAGGATTTAAAATCATAATTCAGAGATAGGAATTTTCTTAGAGAATATCTCTGGTGAGACCCCAAAGGTGTGGAAAGCCATCTAGGTTGTATTTCAGTTTTGGACAATAAAAAACATGGGGTTGATATCGAAAAAAATTTTCTGTGTACATAATGAACTTGGAATTAATCTTCTCTTGTGTCATTGGTTGGAGGGTAGCAGAGGTGGCAGGTGTAGATGAGACACCAAAGAAGGTGGAGAAGCTACCCGCACCCACTAAGGAGTATTAGTGGGAGATGGTAATAAGAGAAGGAAGTTATGGAGCAGATTAATGCCTGTGACCATCTGTGGAAGAGGGGAATTCCCCAAATTAGGAAGTAATTAATTCTCAGAACCCAGACAATGATGATAGGTAGAGAAAATGCCTGGCCGCATCATGCAACCCCAACAGATTGGGCAAATATCAATATGAATGCCTCGAAGCAAGAAAGCAGAGATCATTTCAGCCACTGAACACAAGATACCCCATGTGATTATCTACTGACAAAAACCTCCGACATCAGCCTTGTGCCAAACTTCACCAAATCAGCAAAACAAACTTTACTAAGTTAACAAAGTATTGCATCTGACTTAAGAAGTGCATTGGATCGAAAATTGTCTGCATGTGAACTCCTAGACTTAAACAGCAATTAACCAACTGTTGTACAAAGGACCTTATATAAAAATAGTATTTATTTTTTTCTTTTATTTGAGTGTTATATTTTTTCTTTGCGTTTTCACCCCACTTGGACCAGCCCAACATGAAGATACCTGATGATGATTTGATCTTGGCCTGCCTTATGATCAAAGCAAATCACAACATGGGATAGACCAAGACCTGGATCAAAGTGATCACCTATTTGATCAGCCATGGGTGTTGGACATCTTGGATGACCAGAGAGGAGCTTGAGGGCAACATATTTACCATCAAGTTGTGACACATGTAGCCTCTTCACCTTTCAAGTAGTTATTTATAAAAAAAAAAATGTAATATAGTCAATTGTATAAATATATGTTGCATTTTGCATACTTAAGTTTATTTAATAATGTTATGTATGTTTATTATTTTTCACACATAATAGAATATAATATGCAAGTATTATTATATTAAACTATAAGAATGTACATCGAAAACAAATGCTGAATTTCCTATTAAAAATGACAAAAACTGAAAAATAGCCGTAGCTCAAAAAACCCTTTGTCTAATTTTAATAAACTTTGGCACTGCACTCGGCAGAGGTTCAAGGTATAATATACTCCTAAATTGTTTGGGGTATTATGTAACATTTAAGCTGTATCTCAGAAACAAACATATATATAAGATTAGGGTTTTAGTATTGTATAGATATCAGGCAAGAAGGGATTCATGTATGATGATGTATTACAATTTTTATATTCAACATTATTTGAATGCTTCAATCTCTCTTTTGTCCATTACTATGTTTTTTGAACATGGATCACAAGCAGGTTGTCATTCTTTTTTATCTATTCATATTTGGATTAACTCTTTGAGACTCAAGTATAGATATCATCTTTTTTCTTTTCTTTTTTTTTCATATTTGGATTAATCTAATCCCAAGTACAAATAGTAACAATAACTTCATGACATTTATCAAAAGTGTCAGTAGCATAGCTATTGTTTATAAGAGACTTGAAAGCAACAAAAATATGGTTGTATAGAAGGATGCTGACAATACCATGGATTGAACATGTGAGCAATGACAGTTTTAGAGAAAATAGGAACAAAACAGACACTTATAATTAACACCAGAAAGAGTTGAAATTTCTAGGGCACATAATGAGGAAAGGGAGCTTAGAAAATTTAACTCTCACAGGACATAGTGAAGGCAACAGAGACAGGAAACCTGTGTATAACCTACAATTGTATACAATTTACTAAGAGTTACAAAAGATAGGAAATTGTGATGAGCCATGATCATCAACATCCTGAAGGAACATGGCACATAACTTGATATGATCACAGAAGCTGTTTTCTTCTGAACAGTTCCAGTTTATCTTGCATGTCATTGATATGATGTAATTAAGCTTTCTATGTTGTTTTATCTTTAATGCCAAAACTTAGCAATGGCTGTTTCCCATCAGTTGTATAACAGCAGTTTTCTGAAGCTGTCACTTTCAACATAAGTCATGTAGTAATTCTCAACATGAATCATGTAGTAATTTTAATGTTACACTATACAGCAGGGATTTTTCAACTGGTGTGTCATGAGAGTATCATTGGTATACTGCAAAAATTTTTAAAGGTTGTTAATTAAATTATTTTTGAAAGAAGTCCAATGCACAATAAGTGTACATATCAAAATTAAAAAACCCTTTAATTATACAAGTATATCATTGTTATAATAAATAAATGTATACATAATATATAAAATAATATAACAAGCAAACTTTTTCTGCAATAAACAATATTAAAAACAAAAATCAATCATGGCTAGAATCCTTGGAAGAAGATTTATAGGAATAGATAGGTTAATCTATCATCCAGTTCACACTCATCCCATTTTTTGAACAAGAGTAAAGATTTATCCCTTGTTTCCCCGCTTAGGATTTGGTTTCTGGTTCTTTCTAAAGTCTGCTTCAGCCCTCTACAACTAATGCTTGTTCTTTCCTACACTAATACAATTACACACAGTAATCCTCTATCTTGAGTTGCTCTTGGGCCTTGTGTTTGGTGAACATTAGTAAAAATAAAAATTAAAGAGTCTGCCTGTCCAAAATTTTACCTTGCAAAGAAGATATTCTAAAAAAAAAAAACTGTCAAACTCAAATCATTAAATGTTAAATTATATTAAACAGAAAAATAAATATCAATTTTTATAGGAATTTAAACTATCATCTTTTTTTTACAAATTATAATGAATTGTTTGTGTTAATAAATAAATCCTATAAAGTGTGCTAATTTTTTTGATCATCATAATTTAAGTCTGCCACAAAAGTTTAACTATGCTGTGAAATAAAAATAAAAAATAGATTAAAAACATTGCTATAAAAAAAATAAAAATGAATCAATTGACAATAGTTCTCTTTCCAATTTTCTCTGAATAGTAACAGTAGTGAATATGTAGATATAATAGGCAGTGTGAACGTCTGCTTATCTTTCTCAGGAGAACAGCAACAGCGATGATGTAGGTCTCCAGAGGTGGATCTATTATGTAAATGACATTTTTCTGCATGTGGGTGCCTGTGTAACTGTCTCCATGATATAAAGAAATCTACTAGGTCATTTGGCATTTAATAAGATTAATTTCTGTCTGAATCTGGGGTTAGGCAGTATCACTATTTACACTTGGCTTAATGTTCTCATTTTTATTGTTGTTATCACAATGTTCTGGCAGCAGAATGGGAACAGTCTACCTCATTGAGGTCAGTTGAAAATTTGCTGAAGATTACCTAGATCAAAAAGAAAGAAGGCTGTAGAGTACAATGGCCAAAACGTTGGGATAACAAAAATGAAAATGAGAGAATTAGTCCAAATGTAGATGAGTCAAATGAGCTTAATGTATGCTATAAGGGGTTAAATGAAGGAGAAAAAAGGGAATAAGAAAATTGCATTGGGCTAAATTCTCAAGTGAAACAAGCTTATCTGCTTCCATGTCTTCCTGGAATATTATCATTTGCAATCCAAGGTTTTACCAGGTTTTGAAACCTGATCCCTAGCATCAGCAGGAAATAATAAGTGTCTAACTCAGCTCTAGACTCCTAATGTGTAACGGCACACAGTAACCCTCTACCTTGAGTGGCTCTTGGGCCTTGGGTGAACATTCGTTAAAAAAAAAGTGAAATATCTTGAAATATGGATGTAAAGAAACTTTACATCCATATTTCTCAAGAAATATGTTCAACCGTTAAAAAATATAATTTTATTTCATTAAAACTTTTTAAAATTTTCATTTTTAGAGGTATGTAATAGATTTGTAGCCCCCAAATGTAGTTGTTTTATATAAGCTAATATCATATTAAATTACATTGTTGCTATGACATTGTCACCATTTAGTGATTGGTGTCCTCGTTTAATAAGGACATCATTGTGTTATTTTGCTGATAATTATACCCCAGACAGAAAGTTTGAATTTAATATAGGCAGGTTTGCCAAAAGTAGCAGTGAGTACCACGAACCTCAGAAACATTCTGTAGTGGGTGGGGACTTTTTTTCTTTTTAAGCTGTTAGGTTTTAATACCTTATATCTTTTAATTAAGATTTAACAAATAGATGTGTAGCAGACATTGTATTATTCTAATGTCAACTAATATACTCCTCTAATATAATACTAAAACACTAATCTAGTATGTATGTTTGTTCCTGAGATACAGCTTAAATACCCCAACCAATTTAGGAGTATATTCTTCCTTAAATCCCTGCTTAATGCAGTGCCAAATTTTATTAAAATTTGACAAGGAATTCTTTAACTGTTATTATGGCATTTTTAATAGGAAATTAAGTATTTGTTTTTGATACACATTCTTATATCAATCTGTATATATAAACAAACACATGCATGTTATATTACAAGAATTATGTGTATGAAAAATAATAAACATTCATAATATGTAACAACATTTATTAAATGAATTTAAATATGCATAATGCAACATATATTTATACAATTGACTACATTATATTCAAATGTTTTTTTTATAAATATATGCCTCATATATTTGCCAATGCTTGATCAGTGAAGAGGTTCTGTGAATGTGTCATGTGTAAAACAATCTGTATGACTAGAAAACAGTATCGCATAACTTGATGGTAAATAAATAAATGCATGCTGGTTTACTAATTATATATTTTGAAATAAATGTGACAAAGAAACAAGTATGTATAATAAAAACATATAATTATTTTGAAAGAATTACCTAGTAAAATATGAAACTAAGTGCACAAAAAGGAGGCATCCATACTTTTATTTCAATATCTATGAATCTCCCTAAGCAGACAATTACTGTTTGTTTTTTGAATGACCTTCACTTTTGAAAATTACCTCACAACTTTACCCATAACTGTGGGGAGAAGAGATGGATTCATGCATTTCCCTAGGGCCTTAGTGCAAAATTAATACAATTCTCAGTTGTCCCAATTCCATCCAGTAAAGCAAACGATTTGAAGTCTTAAATTCGTTGACAACCTCAACCTTCTCTTGAACTTTCAATCAGGGAAATCAATTCCCCCTCCAAAAACAAAAATAGTTCAGTGTACTATAATGATAGCATTAAATCTTTTATGAACATTAAATAATTGAGAAAATATTCACTGTCCAAATAATGATACATGCCTTGATGACAGAGCCTAAGATATACTGAGTCCTATGCAGAGAAGACTGGGTGGATGCTTGTGAATTTTTGTGTGGTAGACCAATGTTTACTAATGGATTCAAGTCTAATAACAAACAGATTTCAACATGAAATAACCCAACAAGGGTTGATAGGTTATAACATCCACTAACCAACCAAATAATAATAATACACTAATAAAATACAAATGAAAAGTACTAAAAAGCAATGTTTAGTATGTTAATCTCATAAGCTGCTACTAGTGAATTTGTCCCTCCTTGGAGTCTCTATAAACATTGTCTTGTGCCAGTTGGCTTCAGAAAGAAATTTGTTGGGTTTTTCTATAAGCTTTATTGTTTGCTACAGTAGTCCCCAACTTTTTTGCACCACGGACTGGTGTCTTGCAAACCAATTTTTCCATGGACCAGTGGTGGTGGGCTGTTTCAGTCACGTGCCTAACAAAACACAATAAACAAGACTGCGATAATCAATAAAATGGGAGAAAAAAGTTTTTATTCCTTTTGTGTGGCCCAGTACCAGTCTACAGCCAGTGGTTGGGGACCACTGGTCTACTAGATTTAAATGCTAAACTTTGTCTGCTATTATATTTTCATTTTTGTTTTCTTTCAGAGAAAAAGATATTGATGAAGTCCTCCAGACCCACACAGTGTTTATGAATGTCTCCAAAGGACAGGTTGCCAAAGCTGAGGATTTGAAGAGAGCTTTTGGTACAGAAGACCAAAATCAAATATGTTTACAAGTAAACATTTTTTGTTTTACATCTGTTTGTTTACTTATTTTTTCTTTTCTGTCTAAATTTATACTTTTTTCATTCGGACTATTGTCTTCTAAATGTTTTGGCCATATAGGTGTATATTGATCTGGGTAACCTAAAGGGAATTTTTAACTGAACCCATTATTTAATCTATGGGCTTAGACTGTTCTTGTTCTACTGCCCATGTCTAGGCATATCTTGTCTAGTTCTTATTTTTAGTACTGCTCAGTTATTGCTCACCCTGTTTCCACTGAGTTCAATACACACTGCCCAGCCCAGGGATTGAACTCACAATTACTATGACACCAAATTCACAAACCAATGCTTTTATGCTATTATAGAACAATTCTCAAGACTTGGAGGCTTAACCCTAATATGCCTACCTACCTCCTGATGAGTGCTGCTACTGCTGTTTGTCATGCTTGATGTACTCACTGAAGTTATTTTTCCTTTGTTATAAATGTTTTATAGTCATCAATGAATTAAAAGAACTTCTTTCTATTTAAAAGATACTTGTAAGATTTATTATTTTAGTTAATTGGTGAAAAATCTGAGGTGCTTTATTTTAATTCAAAGTAATATCCTCGTCTTTGGTGTTATTATCCCTTCTTCAGATATTTATTGATTTGGGCAACCTTCAGGAAATTTCAAACTGAGCCCTTTATTTAATATATAGGGATAGATTGTACTCATGGTGTCCATGTCACTTGAGGACTTTCAACAGCAAAAATGGACATCACATGTAACTTGAAGAGAAAATAATGACATAATTATTAATCTATTTACTATCGTAAAACTATTTACTGTGAATCCCAGGGAAACACACTTGGGGCTTATATAAGGAACACCACATAGTAGGAACCAATATTTAGCTACAAACAACAAAAGGCTTTAGACATAAACTCCAATCCCAGACAGCTTCTCCAGAATAAGATACCTTATGCCATCCATCAGTTGCTAACACAAGCCCCTTCTCATTAACAAGGCATCTACCAGAGGAGGACTGACATTCAAAATAAATTTAAAACAATGCTTTAAGACCTACCCTTAGGGGCTGATGATAGCTGCGTACAGACCAGCTTGAAATAGACTATCCCCATGTTGAGGTAATTTTTTGTTTTTTGCTGTAAAAAAAAGTACAATTAGCTCTGTTATAATACATCAAGCTCTTTGTGAATCGGTTTTAATAATTAATATTACTAGGATCCACCTGGATTATATACCAACAGATCAATTACCTGTAATATATATATATTATTATTTTTCCTTAAGATTTTTTTTTTTTATTTAAACTAACATTGTTCATGCTCCCTAAGCCAATAATATCAGAAAAGTAAAATTAATCAAAAGCTTAAAAATTGAGTATTTCCATTTATTATTTGAAAATTTTCATCTTCATTTATCAAATGTATTTTTGCTGATATTACTTTGGTTTCCCATGGGTATATAATTCCTATATATCTTCACTCACAAGGATTCTTGTGTTTTTTCTTTAACGAGCTTAGGTACCCACATCTTGTAGAACTCTAGACTGACATGAATTATACAAACTTTTTACAGATACATCCAAAAGAGTAAACCATTTCTTTCATTCTATTCTTTGTTTAGTAAGGTATTTGTCTATGTGTCAATTTTTCAGATTATTAAAATCAAATGCTACATCCGACAGGAATGTCTGACATCCATATCTAAGACTATTGACTTCTCCCACTTCCTAATGGATGAATTGTACACCTGAGGAACATAAGTGAACATAATTGTGAAATGATAGAGAACAAGGAGAAGTGGATTCATGCCTTTCCTAAGGAAATTAGTGCTAAGTGGACACATGCAGTATCAGTCTAAATTGCATTTAGCAGTCTGATAAGTTAAACACCCATCCCCGCCCATGGCATGGATGTTGGGCACAGACTTCTGGTGATGTGATGCTTGCACCCCCCCCCCCCCACAAGAGAGAGGAGAGCAAGTGCTTGATCGCTTTCTTATGTTCTTTACAGAGAGGAAGTACATACAAGCAGTAAAGAATAAGAGGAAAAACGTAAGTGACACATGCCTCGGCCCTACCCTTCAAGAAAAACCTCCTTCGACACAAAGTCTCGACTGCCGTGCTCACCTTTGTCTTTACTTCTGATCAATTTTTCTTCTGCTGGAGATCTGGTCCAAACCACACTCTGAAAATGCAGACTGGACTGTTCGTCCAACCAAAGGACCCCAGAATCTCGACCCACTTCTAGGCACCTAACCTGAAAACAGACGACTTGTCATGGTTAATCTTGGCCCCAATGACCTTTTCATACCATTCAAGAGCCTACAGCAATGCCTCAATGTTGCTGCAGGATGACACAAAAGTAGATATGTCATTGGCGTATGCGTAAACACTGACTTGAGTCCCACTAGGGACAGTGATTCCTGTAGAATCCTGCATGCCCTGTCTCCAAAGCCAAAGCATAAAGTAGGGGACAACCATGATGAACTGACTGAGACAGTGCAAAAGTGTGCAACTGCCTTCTGTTCACCTGTGCCTCAGCACTGGGAGAGTGATACAGGAGGCTAATCTACCAGCATTGTTAGATTCGAATCCAGCAGCCTGCAGGACAGCAGCCAGGTAGCAATAGTCGACCCTATCAAATGCCTTGGACTGATTCAAATTGATCAGTGCTGCTTGCTTGTTGTCTTTTACACCCTCTGGGATTGTGCAGATCAAATGCAGGTTGCTCTGAATTGTTTGGCCCTTCACAGCCCAAACTTGCTTGGGTCCCAACAGAATCTCAGCAACTGACTGCAAATGTTCTGTCAGGATCTTAGTTATGGGCCTGTAATCATCTAAATCCTGCCCTACACCCTTGCCCTTTCTGAATAGCATGATCAGATCCCTGGAAATCCAGTTGGGGATGGATCCCTGGTGGAACCAGTTGCTGAACACAACAGTCAAGTTCAGAACAATAATGTGCGACAGCCTCAAGTAAAATTCATAGGGCAACCCATCAAGTCCTGAAGACTTGCCTTTACTGATAAAGTAAATACTTGATACTGTTGATAAGTTGATACTGCATAGGCATTGCCCTCCATGATCTCTTCCTCGCACCTAGCTGCTTCAGTTGACAAAAGCCGAGGAAATCAGCCAAATAGCTGCAAAACTTTTCGTCACAGAGATCAGGTTCCTTGTTAAACCGGCTCTCAAAATGCCACCAAAAGACCTCATACATATTGTCAGTCGACCTCAGAGTATGCCCCTGTTGGGTCTTGACCGCTCAAATATAGCAACCAGAACCTCGACAGATCTCTTTCTTGCACAATTCTGCAACCATGTTCACAGCTTTGGAAGACATCTTGCTTAACTTATGCCTAATTACCTAACCCTGGTAGCTCTTGCTAGCCAAATGCTGCAGGGCCTCCCTACCTAGGCCTAACTCTAGGGGATCCCTCTCAGCCTCTGCCTGGGAAAGACTATCCTTAAGAGCCTTCACCTTGTTAGCCTTATCTAGTGGGAGCTACTGGCTAAATTTTGTGGTAAAGGACCTAATCCTACCCTTAAGCTTCTCCTACCACCTATTCCCAATAACCACCCCCACTAGTACTTGCTTCAAGAATTAGTGATTATATATAAATTAGTGATTTATAAAATATTTTCAGTTTTATATTCTCATAGTATTTATGTTAAAATGGATTTACTTATTTTTTTTTCTGCAGATTTTGTCATCTTTATCAACATTCAATATTATTTCTCATGCAAATTTGCAGAAAAATTATTTGTCAGTTTTCATCATTTGGCAAAATAAATTGGGCTTCAGTATCTTTTTGAATTATGTTTAAAATAACCTAAAGCATCCTGTAATAGCAACAATTATGATTGTTAATCAGAGAGGTATCAAATTTATCTTTTTATAGAATTAAGTAAACTTGTTGATGAGGCTCAATTTCCAAACAAAAATTTAATATATTTATTTTTTTAATTATATTTCTGTAGTGTGAGTGGCCATGGTTAAATGTAAAATAAATGACAGAACTGTCCAACAGAGTTGATAAAGTTTGCAATAAGCAATAACAAGGAAAAGAAAAGAATGGGGCAAAAAATAATACAAAGCAAGCAAACAATATATGCAAGGCAAATTAACAGTAATAAGGTAAAACATTCACAAATGAAGAATTGGGGTTGACACACAAGAGCAAGTTCAGATAAGCGAATATAGCATTCCGACTTCAACACAAGACAGACCATTACTGAGTCATATGAAACCGAGAACTGGCCTGTTTTATTGGCTAGGAAGACCTCCCAGCATGCATTTGTGTGCTTCTGCCTAGAAATTGGGGAGGGGAAAGTATTTTGCAATCATTCCTAATAAGGATTGAAACAAACAATTTCTTTCATGTTATTTCTGCTGCTATTTTGTCAAACTCCGAGGTCATCATTTCACAATCAGTTGTAAGTCGGGACAATAGTAAATGAAAAAAAGGTTAAGTTGGAATATGAGCTTGGAACAGAATGGTACAAGGGTTAAGTTAAAATATAACTTGGAACAAGATGAAAAAGGTTAAAGAATGGTACTATAGATAAACTAAGAGAAGAAATGAAATTGCTTTTATTTATGAAAGTTTATTTTTTTAAGCAGAGATGGCTTGAAGAAAGTGACTTTGTTGTTCTGGGGAAAGATATTACCAAAGAGCCTATCTGGAAAAAGCTGGGCTGACTCTTGATGGTGCTGCCTTAAAGTGGAAGTTATAAAAACATTTCCTAAGGATAAGCCAGAAAAGAAGTTTGTTTGAGGAGATAAAATTTGGTAATTTTAAAGCAAAGGCAAATGGTGGAGACTGGTTGATGGTTGCTGTCAAAAATCAGAAGACTGTAAAAACAATCTCAGAGAAAGGATTTTATACTTCGCTTAAGATAAATTAAGATATGAGGATTACAGTAAAAGGGAAGCAGCTGGTTAATTTCTGATTATAAAGACAAGATCTCCAAAGTGGAAAAAATGTGTTGACAACAATTAAGGTAATAAATATGATTAATGACCAAAAGCTAAGTCTAACCTGTTTGCCCACAAAATTTGAAAATGTAATTTGTCAA
Organism: Acanthosepion lycidas; assembly: GCA_963932145.1. Lineage (NCBI taxonomy): Eukaryota > Metazoa > Mollusca > Cephalopoda > Sepiida > Sepiidae > Acanthosepion > Acanthosepion lycidas. The sequence goes on along the minus strand of OZ010601.1, from coordinate 32,739,429 downwards.
GATGACAGCTGAGGAGAGAGATTTAGATGAAATACCAAGAGAGACGGAGGGATTTTCTCTGCCTGTTAGCAGAAGGCACAAATATGAGAAAGGGGTTATCAGGGTGTCTCAGTACCCATTATCACTGCCCATGGAATTTGGAAGGATAATTAATTTTCCAAAACTAGACAACAAAGAACTCTTGTTGGAAAGCCCAGAATCTCCAAATACCATCAGCCCCATGCCAGTCTTGAGTAAAAGTCAATATAAGCAGAAGACTGAAGCGACCCACACCAGTTGGAGAAGCAAGCAATGAGAGATGACCATGCTGCCAAAGCCCATGTGACTTGCTTCCAAAGAAAACTCCTGACTTCAGCCTTGTTTCAAACTTAGCTAAAATGAGCAAAATGTCACAATAGAATTCAAAATGGTAAGAGTTAATATTTCTGTACAAGGGACAATATAAACCACATAGAAAATTGACCCAAAGAATTTCCCCTTTTATTTTGTCTGCAAAGAACATTGTTTATTTTTTTCTTCTTCAAACCAATGCTACGATTGCTGACGACAATTCAGTATTGACCAGCATAAGAATTGATCAAGGTCCGACTAATGAGAAATCTCATACAATAAATAGCATGGGTTCGAAATAAACCTCCAAAAAATTTTTATATTCCATCTTTTTGATAGCCTGCCTATCCATGCTTTATTTCTTCTTCATACAGTTAACTAACTGTTGTGGAATGAGAATTTGGGATTTACAATAAAAATGGACAAAAATAAGACAAAAGAATATCTGTCTATATTTCTGAGATGAGGTATTGTAATTATTTACATTATTCGGACTGTTGTTCTCATCTTTGTTGACATATTCACAACATTTTGGCTGTTGTATTCTCTGGCCTTCTTTAAGTGATTGGAATTTCAAACTGAACCTTTTATTTCATCCACTGGAGCAGATTGTTCTAGTTCCATGTGCCATGCCTCTTCCAGATGTCTCAGTATCGGTGATCTCCCTTTAACTTTCCAAGTTTTTTTGTTCACCTCAGCTGTGTTGAACTCACAACTCTGGGTCAAGTCACTGGATTCAACCAGCACTTTTATCCATTGGGTCATGTGTCGACACATTTGGAAGAGGCATGGCAAATGGAACTAGAACAACATACCCTGGTGGACAAAATAAAGGGTTCAGTTCGAAATTCCAATCACTTGAAAAAAGCTTATAACAGCCAAAACGTCATGAATATGGCAACAGAAATGAAGACAACAGTCCAAACAGCATAAATAAGACAAAAGAAAGAAATGTGAAAGGTTAATAATTGAGAATGCTTCATCTAATAAATTTGAATAATATTCAATTTTCTTTCTTTCTTTTTAAAGATTTTAGCCAAAGGAGAACAGCAAGTTTCAGAAAAAGAAAGGCATACACAACTGGAATCAATGTACAGAGATATTGCTACCATTGTTGCAGACAAGTGTGTAAATCCTGAAAATAACCGCCCACATCCAGTCACTCTCATTGAGAAAGCAATGAAAGATCTGCACATCTCTGTAAAACCAAATAAAAACACCAAACAACAGGTAATAAAGTATTTCATAGAATTGTCCATGAATGTTTTAAAACAAAAAATCTTGGGTAAACATGGACCTTCATACCCACAAAAAAACAGTGTCAAAAAGACAGTTTTTCTTTTTAAGCCACTATTATTTTAACTATTATTTTGAATTCACTTTTATATGTTTCAGTTTTATTAAAATTCTAATCATCACTTTAAAACAATAAACATTGCCAAGGAGTGAAGGTAGTTAAAATAATAGCAGTGTCAAGAAGAAAATACTGTTTTTTTGTGGGCATGAAGGTCAAGGTTTGACAAATCTTATGCGTGAAGATGTTTTTTTGTTTTTTTTTTTGTCATCTCTTTAGAACATTCATAACTCTTCATAAATTCCTTTTCTTTATGATCTGTGAATTGCTATGACTTCTTGGGAAAGATAATGGACTAGTTTTCAGTTGCCTTCTTCATAGTTTGTTATTCAGAGAATCCAGTCTATCCTGCTATTTAACTCTACGCTGAAGAGAGAAAAGATGGATTCATGCCTTTCACTGTTGACTAACCCAGAATATGAATTCTGTGCTGATATGCATTACTGTATTTATTTGTGGACTGTTTGATCCACTATTTTTGCTTGTGAAAAGCATGGTTTTAATTTTGCGTATAATTTGATTCCCTCTTGCATAGTGTGTGAAACAATGCATTATGCAAATCGAGAACTGGTTGTCTTTCCATTAAGATAATTTTAGAAACCACTGTAAACTTGGAAATCTGACTTAAGATCAGGTAATAATGAGAAATCTTGTTATGAAACTGTACATGAAGCGACACATTAATCACCAAATAAGGTGTAATTAATTAACAGTCACTAGACTTGAGAAACCTATTTCCCTGAAAAATTATTTGAAGAGAAAGAATTTATAAAGTTTGACTCAAAGCAGTCGAACTTTATAAATTCTTTCTCTTCAAATATAGTTTGATATTCATACTTGTTAAGTAATGTTTCAAACCTTTCCTTCTGTCACAATGTTTATGTATATTTTGTATTGTCAATAATTTTAATTTATTTTTTCTCTAAGGCATTGGATGTCATCAGGCAACTTAAAGAGTCAGATGCTATTAAAATACAGAGAGCCCAAATGAGGTTAAGAGTAAGGATACCAGGTGTGTGAATTGTCTTTATTATTTTCTTTCTTTCCATCACTCATCTTTTATTCTTCCCCTTTGTCTTCTTTTTCTTCTTCCTCCTCATCTTCATCTTTTTTCTCTACCCTGTCAGCTTTTGGGGCTTCAGAATACACCAACTGCAGCTCTGCAGTCTCTATGTGGGTTCAAGTTCAGAAAGTGAAGGGGAGCAACATAGTAAGGAATTCCTAAGAGATAAATATAGTTTAGAAGCAAAGGAGGAAATACCACTATCAACATTATCCCCTTTTATCCTAGGTTTTACTGTTTGCTGATATTATTTTTTCTATCTCTGTCAAAAACCTGAGAAATGGTAATATTCTTATTCAAATTGACAAAAAGAAATACGCTGAATTTTTTATTAAAAATAAAAAAATTTCCAAACCCCCAAAATAATCACTTACACACATCAGACTCTAAATATATCCAAGGGAGTAGTTAGACACCAGGAGCTTTCCTTCTGCACCTTGGAAGAAATAAAAGAGGAATTAAAAACTCGAGGAATATAAAAAGAATATCTATGAAAAAATGATCCAAACAAATATCTATGTTATGATGCTCAATACAGCAAAAATAACAGGAAAAATAAAAATCTGCTACAATATAGAAAGAGTGGAACAGTTCATACCAAACCTCCTCCACTGCTATAAATGCCAAAGATATGGGCATGTAGGAAATGTGGAGAGAATGATCCTGACCACATCATAGACCAATGCCAGGAAATCTGTAAATACATATGTAAAAGTTTGTAAAAATGAAAAAAAAGAAAATATTAGCTCTAAAATGCACTAAGAATATTTGCTCTTCAGAAGCAAGAAAAATTATAAATGCCGCAAGAAAAGAAAAAAAACCTTCACTCAGTAAAAACAACCAGAAATGGCAGACAAAAGCAGGGACAGAAATACAAGGATCTCATTCAGAAACGACTACAACTTGTGCCAAGGTCTGTTGAAGATATCAAATCAAAATTAGAACTCGACATTGAAAATACCAAAAGCAGCCCAACCTTAACAGCTCCTTGATTAGAGATTTCCACACAAATCACCCAGAAACACAAAGAAAAGGCTCTCAAGCAGATACCAAATGAATCTATAACCCATTCATCATCACATTCCACAGAAGGACCGTTACAGAAAAAGACCCCAATAAAAAAACTGTCAAAGAAACCAGAATAACCAAAACAAAGAGTTCAAAGTAGATCAAGCCAACAATCTACCTTCAAACCAAAAAATTGTTAAACAAAAAAAATTTAAAAATGATACCATAGATTCAAAAAAACGATCTGAAAACCTCAGCAAAATGAAAATAAAAGAAAACTACCCAACTAATAAAAAAACTACCTTATTACCTTACCAAACAAACTGGAATCACAACATCCCAGGAACAAAAATAAAAAAGGAATTAAAACCAATAAACCTAGGATGATGACAAAAATATATTACAATGGAACATTAGAGTTATGAAAGCAAATTCCAAAGAACTACTCATACTAATTATGACCTAAGCCCCAGCTATAATATGTTTACAAGAAACCTTTCTTAAAGAACACAACCAAATGAATATTAAGAATTACACCATCTACAACAGCTATTTCAGCCAAAATAACAGAGCTTCAAGTGGTGCATCAGTGCTTGTAAACAACAATATATCCCATAAACAAATCCAACTTGAAACCAATTTACAAGCAACATCAATAACAACTACATATGCTCCCTATACATCCCCCCTCCAAATGACATAATATCAGAAATAGAACTAAACAACCTAATACAACAGCTCCCAAGACTCTTCATCATGATGGGAGGCTTGAATAGCCATAGCCACCAATGGAGGCAACCAAAAAACAAGCCAATTAGGAAAGATCTTTGAAAAATTAATTGATGCAAACAATTTATACTTGTGCAACAATAGGTCCCATACATAGCTTCATCCAGCAACAGGTACATTCTCAGCAATAGATCTCATACTATATGACACATTCCTGGCACTAAAATACAATTGGCAAATTTACAAGGATACTTGTGGCAGTGGCCATTTACCAATAATATTAGAACAAGTATCTTTTAATTCTGAAGTCAAAGCACCAGGATGGAACCTACACAAAGCCAACTGCAACAAATAGAGAAAACTCTGCCTTGCCAGACTTATTCCAGACTCAAACATAGAATACCAGTCGAGAGGAGCACATTAATTACTTCACAAAGAAAACTACTAGAAATTGCAGAAGAAAGCATTTACCAAAATACAGTTTGACAGTCAAACCAAATAAACCCTGGTTTAATGAAAAATGTAAAGAAACAGTTAAAACCCAATACAAAGCTCTGGAAAATTCCAAACATATCCAACAAAAGAAAACCTAAATCAATATAAAAATAGCCAGGCCATAGCAAGGTGAAGAATAAAAGAAGCCAAAAGATCAACCTGGAAAAGCCTTGTGGCAAAACTAAATAACTCCAAAATAAAAACTGTCTGGAAGATAATAAAAAAAAAATATCAGGGACAACTTAAGTACTTAGCTGAAAACAACAAAGAAGCCACAAACAAAAAAGATATGGCAAATATGCTAGTCGAAAACTTTACCAAAAATTCATCCACTGATAACCTAGATAAAACATTTTAAATGATCCAACAAAATGCAGAGATAAAGAAAATTAACTTTATATCCAACTAGCAGAATAACCCGTTTTTGACCGCGTCTTTCATTACTGGGAATTTTGCTATTCAATTCAGTTTAATTTTAAGGTCAGCCCACCTGAAAATCAGTATTAGTAACAACAATTGGATGCAACTGAGGCACATCCCCAAATGGGAGGGTAGCAATTTGAGGTGGGGAGTCTGAAAAGGGCTGTTTTTGCATTCTCAATTTTGTTTCAGCCTCATGCGCAGCAGCAGTTGAAGAGGCATTTCTCCTCAGCTGTTAGTCCTTTGATCATCATTTTCAACCTGATATGCAGAAGCATTCAGGTATGCTCTTGTGGAAAGCTGATGGCTACATTGATCTTTGGACTCAGTGGCTCTGATTGAACCATTCTGAGAGGCATTTTGAAACAGGTGAACTGAACGTTCTAAAGAGGATTCATTATCTCTTATTCACATGGCAGACCTGGCAACAGCAGTTTTGCGACCTAGGCAAATTCTTTTCTTTGGTGGCATGTCTTAGGCAAGTTTGAATTGTCAAATGGAATGCATGGGCAAATACCAGAAGAGAATGATGTAAAGCTACAGGGATCACTAAGCTCAAATAACTTTAGGAAAGGCTGGAACTCAAAACTGGCATTGAAGAATTATCTATCAAACAAAAAAATTTTATCAAAATCAGATAAAAACTGTGTAAATGCGTAAACAAGATCTGATCAAACATACATACTTACACACACATTTTGAGAATTATAGATATAGATAATGAAGAATATTATAACAAACTGATCTTTATGGAAGAACTACAAGTACTATCCAAAACGGATAACACAGCAGCAGGAAATGATAAAATCCAATATGAGTTTCTAAAGCAACTCAACCCCCCCCCCCCGCGCTCTCATGAAATATCTTACAAACATATTCAATGATATATGAATCAATGGTAAAATCCCATCATTTGGGAAACAGTCCACCATAATACGTATTCCAAAAGCTTATACAAAACAACCCAATAACCAAGAATCCCAAGATGAATATTCAAAACCCTCAATTTTTAGACCAATAGCACTTACCAGCTGCATTTGCAAAACTCTAGAAAGAATTATTAACAAGACTCATCTGGTACCCAGAAGCTAACAACCTAATTACTGAATAACAATCAGGCTTCAGGAATGGAAGAAGTACAATTGATAATGTATTAGGTTGGTGCAAAAATAATTTCGTTTTCTCACATAGTAACATATGTTAAAAAACGAAATTATTTTTGCACCAACCTAATAGTTAAATTGGAAACATTTATAAGAGGGGCACATATACACAAACAACATGTATCTGTCATTATATTTGACATACAAAAAGTATATGACACAACATGGAAATATAGCATTATGAGGGATTTAAAAAAAAAAACTAGTTTAAAGGGCAGACTACCATTTATGATAGACAAAAATTTAAATGAAAGATACTTGACATTGAAGGTGGGTTCTACAATGTCAGATATAAAGCAACAGGAACTGGGAGTTCTACAGGGAAATATACACTTGGTCACATTATTTGGCATAAAAATAAATAATACTGCTAAAATCATCAACACTGAAACATTGCTTTCTTTTTGTAGATGACTTTCTAGTATGTTACAGGTCTAGATATATAAGCTCCATAGAACAGCAAATCCAACTGTTTCAACAAAATAAACAAATACAGAGAAAGGTTTTAAGTTTTCTAAAAAACCAAAACCATACATTTCTGTCAGCTACAAAAATTACATAATGACCCAATACTTAAATTTGATGGTGCTACAATATCCACTATAGATGAACATAAGTTCTTAGGTATCACTTTTGACAAAAAAAACTGTTGTTTATAGCACATATAAAGAAACTAAGAGAAAAATGTAACAAAGCACAACTGTTGAGAATAGTAGAACTAGAGACTGGGGTGCTGATAAAAAGACACTGTTAAAATTATACTGAGTATTAATAAGATCAAAGTTGGACTATGGATGCTTTATATATGGATCAGCTAGTAAAACATACCTAAAAACATTAAATACTATCCATCACCAAGGCCTGAGATTGGCACTTGGGACCTATAGCACCACACCAGTGGAAAGTCTATATAGTCATATAAAATGCCCCTGGAACTGAAAAGGCAGAAACTGGATTTCCAGTACTATCTTCAACTTATTTCATAGCCCTCAAACTAGACATAAATCTACTTTATAATCCCAATATACAAAGCTCTTTGATCAAAGAGCAAAGGTTATAAAGCCACTCATCTTGTGAATGAAAGAAATCTTTTCAGAAACCCAAATAAATACTAACATTGTACACAATTCCATTACCTCAGAAATACTGCCATGGCTAATTGAACAACCAAAAATAATATTAAACCTATCAAGACATCCGAAAAACACAACCAACTCAATTATATATCAAGATAAAAGGCTTGATATAATAAACAGATATCCAGATCACATTGAAATTTATACAGATGAATCAAAGAGAATGAATTTGGATGCCCTGCCATATTTGGCAATAAAAATATCACAAAACGATTACCTAATATCTTGATATACACAGCAGAAATCACAGCAATCAACTTAAGCTCTTGACCTCATAATAGACAGCAAATATACAAAATTGATTATTTTCTCATCACGTATGGCAATAAAAAATTAAAATAACTATAAATCTGATCACCACTAAAGTACTAAATAAAATCCAATACACAAAAAAAAATGTATAACTTTATGTTGAATACCTGGCCATACTAACATTCATGGTAATAAGAATGTCGACAAAGAAGCAAGAAATGTATTAAAGAAGAACCCTTCAAACAAAAATACTGCATACCAATCTCTGACCAATTATCAGAAAATTCATCATGGACAAATGGCAAAAAAGAATGGGACATGCACATAAATAATAAACTCTATATAATCCAACCAAACATCAAAGAATGGCAAACTCGTTATAGAATAAATAAGAAAAAAGTAATCAGTACTAGCTCAACTCAGACTCAGCCACACCTTTATTACCCACAGCTATGTACTAAAAAAGGAAGATCCACCTATGTACTATATATGTAATGCATGATACTTATAAAATCTGTGGATTTAAGTCTGGAGTGTGAAATGCATTATCAGGCAAATAATATGAATGAACTCTTCAACAGAATTGATACAAATAAAATAATTAAATTTCTTAAGGAAAACAAGATATATTAAAAAATTTAAGCAATAACTAATATTGACAAATAAATAAATGAACAAAATAAAATTTCCAACTGGACTTCATACCAAAATCATTAACTTTAAATATTATTTACAAATTAAATTTAATACACAAACCATGATGCTTAATCAAATCTTATTAGGCTTAAAATGACCTAACGAAGATTGAAGTGCCTTTAAAAGCAACAATAAATCAAATCCTCTTTTTTCTTCCTCTTTTTCTTCTTCCTATTAGCTACCAATCTTTTTTTCAAGGTACACTTTGTTTTATACATTTTAGCTTATGAAAAATAATTCAGCAATTAACTTTTTATTCAATGAATTATCAATAGTCATTGAGAAACATAGGATTGATATATTAGGTTGGTGCAAAAATAATATCGTTTTTTGACGTTAAAAAAATACGTCAAAAAAAACGATATTATTTTTGCACCAACCTAATATATCGATCCTAATCAAACAGATTCTCCATTTCTTCTTCACCAAACAAGTTTTACACTTTTTTTTTTTTTTCACAAGACCAATACATAATTTAAAATTAATATTTTTCGGTGTATAATAGAATCTTATTCTTGTAGTCATAGCTTTTTCTTATCTCCCTTGGAACTTTTACATCACGTTTTTATTCATTTAGAATGAATTAGTTTTTCTTTTTCTTATTTTTGTTTCTTGCTTAATAATAAGGTCAGATAGTGTTCATATTCCTTAAATAACGCATTATCAATTTTTGACTAGATTTTCTTTCATGTTATTATATTTTTTTTTTTTTTTTTTTTTTTTTTAACAAAACACTTCAGTTGTTACAACTATTAAGCAAGAAACAACAGTCAGAAATAAGTTGACCAAATTTCTAGTATAAAGCCTATTCATTATCATTAATTTCAATCTGGTTCATCTTTTTAATTTATTTTTATTGCTAGTTATATTAGGGGGTGGTAAAAAAAAATCTCAGCCCAACCAAAAGCCTTTCCCTCTAAAAATGTAAAATTTGTTCAGAACTTGTCAGCACATTTTTGTAATAAGGAAAAATAATCTTGTCTTAATTTCTTAGATGAATCATTGTCATTATTAATTTCTGGCTAGTTTATCTTTCATCTTATTTTTGTTGCTGTCATTACAATGCATTTGTCATCTTACATTCTGTAACTGTTAAGCAAAATGGATAAAAAATAAAGAAGTGACCTGAATTTGTATCTTGTTTCCTTGGGAGCCCATCAGTCACGGATGATGCTTTAATGATTTGGGCATGATTCACTAACAAAATCATCCAATATTCCTGAATTTTGATTTGTACAATTGGACTCTCTGATATTGTGTAAGCAAGTAATCTGTGCATGTCACAAATGTAGTATGCATCAATACAAACACAAGCATCAATTCCAGTACACCCTGCCAAACTCAGAAGGATGACATGCTTGGGTTACTTTACACTGCACATCCTGTGAACAAGCTCTACCTTTTTCACCTATTCCATTATGGAAAGGCTTGGTGTTCATTTGACAAGCTTGGATCAGTTTTGGGTCAAACATTCTGCTACCCATTTTCTCTTAATGCTGAAGTAGCTTGTAAGCAGAAGATTTGTACAAGTTGTAAATCCAATTCACATCATATTGCTAAACATAATATTTTGGTCTTTTGGATTCATCAGTAATATAATTTGTAAAAAAAAAAAAAAAAAATCTTATTTTAAAAAATGGTGATGAAATAGTCAAATTAAGATATGAATCCTCTTATTCTCCCCACAGCTATAGATAAATAGTGGGTTCTATAGCCTTAGATGGCAACTGGTCTACCGCAGAAAGAAATGGCAACCTGCTGCGGGGAAAAAAATCTGCCTTGTCAGTCATGTATTGAAAGATACATGATTGCCTAAGCGTGTATCACACATGGCACATAATTGACTGACAGAAGTAATCATTTTTTTCTGCTTTTCTTAGCCAATATTATTCTCTCTGATTTTTTGAAGCTGCCTTTTTTTGTAACATTGTTTTTATTCTGCCTTTTCTTTCTCTTGTGCCAAAACATTGAAGTCTGGTTCATTTAACCTTTGAGATCATAACAATTGTCTTTACAATTTAGTCTCATCACTAATTTCCTCTCATGAGATTAAAGAAAGTATATTGACAAATGATTCAAATTACTTCATTTGATGTAAAAGATGCCCCTGCCTCAAATTTCTTTCCCCAAAACTTGATAAAAAAAAAAAAAAATCTCACCCAGGTTTCATATGAGAAGTTGAGTAGGCTAATGTTTACCTAGGCACTGTAATCTACCAGTAATTGTACTAACTTCCTAATAATGCAATATTAAATAAATAAATAAAAAAAAGGATGGGAAGAAGGTGTCTTATAGGTCATCAAATCTGGTATTATCCATATGTTTATTTCAAGATAAAAACTGTATGAATTTTTCTTGTTTCTTTCTGAATTTATGGGATGAAGAGTTATCATTATTTACACTCTTTGTTGTGATAGTAACAAAGATGAAGATAATAGTGTGTAAATAAGAACTTTTATTGGTTCATAGAAATGACTTTTAAGAAAATCCTCCTCTCCAAATTCATAAACAAATCCTACAGATGCATGCTGAGATTTTTCCCTAACCAATAAAAATGAACCAATTTTCAGTCTCATCTACATATTTTTGTTCTTTCTCATGAAGTCAGAACACAATAATCACCTTTTGCATGTGAACGCAATTATTACTTTGTGAAATTATGCCTTATTTCTGTTGCTTTACCTAGTTTGCATATATATTGTTTGCTTCATATTATTTTGAATTGTTCTTTTTCTTATTGTGTGAGAAATTTGTCAATTCCATTTGAGAATTTAATTGTGGCTAATCACTCCACAATTTTTCCTGCTTAATGCATTCACATTTAAAAAATGTAAAATATTTTAACTTAAATGTTAGTCAATTTGAAAATATTTTTCCTTTTTTTTAAAAAAAGGGAAATGAGAAGACTGAAATGTTTTATCTTGTTTATGTTTAAAAGCAATTATCCTTTCAAGAGTTGTTGAAGTTTATTCATTCTGTTGATTTTTGTTCAGTGGGGGGTGGGGGTGGAGTGCAATCCATGTATTAACATGGAACCACATGTGTATGCAGGTAATAACCTGTGTACACGTGAGTATGGAATTTTTTTTTTTTTTTTTTGTGTTGAAAAGAGATCCGTTTCCATGTGAATTGTGAGGACTGTAGAATAGATCTACCAACATTTTGTAACTAAAAAATAACAAAGAATTCAAAAGTCCATACAATTTAAATACCTGGATTTCATCTTTGCTTAACCCATAATCTAGTCTTTTAGATAGATTGAATTTTTTTTTATGTTAATCCATTAATGCTCCACCATAAAGTCTGGTATTGATTATAAAAAATAAAAATAAAAACAGGTATTAATTATAAGTTTCTGAATATATTTTAGTCTCCTATTATAGGTGAATAAAAGATCTGGTATTGCGATTTAGTACCAGATTCTACTTTACTTATAATCCATTAATGCAAAATAATGAAATGGCTTAAAATTATACATTTTGAATTTTACTTAAAAATATTGGTTGAATGTAGATTACGCATATTTTAATTAATTCCGTTTAGATTCATTGCTGTTTTAAAAATAAATACCCGCAATTTTATGCATGAAAGTTTTTTGTTTTTATTTAAAATATTTCATTCCTTTTCAAAGGAAAAGAAGCAAAGAAGTTGAAAGACAAAATTAAGAAGTTGAGTATGAAATTAGAACATGAAGATTTTGATGATGAATTGGAAATGGTAAGAATTTAAAATATTTTTTCTTTAGAGCTTTTTTCCCTGTCATTGTTAACACTTTTACATCTTTATACATGCCAACACATTTTTTTTTTTTTTTTTTTTTTTTTTTAATCAAATCACCCCAAGCAAGGTTATAACACCACTAAGATGCAAGGGGTGCACTAGAAATGAAAGAGAAAGAAGACTTTAGAAGGAACTGGGAACCCAATCCTGAATAAGAAACAATGGACAAACCTCTACTCCTGTTCAAAAAACCAGGGAGGAGTGTGAATCAGATGATAGGTGAACCTATTTACTCCTATTAAACTAAAAAGGAAAGTGATATTCACTGTTCCTAACTTGCATTTTCTAGTGCAAAGTATAACTAATAACAAAATAAAATAATGGGCATGTGACTAAGTGGTTAAAAGGTTACCATTCTAATCATGAGACCCAAGTTTGATTTGTTAAGGAGGTGACTTAATAATATCAGCCTATCATCATGTTGCACTGTTGAGAGCTTGAAGACCACACCACTGGTTAACCCAAGCTTTGTGAGGAAAATATGGTAGACTAACCTGTTTGGAAGACATTGATGATTATGCTAGAAGGGTCATAAGTCATCGTGACCGAGTGTTAAGTGCCAGCCTTGTTCAACTAGTAATCATGCCAGAATATGCACTCTCTCATAGAAACTGTAAATAAAGTCTGCTCAGCATAGCAGTATGAACCACAGGTGGGCTCTCTGGGTGTTGACAAAACAGGCATCTTTAACAGGGATTAGTTAGTGACCCTGGACAGATAGACAAACTTAAAAACAAGCAAATAGCCATTATTATAATGAATAAAATAATATATACACTGTTTAACAAATTTAATTAGATTGTTTATAGATAGAAATGGAAAAATTTAACTGACTTGAGGATAAGCTCTGTAAATAATGTTAGTCAATCACCAACAGAGCAAAAACAGATTAGAAAGTTAATTCTTCTCTAAAATGACACTTGTTTATTTAAGAGATACTATGAAGAGGTGCAGACCCACTTCCCAAAGTATTTTCATCAAACATCAAAGATGTCTTTTTCATTGTCTTCTTTCTTTTTTCAATGTCTTCTTTCTTTTTTCAATGTCTTCTTTCTTTTTTCAATGTCTTCTTTCTTTTTTCAATGTCTTCTTTCTTTTTTCATTTTCTTCTTTCTTTTTTCATTTTCTTCTTTCTGTTTTCATTTTCTTCTTTCTGTTTTCATTTTCTTCTTTCTTTTTTCATTTTCTTCTTTCTTTTTTCATTTCCTTCTTTCTTTTTTCATTTTCTTCTTTCTTTTTTCATTTTCTTCTTTCTTTTTTCATTTTCTTCTTTTTTCATTTTCTTCTTTCTTTTTTCATTTTCTTCTTTTTTCATTTTCTTCTTTCTTTTTTCATTTTCTTCTTTTTTCATTTTCTTCTTTCTTTTTTCATTTTCTTCTTTCTTTTTTCATTTTCTTCTTTCATTATTTTTTAACTTTTTTTATCATTTTTTCTTTTTTCTTCATTCTTTTTCATTATTTTTTTCTTTTTTCATTATTTTTTATCTTTTTTAATTATTTTTTATCATTTTTTCTTTTTTTCTTCATTTTTTTTTTTTCTTTTTAGCTGGGAACTTTTCTTCACTCCTTTGTAAAATAAATGCCACTCAGGAATTTGCATAAGTTGTAATAAAAAGTAAAGGTACACGAGCCAACTAATAAGGCAAATCCTTGTTAATGTAAACGCTGAAATACATCGATGATGTACCTGTATGAAAAAGATATTTTAAATTAATGTGTTCATTTCATTTTGAAATTGATAAAATATTTGTTTATCTGAATCTTTTGTTTTCCATTCACTGCGGTAACATAGCTTCCTTCTACTTTTTCCATAAATATCTTCATGGTAATTGTTCTGATGAGCTTTCCTCTTTGGTACCTTGACTTTACAAACTTAAACACAGTACTAGATTGGCAGCTAGGTCTCATAATTTTACAGTTGAAATAGGCAAATGTATCTAAGTTCTATGCTAACAGTTTATTCTCTTGCACTTTTCACTTGTGGAACTCTCTTCCAGCTTCTTGCTTTCCAGTCAACTTGGATCTTCAAATATTTAAATGCAATGTCAAATGTTATCTTCTATTCTCCTTTTATTGTTCTCTCTCCTTCATGTTTTTCTTTTTCTTTTATTTTTTCATGTTCAGTAACCCCCTTGCATCTTAGTGGCTTTATTGCCTTGCTTGGGGTGAAATGATTAAAAACAAAAGACAAAAGGTCTTTATCATACTGGTCAAGAAATCTTTTATTAAAATTTATACTAAACTACCTATAAAATTTAAAGTTTTTACTTGTACTACGAATCAGAATGAGTTTAGTGTTAAATGATTTTTTAACTTAAATTGTTTTTAAAAAAGTGTGTAAGCATTCATGACGGCAAATGAGAAGATAAATCATTTTGCACAAAATGAGACCTATTCAATAATGCATTTATTTTGTAAAAAGAAATACTTTTATATAAAAATAGGAAACAATATATTTTTACATTTATTTGCAAATAAATAAGAGAAGATTACACTGTAAATAATCAAATTTGAACTACATTTAAAATTTATAGTTAGCTTTACTTGTACTACCAATCTCTAATCAGTAAGAGTTTAGTGCTAAATGATTAACATATTTGCTTATATTTTAAAAAGGATTTTTTGTAATTAGAAATGTCCATGATGGTGGAAGAAATGTAAAGATCACTAATTGTTGAATGAAATAATGATAGCTGTTAATGTTTATTTTGTAAAAAAAAAAAAAAAAAAAAAAAAAAATTTCTCAGAAGTATTTTGTTTTTAAGAGTTTCTTTTACAACAATTGGTAATTTTTTTTTCCTTTTTTTCAATGTTTACATGATTTTCTTTTCAAATTTTGTAACAAAAACAGATATACAGAAATTGCATCATTATTATTGAATGCTGACCCGCATTTATTATTCAGTTGCAAATTAGATTGGAAAGTGATTTATTCTTCAATTTAGAGCATTCTAATATTATTACCCTAGCAAAAACCTTGCTTTGATGTGTCGTTTTTGCTGTGTTATAGTAACAAGCACACCCACAATCAGAAATCAGAGTATTAGAATATCAATGCTTTTACTTTAACTGCTACCATAGATATAATCCTTTTTATTTAGTATAACAATTGCTGATTTTCACTAACATTTTGAAGTGGAAAAGGTGGCCAGGACTTAACAGTGAAAAGTTGGCAACATTTTGTCTATGAGAAAGGGGTTATAGAGTGGAAAATAATCCATAACTCACAAAACCATGTAAATTTGAATTCTGTCAACGCTGGATAGTGAGGATTGTGCAGCTCCAGTCCAGATATGGCAACAACATTATTTTTGGTCTGATCTAACTTTTGTAAAGATAGAACATGGCAGGAGGAGAGTTACAAAGAACTGACCACTTTTCTAGCATCTTTAGTGATAGTTTGTATATAAGTTCAAGGCAAAGAGCCTCCCTACTCTTAAAAATAAATTGGGCTATTAATGATAAGAAAGTTAATTCAAAGCTTAGTAGCACCAAACTTTGAAATGTGGGCAACATTTCAATTGTAGATGCTACCTGATTTCAAATTGACATTTATTCATTTTGAGTGTTATTTTTTTACAACTATTGAAATTAAATACTTGAGAAATTGTGGCAAACACATGTCAGTACAGACACAAAAGAAACCTCAGATTGCATGCAGACATGCTTGTCAATACCAATTAGACTCGGGTTTTTCCTATTAGCAGTGGGACAGTTTGGCATGTCTAGATATGAGTCTCTCTGCATCTGGTCAACATCCGGGTCATGGTAAGATGTCTCATGCCAATAAAAATAAGGGTAAAGCCAGCATTTGGCAAGACACAGTGTCTTGTGAAGTCACTCTTGTGTGCATTTTTGTTACTTCCTGTCTCCTTACCCTCTTTCCCTAGTTGCTGAGGGAGTAATTGGTTAGGTGTTTCCTCCCATCTCAACAGATTCTTTGCTTACATTACAACAGAAATTAAGGAATGTATGATGAGTTTATTCCTTAGTCCAGAACAGCTGATTAAAGAGAAAGAAAAACTGGAAAAAAATGTTTTTTTCTACTTAAGCTTAACAAAACTCTCTTAGTTTTTAAAATTGATTTTGTATGCATTGATGATAAAAGTGCACATTACATACATAGGATTAAGTAAGAGGAAATTACTTTATTTATAAACATTATCTCAAACGTATTATTTGTTATAACAGCTGCTACTGTTCCATTAATAAAGCTATTATCCTTTGAGCAGCTTAAAAGTTTTGCTGGCAAAGTCTCACTTCTCTTTTGTTTATTAGGTAATCGTAAGGAGATTTGTGATTGTTTTGTCAAGAAACATTACAACTGACTTCCTTTCTGTTGTAATCCAGCCCTCATTTGACCAACATTAGCTTTTCATTATTCTATTGAATTACACTAATATTGCCTTAAGTTTCAAACTTCCTCATTTTATCAGTTATTTAGTAGTAAGTAGTATTAGTGGCAATAATTGTAATCCTAAGAATATTATTTTGCTTTGGCAAAAACGCATACACTCTAATATATAGCCAAGTAAGTTTGATTAAATTCAATGGACAAGGTCTGTCTGTTTAATTTTAAATTGTATTTTGCTAATTTTCAAACAAGATATTGTATATTAGGATCAAAATTGTGGATAAACTGTCTTAAGTCCATATTTGTTCTGTTGTTTTGTTCAAGTACTTTCAGCAACAATCCCTCTTTAATACATTTCACTACCTATACTCTGATGATGACTTAAGAAAGTTGAAAGCTTGGACCTTATTTCCTGTAATTTTCTTCAGAAATGAACTTCAAACAATTTCTGATGGAATTTCCTTCTTGTCTGAGAAGGATTATTCATAATTTTGAAAAGTTGATCATTAAAATTAATTGACACAAAATATCTCACTTTTTAATAGTATTTGCCTTAAAGAACAATTGTTGTCTGTCATTTTTAATATATATGTTATTTATTATTATTACTTCAAACATTTTTAGTGGCTAACTCTATTTGAGGAGAATGTTCCGTTTTTTTTTTTTTTTTTTTTTTTTCAAATGGTGCTTATTTCATCTACCGGACTGAGCATTTAAGAAAACTTAAAGAAAATGTTCTTTCTGGTAGAATTTGAACCTGCAACCTCCTATATAGAAGAAACAAGTGTAAGAAGACACAGGAGAATCTTGTCAGGAGGAATATTTTCTTTACTAAATTTTCTCAAAAGTATAGGTCAGTAAACAAAATAACCACTTTTTAAAAATTGTACATTCTACTCAAATTCAGGCATCCATTAAAAATAATGTTTGAAGTAATTTTATATATATATATATACTAGCAGAATGGCCCGGCGTTGCTAGTGCTTGATTCAAAAATCGTACGACTCGTACAGCAATCGCTATCACTTGACTTAAAATATTTTTGCCCTTCCTTGCCTTTAAAGGAGTACCCTTTGCCGTGCTGATGTTGCTACATGCCTTACTTCTCACACTGTGAATTTTTTCTAAGCTCTATACTAAACATTAAATCTGTTACGAAAAAAGAACTAAACAAAATGAACACAAAACGATCAGTTTTAAAAAAAGGACTCGTAACTGGAAAAACCAAATGAAAAAAGAATGTTAACAACAAATACTTTTTCACACCAACCCAGTTCTGTGGAATCAGAATAACGTTGAGTTTAAGCAAGTGAATGAGCCAATTGGAGTAAAGTGCCATGCAGATTTAAATTTTTCCCACTTGTGACGAATGCATCTATTGATTTTTTATTTTTTTTTGCATGCTAGTTAACATTCGTGTCAGTCAGCTGTTGGCTCTCATGCTGGCTAGTAGAAAATTGCCGCAAACTACATGAAAACTGCCATAGAAGCATGAAAAAATCAATTATTTCCACTATCGATGGTAGTTGGTGCATTCGTTACACACACACACACACACACACACACACACACACACACATCCTGTTTATATATATATATATATATATAAATAATGTGTTTGTATTTGTGTGTGGTCATAGAAATCAACACTACATGGTGAATTCTCAAGTGATTTGCATTTGTGCTGGGAAGATCACTTGAAACTGACAATCAACATACAGTGTTGGTTTCTATGTGCACACTGTCTATAATGACAAACACCCAATATTCAATATAGCAATTTTTAAACAAATACATTTGCACATACACATGTTACACTGAAAAGTTCTTGGCCTAACCTAGAAGTGATTTAAAAATATTGATTGTTTAGTCAAATTCTGGCAATTGTGTCAACTTTTCAGCAACTCCTTTTTATATTTTTTTTTAATTTAGTATCATTTTAGCAGTGATTATCTGCCTGGAAAATGGAATTTGTGAACCAAATTCTGAATTCAATTGTTGCACTCATTTTTGCACTAAGCTCTTGGGAAAAGCATGAATCCCTTTTTTCTCCACCCTCTCCCACCTATGGTTTAAATAGTACAATAAAATAGCCTCTCTCTAACTTTGGATGATAGAAAAAGGACAACTCTGAATTCAAAACCATAGAGAAAGAAACAGAAAGCACTCCATCTTTTACAAGACCTGGCAATTTGCATAACTGGAAAAAAAAAAAAAAAAAAAAACGGAGTCTGTGGAGAGCCATGACCCCCTACATTCTGATGGGACATGGTACTTGAGGAGGATCATTTTGATTAGAAAATGTAATGCATTCAAAGTTAACAATTGTCTTTCTCTTTTAATTACAGGCATCCCTTATTTAATGTGTTTTTGATTAGTGTACTAAAATTTTTATATACCAAAATTCGATTAGTGTATACGTAATACTTGATTAGTGCAGCTGACCAAGCATACAAATGAATACAATATGTGAATCAGTAATAAGGAGTGCCAGAGAAAAGCAATAATAACAAAAAAAATTGCAATATGTGCTCTGGTAAAAACATTCAATGATAACAGTAAAAAATTGCAATATGAGTACTGTTAAAAAAATGATGCTGAAGACATTAGGTTTATAATACCAAGAAATTCTTACACAGATGTCCTCAAGGACACATGGCACAGTGAATAAAGGCGTTGGTTAGATCTAGTGACAGGACCCAAAGACTTGGAGGTTCCTTACCTGGTTAAGTCAGTGGAGAACTTGGAGAGGGGAATTAACAGGAGATAACTGATAACTAACATCCATTAAACATGGCATGTGGAACTAGAACAGTCTGCCCCAGTGAACGAAATAAAGGGTTCAGTTCGACATTCCAACCACCTGAAGAAGGCAGGAGCGTACAACGGCTGAAACATAATAAATATCGCAACAAAGATGAAGACAATAGTTCAAATAATGTAAATAGTGTACATAATACCTCATCTCAGAAATATAGACAGATAGTACAGTAAAACATTCTTCAGTTTAACCATAGTAATTGAAAATTGATTTTTTTTTTTTTTATAGTTACCAATGTACAAAATAGCCATACTAATCAAGGGATTCCTGTATTATAACTGACCTTTACCAGTGACTACAATACAATGTCATGCACACTTTTTTCTAACTTCTATCTTAGCAAACATACTTTACCATTTTGTAAAGTAATCAGGAAGACAATAGATAGAAATTGACATTGCATTTAAATTTTTGCAGATTAGCATAGAATTCATGGCTATATCTAGCCAGCTCAGCTGTAAGATGAGATCTTGTCGCAAGTTTAGTACTACACTTAAATTAAAAAAAAGTCTAGGTACCATAGTAAAGAGCTCATCTGAACAGTTACCACAAAAATATTTATAGAAAAGCCACATAGAGGCAACCTTATGGTGGTGGGAAAGTGACGCCAAACCAGGACCAATAATATTGATGATTCTTCATTGGATGTTCCCAAAGAACTCTAGGTAAATAGCAGGGGTACCAGACGATATGTAACAGCAATATTTTAAGCATGGATAAATGGTAGACTTATAGATAAGTATGATAGATTCTGAAGAGAAAAATTGTCTTGCACGACACAGTAATCCAACTTAGCAGCTGACCTAGCAGTGGATTCAATATAGTACAATATATTTTATAGCTTTATAACAAAAACAATTTTTATAAATTGTAAGTATGCAATCTGTTAACTGGAACAAGAAATGGCTTGTTAATTGGATAAGTAGAAGTACAAGTAAAGGTAAAATTAAATTTTAAATTCACTTGGCGTTTGATTACCTCCAAAATGAAACTTATCTCTTTTAATCATCTAAAAGAATTCCTTTTCTACCTTCTATCAATATGGATTATGATAACCTGCAGTAGAGTGACTCATTGCACTTTCTTGGACTAAATTTTTCCACTGACATGAAGTGGAAGGATTATATTGGATCAATTGCTAAGTCTGCTTAGCAATTGATTCTAAGTAAACACTTAGTGGCGACAGTCTGTTTCATGCTAGATGCAATCCTCAGGCCATGTGGCCTGAGGATTGCATTTATATATATATATAATATATATATATATATATATATTGTTACATTAGAACATGTAAGTTACTGCTACAAAATTGTACATTTTGTTTCAATGTTTAATAAACAATGTAATAATGATGGTAATAAACGATTTATAAATCGTTTATTACCATCATGAGATGAGACATTCTTGCTTATTAAATGTTGAAACAAAATGTACAATTTTGTAGTAGTAACTTACATGTTCTAATGTAACAATTCATAATAGATATTTATTTCTTTACTCTTGTATTGAACCCTGTTTTAAATTAATGTTTTGAACAATTGAATTTTATTCTTCGTTCTTTTACATTTGGATTATATATATATATACTTATTTTATTTTCAGATTATTTTAATAGACCCTGGTTGTTACAGAGAAATTGATGAACTGCTTCGAGCTGAAACAAAGGGGAAAGGTCACTTGGAAGTATTAAGTTTGAAAGAAGTTGAAGAAGGTGATGAAAAGTTAGAATGATGAAGCCAGTGTTATCAATTTGTAACCTCATATATTAGGTTGGTGCAAAAATAATGTCGTTTTTTGCCGTTAAAAATACGTCAAAAACCGACATTATTTTTGCACCAACCTAATATATTTCAAAGGAAAGAACGAACACAAAGAATTTAATAATGGCTGTGGTTTGCATTTTCTCATTGATTCAGAATGCAAGAAATATTTCTTTAAACAATCTTTTTTATATAAATTTTAAAAAAAATAAATAAAGCATGCCACTCTACAAAAGACAATTTTTTTTTTATCAAAATATCTTTTATTAAAAGAATTTTTACCACAAAAATATTTTGTATTGTTGAATAAATTTAAATTTCTTGCAAAAATAAAATAAAAACATGATTTTATTGATATTTGCTTGCTTCATTCTAAGTTATTTGGACGACTGAACCAGTGTTTGTTACCACATTATTTTGGTTGATTAGCCTTTTTCAGAGGGACATGAAGAGCTTGACATTTTTTTCCTCTAACAAAAATAGATGGTAAACAGACAGGGTTAGTAACTACCAGCTGGGCAACATGAACCCTCACCATGAATCTTCACAGACAATACAATTCTCAGCATCAATATAACAAGATGATTGGTGGAGTAATGGATAGCGGCTCAGATTGAGAAATTGGAGAGTCGAGTTCAAATTCCAGTCGAATCCATTACATTCACTTACATGATAATACCCTTGGCAAAGGTATGAGTCCTCTTCTTCTCCCCCCTCCCCCAGCTATTGGTAAACAGTAGGATAAAATCTGCCTCATCAGGCATGTATCTTTCGATACATGATTGCCTAAGCGTGTATCATGCATGTCACATAACTCACTGATTTTAAACACATGTACACATCAAGTGCTCCAGAGCAGCTGCAATCTTCATCAGAGCGCCATGATTCAACAAAGTTTCGGCCCATTAAGCTCAGTACCTCTTCACACAGTGGACCTGCAACAGCTGTTATGTTTCAACTGGTCTATGTTGTTAGTTGGATGCGATACACTACAAATTTCTGGGTAATCCCTGCACTGCCTTCCACCATTTTCTTGCCACAGGTCTTTATTACTTTATTTGGCTTTTGGATACCAGCACACCTAAGGAATTTCTTTAAGGAAGCAGCAGGAAATCCTCTACAGCCAACCTCAAATGGCACCTGGGTGCAGCCGTATCCCCCTCTCATGGACCTCAGCCACCATAGCAGCTTTCTTTCAGGAGCTTCTTTAATCATTTCCTCCCATGCCACCGTCAGCTTGCCAAGCAAAAGATGTTTCTTCTTGCTATCAATCAACACTAGATCTGGCCTCAGTCCCGACACAATAACCTCCCCACTGGCATTGTAGCATTAACCAACACTGTCCACTTCCTTGAGTCCTCTGACCTGGTCTTCTGCCTTGTGTCAGTCACAGCTTGCTTCAGGAAGGTAATCCTTTGCAGGTCTGACAAAGGTATATTAGCACTTCTCAAAGCTCCTGCCACAGCCTCCAGTTATGTCTAAAGGTGTACCAGCCATTCTGTTGTGCCTTCGGGCAGGATGACAGTATATGGAGCAGGTTTCCATATGCACCACACAAGACAGGTGGATGATTCCTGCACTCCCCATCTCCTCAAATTTGCTGGTGATGCTGCCACATCATACTCAGCCTGAATGAAGAACTTCCCAGCATCAGTATAACAAGGTGATTTTATATGTAAATCTTACAATACTCTCCAGTTTCTTCCTAAGTACGGCTGTAGGTTAGCTTTTTTTCACCATTGTCCTGGAACCATCCTGAAATACAAATTTAATTGTAACCAAATTTAAAACTGTCACAAAAATCATTTTTTTTTTTTTTTTTTTTTTTTTTTGTTAAACTTTGTAGTTATTAATAGCATAATAAAAACACCAATAAAATATTTAGGAAATAAAAAAAGTTTAAATATTGAAATTTTTTAAATGAATAAATGCCAAAATAAATTAAATTTTACTGTAATTTCTCATAAGATCATGACTATTTTTATTTAAACATTTTGGTTAAATCATCTTGAATAATTTTCTACATGGAAATATTCTTAGTAATTAATTTTAGTACTCAGAGTAACTTTTATTAGACTCTAAGTCGTGCCCTATGCATTAATTTTCTATATAAATAATATTGCTACATTCACAATCAAAAAAGTTTATAAAAGATTTCTCATTTACACTGCCTTGTGTTGTGACTTAATTTTCTTTGTTTATGATTTTTTAAAATTTGTAATTACAATTGAGTTTGATAAACAGGAAACAACACACAAATATTATTTAATGGTTCATTCAAGTTATTTAACTGAAAATTGACAGAAAAAAAATTAAATTTTTATTATATTAAAAAAATATAATTTTCTTTTGTTTATTAAGGCAGAATTTTAAAAAAAATCAAATCCATTTCTTCCACCAGTTATAAGTTAAATAGCAAGGTAATCTGGGCTCTCTAGCCTTGAGTGGCATCCAGTCTACAAGAACAACTATATATTCAAAATTATGGGAAACTACTCTTTTTAATAATTCATGGAAATTTATAGATAATAAAAAAAATCAGTGGTATGCCATGATCACTTACATCCTGAAAGAACATGCTATAATTTGTTCAAGATTTCAGTAGGATTTTTTTTTTTTTCCAAATGCCTTCAGAATCAGTTGTTCTGATCACTGAGGTTAAGCAATGTTGAACCTGGTTAGTAACTAGATGGGTAACCACTTGGAAATACCAGGAGCTTGGATGTACAGGTGGTGTAATGGCTTGGAATATGAAATCAGATTTTGAATTCCGTTTGAGTTCTTTATATTCACTTACGTGCAAATGCCCTTGGGAAAGATATGAATCTTTCTCATCTTCTTGTAGCTATGGGTTAAATAGTACTTGTATTAGAAAATTATTATCTCCAAAAATTTCTTACAATCCCAAAATGTTTCAGCTTTAAATAAGCTTAAAAAGGTTAAGTTGTAAAATTGAAAGCTCGACTTAAACTTGGGCATGTGGTCATTAATTTCATTCAGGTGTGGGGCTTTCCACCCAGGACACTGACTTCAATCTAGGAAGCTCTGTGCCCAGCGATGCTATGTCATCCCTGCACACTGGATGCAGGCATAGCTATCGAGTAATATCTACTCCTTTGTGCTCTTAACAGATGACTGTTAATCTTACATTATTGTAGCTTAGATTTAATAAAATAACTTTAATTATGTAAAACCATTTTCATCTTTCTAAGGGCCTTAATGTTAAAAGAATTGTCATTTTATGTTTGTGGACCTCGAATGTTTTTAGTTGTATTGATGCAGAGGGTTACATTAAAGGGTAGTTTATATGGATAGGAGGAAAAGATAATCTGTATAGCTAATAAACACTGATGAGAAAGTAGATAAAAATGCTTTAAAAATGATGGAAAGGAGAAATAACCATGACATTCTACATGTGTACATACATGCATACACACAGTGAAAAAAAAATATCAACCCTACACCAATAAAAAGTAAATTATTTATAACTTAATAGGAAAATAGCAAAAATGAGAAACTAAGCTGATACCTCCTGAAGAGTGGACAGAGCAATTCATAATGAAATGGAAATTAGGCTGCTGAAACCCGGATATAAGAGAGATTTTTATCAGGTCCCAAATTAGAGCCATACTTACCTAAACAAAATACACCAAACCCGGATATAAGAGAAACCCGAATATAAGAGACTTCTTCTCCGGTCCCGACAACTCTCTTATATCCGGGTTACACTGTGATACAAATATAAAATTTGTCACTTAGCTGATTGATGTTATATCGACTCTAGAGTTTTGTAAATGGACTCTCCAGCAATCATTCTGTCCACGCGTCAGGAAATGCCAGCAACTGACTGCTTATTTTCTTGTATTCATCACTTTTATATTAAGTTAAAAAGTAATTTATGCACTTTTCATTGGTGTCAAGTTTATTTATTCTTCTTGCATTGGTTGTAGGTGCACTTGCCTGACTGACAGCATTTCTGGTTTCACACTATCTTTGTTATTGCTATTTTTTATATATATATATATATATACATACACACAAGTATTTTCTTTTATGAACATAAGGTGTGTAAAAACTACAAATGTTTTATGGACTGGAGTAATGTTTGGCTAGTCTATTAACCATTATCAAGGATGTTTTAATATGTAGTTTTTATATATATTTATCTATAAGGATGGGAATTTGTTATAATTTATGAAGAAAGCACACTGTGACCATGTTTATAGTTTATAGCTTCTTTTTTATTAATAATGCTTTCATTATTTTAAGAACACTGACCATGTTTGGAAATTAATAAAAAAAAAACATTTTTACAATTGTATCTTTTTCATTTTTCTCCTTTAATTTCCACTATGTGGAAAATTTAAAAAAAAACAAAACCTTACAACAAATATATCTGCAACCTTTGTCAATAAGACAAACAAGCTATAATGACATTTCAAGACCCCAAAAACCTTTTAAACCAGAGATTGGAAATTATGTCCCATTGTATTCATACTAAAAAGTTCCTTTTCAGTTCATTTGAAGTGGGAGAAAATGAATGGATGTATATTTCATTTAATCCCACACCAATACATTTCCAATACACTTGATTTTTCCCATCCTCCTCCTCCTCAATTTCTACCACACATGTTGTGTGCTTATTTATTTTTTTAAAAAATATAGTGTTTGTAAATTCTCATGTTTAAAAAATAAAGCATTTGGAAATCAATTGACTGAAATCACCTGAAAATACCAAAAGGTTGAAACCGAGGCAATGTAATCAGCTGATTCCTTATTTTCCATATCTATATATATATATATATATGGGAAAATGATATATAAATTTATATATATCATGATACATATATTTATATACCTAATATTTAAAAAAATTTAATTTAAAATTCTCACCACTCCCTCCTCTGCATGTATAGTCGCATGAACATAAACATCACTTAGTCTGATGACGTTCTAAGGATGAAATGCATCATACACAAACTTCTTCTGATTTGTTATATATTTCCATAATATATATATATATATATATATATATATATATATATATATATATACACACTATGTAACTTGGCAGAAAATGTTCTTTAAGGAAAATACTATTGAAAGCAAAAGATATATGTTGATTAATTTTAATGATTGTCTTTATCTAAAATTACGACTAATCCTTCTCAAACAAGGTGGGAATTCATTTAAGAAAAGTAACATGGTCCTAAAAAAATTTGTCTTCACCTACCCTTATGATAACTTAAGAAAGTTGAATGTTTGGACCATAATACTTTTACTTTTCTTCCAAAATGAACTTTGGACAATTCCTGATGGAATTTCCTCCTTGTTTGAGAAGTAGTTGTAATTTGGATAAGACAATCATTAAAGTGAATTGACATCATATGTCTGTTGTTATCAATAGTACTTGTCTTATGGGGGTTGATCAAACAAGAGAAAGAGGAACAGAATTCGCACAGGATCAGCAATATATACATCTGAGAATTAGTCTGAATTAGCAATTTTCCTTTCCCCACATAGTGTGCTTTTCATCCTGTTGGGATACAAAATACAATTATCTTTCTTTGGTTGAGATGAAGTCACATGATGATCACTTAATGATGACAATGGTCAGTTTCCAGAAGTCGAACCGAGCAGTTGCTGTTTTGGCAAGGGCCTCACCAGGATGGAGGCTAAATCTGTTCCACCCAACCCTCCAGCCCACTTAAATCTGAAATCTTAAATATGGCTTTTCCAGAAACACAGAAGAATTTCTGGGCTAACCCAATTCCCCCTGAGAATTATTACTCAGACCATACTTTTTTTATTCCTTTTCACACTGATATGTTTTATATTTTCTCTCTGGGACAAATGTAAATATGTATATATATAATTGTGTATGATAGAGTGGTATAAAACTCTCTGCAAACAAAGCATGTTTGTCATTCCTAACCTTTCAGATATTCCATTGCATCTGTGAAATAAGGTGTTATATAATAATGCCCATAATGGGGAAAATAAACCTTTCTTCCATAGTGCACCCATTAATCTTAGTATTGTTTTGCAATAAGGGATGGTTTACACACTAAGTGACAGTTGTTGTTTTTTTTAAGCATCATGTTCAGTGTTATTCCTATAGCAGTATAAAATAGTAATTTTTGTAACTAACAATATTTTTGCCCATAGTCCTTTTCTCAGTCAAATCTATACCTCCAGTAAAAACACTCTTGCAGAAGACATATCCCAGTGATGCCTGACCTGAGAGACTGTAACTCCAGATTTTTGACATGCTAATATATACCACCAGTAATATGACACTGTCTGATACTAACAAAGTAGTAACAATTTTTGACCTAAACTTAGTTGGATTTGTTTCACATGATAATATGTAGTAAATTAACTATGCAAAAACAAAAAGTAGATGTCAATTTTAAATAAATTTATTTTTTTTAAACTTATATTAACAAAATAATCTTATAAAATAATTAACTTTGTATTTTTGTAACAGTGTACTGACCCCATTTCAATGTTTAATTGCAAGATGGTGATTTGGAGGGAATGCTAATTGGATAGTAATTATTCAAGTTCTCAAGAGAGTTGGTTGGGAAGAAAATTAAAGACACTTTAAAATTTATGTTTTAAAATAATAAAATGAATTTAAGAACAGTTCTAAGGAGAATCAAACCTGGAATTAACTGGCAAAATTGAGTAAAACAAAGGTTCCTACCCTATCCACTTCCCGCTGATAAGTAGACATGATTAATGTTTTGTCTGAAGTTCCTATGAATTTAAAATTTGGAAGTTTGTTTACATTACACTATCTGTTCAAATTATTCTGGACAATGAGCAAAACATTTGTTTTGTGTTGGGATTTGTTTATGTTGATTGCCCAAGAAGACAATTACCTTTACAGAACGATATCTTTCTAAACAAAGAAGTATCATATGGTCTCCTAAGATGAAGATGACTCTTGTGAAGAAATTAGATATATCAATGTCAAATTTTTGCGGGGTGGAGGGAGTCATCTAGGTAAATGACAGTCCAAAAGTCAGACAAACACTGTCAGAGATTGGACCTGACAAGGAGAAGTCAGCTTGGAGAGGCCCGGGATTGTTCATAAGACAGCCATTAGTGAAAACAAACACGTACATTACAGAAGAATGCTAGTCGCTTGACTGGTTATTACTTTGAAGAAAATGACTATTTTGAATAAATTTATTTTATTTTTTAAACTTCTGCTAACAGAAAATAATGTTACAAAATCATTAACTTTGTATTCTTTTGCATGATTATATTGAATCAATTGCTAGCTCTGCAGCTAGGAAAGTTGGTTCACTGTATTATACTAGACAATTTTTCTTGCCAGAATCTAATTTACATATTTATATTTATTTGAATATTTCTGCCACATTTGGTATGGTGCTCCAGTTATATATTTAAAGATTCTTGATAAAATCCAAAGAAGAATCTGCAGTGTTATTGGTCCTGATCTGGCATCTAAGCTTTAGTCACTTTCCCACTACTGTAATGTAGCTTTCCTATAACTTTTTCTATAAATACTTTCATAGCAATTGTTCTGATGAACTTTCCTCTATGGTACCTAGACTTTATGAATTTAAGCACAGTACTAGATTGGCAGCAAGGTCTCATCATTTCAGTTGAAATGGCTAGATGTAATCATAAGTTCTATGTTAACAGTTTCTTCTATCACAGTTTTCACTTGTGGAACTCTCTTCCAGGTTCCTGCTTTTTAAGCCAACTTTAACCGTCAAAGATTAAAGTGTAATGTCACTCATTATCTTCCATCTTCTTAATTGTTATTCTTTTATTGTCCTCTCTCCTTAATAGTGTTTTTTTTTTTTTTCATATTCTCTCATACTCAGTAACCCATTGCATCTTTATTGCCTTGCTTGGAGTGAAATGTTTAACAAAAATGACAAGTATGGAGGACAAAGTGTAGAATTTTGTTGTACATTAACTTCTAAACTAAGTACTCTCAAAATTGATTGTTTTACTATACTGGAATGTAAATAATTTTAAGATAGAAATGCATGCCTTCAAAGTTTTCATATGAAATTTTTTTTTTACTGTGATTTAAACAATGATTATTATATTAGATAATATTTCTAATGAATTTATGGATTTATTTTTAATCCACCAATTTTATTACTTCACACATTTGAAGTAATAAAAATGGTGGATTAAAAATAAATCCATTCTTTAGAAATTGATATGTTTACATTTTGGATATGGAACTGAGCATATATGGGCATTTTTAAAAAAATAATCTGAGTGAATAGGATGTGTGTTCCTTAAAAAGCAAAAATGGAGTCTTACTTACTGTGTCGTTTTTTGTGACCAAGGTTTAAAGTACTCTAGATCAAGCAGTATTTTCCCCTAGAGAGACACAGGTTCAATCACCATTGGAGAACATGTTTTCTTTACTAGAATAATAAAAAAAATAATCTGTGTGAATAGGATGTGTGCTCCTTAAAAAGGGAAAATAGAGCTTTGCTTACTGTGACATTTTTTGTGACCGAGCTGTAAAGTACTCTAGATCAAATGGTAGTTTCCCCTAGGGAGACACAGGTTCAATCGCTGTTGGAGGACATGTTTTCTTTACTAGCATTTCTTGAATGCACAGATTGATAGACATAATACACACTGTTTAATAAATAAAAACAGGGTATCTATTTCAAATATGAAGTGCCCACTATAATATCATTTTAAGTCATATTAGATAATAACACCCACACTCTTCGTAAGATGTGATTAAAAAATATCCTTGGATCTTCAATGTGAAGTTAAGGAATGTAATAAGTTAATGTTTACCAAGATGCTGTAGATTACCAGTGTTTGTACCTAGTCTAACTCCATAATATTGATTGTAGTATTAATTGTAAATATGGTGAGGTATATATGCAAAGTTAAAGTATCTGGTAAGTTAATGTTTACCCAGATGCTGTAGACTACCAGTGTTTGTACATAACTCTATAATACACACATAGACAATGTTTAACCTTTGCACCTGCAAAAAATTAATGTTTCAAAAGGACTGTTATTCCCTTGACACTGCTATTACACAGTTTATTTTTACTCCCTCTGCAATGTTCATTTACAACATTCTGAAAAATATGCAATATTTATTATTTACCTTTTATAAAGAAATAAATTTGAAAAGAAATCTTTTAATTCAAAACTTTACAAAAATATGAAAAACCAATGACAGTGTAACATTTGTTATAAAAATTACAGAACTTCTGTAATTTTACACATGGAAAACTTTGTCCACCCAATAACTAGAGAGATACATGCTCAAAATATTGAGTGCTTCTGGTCTCACGAAAAATCTAAAATTAAAAGAATATTTGGTTCAGAGGTAACTTATTTTAGTGAAATTATGTGATAAGAGAAAAAAACGGCATGTCAAAAGAATGGTTATTCCCTTGCCATCTCTGCTACACCATTTGTTTTTAATTATTGTTTTAAAAAGTGATGATTAGAATTTTAATAAAACCTAACATGAAAGTAAATTTATACATTTTCTTTATTCTTGAGAAATGACAGCAAAGATATTAAACACTATTTATTTATTAGATTGCTTATTTACAAGGATAATTTTATATTTGCAAGATTATAGAAATATAAAAACCAACTATGATGAAATACTTGTTCTAGAGTTCATTGATATTTTTATAAATAATGAATAAAAAAAACCTGTTTTCATAGTTATTGATAAAATGGTAAATAATAAATATTACATTATATTAGGTTCACATATTTTTATAATCTTGTGACTATATATTGCTGGGGGGGGGGTCAAAAGTGTATACAGTAATAGTGGTGTCAAGAGGATAACTGTTCTTTTGTCATACTGTTTGTTGTGCACACAATGGTTAAACATTGCCAAAAAGTGAATGCTGATTATATTGCAGAAATAATCAGAGGTTTGCAATTACAAATGATTAGCATGTTGAGATCTGTTCAAGTCAGTATGAATGTTTGCATATGGTTGATCAGTTGATTTTGTTTAGTGGCATATCAACCTCTATGGATTATTTAACATCTAAATCTAAATATTTTAAACCCGATTTTATGGCTACAACTACAGATAAAATGTATTGTTGGTCATTTTGCTATAAAATGTATTGTTAGTAATTTTACTATAAATATGTATCATTGGTAATTTTCTATATAAAAATGTATTTTTATACTTTCATAGTGTTTTGTTTTTGTTTGGTGGTTCACTATTTGCCCATAGCTGGGACCCTATCAGGTGCTACCACCCTCAGTCATGGTAGACCTGGGAATAACAGCAGTTAAGAGGGTGTTCCTTGCTCCTCAAAACCTCCAATCTCCTGATCAGAGGCATTGCTGCTGGATGTAGTTTAGCATCATACCCAGGACTATTTGCATATACTTGTTAATACTTCTGGTGCTTCAATTGCAGAACACTTAATAAATAATCTGAATTGTGCCTTATCTTTCACCAAGGATTTTTTCACCATAATCAACAAAACATATTTGGATTATCATCTGAGAATTCTTGAGATTATTTATATTAAGTCTAAGCAGCCTTCCTTCTATAAGCAGAAGTAATGGCTGCTGATCCTAAATAGAATTTATTTGTGATTTATACTACACATTCTCTGATAGTATTTTCTCTCCTCCACTTTTTGTTTTTGTCTTCAATTAGCTTTAAAGAGTGAGAAGTGATAATCAGTTAGCCTTTTTTATTATTTTTGCTTTATTTTTTTGATTTTACAGTGAGTAATTTTTTTTATCCTTGTTCTTCATCCCACTTTGTATTATAAATCTTTGTGTATATTTATATATATTCTTTAAATTTCCATCTTTAAGGGCTTAATAAAAAGTGAGTTCTTACAATTTTTATCACTTTCACAAGAAGCATAAGAGCCCAAATTTGCATTCTGCAAATTAAAAAAAAACACATTTTAATTACAGTTGAATTGAATGGCTACAATGTCAAAATTTCCTTTGAAGCAGTAAGCTCAACAATGATCATTATCTGAGTGACAGAAAACTTGATATTGTAAACAAAAATAAAAATCTATTAAAAATAAAAATAATTATAGCATGAAGACAATTTTATGGTAAATAGTTACCATATATTTTCATGTATAAGGCGACCTTTAAATAAGATGAAGTCAAAAAAACATAACAAATTTTCATGAATTTATCCTATATCTGTAGTAAAAGATGTATGCTTATTGATTATATAAAGATGATGTTATTGGAAATGGCACTGTATCCCTAGAAATTCAAAATAAACAAAAGAACAAAACCAATGCTATATCATGTTTTTCTTACACACATTCCCTAAAAGGGAAACCATTGTTTTATTTACATTCCATCACAAACTCTTGTGAATACTGATTCTTCTTCTTCTTCCTCTTCTTTTCTTATATCTAAACAGTTGCAAACAACCTGGTGTACTAATGACCATTTACTTATACTTCACTGACAATCACAAAATACCACTAATGAGAGTGTGATAATAGTACATACCACTTTCAACATTTTTTTTATTCAGTTTATTATTCATTATTGAAAGTTTAGTGAAAAATAAAAGGTTGCTATGAATGCAATCAAAACTTGATGTTTACATTTTCTCAGCTGAGTTTGAATGGTTACAAGTTGATTTCATTGATTTGGAATTATTCTTTAAATAGGCAATTTATTATGAAGTTATGTCAGCTATATAAAAGTAATAAAACCATTTCTACCTTATAAGATTGAAATGGTTTTATTACTTTTATTATCAGTTTATTTGATAATGTGAATCTTTTTGTGTACATTATTGGTTATCATACTGAGGCAGAGGTTAGCCTACCAACAAACGTCACTCAGAATTTAAGGTTTCTTTTTTAGAATTGTAGTATAAGACAACCCCCAATTTTTAAGAGTGATTTTGGGGATTTAAAGGTTGATTTATACAGTTAAATATATGATACTTTAATTTGTACTCAGTTTAATTATATCAAAAAATTCCCAAATTTTATTTAAAAACATGAAAAAAAATGTCTGTTTATAACATGAGTGGCTTGCATCAATCTACATGAATCAAAGGTCAATTTCGGTGCATGAGGTGATATTTGTATTACCAGCTGATGAGTGACAAATTCATGTTGATAGCTCTCTAAACTGAATTGCTTGTTTGTAAGCATGGTGGCCCATGATAAAAATTGGTATTTTATTTTTGTGGACTAATTATATTTTTGTAATTTTCTTTTGTTGTTGTTCACCAAATATTTTGAAATAGAACAATCATTACTTTTAAAAAGTTAATTTTGGAACACATTCTGTCATATGAAATGTTGATTATAGGAAATGTAAAAATAAAATGCCAATACATTCACTTATTTTTGGTCTCAAGAAATAAAATATTTTTTGCAAATATGTTTATTATGTTATCTAAAGAAATAAAATTTTCACAAAAAAAAAAATTTAGGAAGTAAACTATTTTATTTTTAAAATAAAAAGAAAAAAGCTATTGCTTACACACATGCAAAGTATTGAAGAAATTAGTAAAAATGGAACTTGAGTGCATAATATTAGTTTGGTGCAAAAATAATGACGGTTTTTGACTTATTTTTTAACGTCAAAAACCGTCATTATTTTTGCACCAACCTAATATTTCACTGGTTTGCATGAAGACATGAGAAATCAATGCACTATTTATTATAGTTTAATCTAAAAAAGATAAATCCCTATTTAAAAAATCTACTTCTAGATCACATTTTGATATGGAGTCCCCATCATCTTCATCGTCTGCAAAATAAAGCATTTTATATTTATTATTAGGGAAATTTAAGATTTGTTCATTAAACTGCACATTGCAATTACCTAAATTCCATATATGATATACAAGGTGCAATGAATAAATTGTCATCTAAATTAGGCAAAAAAAACACTGACATCTCATTTTAACAGATATATTTACCAATATTACACAAAAATATCTTGAAATACTAAAGAGTAAACTTATTCAATAGAATCAGCATTGGCTTCAACCACAGCTTCCAAACAACTTTGGAATCTCCTGCAACTCTTCTGGACGGTCTCCTTGTTTAAATTGGTGAGTGCTGCCATAATCCTTGCCTTCATTTTATCTTTGGTGTTACAAGGAGTTTTGTTGGTCTCTTGCTCAACTGTGCCTCATGCATAATAATCAAGGGGGTTACAGTCTGGAGAGTTAGGTGACCAAATGTAAGGGGTGATGTCTGACAGCCATGACTGGGTTCCCCTATTTGTGTGGCATGGTACAGAGTCCTTTTGCCGGACATAGGATCTTCCAGCAGCCACCCTCTTGGCCCTAGACAGCACTACCTCTTCAAGACACTTGATGTAGGTTTCCATGTTGAGTCTGAGGCCATGTAGGAAGATGAATGGAGGAATAATTTCACCTTCATTAGTGATCACTCCAAACACCATAATGTTGACTGACCATATATCATCCAACTCTTTCTGAATCCTCTGTACTGTCCTCAGCTTGACACCTAAACGCTCTGAAATGTTTGTATTGGAGTTTCTGACATGGATGCCAAGTAGTACAGCATACTGTTTCCAAATTTCTGGCAGAGTGAATTGTGTCATGACACTCTTTTTCTCACAGATGGTGCCCAACTGACCCTACAATACTGTGCAATTGATAAAATCAAAAACAGACAATGTGCATTCATGAAATTAAAAATATAAAATGGCAACAATTTACCAATTGCACCCTGTATATCCCTATGTATATTATTACTTTACTAGAAATATCCATGAAAATTTCACATTTTTCCTATTTGAATCATAGGTTCATCTATAGGCTGGTTCAAACTTCTGCCTAGTTATTTAAAAAGAAGTAGATGTTTATTCCTTGTTTCCTGTTTAGGATTGGGTTTCAGATTCCTTCTAAAGTGTTTTCATTCTCTTTCACTCTCAGTAGCCCGTTGTGCCTTAGTGGCATTATCACCTTGATAAAAATTATTGATTAAAATTTAAAAAAAGCAAAAAAGATTAATCTTAATTCTTAAGTTAATTATTGAATAAGTTCACAGCAAGTTCTACAACTATAAAATATCTTTAGAAATTCCCCCATCGCATTGTTAAATATTTGAACTTAACAACTTCAATAAAATATTGCAATAACAATCATAAATATGAATGCTGGTCATTATTTTAAGAAGTAAGGGGGTACAAATGAAAAGATTTGAAACTTTTTCATTTCACTGAATCAGACATTAAACACATGAGAGTGTTATCACCTTTTCTACCTTCCTTTATTTCTTTCATTTTCTCATTTAAATCAAGTAGTGTCATTTCCATCTTAACATGCATCAAAACAGAATAGTCCATTATTTTTGAGGGTATTGACAGGGTGTAATGTACTAAGGAATTAAGGAAGAGACAAGCATATTTGTTAATTCTTTGACAAATTCTGTAGAAATTTCTTTTAAAAGTAATGTAGAAGACATACATTTATTTGTTCTTTCAATTAATGCCTTAGCTACAATGTAGGTAGTGTAATAATGACGACAACTTAAAAGCAGAAATGGTTACAATTCTGTGCTCCTGTAGCTAATAATAATACCCCCTCAACAGTCATATAATATTATTTTAAATTATTTTAAGAATAATTAGATAGAATATTTTCCCAATATATTTGTATATTTATTTATTAAAAGACATTAAAGTTTTTAGAATAAAACCCTGGAGCAATATGCTTTTTGAAAGAATAAATAAAGGTTTTAAAATATATTAAAATATTAAATCAATATTATAGAAAATTACAAAAAAGTCTCAAAAAAAAATCAAAGAAAAATTTTTTTTACAGACAATAAACCTCAAATATAAATTTTTAAAAAAATAATGTTCAAAAAAGCTAATATTGTATTTTTTTAAAATTTCAGACTAAGGTACCCAAAAATCAGGACCCAGAATTCCAAGTTTTCATTTTTTCAATATTTATTTTTCAATGAATTATCTTTAAAAAGTGTAAACTTCAATTTTGTATACATCAATACACAATTGAAAAGCATCAAATTAAAAAGTGGGCTGTACAATCATATGAAAAAAACAAAATTTCTTTCAAATTTTGAAAAGAGACTGCTTTAAAAAAATCTACATTCTCTTTTGCATAAATCACAAGTTTTATTAAAATCCAATAATTAAATGTGCAATTGGCATGTAATTTTTGACATTGACATGTAATTTTGGGGGTCATAAAAATATTTTATGGTGACAGTGTTTACACAAAGTAAAAAATATTTTTAAAATACAAATATTTCCAATTCTTAAAACATAGAAATAATATTTATATCAGAATTTTTCTATTCTTCCTACTTTTAATTAACTGAAAAAAATTGACCATAAAATTATGTTTTATACAAGTATCATAGCTCATTTATTCAGGTGTCAAATTTCCGTGTTGAAAATTGGTGACACCCACTTATAGACAACTATGTCACAATATTCACTGATTAAAACAGCTTAAAAACTACCTAAGAGATTAAATACCAAATTGTAACAACTTCACTTTGGTTGTTTCACTTTTATCTATCCATAGATATTTACTGACCAAAAATCCTGGAAAAGATTCAAGAGGACATAAAGCACCACAATTGAACATTACATAATTTCTACTTTTAATTCCACCAATTCAGATTTGTACAGTTAGGACACACCATTCTACTTCCATGGAGTCAAATCACTCCCATTTCCTCCATATTCCAAATGTAAGAAGACAGTTTCACTCAAACAGCTTTTTCTCAAGAACTATTTGTGGAACAGACTCCCACTTGAATCTTTTCTTGAATGTTACAATCATAACGTCTTTAAATAAAAGACCAATCATTATTTATCCTTCTTATCCTCATAATCTTCACTTCTTACAAGCTTTTTCATATTACACACCTCATTCGACATAAACATTTTGGCAATGTTTAACAGTTTATGGCCACATCATGTTGAAACACTGGTTCCTGTACAATCACCGAATTTAAGCAACATCGAGCCTGGTCAGTACCTAGATGGGTGACTACTTGGAAATACCAGGTGCTTGGATATGTAGGTGGTGCAATGAATAATGACTCAGACTTGTTAATCAGAGAGCTGAGTTCCAATTCCTGTTGGGTTTGTTATATTTACTTATGTGCAAATACCCTTGGGA
Organism: Acanthosepion lycidas; assembly: GCA_963932145.1. NCBI lineage: Eukaryota > Metazoa > Mollusca > Cephalopoda > Sepiida > Sepiidae > Acanthosepion > Acanthosepion lycidas. The sequence continues at coordinate 32,701,910 of OZ010601.1, read as the reverse complement.
AAGTTATGAATCCACCTCTTCTCCCCCAACTATGGGTTAATTAGTAAGACTTGTATCACTAAACCATTATTATCTTAAAAAAAAAAAATTCTTACAATGTAAAAATATTTTCGGACTTTAAATAACATGCAAAGTGTTGATAATCCATAGAAAACAAATCAATCAATAAAGCAATGTTTAACCTTCGTGCCCACAAAAAACTGTATTAAAAAGAAGGTTATTTAGCACCATTATTACTGTACACACTTTTGACTCCCTCAGCAATATTTATTTACAAGATTATAATTTCTACAGATTTATTTACAAGATTATAATTTCTACAGATATTTAATTGTCATAGAACTCACCATGAGTTTATTGAATCATTAACTTCAAATAGGAAAACTGAAATTTTTATGAGTGCTTCTAGTCTTAGCATAATGCTTCAGAGTTGGAAAGCCTTGAATTAAAAAGTGATGCCTGTAAAGATATTTATCACAAAAAGATTATCCTGATTTTTTTGTGATAAAAATTCAATAAAAAAAATCCAATTTGCTTTGTTTTGTAGAAACAATAAAAAAAATGAATATCAATAATGGTTTTATGAGTTAAAATGTCTCTTATGTGAGGGTGCTGAAAAGTTCTCAGCTTGCCCCTCTTCCCAAAAACTTAGTAACATTTTTTCACTGTAGCTGAAAAGAGTGTTTATTTTTATATTGTAAAGTGCCAATTTGCATAAACCTTGCACTTATTTCTAAATTGGTTTCAGATCATTGACATGTCAATAGAAAACGTAACATTTTCACCTGTTTATCACTGGACCATCATCAGTTTCCTGCTCCAACAGAAATCCATAAGTGTATGATGCAAGACAAGTGCCTGTCATACACAAGAATAAAGAATTAGTGTGCCAATTTCCAGTATGGAGATTTTGAGACCCAAGATACAGCATCATCTGAGAAGCTTTAAATGGTGCCAACTCCTGGAATTATTTATATTTTTAGCCAATCAATAAGGCACAATCAAACAAATTACTGTGACATTAACAATATCAAGGGAATATATTGGGTTTATAATTCATAAGCACGTGAGTATGCAGTAGCTGTCAGTCAAGTGGGTGCCAAAATGTTTGAATGCCAACCAGAAAGGATATCAAATAGACGTCTCCAAGTTGATTTCTCAGCATATTCTATGATCTACTGATAAATATTTAAAACATTGGTATTTAGAGTTACAGTTATTGTTGGTCCAAAGATTAAGATTCTTGTTTGTTTTAAGATTGAAAGTACATAGGACCAGAGACCAAAAACAGTCCAAAATCTAATGGCTTGGCACTTCAACATTTGGGGGCACTTCAAATACTAGATGATAACCAGAGCCCCTATTTCAAGAAAGAGGTAAGGACTGGAAAGATAGACCTCCTGAGACTGGACTTGAATAGCTAATTTTTACATCTCTCAGGGTCAAAAGGCCAAGAAGCAATGGATATGCAGAAGCTGATAGTCAAGTGGGTGACAAAAGGTTTCAATGCCAACCAGAAAGAATATCAAGTGAAAATCTCCAAGTTGATTCTGCAGCATTTTCTCTGATCTAATAGATTTTTGGAACAACTTGTCACTGTTAATGAAATATTGTTATACCACTATGATCCAGAGAAACATGTTATACATCTATAGCCCAGAGGAACATTGTTATACCACTATGGCCCAGAGACCAAACAACAATTCATGTAGTGGCAGCGAAAGAAATTAAAGATTAATAAGGAAAGGTCATGGCTGTGTTTCTTTTTTAAGGGGATCAAGGGTAGTAGAGAGGATAAGGAAGGTATTTTGATGAATATTTCCAGAAAGGTCAAACAACAGTTACTTGCTTTGTCAATTAAAGGAGATGTTGAAAGAAAAACAGTAAAGGGAGTTGTGAAAACTTACAAGATTTGCAAGGTGATGAATGTTATGAAGAATTTGGGACTTGAGTGTATAGACCATCCAGATCTGTAATCATATGACGACTTCCCTATTCCTAAACCTTAAAAAGGCTTATGGCCATATGCTGAAAGGCCAGTTTCTCATATGATCACCAAAGTTAAGCAATGTCAAGCCTGGTCAGTATCTAGATGGATAACTGCTTGGGAATACCATGTACTGTAAGCTTTGATGTGGTGTAATGGATAATGGCTTGGAATTGGATATTGGAGAACCATGTTTCAATTTCAGTTGAGTTTGTTATATTCACTTATGCAAGATACTCTCAGGAAAGGTATTAATCCACCTTTACTCCCCCAAGCTATGGGATATTTAGTAGGACTCTTATCTGTAAATCATTATTACCTCCCCAAAAATTCATACAGTCTGAAAATATTTATGGCTTTAGAAAACTGTCAATATGTTGATAAGCTGTAAAAAACAAATCAATCAATTCAAACCTTAGAAGGAATTTGAAAGGGAGGAAATCATTTGAAAAATCAGTGCAGTATTTCAATGACTAAGCATTTTTTTGATGGGTTAAAGAAAATTGAGAAACAAATAATCAAAGGGTGCTGAATTTTATGGCAAATATGTCAGTCTAAGAACTTTTCAGCACCTGCCTCATATTAGCAAAATACTGTATCTAGTGAATCCAAATTATTATCAACTATGACCAAACATTTTTTGAAGAGTTATGGAAAGTCAAGAACAATAAGCCAAGTTGGCCAAAATTTAGGGTGAATATATGACATGGCATTATAGACTTCATGATACATGTTCATTGCTTCCTTGGTTGGGAAGAGAACCTTTACTGTACATCCTTATAATGCAATTGATCCATAAATACGTCCATACATTCTACTCATTGTTAACATGTATTCATTTTCTGACATTTTCTATTGTGCTAATAATTAAATTTGTCCAGCTTCTAAATTGCACATTATAATTACCATCTGTTTTTGTTGTTGTTGTATGTGTTATATGTAATAGGCTTTCCTACCGCCTGGTCAACACTCCTCCCCCTTCTCTTGGACATGAGTAGAGGCTTACGCCTTGTTTCTTGTTTAGGAAGGGGTTCCCGGTACTCTCTCTCTCTCTCTCTCTCTGGTCTCTGTATTAGTGCAGCTCTGTTTCTCCCGTGATGTGGCTACACCTCTTCATTCTGAGGGTACACGGTTGACAGTTCTCTGGTTGCTGTTTCCGACTGGTAGTTAGGAGCCCTAACTCTTGCGTAGCATCTTGAGCGGCCACTCTGATCAAAAGTTGTATAATACCGGGGTGTTTGTAGTGTCATGTCGTGCATGGAAAGGTGTCCCTGCAGTCACCTCCGGTGGGCAACCCTGAGGCCACATTATGATGCAGGTGTGCCAACTCTTCTCTGCCCATGTCACGGTCAAAACTGTCTGCTTCTTTTACTTCGGGCCTTCTCATCTTCCAACCAAAATTCCACATGACTTACAAAGACCGAAAAAGTAATCCTAAACCAGCCACTCATAAATCACCTCAACCCCTGAACATTTCGTTCTCCAACATCCGTGGCATTAGAACAAACTTCTGCAGTATGGAATCTTTCCTCACTGCAAACTGCCTGGATATACTGGCTCTCTGTGAGACCAACCTTGTCTCATCTACCCCCTCCTCTGATCTCTCTATCCCAGGCTACCTTCCTCTCCTCAGAAAAGATTCTATAACCCACATGCACGGCCTTGGTGTCTACGTCAAGGACCATCTCTCTCTAACTAGAGAGTTGTCTCTCGAATCGCCAGACCAGACGTACATGTGTCTCCGACTATCTCTTCTCAATGCGGTAAGCTATCTTTTCTTCCTTTACCGCTCTTCATCCTCTCAAGACTGTGGAATACTCGATAGCATTTCTGACAGCATAGACAAGATTCTCTCCCTCGACCCGTTTGCTCACATATTTGTGTTTGGCGACTTTAACGCCCATCATATCATGTGGCTTAAGAATGCTACTACTGACCATGCAGGCATTCAAACGCTCAATATTTCAGTCTCTCAATCCCTCACACAGATAGTTAACTTCCCCACTCGTTTTGCCTTCAACCGGGAAGGTAAAGCCTCTCTTCTTGATCTGTGTTTTACCTCCATCCCCGAGTCCTGTAGCACCACACAACTTGGTAACTCTGATCATGCGGTAGTATCTATTAACATCTCCTTCAACTACACCCCCTGCGAAGAACCTCCTACCACTAGAACTTTGTTCTACTATCAATGAGCTGACTGGGACGTGTTCCGTGATTTCCTCCACGATGTCCCCTGGGATCGTGTCTTTACGCTCCCCATCCAAGAATGTGCTTCTGAGGTCTCATCCTGTGTTAAAGCTGGAATCGACGCTTTCATCCCCTCAAGGAAATATAAGCTCAAGTCCTGCTCCTACCCCAGGTTCTCCGCTGCCTGCTCAGCCGCCATCGGCCATAGGAACCACTTCTTTCACCTATTCCATAGCGACATGTCTGACTGCAATAGACGTCTCTTTGCCTCCGCCCGTAATGAGTGTAAACATGTCCTCGACGATGCTAAGTCACTATTTGCTGCTTGGATGAAGGAGCATATTGCATCTTGCAAATTTGGCTCCAAAGATTATTGGCATCTCTGCAAGAGCGTATTGAACAATTGCAAACCCTCTATACCTCCATTGTTCAACCAGTTCAAAGTCCTGACCTCCTCTGCCAACAAGGCTGAATGCTTTGCTCAGAAATTTTCATTCAACTCGGCACTCGACTCTTCCGGTGTACCCATACCCGACTTCCCTCTTAGTACTGAGACCCTATTGAGTGGGTTACACATAACCCCATCATTGGTATTGGGCATTATCTCCAATTTAGACCCCAACAAGGCTAGTGGTGGAGATGGGATACCAGCCATTGTCTTGAAGAAATGTGCGCCTGAACTGGCGCCCGCACTTTCTAAACTATACAACTACTGCCTCAAGGAATCTTGTTTTCCTGACTGCTGGAAGTCCTCTTCAATTGTTCCTGTCTTCAAGAACTCTGGTGACCCCTCTGACCCTTCTAACTACCATCCTATCAGTCTCCTACACCTCTTCGGCAAAGTCTTCGAAGCCCTAATCAATACTGAGGTGGTTAACCACCTCACCTCCCATGATCTGCTCTCAGACAAGCAATATGGCTTCCGCTTTGCCCGATCTACAGCTGATGTGCTTACAGCCATCACTGAAACTGTCTACTGAGCTCTTCAAAATAACGGGGAAGCTAGTGCCGTGGCCCTAGACATCACCAAAGCATTTGATAGGGTTTGGCATGCCGGCCTTCTTCACAAGCTCCAGGGTTATGGCATTACGGGTCGATTGTTTGACCTAATACAATCATTCCTGTCAAACCGTGAATTGAAGGTCATTCTCAATGGATTCTCCTCCAGTTCCTATCCCACGAACGCAGGTGTTCCTCAAGGCTCCATCCTAGGCCCTACTCTATTCCTTATATACATAAATTACCTTCCTGATGCCATAAATTCCCAAGTTGGCATCTATGCGGATAACACCACAATTTATTCCTGCCTCAAAAACAAATCTAGTGTCACTGACAAAACTAACCTGGCCATGCGTCTCGAAAAGGACTTCCAATCAGTTGTGAACTGGGGCAGGAATTGGCTGGTCAACTTTAATGTTTCAAAAACAAAACTGCTCTCTATTAATCACCACAGAGATCCTTCCCATTAGAATGTCTGATGCTCAACTTCTCAAGAGTAATTCTCTGCGGCTGCTCGGTCTCACGTTGTGCGGCTGACCTGAGATGGAACAAATACATTGAGTCAATTGCTTCGTCCACCGCAAGGAAAGTTGGCTCCCTGTGCTGCGCCAGGAAATTTTTCTCCCCTGAATCGATCCTCCAGATCTACAAATCAACAATTGCATGGAGTATTGCTGCCATATATGGTCTGGAGCCCCTTCTGCTTGCCTCGGGGTTCTTGATAGGCTCCAGAGGCGGATATACAATATAATTGGCCCTGATCTGGCATCTCGTCTACAGTCACTTTCTCACAGATGTGCCGTCACCTCTCTCTGTCTGTTTTACAAATACTTTGGCAATTGCCCCAAGGAGCTGCATTCGCTGGTTCCCAGATTTCATGAGTTCAAGGGCCCTATGAGGCTGGCATCCCGCTCTCACCCCATCACTGTTGAAACTCCTAAATGTAGCCATCTCTTCTACTCCAGTAGCTTCATGTCTCGCACCTCTCGCCTGTGGAACTCCCTTCCCTATTCCAGTTTCCCTGAGAGCTATAATCTCCAGCTATTCAAATGTAATATCAATCGACATCTCCAGTTGCCTTGATCTATCCACTACCCTTCTCCTCACCCTTTCTTCTATCACTCCTATCTGATCTTCCTCCAAATTTTCTGTAACCCCTTGCATCCTAGTGGCTTCCCGCCTTGCTTGGAGTGAAACGCATAAAAAAAAAAAAAAAAAAATAAAAATAAATATATATATATTTATATATATATATATATATATATATATATATATATATGGGGAGGGATGAGATAGACCAAGTGATGGCTGTCAACTTAAATGAGTATGAGCATTGCTGACAAATTTCATCAATGTTTTGGTTCTTGTGAGGATGATAATGACTCTTGAAGCTTGCAAGTGACTGGCAATGCTTATTGCAGATGTTACTAAGTTGTTTTGTATAGAGTCTGGCCTGTTTTGTAAAGTTCGTTCAGCTTGCTTGTGGGTTTTCATGGGATGGGCGAGACTGAAGTGGTTTCTGCAGGTTGTCTGCATATTAAATTATTTCCCGTATAGTACTAATAATAAACTGTGAATAGTCTTCCAATATGGCTCTTCTTGTGGGGATTGAGGCTGGCATTGGAGAGACATACGCTGCCACATTCATCATATGTAAATTGATCAATTGATGGATCAATAATTTCCCCTTTTCTAGCTGCACACTTAACATTTACCCATGTTCTTGGAAGATCTAAGTGCATTTATAAATTGTATGCCTCCATATATATCAATCACAAGCAGCAGTTTCCCACTCAAGATCTTCTATATGGTAGGCTGCATGAGACTCTTTGTTTAAAAGAATTCTTGAAGTGCTTCTTTGGTAATGTTGGGGTCAAATTGTTGAATAATAGTTTAGCGATGTATTTCTGCTCTGACTTCCTCAGGTTGACCTTAGGCATCAGAAGATAAAAGAAGTCGATTTTGATTGGCTGAGTCAGTGTAGGAATGATAGATACAGAGAAAGCATTTTGGGAGTTGATTCTTACACATTTAACAATGTAGACATGTTCCTTTCATCTCTAGAATCTGCTTCCCAGTTGATGGGGAGAGCAACCCCACTGGATAGTCAGAGATGTATATGTCGACATAAATAAAATAGATAAGTTTAAAAATTCCCTTTGTTGAAGTTCTTAAGAGAAGAGTGCAAATTTATTATCAAGAGATCACCATCACCCCAAGACCATCCCCATGAGGAGAATATACACCAAAGTGTCATAGAGCAACTCACCATAGAGCATTTGTTTGGGTATTCTGTTACCATCAAGGCAAATGATATGGACTACCCAGCAAAGCCTGCGGTGATGAATGTGTGCTTCAATGTTGAATGTATTGGCTTTTTGAAGATCACAGTATCTAGTATGTGGGATGTCCAGTGGATACCAAGAATCAATCATAAACATGTCCAGAGTATCTAAGTGTCTATAGTACACAACTCATGTCTTACAAGAGTACAACAGGCATGTCAACACACAGGTATTGTATACTGCCATCTTTGTGCACGTCTTAAGTCCTTTCTTAGACCAGATTATCTTTTAAAGCTGAGAAAGCATCAGTTACCTTCTTCACAGTAGCAGGTATATTATAGTGCTCCCAAAGTATGCAAATTTGTCTATCATCTTTAATTTGTGGTCAATCACATATATTGGGGATTCAGTGTAGGGTGAACTTAGAGCAGGTTGAAACATGACCACTGTCCTGTCCAGGCCGCTAGTGAGTTTGAAAGCTTTGCATAAATAGGAAAGATTATCCATCAGAGCTTATATTTCCTGTTCTGTTTGGGTACCAAGTCACGACTGAGGCTGAATTGTTGTTTATACAACTTATCTTGAATTTGTCGCACTGTGAAAATTATATCCGTCATTCTCTTATTAGGTTTGGTAGGCATGATAATGTGGGTTACTTAAAAACAATAATTAAAGTAAAATCAAAAGTAGTAGGAAGTTGAATAAGGCTGCCTAGTTTATATATCAAGAGACATTGGATGTCAAAAATTTCAGAATTTAAATTTAAAGCCAAACAATTTTTTTAATCATTTCACCCCCAAGCAAGGCAATAAAGCCACTGGGGTGCAAAGGGACTGAAAGTATAAGAAAAAAAGAAAAATACTATGAAGGAAAAACAATAATAAAAGAACAAGAATTAAGAAGACAAGATATTAGGTTGGTACAAAAATAATGACGTAATAATGTCGTTTTTTGACGTATTTTTTAACGTCAAAAAACCACATTATTATGTCATTATTTTTGCACCAACCTAATAACATGGACGTTACATTTAAATGTTTGAAGTTCAAAGTTGAATGGGAAATAAGAAGTTAGAAGAAAGTGAGAAGTGAAAAGAATTGAGAAGAGAAGAAACTGTTAGCAAAGAACTTAGGGTTAAATCTAGCCATTTCAACTCTAAAATAATGAGACCTTGTTACCAATTTATAGGTTGGTGCAAAAATAATGTCGGTTTTTGACGTTAAAAAATACGTCAAAAACCGATATTATTTTTGCACCAACCTAATAATAGTGTGCTTAAATTCATAAAGTCTAGGTACCATAGAGGAAAGTTCATCAGAATAATTACCATGAAAGTATTTATAGAAAAGCCACAGGGAATCTACATTATGGCAGTGAAAGTGACTGAAGATGAGATGCCATGTCAGAACCAATAATATTGCAGATTCTTCTTCGGATTTTATCAAGAATCTCTAAATGTATAGCAAGAGCACCGGACCAGATGTAGCAGCAATATTTAATGTATGGATAAATGGTAGACTTATAAATTTGTAAGATAGATTCTGGAGAGAAAAATTGTTTAGCACAACACAGTGATCCACCTTTCCTAACAGCAGACCTAGCAATTGATTCAATATAATCTTTTCACTTCCTGTCAATGGAAACTGATAGCCTGAGAAGGTACAATGAGACACTCTCCTGGAGAATCACTGAGGTGCTGGAAAATGTTACCTCAGTAGAAAGTGTTAGTACGAACAATCAGGTTTAGTAGAGAGAACAATGTAGTCTCGACCAGTATCACTATTCCAATGTCTTGCAGTAATTGTCTGAACGCTTTTTTTCAGACTGCCTCTGACTCGACTCTTGACTTGACTTGGACTACTGACTCAACTTGAACTACTGACTCCATGCCTACTCCTGAGGTGCAGTATTTATTAAGTATGGAATAGTCCATCATTATTATTATGGGTAAGATCCCATAACAGTTAGTGAATATTGCATTAATAATATTTTAAGAATAACAATGATTTTACCATTTAACGTAGCTGGAGGAGAGGAAATGGGTTCATAGCTTTTGTAAAGGTATTTGTGCATAGTGAATGTTACAAACCTAACTGGAATTTGAACTCAGCTCTCTGATTTCTAATTTTGATCTTCTATCCATTACGCCACTCACACATCCAAGTTAATTAAAGGAATATAAAAAGAGGCAAAGTCACTTCCCCACTGCTGTAATGTAATGTCTCTGTAGCTTTTCTATAAATACTTTTATGGTTATTGTTCTTATGAACTTTTGTCTATGGTAGGTAGACTTTTTGAATTTAAGTGCAGTTCTTGGGCTAACAGTTTCTGCTGACATGAAGTGGAGAGATTATATTGAATCAATTGCTAGATCTCCTGCTAGGAAAGGTGGTTCACTATTCTAAACAATTTTTCTCTTTAGAATCTATCTTACAAATCTATAAGTCTACCATTCATTCATGCATGGAATATCACTGCCACATCTAGTCTGGTGCTTCTGCTATACATTTAGAGATTCTTGATAAAATCCAAAGAAGAATCTGCAATATTATTGGTTATGACCTAACATCTTGTTTTGAGTCACTTTCCCATCACTGTAATGTGGATTCCCTGTACCTTTTTTTATAAATAATTTCATGGTAATTATTCTGATGAACTTTCCTCTATGGTACCTAGACATTATGAATTTAAGTGCAGTTCTAGATTTGTGGCAAGTTGTTATCCTTTTATAGTTGAAATGGATAGATGTAACCATAAGTTCTCTGCTAACAGTTTCTTCTCTTACACTTCTCACTTGTGGAATTCTCTTGCAGCTTCTTGCTTCCCTGTCAACTTTGATCTTCAAAAATTTAAATCCAGTGTCAATCCTTATCTTCTGTCTTCTTGATTCTTGTTCTTTTATTGTTTTTGCTCCTTAATAGTGTTTTTTACTCATATTCTCAAACACTTAGTAACCCTTTCATCTTAGTGGCTTTGTTGCCATTGTGACACTGAGGCTGTGAGGTGGTTAAATATTAATTCTAAGCAGAAAACCAGTTAATCCCAAAATGAAATATAAACTGGAAGATAGAAAGATAGAAAGAGAGAATGGAAATATTTTCCATGGTGAGAATGGGAACATCTGGATTTCTTTTCTCCTAAAATCTATTTTTCTTATCTATCAAGTCTGGTATGCAGATGAAAAAAGATTTGGAGAAATAGTTTTTTTTCTCTCTCTTGAGAAATTAGGGAAACATATATTTTCATTAGCAAAACAAATTTAAAAATGAAAATAGAGAATGAACACTTTTCCTTAGGGTTGAAATTATGAAGATCAGTCATGTCATACCAAGAAAATGATCTGGTTTGGGTTTTCATTAAAATTGCAATTGGCCATGGAGGGAAAACAGTTTATCTCTTGTTTGAGAATTTAGATAAACAAATATATTTTTGTTGACGAAAGCAAATTGAGAAATAATTTTTATCTATCACTTAGAATGTTAAAATGAGAAGGTGATCTGGTTTGTGTTTTTTTTGCTGGACAGGTGGGTCCCAGAAAGGAGTCATAGAATTGAAATTAACGAGGAGAATAAACCACATCCTTTCTCCTATGCACTTTAAAAATTAGATTTGTCACAAAGGCAATTATGCTAGCCTGAGAAATGGGTAGAGTTAGAATACCAAGAAGGAAGGCGGAAAGGGCAGAATTTGGTGCGAGATGTGAAGTAAAGCAGGTTGGAGTTAAGGAAGAAGTAATCACTGTGGCTACTCCCAAAGAAGATGGATGATTTTCCAAATTTGGAAAATTGATTAAAAAAGCAGAAATGGGAAAAAAGAAAGCCCTTATTAAAATTAATGTGAAAATTAAAAAATCAATAAATACCAAGATCTCTTTGACCCCATGCTAGTTTTGGGCTGATGTGCATATAAGCAGATGGCTTTGGTGAGCTCATAGAATTTGGGCTGAGATCCCACAGTGAGTGCTTCTGAAATCCATGCTAGCTGCCAACCAGAATTCCTGATTCCAAAATATTGAACCCAGCCTTCCAGAAATTTAGACCCAATGCCACTAGAGAGATTGATGAAGGAAGGGTTAATTTTGTTGTACCAAGAGCTATATAAACCAATTAAAGATTAACCCCACAAATCTCTCATTTTATTTTTTCATTGCAAAGATATATTTTTTTTAATATAGCACCTACCATAGCTTGGCCAGTGCTGCAAGACTAAGACCTTTGATTTTCCATTGCTCTGAGATCAAGAACACAATGTTGGCAAAGACAATGTGGATCAAAGTGGCCAACAACCAACATCCAGCTTTGACCAGCATCAGTGCAGTGCAGAGTTAGTCCATGGTTAAAATGTCATCCTAAGATCCTGAGGACTGGACCACTAAATGTGTTTATAACACTGGGTGGAGGCAGCAGAAAAAATTATTACACCTTGCTTGTAGTGAAATTCGTTAAAAAAAAACCAAAAGCTTGTATTTACAAATGTCCTTTTTTATACATATGTATATACACTGATTTTGTTCACATAGATTCACTTCAGAGATTGTGGCAGACTACATTCAATAAATTCTTTAAATATTTGTTATTAAGATGAAAACATTAAAAATACTTTAAAAGTTTAAATATTTACTGAATTTGTTTCATGTTTACTAATAAACACTTCATTTTTTAACTGACTAAATAAGAGAATTGTTTATGTTCCTACTATACATACAGTAAAGGTGAAATGGCACATATTTAAATTGTTTATAGTCTACTTTATTTAACTAAGACAGCTGCTTAAATGGGCTTTATTCCTATAATTTTTATAAACATTTGTTTTGGTTTAAATCAAGTTATACAGCTTTGTCCATAAAAAAAAAAAAAATTAAATTATGATTGATAGAGTTTATAAACTTAGAGTTGGTTGGCTCTCTCAGTGATGGTTGGGGTATAGAAATTGAATTCTATATATATTTTTCAACCAATAAACTCCCATAAGAAGGTTTGTTGGATCAACAATCATTACGAGAGCAAATACCGCTAAAATATTTGTGGATGTAGTTGTAAACCTCCCATGTGTTATTTTTGGATCATTTAGAAAATAAAATAAAATAATAACTCCTTTTACTACTCCTGTAAATTTGAGAAAAAGATTTTTACAAGCCAGTGTAAAATTATTTTCTAACTAATGAAAACCTTGTATTCAAAAAGTTTGCAACTCTATTTGAAATTAGATTTGGGATATCCCATATGGATATAAAAATAGAAGCCTACTCTTCTTATGGATGTGTGTGAACACACATACACACAATGGAAAAGATGACAGCCATCAGCCACTGACTAAGTCCTTGTCCACACACACAATAAAAGGAACTAACCAGTAGCTGAAGATTAAGCCTTTGTCTACTAACTCACAAACAGATTAGGCTGATCATCATAATGTAAGTTTGTACACACTTTTCACATCACACTAAAAACACTTAATTACTTAAAGAGTTCATTGTAAAGACAATAAAATGTTATTATTTTGAGAGTCCACTGTAAAGAAAGATAATGTTCAGTGGAAATATAGAGGCTGTGATAACTATGATTTGTTTTGCCAGCTCTAAGGTAGCAATATTTCTAACTATAGAAACATGCATGGATTTATAGTAAAGACAATAACAATTAATTATTAGGTGGAACACTAGTGCCATGAAAAAGGATGAGTCTCTGTCAGAGCATTTAGTTCATTGTGGAAATGGCAAGCACTGGTCATAGACCACATGTGTAAGCTTTTTGAGAGTGTATTTGGTTTTAGTATGCAAAGCTCATATTTACAAATAAATCCAGTTAGCAATTGGCAGGGCATTAGTTCTTGTGTCAAATTCCTCAGTTGGAAGTAGTGAGTGGAATTTTATAGCACTGACGTCTTGAGCAGAATTGTCATTGCTGGTCTGTCAATGTGGTCTCCTCTGTAGCTATACTGCTATGTAAATGCTGATTCTCCTGTGCTTAAATCAGTAGAGATAGGCTCAACTTTAACACACATTTAGATTCTCAATATTCTTTTTGATTGGTCAGTGTTGAATCCTTAATTCTGATTTGCTGGTTTTATTATTTTACTGAAGCTAAATCCACATATTGTTTATGCTATGACATCTGTCTAAGTTAATAAATGCTTTAATTCTGGCTACATCCATCCATGCACAGGAAAATATCTTTTAAGTTTTTGGAGGTGTGACAGATACCATAGGTGGTGCTAAACCTCATGTATGCATGGTATCAAAAATTTGGAGAGAAATTGGAAACAAATCGTTCAGTATTTAAAATATTTTTCTCTCTCTAAACTAAAGCCTCTTGGATTGGTCTAGACTTGCTCACAGTGTTTTAGGTGTGAAGACTTCTTATTGGCTGAAATCTTTTTAATTCTTCTTTATATTTTATAGTTGATTCACTTGTATTCCAGCCACAAGAGCCTCAACTTCTGCTTTGGCATCCTGTTTATTACAAACTACAGATGTATTAGACTAAATATACATACATACATACATACATACATATATATATATATATATATATATATATAAATTGGGGGACTTCAGTGTGGTGTAATGGTTAGCAAGTTTCTTGCTAGATCAATTATGACTGAATAGTGAGCTTGATCCTCACTGGGTGCCCCATACTTTTGTCCTTTGACATATCTAAGCTACACTTAATAAATTGCTACATATCCAAATTGGTAATGGCACACTTCTGCTATAGGAATGGTTTCCTTTATAGGGGAAAAGGTGACACAGGTTTGATTCCTGTTGGGAGAAAGAATTTTTTTTCTTCTCGATCTAGTCCAGTTGACATTAATTTTCATTTAAGAAAATACAAAACAATGATGTCAAAGCAAACACATGTAGCCACTTAAAAAATAATGTTTACAGTAATAAGAAATATATAAATATTTACAAAATTTACCTTTGTGTCGTAAAATGACATCATTGTGATGACCAGACTCTCAAGTTAAAAATCTTTTAATACATAACATCTCTAATACATCAAATATATTTTAAACTAAAACATGAAATACTTGAAGTTGATTTTGATGCAAAACACTTGCTCCCCACCACACTTTTATAGGCAAAAGATCACAAATGCATGCTGGGATATTTTTCTTAACCAATAAAATAGGCTGGTTTGCAGTTTGACATGGCTCAGTCCAGATTTGCCTTATCTGAAAGACAGAACGCTACATTCATTTGTCCAAACTGGCTTTTGTATGTTGACGCCAATTCTTAGTTTGTGAACTTTTTGCCTTCTTACTGTTAATTTGCCTTGCATATATTGTTTGCTTGATATTATTTCATTTTTTGCCCTGTGTTCCTTTTCCTTTGTTAATTCTGTTTGTTGGACAGTTCTGTTATTTCTTTTGCATTTTGATCATAGCTACTGACTCTACGCTTCAAAATCCAGCTTCTAAATTCCCTGAAAGTGTTAAAAATTCATAAAATTTTATAAAAAAAGTTGGTAACATCAAAACAATAAGGGTCACTGTATTCCCTCACCAAATATATTGTTGGTATATTTCTAAAATGACCTACATTGGTCAAACGAGGTAAGGTAATTCTGACAGTTACATTTATGATAAACAAAAGTTATTTAGTCTTCATGCTTGCCAACTGCATTCAAAATATCCACAGATGTTCAGTGGCTCAGCTTTGTTTTTCCCATGATGCTACTTGCTCTCTGACTTAACAAAAACTGAGAGAGACTGTCTAGCTAAAATATTATATTTCTAGGCTATATTTGTTGAAGAATGTGTTTCTCTTTCTTTGTATATATATATATACATATATATATATATATGCCAGTATATATATATATATATATATGCCGATATATACGATATATATATATATATATATATATATATATATATATGAAGAAATATACTCTTAAGTTGTGCTATATTTATGGGATAAAGTGCTTGATATCAGAGATAGAGCGTGTGAAAATATAAAAGTGAACATTGAAGTCAACACTTAGAGGCGACAGGCTGTTTCATGCTAGACACAATCATCAGGCCACCCGATTGCATCTAGCATGAAACTGACTGTTGCCTCTAAGTGTTGACTTCAATGTTCACTTATATATATATATATATATATATATATATATATATCTATATTAAGACTTTTTTATGTTTATACATTCTTTTTATAGATACAAATATTTAAGTAAATGCTCTGGTTATAATAAACAGTATTAAACAACATTTACCAGCCTGAATTTGTCCATTTCATAATATATATATATATATATATATATATATATATATATATATATATATATATATTTATGCTAATGGCCAGGAAATTGTCTCTTGATGTCACTGGCTACTTGTTATGAATAGAGTACTTTCTGGGATAGACATTGTCAGGTCAACAGATGGTAGCTCAATTGGCATTCGCTGTGGCATGCTGCTTTTATAGAAGTACTTCATTTATGTATAATACTACACCTCCTTGGACCAAAATGGCCTTATGTCTTTCATTGGTCTTTGACTTCTGATTATTCTTGGGAATCTAAACTGTCTTTTGTGCTTTGTATCTTGATTTCTTCTTATAGGGGACCTAAGGCCTGAGTTCTTTTTCTCTTCCAACTCCTCATCAGATTTCTGGTCATTAACATACATAGATCATTCCATTTCATTACTGGATTCATTAGTTCTGCCCTCCCCTTCATGTTCTTCACCTTCAGATTTGTCATCCGTTTCTATATCCTCGGGTTCCATTCTGCTTTTGAATTGATCTGCATGGGTCAGTACATTTTCTCCATTTTTTTGTTATTATTGCTGTGTTGTGTCCTTTCTGTCCTACAATGTTCACCTTCTCTGGATTAGATTCTTTGTCTTTTTTATATCATACACTTTCACTTGTTGAAAATGACATTGTTATGGGAGCTCTCTTTTGTCTCTTTTTGGGACTCTGTAGTCTGCCAGCATGTGGAATTGTCCTATAGCTTAAGAGTAATCTTGGTAAGTAACTCTCCATATTATCATGCTTTTAGTCCCATTTTCACAGTCTGCACCATTCTTTCTGTGATTCCATTTGAGTGTGGGTGGTAAGGTGGTGTTTTATGCAGGACACATCTAATATGCTTTAGCCATGAGCACAAACTTTCCTTGTAAAATTATGGCATGTTATCTGAGACCAAAGCACACCATTCCTTGAAAATATTGTTCTTAATATTTGTTTTACAGTGGTGGCTTTTCTGTCAGCAACCTTAATTACTTTGGGTCATCCTTGAAATTGAGTCTACTAAAATTAAGAATAGCCCCATGCCTTTAATATGGACATGATCCATGTGTACCAAAACCAATAGTTCTTTTTCGTTATGCCATGAGTGAATTTTGTTTTGCCAAAAGTTTTTATTTCAGCACATTTAATCTACATCTTGAGAATATCCTGGCCACCACGCTTGTAATTTTAATCTCATTTGTGTTGCTGTTATACCACAATGTACATCATCATGTACACCTTTTAGTACTTCTTTTCTTAAACTTTGTGGGGGTATTATAATATCTCCGTTGCATATTAGATTGCATATTGATTCTTTGTAGAGTCTTTCTGCCATTGAACAATTGCTCCATGTGTTTCTTTTTATTCTGTCTGAAATTCTACTTAACACTGGATCTTGTATGGTTTCCTTTCTGAGATGATTTAGGAGTAACACATTCTTTTCAACCCAGTGCAGTATTTTATCTTCTGAATTTTCAGACGTTTCTAATTTTTTACTGTCAAAATTTAGTCTGAATAGAGCATTCACGTGTGGAATAATGTTCTTCTTTATGCATATGATGCCGAAATCAAAGGCCATGAGTTTTATAGTCCTTCTTAAAATTCTAAAAAATGTGATTTTTGGTAATTCCTTTCTGTGGTTAAATATAAACTCTAAAGGTTTGTGATATAACTTTAGCAAAAAATTTTGAGCTTTGGATATTTGTATTTGAGTAGGTGCTCCAGTATATTTATTTATTTTCATATACTGGCCTGAAGGTCTAAGAAATCTTATTAAAGAAAAAATTTGGAAGAGAATTATTCTTTAATAAAATTAAAGGCCAGCAGATGAAAATAAATAAATATACTATTTAATAAATAAACAGAGCGCCTACTCAAATATGATTATCCACTAAGAATAATGTTTAAAGTGATAAAACTCTGTTAGATTAATAAAAAATCCATTCTAAAATTCTCTTTGTTTCCATTTGGATACAAAACTATATATTTATATATATATATATATATACATATATATATACTCTTTGACGTATGATGGTCAAGCAGATCAGTTCCTAGGAAACCGACAGCCCGACAACAACACATGAGATTTGACTATAGTAGTGAAGGTTTTGTGCAGGACCATCCATACTTTTCAAAGGGCCGAATACAGAGATCTGGTGCACTACGTGCCACAAGGTCCCCAAACGACCCTCCACAGGTTTTGAATTCAGAGTTGTCCTTCTCCTAGACCAGTTGTCATCGAAGGCTATAGAACCCAGTCTGTCCTGCTATTTACCCATAGCTGGAGGGAGAAGAAGAGGATTCACACCTTTCCCAAGGGTATTAGCACATAAGTAAATGTAATGGATTTGACCTCGGCTCTTCGATCCCTCAATCCAACCTGCTATCCATTACTCTACCGTGCCTCCTCTAATATATATATATATATATATATATATATATATATATATATATATAGCAACCTTTCTTTTAAACATTTTTCATTAACTGACAGACAAAAAATTTAATTAATTTTTATTTACTTTTTCCAGCATTCTTACATCTTTATGTTTGGTGGGACTGCATATTGTCCATTGTTTCAAGTGCTTTCAGCCACTTCATAGCTATATATATTAGTAAATGGTGCATTATGGGTAGTAACGACTATTGTATTATCCTAATGGTTATTGTGTGGGTGGTATGGTTATATTTATAACATGGCCTGAAGATTTTGTTTAAGAATAAAACAGACTGTCACTGCTTGGTGTTGATCACAGTTCCCACTTTTATATTTACATACACTCTGTCTGTGATACTGAGCACTTTTACCCATAAGTATTGCATAACTTAAAACTATATTTTTAGCATATATATATATATATATATATATATATATATTAAAACACACATTCTTTAGAGGTATCTTTTTTAAAAGCTTCATTTGTTGAATTAATCCACCATCTTTTTTTGGTGTAGGTGTTTTTTTTGCAAAATTCATATTATATAAACAACTGATCCAGATTATCAAGAATTCTTAAAGTGGAACATGCCAATAATTCAAAGAATTTAATTTTTTTCCTGCTTAAAAATTCTGCTGCTTTATTGTTTATAATAATAAATATTCAGTTTTAGTGCTTTTTAAAGGTAATATTCAGTCTATATTTGGGCTTATAGATTTTAAACATAGTATACGATGTCTGATCAAAAAGTATCAGGACTGTTGTTATGTTAATGCAGAAAACATATGCAGAGTGAAGCCACTAATTGTCCTTGAACTCTGTCACATAAGCAGACTAAGTTATAATGTTCCCGCTCAGTTATGTTCTTTATAGAAGTGCTTGAAAGGAAAGTGTGTAGAGTGTGGTTGTCTCACCACAACACAGAGGTTCCATTAGTGACCATGGCTTGTCTAGTAGTTTTGTGATAGGCACATTTTCTAGGTCCGACAACCACCATATTCCCCAGATCTCATACCTTCCGACTTTTTCCACTTTCCAAAAATCAAATTCCTCTTGAAAGGAAGAAGATTTCAAGATGTTGAGGAAATTCAAGAGAATGCAATGAGACACCTGCTCACTAACTCAATAAAAGAAGTCCCATGCCTCCATTAATAGAAATGATACTGGATGAAGTTTGTGGCGTCAGAAGAGCACTATGATGAAGGAGATTAAAATCCCGATTTTGATATATATTGTAGTTTTCTTTTTATATCATCAGTCCTGATACTTTTTGATCATACCTTGTATTTTGGCAGGTAATCTTTTGTTTAAATATGTTTTATTAAATAGAACAAACAGTAAATATTTTAGTGAGTTCCTCTTGGTATTGAATAAGTCCTTTGCGGTCAGGTAAAAACTTGTAAAGAATTTGCCGAAATTAAATGTTATTTCCTTACTACTTCTGACTGTCATTGATCACATTCAAGGAAAGAAGGTAAGAAGCTGAGAGATAACAAGACAACTGCTATATTTAAAATGAACATGAGTTTGCATGCTATCAGCATGTAATAGATTTTAGCATCTCGCAGCAAAACTGATCTTACAATTGTAAAGAGAATCTATTTTTTATGAATGAAGTTCTGGGTCATTTGATGTGGTCAGATGATCTCACAAAGTGGAGGTCTTTCATTCGGGTATTTCTATTCGTTGGTTTGCACTAAAATTAAGTGAGTTGCCTTGCTAAGTCAGTTGTTGCTTCATAGTAGTCTGTTTACCACCATTCAATGATTGACATGTAAACTATACCACAAAAACACAGCAACTCCTGAGTTATGAACTTATTTTGAGGTATTTCTAACTTCTTACCACTAAGCCGCCTTTATGTTTCTCTTTTTAGTCAATGACCATAATCACTAAATTATAATAAAACCTTTTTTTTTTTTGCTTACTATAAAACTTAGTTGGTCTTCTCTTGTTCTCTTTATTTCTCTTTCTCTTTTTTTTAGTCACACACTTAACACAATTCAAAGGCATTTTAATACAGGAATGCCTAGATTGGAGTAGCTTTTATTGATAGTGTGTTAATTTACTTTGATGAAAAGGGCTTTCAAAAATTGTAATCTTTCTTACAGTTGGAATGGCAAAGTACTGTTCTATTGTTAGACAAAATCTGGTGCAAATTAAAAGAGGCACTGTGAATATACTTTTTATCTATTCCTGCAGATAACTTGTGGGACATAGGGTCACAGTTACTCCAAAGAATGTTACAGCAGCCTTGGTAATAAGTCAAAGTCAAAATTAATATAGTAAATTTCCAATAATTGTGGTAAATTTAAAAATTCAATTTACTTACATTTTAACAACAAAGTTGTTGAATGTAAATGTGTGTGCTGATTAGCTTTTTACAACTTATCAAACTTTTGTAGGTTATTTAAAGCCAGAAAATATTTTTAGATTGTAAGAATGTTTTGTAGATAATAGTGATTTTTACTGACACAATGTCTACTAATTAATCTGTAGCTAGGGGAAGAGTTGGATTCATACCTTTCTCAAGGGTATTTGCACATAAATGAATATAACAAACCCAACTGTAATTGAAACTCAGCTCTCTGACTTCCAATTCTGAGCCATTATGAATTACACTATCCACATGGATTAGATTGTTCTAGTTCTATGTGCCATGCCTCTTCAGTTTCTGTTTCAGTTATTTCCCTTTAACTCAACACTTCAAGTTTTTGTTCCCCTCTACTCTATATTACTTCAACTAAAACCTTTATCCAGTGGGCCATGTGTGTACCCTGGTGGATGAAATAAAGGGTTTGGTTTGAAATTCCAATGACCTGAAGAAGGTCAGAGCATACAATGGCTGAAACGTTGTGAATATGGCAACAATGTAGATAGTGTAAATAATTACAATACCTCATCTCATAGATGAATATAAAGCAGTTTAAAGGATTTTTACATTTTAATCTAAATATTTCTAACTTACATTTTCATAGGTGCCACAGAAGAATTACTTATATATTTTGTAGGATTTGCTAATTTTAAGTTTTTCAAATAATTAAATATCTGAACATGTCATTGAATTTTGTTAAATAATCTGTAACTAAAATGTGACTTCTGATAGTAGTTGAGAATTTAATAACAAAAGATTGAAAAAAATAAATGAAAAATCATCAAAGTTATTTTTATAGGCAGTCAATTAATTAATTCTTCATGAATATGGATCATTGAACAAAACTGAGTAAAACATGAAATCTGTTTTTATTTCCTCTGTATCCCATCGGTGAGAAGTAAGTTCTACTCAGACAGCTTCTTCCCACAAAACCACAACTCTCAAGAAGATGTTTTCCCAATCACTAAAATCTTAAGCTGTTCAAGTCTAGAATTGTTCATTGTCTTCCCCTCCTTTCCATATAAACTACCCCTTAATGCAATGCTCTGCCTTCAGTGGCCTTGTACAGAATGAAGCTTACTGTAAAAAATAAATAAATATTTAAAAAGGTACAAATATATTGACATTTAAAGATAAATTAAAATTTTGCAGTTAAGGAATAGACATCAAATTAAAAAAGATAAGAAATACATTACTAGTGATGCTCACTAATAGAATATAAAATGCTTCCTAATTATAATATTAGATTATCCCATATGAAATATCATATTTAGATGAATGACAAAAATATTATTTCTTCAATGAACTGTCTGATTATTTAGTGTACTTCACTGACACTTTGCTCTCCCTAACATGGACTTCAGCTACAACTGTAAGCCACTTGCTTCTGAATATTTTTCTTTACCTACCTTAATTCCTTTAGATGATCAAAAGATTATTTTGAACAGTCCCCTAAACCTATCTTCTTTTTCACATAAACTTTTCGGCAAATAAACAATTTATTTCTGCTTCAATATTAATTCTAAGTAATTCTTTTTTCTTGTGTGTCTAGAGTGGTGTTAATATTTTCTTTGTATCTGTTGGTCTGATGTTCCTGCTATATGTTTAGAGTTTCTTGATAAAATCCAAAGAAGAATCAGCAATATTACTGGTCCTGACATGGCATCCCAGCTTCAGTCATTTTCGCACTATCATAATGTATCTTCCCCAGGCCTTTTCTATAAATACTTTCACGGTAACTGTTTGGATGAACTCTTCACTATGGTACCTAGACTTTATGAATTTGAACGTAGTACTAGATTAGCTTCAGTCATTTTCGCACTATTATAATGTATCTTCCCCAGGCCTTTTCTATAAATACTTTCATGGTAACTGTTTGGATGAACTCTTCACTATGGTACCTAGACTTTATGAATTTGAACGTAGTACTAGATTAGCAACAAAGTCTCATCAATTCACAGTTAAATTGGCAAGATGTAACCGTAGGTTCTATGCTGACATTTTATTTCATTGCACATTTCACTTGTGGAATTCGTTTCCAGCTCCATGCTTTTCAGCCAACTTTGATCTTTAAAAATTTAAATGCAATGTCAATCGTTATCTACTGTCTTCTTGATTACACTTCTTTTATTTTTCTCACTCCTTAATAATGTTTCTCTTTTTTCTTATTCTTTCACACTCAGTAACCCATTGCATCTTAGTGGCTTTACTGCCTTGCATGGGTTGAAATGATTGTAAAAAATAAATGGAAAAAAATCTCCATATTGTTCATATTTCTTAAAAAATAAGTGCATATTTATTGGGGTTTACTAACCTTTTTATATGATTGTATGTATAATAATATATATATATATAGTAAAAAAATAGGATAGTATTTGGTTGGTGGACAGGATGTGGGAACAGGATATGTAAACAGGATGTCTCCCACTGTAGATGTGATGAGATGGCTGCTTGTAAAATATTTGGGTGAAAATAGGAAATTTGTGAAATATCATCAGTTGATAGAGAAAAAATGTGCATGTTGGTATGACGGGGAAGTAAGAGTGATAGAAGAAATTAGGAATATGGTTGAAATAACCGTCTGCAAAAACAAACAACAATAAGAGACAACAGATTATTATGGTCACATACCAATCAACAGTCATTCAAATTGAACAAAAACACACATGTATATGCATTCAGATATACTAAATGCTTTGAGTAGTCTGGCTTAGCTTAAAATATTTATAAACAGTATTCTCAAGGGAAAATATCAATATATAACTCCAGGGTTATTTATTTATTATATATATATATATATATATATATATATATATATATATATATCAAATGTTGGTTAACATTATTTTCTCAGAGGATGTGAAACAACTGTCTATAAAGGGGTGATGAAAATTAAGAAATATGTGAACAAATGAATGAACATCAGAAACATTGGGAAAGTGTTCCTGATTGGGCTGAGAACTTTTCAACATAACCACATAGAATACAAATGTTTGACGTCTCTATATATTAGGGATTTTCAGAAAAAAAATAAAGCT
Organism: Acanthosepion lycidas; assembly: GCA_963932145.1. NCBI lineage: Eukaryota > Metazoa > Mollusca > Cephalopoda > Sepiida > Sepiidae > Acanthosepion > Acanthosepion lycidas. The sequence goes on along the minus strand of OZ010601.1, from coordinate 32,678,357 downwards.
TTTTTTTAATAAATACTAGCAGTAGAGCCCAGCATTGCCCTGGGATGTAACAGTAAGAGATAGGTCAAGTATCGACCATCATAAAGACTGAAAAATAAAATTGACAAAGATTATTGTTTATGTTTGATGGACACACATGTCTTAATTAGTTTTGTTTTGTTTTGTTTTTTTGAATTGGTCAAACTCAAAGAAAAACATTGTTTTCAATCGTTATGAATCTACTGATTGAATAGAATTTTATTATAAACAATTGTCTTGTGCAAGACAATAACACTACCTGCCAAAAAAAAAAGTGAAGTTTTGTTAAAATTGGTTGAAAAATGTAGGAAATCCGATCCCATATATAAATGAACACACACACACACACACACACAACCAACCAACCTGGGTTTTATAATAAGTATAACTCGAAGTGAGTTGTCCCCCTTTCATTAATGCCTCTTAATCGTGTTTCAAATTGATTTTGTGCAAAAACAATTGTGTTTTTCCAATTTTTGGTGCTGTTAGAACCACCGCAAGGTAATTTTACGCAGTCCTGTGAAGTTTTGTTGAAATCAGTTGAAAAATGTAGGAAATCTGATCCAATATATAAACATACAGATATACACACACACATAGACACACACACACAACCTGGGTTTTATAATAAGTAAGGTCACCCACTAAAAGGCTCGATAGATACTCAAAGTAGAGGATTTCACTAGAAATGGTAATTTCTAAAACAATATATATTCTGAATAAGCATCATTGAGGCAAAGCTTTTATATCAGTTATTTAGATCTGTTACAATTTTTACTTCAATTAATCCTTAAAAATTAGCCTAAGGAGGTAAATTTTCATGCAGAATTTTAATTACTTACATTACAGAAAGTCCTTGGGTTATGTTGGACCTGATGTATGGTGTTTCATAGTTACAGTGCCATCTCCCATAATATAATACATTGTCATGTGGCACTATATGAGGAAGATGGCATTTTTTCTTCACCTGCTTTACGCTATATTGGATTGTGCCACATTCACTATCTCTCGATTGTATCATTTTTTTGTGAAATTTCTGCCTTTCATTAAGGCAGACTCATGGGTGCTTATATAGGTGAGTTCTGACCTATATTAAAAATCAGGTTATGTCACACCGTAGGAATGGATCTCTGAATATAATGTAAATATAGGACCCTCTGCATTTACATCCAGACTAGTGTCCTCATCTTTGTTGTTATCATCACAACTTTTCAGCTGTTGTGCCTTCCAGCCTTCAGCAGGTGTATATTGATGTGGGTAACCTATAGGGATTTCCAAACTAAACTCTTTATTTAATCTACAGAGTAGACTGTTCTTGTTCCACTGCCCATGTCTAGGAATATCTCATCCAGTTCTTATTCTTATCACTGTTCACTTATTGCTTGCCCTGTTTCCAGTAAATCCAAGTAGACACTTTCTGGTCCAGGGATTGAACTCACAATTACTATGTCACCAAATTTGCGAATCAATGCTTTAATCCAAGGTTATTGTTCCATAGTAATTGTGAGTACAATTCCCGGACTGAGCAGTGTGTAATTAGACTCAGTGGAAACAGGTGTCACACATTAAGAGCATCTCTCCAGGATGATAACACCAAGAAGTCACCTCCATGGCAAATCTACAATGATGAGATTCAAATCTAGTTCTCATGGTTGGAATACAAACATTCTAACCACTCACCTACATCTATCATTCCATTAAAATGTTTTTTGATTAATGACCTGTCTTGAATGTGTATGATTTTTTTTTTTACTTTTATGTACATTGTGGAAATAAATTTGTTCTGTTACTACAATAAAACAAAAACAAAAAAAATGATGCAGCCACTCATATCCAAGGATGCCAGTCTACTAGGGTGGCTGACTGATCCCTGTTAAAGACACCTGCTCAGGCACATTTATGTTTGTTCAACACCCACATAGTCCACCTGTGGTTTATACTGCAATTATACTGAGAGGACCTTAGTTACAGTTTCTGGGAGAGAGCACGTTATCTAGCATGATTAACAGTCTGAACAAAGTCAGCACACTCAAACTCTCGGTCATGATGACTTGTGACTTTGTGCTAGCATAGCCAATCGCGGCTCCTAAGTGTCCTATCTACCCAATTTCGCTCACAAAGCTTGGGTCAACCTGTGGTATGGTTTTCATGCACTTTCCAAGGGTGCTGCACACTGTAATTGCCTCCTCCTGACCAATAACATCAAGAAGTCACATTTCTGACAAATCGACTATGGTGAGATTCAAACCCAGGTCTCATGGTCAGAAAGTGAAAGTTTTAACCACTCAGCCATGAGTACACAGCACTGCTGAGTACAGTTCAGACATATGCAAAAACTACCGACCTTCCAATAGTAGCACTCTCTACTGGATTGACTTGCGACGACCTTGTGCATAACTGTTACCTTTATTCTTATTGTATTGGTTTTTTACAATAAACCTTTACTTATTTTATCCACCGTGTTTTTCAAGTATATATTCCTATTAGCATGGAATATAACAATATCATTATTAAAATTTTTGTTTAAGTTAGCCACATTTGTATACATTTATTTTACATTTATATCTCTCAATGTCATAGCGGCAGGGGGGAGGGGTTAATTAAAAAATAAACAAAAGAATACAGCTAAGTTTGATAATGTTTTATGATGCCCAGGGTCAACTCCTTGATTCTAATGATACCCCTAAGACTCAAGTAGGGGTCCTATAGGGCCTAGTATTGAGAATTGTGAGAAAGGAAGGCATTTTAAATATGTAAAAACAGATGAAATATGAAATAAACACTTTATTCATATTAAATATAAACTAAATTTTTATTTTGCACTGCCATATCCAACCATCTGAATATCTGACGTGGAATCTTTCAAGGAGACTCTCTGTCACCCCTTCTGTTTTGTTTATCCTTAACCCCTCTTACACATGAACTGAACAACAGTAGCTATGGTTACAAAATAAATAAGAAAATATTCAATCACCTACTATACATGGATGATCTCAAACTCTTTGCCAAAGACGATAATGAGTTGAAAGGCCTCCACAATATTGTAAAATACTTCAGTGACGACATAGGTATGGACTTCGGATTAGGTAAATGTGCAAAAGTAACATTCAAGAAAGGTAGAATTACAGAAACACCCTCAATAGATTTAGATTTTGTCACAAAGATTAGGGAATTGGAGCATGAAGAAGCTTATAAGTACCTAGGAATTAGCGAAGGAGATGGCATACAACACCTCCAAATGAAAGAAAAAAAAAAAAAAGAGTACTACAGGCGTGTACGTCTGATACTAAATACTGAACTAAACTCAAAAAATAGAATATCAGCTATAAACACAATGACTGTCCCAGTGGTGCATTACAGCTTTAATGTCCTTAACTGGACCATAGCTGAAATTAAGCGAATGGACGCCAAAACTAGAAAGCTTCTCACTTGCTATCGCATGCATCATCCCAAACCTGATGTTGATTGTCTGTATGTGCCCAGATCCAAAGGAGGCAGAGGATTAGTTCAACTAGAACTGTCCTATAAAACTACACCAATTGGCCTCCAAAGATACTTGGAAACTACAGAAGATGGTATGCGTCAAGGAACATGAAAGTAGTAAGCGTCTTTACTCCGTAATGAAAGAAGCCAACAAATTCAAAATGGAGCTTCAAATGGGCGTAGAGATACAACTACAGCACAATACACCTCAAAATACTGCAAAAATACTTAAAAAAGACAGCAAAGACGAATGCAACTGACCAGATACAGAAGCGATGGCAAGATAAACCGCTTCATGGCCAATACTCTGCCCGTATCAAACAAGCTGATGTAGACAAAACCCGTACCCATCAGTGGCTATGCAGTGCAGGGTTGAAAGTGGAAACTGAAGGTTTTATCCTTGCTATGCAGGACCAATGCTTGCTAACTAGAAATTATCAAGCACATATACTAAAATATTGTGTCAGCCCAAAATGCAGATTCTGTGATAAATATCCACAAACGATTGATCATCTTGTATCAGGTTGCACGATGTTGGCACCCACTGAATATAAAACCCAACATGACAGAGTGGGCCAATATCTGCACTGGAAAATCTGCAACTTCTACGGGAAGGAAACTGAAAGAAACTGGTATGAACACCACCCAGACCCGGTTACGGAGATAGGACCTGTTACAATTCTATGGGACTACACAATTCACACTGACAGAACAATCAAGGCCAACCGCCCAGATATTGTTATTAAAGACCACAAACAAAAACGGTGCCTCCTTATTGATATGGCAGTCCCTGCTGACTGCAATGTATCTTTGAAGATATTCAAAAAGCTGTCAAAATACAAGGACCTTGAAATAGAAATCTCGAAAATGTGGCATATGGGAACATCAACAATCCCTGTTGTAGTTGGAACCCTAGGACTGGTTGGAAAAGATTGCAGTAGACTAATTGCAGGGATTCCTGGAAGCCCATGCCTCAAGGAGATACAAAAAATTGTTCTGACAAGTATAGCCCAAACTTTACGAAGGGCTTTATCTATGTAATTTTTATTTTTTTTTATTTTTTTTATTTTTTATTTTTTTTATTTTATTTTATTTTTTTTGTTGTCAGTGAAAAGTGTCATGATGCCATTTCTAACCTTAGGTCCCTGAGTGGGACCCGGCAAGAAATGTGTAAATGCCAGAAAGCAAAGAAAATAAAAAAAATAATAATAATAATAAAACTATCGAAATACAAGCATCTTGAAATAGAAATCTCAAAAATGTGGCACATGAAGACATCAATAATTAGTTGAAGTCCTCAGATTGATCGGAAAAGATTCCAATAGACACATTGAAGGGATTCCTGGTAGCCCATGCCTTAAAAAAATACAAAAAAGTTTACTCACAAGTACAGCTCACACATTACGAAGAACTTTATTTTAGGTGATTTTTTTTTACAAAAGTAGTCAGTGGAAAGTATCATGAAGCCATTTCTGAGCTTAGATCTCTGGTTGGGACTTGGAAGAAAATGTTTATACAACAGAAATCAAAGGAAATAATAATAATAATAATAATAATAATAATAATAATAATTTTAAATTGCAGATAGGATGTAAATATGTAGATTATAAGAATGGATAAGCTACTATAGCTTATCCATTCTTATAATCTACTTATTTGATGAAAATAACAAAAAAGAAAAGATTGATGGGAATTCCTACCAAATAAAAGGTATATATCAGATGCCTATCTTGTTTGGGGATGTTTTTCAGCTATAATTCACTTGTTCCCCATTCAATTAGCTGGTCTGTTTAGATTCTAAATTAATAATATATAAACAAACTCCTTTTTTGTATAACTCATATCATTAAAAACAGTGACATTACCCTTGATAGATATTTAAAGCATAGTACATACTAAATCTCTTCCTGAAGTTTATTTCTCTTAAGCTCCAAAATGATATACCATAAGTAAAAATCTGAAGGGCTGCATATGTCAGAGGCCAATTATTTTTAATTTTTATAACTATTTGTACATTCAACACACACACAGACATGCACTATTAAAACATTTTGTGTAAAATATGTTATTCAACAATGGATGCAAAAATTAGTCTCTCAGATGATAGATAAAGAACAGTTTTTTTTTTGAGTTGTTAAAATTAACAAGCCATTACTTGCCAGAGTTAACAGCAGATTATAGGTCATTTTTTTAGATCAGCTGCTAATTTGACCTCATCAGACTTAATATTAAGACATGAGCAAATAGTTCTACCATCAGCGTAGATACTGAGTTGAGAACTGATGCCATCAGGAAGGTCACTGATGAAAATTAGGGACAGCATAGGTTCAAGGATAGAGGCCTGGGGAATACCTACATTAATACAGAAAGATATACAAGAGTGGCTGTTAATGACAAATTTCCTTTCGTAATTTGATAAGAAAGACTGAATCGGTTCAAAAATTTGTGCAGAAATACCATAACCTTTCAACTTGTGAAGAAGACTCATATGCCAAATCCTGTCAAATGTCTTTGAGATGTCCAAAGCAACAGCCTGAGCTTTACCATTCTTATCGTAAGCTTGATAGACTCTCTCAGCAATAATCATTAACTTAGCTGTTAACTTACAGAAGTGAAAGCCATATTGTTTATCTGAAAGAAGACCCTGCGATGTGAGATGCTTGATCAATTCTGAGTTGATTAGGTCTTCTAGTACTTTGCTAAAAGGAGGTAGAAGGCTAACAGGCCAATAGTTGGAAGTTTCAGACAGTTCACCTGAGTTCCTAAAGACTAGAATTACAGATTGGGGTCACATGAGTTTTATTTTTCTGAATAGCAAATGAAACTGCTCTCTTTTAATTGTATTAAACGTTTTTGGCCTTCTGTTGGCATGGCTGATGCTAACCCTCAGGAGAGTGTCTCATTATGCCTTCCCGAGCTAACATTTTTCACTGACATGAAGTGGAAAAATTATATTGAATCAATTGCTAGGTCTTCTAATAGGAAAGTTGGTTCACTGTGTTGTGCCAGAGAATTTTTTCACTAGCATCTATCTTACACATTTATAAATCTACCATTTGCCCATACGTTGAATGTTGCTGTCACATCTAGGCTGGTGCTTCTGCTATGTATTTAGAGATTCCTGATAAAATTCAAAGAATAATCTGCAATGTTGGTCTTCACCTGGCATCTCAGTTTCAGTCAATTCTGCACTGATGTAATATAGCTTCCCTGTACCTTTTCTATAAATATTTTCATGGTAATTGTTCTGATGAACTTTCCTGTTTGGTATATTGACTTTATGAATTTAAGTGCAATACTAGATTGGTAGCTAGATCTCATCATTTTACATTTAAAATTGGTAGATGTAATTGTAGGTTCTATGCTAACAATTTCTTCTCTCGCACTGCTCACTTGTGGAACTCTCCTCTGGCTTCTTGCTTTTGAGGCAACTTTGATCTTCAAAAGTTTAATTGAAATGTCAATCATTATCTTCTGTTTTCTTAGTTCTTGTTCTTTTATTGTTCTCTCTCCTTGATAATGTTTTAATTTTCCTTATATATTTCACACTCAGTAACTCCTTGCATCTTAGTGGCTTTATTGCTTTGCTTGGGGTGAAATGATTAAGAAAAGGAGACTTATAATGTGTGTGTGTGTGTGTGTAATACACAATGTGGTTCAGTTGAGTCTAAATAGTCAGTCTGCCTAATGACTGAGAAATCTCCTCAGTGGGGAGACGACATGTCTTGTCACATAAGAAGCCTATGATGGAAGAGAGAAAAGAGAAAGAGGATTTGAGTACCTTACCTTTTAGACTGTTTTATAATACACCACTTAATGAACATTAAGAGAAGTCTCCTTCTAGACAACGTAAGGTAGTCCTACAGTATGATAAAACTTTGAACTAGGAACTTCAATTGATGTTGAAGTAAGGTTCCATTATAGTGAACCGAACAAGTACATTGGAGTTCATAAATGCTGTTGGCATGATGGAGACATTTTGGACAAGTTGTTATTCTTTGATGAACATGTTCTTTATCATTGCCATTATTATTATTATTAAACCTGTAGTGTATTCAGTTTAAGAAACATCAGTATCATCATTATATGGTTGGATGGAGTTTCAGAATGTCTTTTTTAATTATTCTTGTTAAAAAGGAGAGAGTGCTGATAACTATGATAGTTTCCTGGTACTACTTTGGATGCATCAATGTGCTTGCTTAATCCATTTGCTTGTGGAATGATATGATGCCATGAAAATCAATAATATTTGACAACTCTGAAAACAGCTCTTAGTTCAAATTGAGTGCCTTGGTTTGTAATGATGTGAAGCTTGACCCCAAACATAGATATCTCAGTTTCAATGAAGGCTCTCCCTTTAGTCCTAGCTGTGATATCACTTAACAACATTGATACTGCCTTGTTGATACATCTAAATAAATAATGAAAAGGAATAATGCAAAGGTTAGAAGTGTTCTTATTTTTTTTTGTTTGAAGAAAGAGATCAGACTATATCTATATGTACTGTCTAAAGCTTTGGAGGTAATAATTCAAATAAATGAGCCATATTCTTTATGCTTGGTAACCTTTGCCCCTTGACACAATAGATATTTTTAACATCATCTTTTGATCATGTGATCCATATTAGGCCCCAAATTGTGTGATCTTATCAAATTTGATGTAGCTTTTATTTTTATGATGAGATAAACATAGACTTATGGAGATTTTGTGTAATAAAAGGTCTTGAATAAGTCATATCAGGGCTGGAACATACTACCCACAAAACTCATGACCAGTGGTGGGTGCAAGCTTGACTGGAGGCCCCAAGCAGTGCTTTGTGACCCTCACTATCTTATCAACTAAGCAGAACTGACTATTAAAGAATGAAACATTTTTGTGGGTTTTGGCATCATTCTGTTTTTTTTTTCTAAATTTGTTTTGCTCATGCTAAATATCCCCAAAACACTGTATAAAATTCACTATTTTTTATCCATAATGTTCAATGTGTTAAAATTATTAAGCTTTTTAACAAGAAAAATCTCAAGTTGCTGTTAAAAATTTGCTGCAAAACATTGTCAACTTATTTAAGACAGAATGATCTATTATGGCATATCTCTAATTTTTATTTAGAAACATTGTATTTATTTTAAATTTTCTAGTTGAATTGTTCACCTATATTGCATATGATCCATTATTGTACATAATTAGGTAACAATATAAAATTTGTATTTTATATAACTACTATTTTATGAAAATTGAGATGTAATACAGTTGGGTGCTCTGTATCATAGATTCAGGGTGGGGGCATAGTATGGTTTCATTTTTTCTTATTGAATATGGTTTTAATTTATTTTCATAATCTTTAGATTCATTGTCTCTGACTTGTTTTTCTAATTCCTGTCAACATCACATAATATCAATTGCAATTGTAGTGACAAGTCGAGACAAACAATCAGCAACTATATTTTGATTTCCTTTATTATGTAAAACATTGCTGATATATTTTTTCATGATAGAGAGATAACATTGTCTGCTGGATTTCAATGTCTTTAAGAGTATTGGTTAGCGGTTTATGATCTGTTAGCAATATCACATTATGGCTGTGGCAGATACAACAAATAAATAAAAATAAATAAAATTTTTAATTTTAAAAAAAGCAGAAAATCCTTTCCCATCATAAAAATTAGCCAGAAAAAGCCTCAATCGGTATACTTCAATCCCAAAATTCCAAATTGAGGCTCTGTTTTGAGTGCAAACATTTGTTGAGATTGGATGTCAGCAAATGACTCGATGAACCTGTGAACCTGGACATGAAGAGAGGGTATAAAAAGTGAATACAGACTTTTACGATATATAAAAAGATATATAAAAAAATGTAAATTAAATAAATGATAAATAAAAAGGTGAAAATAAAAAATAAGTATTAGATTAGGTTTATTACACTTGCTTTTAAGTGTTTAAAATAATTAAAAGAAAGCCAGACAGTAAAAAAAATATAACTAATAAATTTAATGTGTAACATTTGTTATTTAAATTTTCTAAAAGAAAATAGCTTGAATAAATTTTGTGTGTAAAATTTTATTTTCAAATTGTAAAAAACAACAAAAACTAAAAAACAGCAGTAAATAAAATAAAATTTTATACAAATTCCTGTAAAGAATATTTAAGACTTGCACAATTTTCCTAAGGAGTTTTAAGGCATCAAAAAGTTGGCAGCTAAGCATTAATAACAGGCAAGAGAAACTAATATAAAAATTTTAAATAAAATAAAAACACTTGTAATAATTCATCTTACTTAAATACTCCATCCTATCAGGACAGTAATGATCATAACTCTCCACAGCACTCTTTTCTTTTCTTTTTTTAAATATGTGTATATTCAGCTTTATTCTCTTTAATTTTGAATTCAAAATTGTCTTTCTCCTAGATTGGTTGCTAACAAAAACTAGAACTCAATCTGACCCATTTAATTCATAACTAAAATGAGAAAAGATAGGTTCATGCCTTTCCTAATGTCATGAGTTATGACTTGAATTTGATCTCAGTTTGCTAAGTTAATTTTTTATGCTGTTAACCATTTATAATATTTACAACCATGGAACTAGGCATACAACCTTTCAAAATAATTTTAATATTTGCTATTATAAAAAATGAATAGTTTTAAATTATAAGAATGTAAATTAAATAAATGATTAATAAAAAGGTGAAGTTTAAAGCATAAATATTATAATAGATTACATTTGTTTATTACACTTGCTTTTAAGAGAATGTTTAAAATAATTAAAAATAGCCAAACGATTAGTAAAAAAACAACTAATAAATTTAATGTGTAATATTTGTTCTTTAAGCTTTGTAAAAATAGAATCTCAAAAAACAAAAAAAAAAAACACCAAAATAAAGTCAAAGGTGGAGGTTTGTTACTTGTAAGATTTGATTTTCAAATTCCATAAAAAGATGCATTTTTGGATTTTTTAGCCAAGGGTGATTTCTTCTCACACAATTTAAAATTTGGGACTTGAGTTCGAAGCCTATTTGAGCCCTATATAAGGGGTCAAATTGGTTGGAAAAATCAGAAGGTATGAGAAGGGAAAAGGCAGGAGAAAGATTAGTAGAATAAAATGATGAGAAGGATTTGTGAAAGATAGAAGGATTTTGGCATTCACATGCTCCCCTGTAAAAAGAATTCCTTTTACATGTCTTCACCTAAATGACAGTGCCCATCTCCTCTACTTGTTTTTTATTGCATGCAGTCAAGGAAAAAACACTGACTTAGCCTTCATGTAAATTCCTGCTCTAGTAAAAAGGTTCTTACCATACCTTTAAATAAACCACTGGACTTTCATAAAAGGTGAAAAACAGTTGATATGAAACATCTTTGAAATAACACAGCCATTGTTTTATAAAAAAAACTGAGAAATTTCCTATAATAATAACTCCTTGTTTTTTGTTTACTTATTTGTTTAAGATGTTGTATCCATCTTTTTGACTATTTGTTAATACTGTTTTTTATCTCAGCCAGAAGTGTTGAGTTTCCACTTGACTCTTATGACCTAATGTTTCTCTCTGTATTTGTGGGAATTTAACACATTATTGCTTACGTTGAAACAAAGTTAAGCAATTTTGAGTCAGGTTAGTACCTAGATAGGTGACCACTTGGAAATACCAGGTGCTGTAAGCTCAGGTATGATATGATGGTGATATAATGGATAATAGCTTGGAATGAGGATTTGGAGAGCTGAGTTCAAATTCCAGTCGTGTTTGTTATATTCACTCACATGCAAATACCCTTGGGTGATAATGAATTAAAAAGAGACATAATCGCCCAAACATTTTACATCCGCCCCTACCAACATGCATTGAGTCAGTGTGGTATGGTAATGGCCTATTCCTCCCCATTAATCTGGGGAGGGCCTACATCCAACAAAGGATCTTCACAAGTTAAGAAGAAGAAAAAGAACATGTTTTCAGTCAAATAATCACTTTATACCATTGATACTCCTGTCAAGCTCACTATATTACTACTTCTTAACATTCATCATGACATATCACCTGTAGTAATTTAATATTACTAATTTCAGTTAATGGAAAATAAACAATTAACAGTTTTTATTTATGATAGAACATCTGGTAATATTAAATTAAAACACTCAAGATAAAACAATTTTATGTACTAATTAGTGTAGATTTTATAATTTGAAGAATATTGGACAAATAATTCTCTAAAAATGAGGAATTTATAGAACACATCACATCAGGCATTGTATTTTTATTTTTTAAATTTTAGTTTGTAGCTTTTCTCTGACCTTTCTATAAATACTTTCATAGTAATTATTCAGATGAACTTTCCTCTATGATGCATTATGAATTTAAGTGCAATACAAGATTGGCAACAAGGTCACATCATTTTACAGTTGAACTGTAAGTTCTATGGTAACAGTTTCTTCTCTTGAATTTCTTCCTTGTGGAACTCTTTTCTGGGCTTCTTGCTTTTCAGCCAACATTGATCTTCAATGATTAAAATGCAATGTCAATCATTATGTATTGTCTACCTGATTACTCTTCTATTATTCTTGCTTGTTAAAATTATGACTGGGTGTGGTCATATGGTCACTGAAAGTCTGAGAGAAATTAATTTAATTCAGAATTATCCAAAGTCAATAACTGTTATTTAGCAGTTGACAAAATGGTACCAATCAAATTGTTCAATACAAGGTTGCAAACTTTCAGCTTAGGAAAAGGCTCCCCTCCCCCCAAAAAACAACAAAACAAAATAATGTAATATATATATATAATATATATAAACTGCAATAAAACAAAATACAAAATCACAAAAGAAAAGGGCAGAAGATTGTATTACACTAGCCTAAGTAGGGATGACCTGCCTTTAAAATCAGCATTCAAAATCTTAAGTTTGAATGTTCCCTTCTCCTCTAATTGCCAAGTAGGCTATGAAATAGGTTAATTTAATTTAATTTTTTTTGGCTGGCGAGTGGTGTAAGGCATCAATAATTTGGCAGCTTAATGACGAAAAAGACATTGATGCAAGAAATATTTATTTTAAACTATATTCCATTTCTTTATTCAATGAACTTAATTCAGTGGGGATTAATCCTATAGATCAATCATCATCATCATCAGCAGCAGCAGAGCTGTTTCAACTTGAAGGCAGACTGCAAATCAGTGTGATTCTTGTGTTCAGCAAGTCTTTCAAGGATACCCTTCTTGCTCAGGCCTATTTGTATTTCTTCAACATCCACAGAGCCAACTTGTGGCTCATATTACAACTATGCTAAGTGGACCTTAGTTAGAATCAAAGAAAGTGCCCTGCCAGTGCAACACTCAGTTTTAAATTGTCCTTCTAGAATTGGTTGCTAACCATGGCTAGAGTGTCTAATTTGTCCTACTATTATACTATAGCTGAGGAAGATCGAACATAATGGTAGAAATTTCATATCACAATATCTGAGCTAATAACTAGTAATTACATATCAGGCCATGGACTTAGTGATCACTTATATTTAACTGTGATCTGAACAAGCTAATTAATTACTAAAATTTGATGTGATTGATATCAATTAGATTCCTCACGAATAAGAACATTTTATTTCAACAGATGTTCATTTTTGTGACTATAAAAATGTGAAAGGAAAAAAACTGGTAACTAAAGAGCAAAAATAAAACCAAAAATAAAATAAAAAAGAGAAATACAGTTTAAAAATCTTATTATAATTCTGCTTGTCAATCCCTTAGTTCCAAAATTAGTACATATGTATGTTACACTCTGCCAATACTTCATAAATAATGGCATCCATTTTGATCACGTGGAAAGAGATGTTACTTGGTTTCATTGAGAAAGAAAGAAAGAAAGAAAGAAAGACGATAAAATGTGTTTAACCGAACGTCTGTTTCACTGAAATGGAAAAAGTTGACAATTTCAAATCTTTTCTTTTGTACCTCCTTACTAATTGTTATTGAAATATTTTGTTGAAGTTGTTAAGCTCTAATTGTCTCTAACGACGCTATAGGGTATTTTTTTACGGATATTGTCGTAGAACCCGCCATGTGCTTATTCGGTCATTAACTTGCTTAAGAAAATTAAAATAGGAAAACCGTGAAAATTTTCACGAGTATTTCTAAGTTTAACTGTTAACAAATAGTTGTCAAAATGTCAAATTTTTAGAGAAACGGTAATATAATAATCATTTCATTTAAAAATGAGATGAAAAAATGTTGAAAATAAAAATAATTACTTGATTCCTCAAAGTATGTGTGAAAATATCCAGTCTTTTTATAAAAAAAAAAAAAAATTAATAATTTTGTTTGTATGATGTGTGTATTAGAGACAGGGAATCCTTTATTTAAGATGCACTGTCCGAGGCAGGGAACCGCTTCTTCATTATCCACACGTAGAGACAAAAATCACCACTTATCACAGAAGAGTTCTACAGTTTACCATCGCAGCAGACAGGAGTTCTGTGTTTTGATTCCCCCCTCCTCATCAATGGACCATATATATGGACTTGTTTGTACTTAATTTATCCTTATAGATAGAATAACAACAACTTAGTATCCGGACTGCTGTATTTTTTACCATTAACATTCTAGCAACAATAATGTCCCGATTAGAAATTGAAAAGTTTCATTGCTCGTAAGTTTAGTGTTACGACGAGGAGGAATTTTCCTTTACTACTTATCTGCTTTTTACTTAGTAACTTAAGTGTTTACTTAACTCAAACTGATAGACAAATATTTATATTTTTACGTGAGTTAACTGAAACGATTTTAAACTTATCGGACATTAAATGTAAGTACCAGTTTGGTGGGCAGTCTCCATGGACGGTTTTCTTGGAACAGGACTGACTTTAAAGAGCGAAATTTATACAAAGTATATAAAAACTCCTTGTTGAGAATAAGTAAATGACTGGAATTGTATTTTAAAAGTATTTATCTTTTTTTCTATAATAACTGGTCGGGGGAAAATCTGCCCTGGCTGTTTTGGTAATACAACTAAATTTCCTCAACACACTAACCCACAAAAAAGTAGGGTAATTTAAAAATTGTCTTATAACGGGACGTTAAATGAATAACGTTACTTAAACAAAAAAAGTAAGGATCCCCCTTTTTAGTTTTATGTATTTTTTTTTTATTGTTAAATCATAGAGAAACTCTATCAGTTGACTTGCTTTAAGACTTCCCACTTTTTTTGTTTCGCTGAGTAAGTTTTTTTTTTTAAAAAATTAACATGTCCATGATGTTGATGAACAAAGAGAATTTAATTGGAAAAAGAAAGAAAAGGACTATTTATGTAAGCAACAAGAACCTTGAAATCTATTTTGAAGAAGAAAAAAACAATACCAAAAATGATATTTATTTAAAGTGTAGAAAGTGTCTAGACAAAAAAAGGCAAACATATTTACATTTTCAACAAGAAAAAGCATGTCTACGTTTTTCTTCTCCGTTTCATAACTTGGGAATTCTACTCGTGTTGATGTTTTTGCTTTCATTAGGAGCAACATCCTCCGTCAGTAACACCATAACCGCTTCACGGTAAGTGTTTTTTTTTCTCATTTATTTAATACAAAACACTTAAATAATTACAATTTTCTTATTTGAGTATTTTTATTTCAATATTCCTTCTAAGGTTGAGATTCGATCGTCTAAATAAAATCCTTTTTCTGGTGTACATTTCCAATTTATTTTGCGTTTTAGGACATTTTTTTAAACTTAGTTTTTTATGTTTAAAACTTTCAGAAAAATTAAATTTTTTTTTTCTTAAATTTATTATTTAAAAAATCCCTTGCTTCACCTTTTGTAGTAAAATTGAATAAAATCTTTAAAAAAACTAAATAGATTTCGCAGCGATAAGGTTTCGGACCTAGGTAATGAAACTAGCTAGTTTTTATTCTTTCAAAATTCGTTATTTTTTTAATTTTTATTTCTTTTAAATTTTAAAATAATTCTACCAATGTTACTTGTATGTATTTTTTATTTTATTTAATGTTTGTGTATCGTGATTCATAAATCAAAAAACAAACCCTTTAGGCATGAAAGAGTTAAAATTTAAAAAAATTCTTTTTTCTCTTTTTTTTTTTTTTTTTTTTTTTTTTTTAAATTTCTGTATAATAAGATGTTAGTATAAAAACGTTTTTAAATCCTTTATTTTACTTCAAAACGATTCTTAAAGAGAAAATAAAATGTAATTAAAATAACGCTTTGAAGTTCGTTTCCACACATAAAAAAAAAAAAAATACCTTTATCGTTAACGAGTATGATGACTTTACCCACAAAATGTACTTTGAGGTTTTCTGTGGGATGGGAGGATGTTATTATAGCTTCTATTTCTTAGGTTTGAATACCTGACCATTTACCGGGTACATGTTACATTTTTTTTTCCACATAGACACACCTAGCAAAATTATACCAGTCAGACTGTTATTGAGTTCCCGCTTAACAAATTCTTGGGGTACTTGGTTTTACCCAGTCCATGTAACTTCGTAATGTAACAGATAAAAACAGAATCCCCATCCCACGATATGACCTTTTAGTTTAATAATCTTTGGAAATTACTCTAATTTCTCTTTTAATGTCGATTTTGAAGAAAAAAATAAAAACAAAAAAACACGTGGCAAGTAGTTTGAAAAAGTAACTCCGTACTTTTTGGTTTATTTATCTTGGAGGGGGGCAATTAAAATTTAATAAGTTTATAAGTAGTTGCCTTGTGATGAACAGCTGTTCGTGTTGATACCGATTTTTTTTTTTTTTTTTAAATAACGTCAATGTTTTTATGTGGCATTAAATTTTTGTTTTCTTTAAAGCCTAAAGGACATAAATTAGATTAGCTTCCAGTTAAGATATTTTAAAATGAATTCATTTTTAACTTCAGGCAACTTTCCAAAAATATCTTGTTTAATTGCGCAAGTTAGCATAAGTTTCCCGCATTGCCCAATTGTTGGATTATAGTTTACTACACAATCTCTCTCTCTCTCTCTCACTCACTCACTCACTCACACACACACACACACACACACACACACACACACACACACGTATTTAAAGAATGTTTCAAATTTGAAAATTTTGTAACCCAGACCTTTTGTTTTACAATCTGTGCAAAGTAAATTGTCTGATTATCGACCTAGTAAAAAAAAAAAAAAAAACTCTTCGAATTTACTCTCTTGTTGGTTTAAGAACATTTTTTTAAACCGGATTGTAAATTAGACTTCCTGAAGTATTTTATTATTTTTGTCACATGGCAGTTTTTTAACTAATTTTTTCAAGACAACATACATTTAATTTTTTTTTTTTTTTTTTTTTTATATCAGTGTTCTATTCCAATTTGACAGAATTAGTCATTTAAAAGACTTCACTCAATAGCCATAATTGTTTGAGATACTTTGTGGTGACGCATATGACGAAATTTAGTGCTTTCTTTCGTCACCTATCCTGTTTATGACCCTCTTTTCAAGCCTGGCCCCAAAGGGTCATAAGATTTTATGATTTTACTTACTGTGTTAAAATAAAAATATTAATTTCAATTAAAATATTTTCTACAAACATGGTTCTAACTTTTTCTAAGAAAATGTAGGTATGTGGAATATTTTTTTTTTTTTTTATAAAGTTTGTCCACATAAAGACTTTTTTAGTTTTACAATTTGTATTTCAGTACAATTATTTTTTTAAAGTATAACAATCTTATTCTTCCTATTTAAAGCAGTTGAGAGTGAGACCATGTATTCTTTTCTTACCGTCTTGGTAAAAATACGATACTTAAGTTTTGTCCACATATTAATTTTAGCCAGGAACAACTTTATTTTATTTAATGATTTAAAAAATATTAATTCTTTTGGCTGACAAAAATTGAACCATGCTCACCGTCTTGGCGATTATGCAAAATAACTTCGTCTGTGACGAAAGCGGTATTTTACATTGGACCACTCTTCCATGAAATTACTAGAATCATTTTTTTTTTTTAACATGGGGAAATGTTTGAAAATAATTTTGCAGTCTTCAATTAAGAATTAATGAGGCAATAATATTTCACTAGTTTGAAATGTAAATAAAAGGGGAAGTAACTCGATTGTCTATTACCGTTCTGATTCATTCACCACCGATGGTTAGAAAAACAATTTCTAATGGTGATATTTTATGATTAATCTCAATTATTAATAGGCAGGAACCACGGGTACGAAGTAGTAACCAATTAAGAAAGCACAGCTTTTCCTTTATTTCATAATTTCACTGTCATCCGACGTACAGCGGCAAAATTAAAAGGTAAAAAAAAATTCCACACCTGAACTTTTCTCAACTTTAAAATTTTTAAATAAAAAAAAAAAAGTATCTAGTTTTTAACTTCTTCATATTTTTCTTAATCTCATTTTTAACCACATGTATAATATTTCTGTAGCAATTAAAACTTGATTTTTTTTTTTTTTTTTTTTTTTTTTTTAATTTCCTTTGAATTAAATGTCAATTGCAGTTGTATTTTTAACTAAATACTCACTCACACAATGATACAACGTAAAAAATGTAAGTCAATCTGCAACTGACTTTATTCAGGAACCAGTCTTTCTCTCTTGAAGCAATCTTGCGTGAAAATATCTAACTTCAAAGTTACTAAAAATTGATTCAACTACTAAAACTGTCGGGTGCACAACCCTTACTTGACCTTAGGGTCAGACATGGTTTCAGGGGCTAAAGCATCATTACTACCAATAATGAAGTGCACCCAGCTATATCTCACAATGTCAATGAACTATTGGGCTTTGGGTTTCTCTGACAGTGTGTAAATGCCAATTCTTGGAGCCTTCTGATATTTCCTCATTCTTTTTAGAGTGTACTGAGAATTTTTAGCATTCCCTAGTTACAATATTTCTCTGTTTACATCCACGCATGGGGAAAAATCAATGATATTGAACATCCCTGATCTGATAATTTGATCCATTCACGTGCAAGTGATCTCTTTGGATAAGAGCATAGCGTCCAGTTTCCTGACTTGTTTTCAGCAATACATGTCCCTTATGATTTTTTCCTTCTTTCATATTTTTCCCTCCACCACTTCAAAATTTTCAAATAATTTTATTGCGACTTTCCTGTCCTGTGAGTATTGAATTCTCTCAACCTTTTTCCTCTTTGCCCTGAAAATTACAGCTCCGATTTTTAGAAAATTTTTTCGTTATTCTTGGAACTGTCACATCTTGACATTTGTTGGAACCATCTCATTTGAAATCTTTCATTCGTAACTAAATACTCACTCGCACAATGATACAACCTAAAAATGTAAAATTAATTTTTTTTTCTTTGTAAGATTAGAACTTCTTTCCAAAGGTGCCCAATAGAGCTGTAACATTCACATGCTTAACATAGAATGAATTTGGTTATTAGTGTAATTGAGAAATTTAGTGTTAACATAGGTACATCCATGAGATTGCTAAAAAAAAAGAGCATAGCATGATAAAAAAGATGCCAAACTTGACGAAAACCAAAATTTTATCAAAATATTTATTACTAAGAGGAAAGAGAAAAGTTTTTTTTTTTTTTTTTTTTTTTTTTTTGAGTCAGCAAAATTGACAGATAATCAATCATGTCAGCCATTTTTTTTTCCATTTTATAAAAAAAAAAAATCTGTTTGAATTTCTTTTGAAAATCAATTATCATTTTTCAAAACTTATTTTAAGAAAATCAGAAATTATAATGTTTATTTAAAATATTTTGAAACCAGCATTATTTAGTTTCTGTGCCGAAAAGGCGTAGTTTGAAAATTAAACAAAGCAGGTCATAACATTTTGCATCACTTGACAAGTGATGAATGACGTATTGACAGATTGTTCTACGGAAGGAGAAAAAAAAAATTTAGATTTAAGTGAACAAATTATTTACCTTGTTATTTTTAAGGAAAACTTTCCGCGCTCTTTTTTTTTTTTTTTTTTTTTTTTTTTTTTTTTACTTGGCTTTCACCTTTGTTTACGATGCTTTATGGAAAATATAAAGAAATTAAAAAATAAGACTGTTAAGAGTGAGATTAAATTTCATAAGAAAAAGGTATCTAATTAATTTATAGGTACCTTTCTTATGAAATTTTATCAGAAGTGTACATAAAATACTATAATTTTATGTACATTTATTACATTTTACTGTTATTTGCATTTTCATTCATTTTATTATTTTGATATTTCATTTATGGAAAAATGTCATAACTGAGATTAATATAAAAATAAGATCATATAAATTTCATAAGATGATACTGATACTTGTAGGTGCCCTTCTCAGTTGAAATTGAAAAATCAAATTAACTTCTCCACACGTGTTTCACAAAAGTAAAGGCCTTAACAGCGGAGAACAATGCTTAACTCGATGCCACTTAATTGTATTCTGGTTGGTCTTCCGTACTTTATAATTACAACCTGATTATAAACACAAAATTACATTTATTAATTACTGCGGGTCTTCTGATTAGTCAAAATGATACAATTTACATTGTGATAAAAAAAAAAAAGATTTATCTCATAAGGACATTTATGAAAGTGGCTTTTAACTAATTTTATAATATTTTAACAACTTAAATGTAAAAATCTATTATAATTAAAGAAATAACAAATAATTGTATTAAAAATTCATTTTTCATTAAAAAAAAATGTTTTGCTTTCAGAAAATATGGTCCATATTCATAAAAACAATTGAAACCAAATAAAAGCATTTGAAATTAAATATCTTTGTTTTATTGAGTTTTGTATTCAGAGCTGATTTTCAGGTAGGCGGGGAAGGGTCCAATTAAAAAAAAAAAAATGATTTGCATTCCTCAAAGCTTTGTAATCACTAAACTGTATTTGATTGAATTTATAGAGTTTTCATAAAATTAGTTGTGGGGGTGGATATAAAAAATATTTTTGCCATGACTTTAATAAAAAAAAAAAAAAATTTCCATCATCTATAAATAGTTTCTGAATGTTTCATTAACATCTGACAATTATTTTTATTTTCTGCAAGATTTTCCAAATTAATGTATCGTACAATTTTTAGCACTTTTATTTTTTTTATTTTATTAGTTCTGGTGATACAAAGAGCTTTTTCAATCAAAATTTAGAATGTTCTAAAATGAAGGAAAAACTTAAAAAAAAAAAAATACTTTGGTCTTTCCTCTCAGTAATAATCATTTTGACGATAAAATTTTGTTTGTCAAGTTTAGCATCTTTCTTCATGCTATGCTCTTTTTTAGCAATCTCATAGTTACCTATGTTAACACACATGCAATTTAAAAATAAGCAAATTGATTATTGTGAGTTATTAATTTGATTGTAGTTAGTCATGACGGAATGAAAATCATTGTTAGTATTTTATTAATACTTTCATACAACTTCTCCCCCGTTTCATGACATGGGAAGAGACAATGTGGTGGGGGTGCAAAAAATATTAACTTCTGACTTGAACTATAATCAAGAGTTTTGAAGCCCACTTCTCATGGATGTTTCCTTAATGACTGTCCATAGAAGATTCAGTGATGAAGCTGAACATAAACTTGTAATTCTGTCACTCATCCTTCTTTCATTCTGTACACCATGTTTTGCTGACTAGTAAATGGTTCTTTCAGGTCAGGCTTTCCAAATTTTATTCTGAGCCTCTTATGGCTAAAAAATAAGATTTTTAATTTTTTTTTTTAGAATTAAGCAGTTAAACCATAGCATGACTCCATGCTCAGACATGGAATAATTTTGGCTCTTCTTCCCACGTGGCACGCATTCACTGTTTAAAAGAAGTTTTAGAATAAGTTTTAGAATTTCCATTTAAATTTGATTCATTCTTTTCTTTTGAGCAGTTGTTTTCCATTTTTTTATTACATGTTGTATATAATCTACATGTATTTTAATACACTGAATATACATAACAGTTGTAAGTGAATGTCTATCAAATATATAAGTGGTTTTATTATTTTTGTAATGTGCCTAAAGAACTAGTTTGTTCCTTGTGCATTGTAAATTTAAGGTCTTTTAAAAACTTTAATTTCCTTTCCTTGAGAACACTTAAAACTGGTAATTGTAGTTCCTTTTTGTAGGATTAAAATCCAAATGTCAATTAATACTACTTCATTAAAAAAAAATTCTTCACTTGAAGAAATTCCTGATGAAAGGCTATTTTCTGTTTTTATAATTGTGATAAACATTTTTTAATGGTAGTTTTTTTTTTTTTTTTTTTTTTTTTAAAGGCTATTTTACTAACTACCTTGTTTGGATACCTTAATGTAATTTTGATCCAGCATATCTTGATCTGTTTTCCATTGTTTAATGCAAGATACTTTTAAATGTCTTTTTATGGCCACTACTTTAAGTGGCACTTGAATTATCTTGATTGCACTTGGGTCATGTTTTATGTGCATAGACTTTACTAATCTTCTTTGTTGTTGTTTTTTTTTTTTTTTTTTTTTTTTTTTTTTTTTCCCCAGCTTGGTAACCTATAAAAAAAAAAGGCAAAAATAGTCTACTTGAAACAAAAGCAGGATAAAAAATGTTCTTTAATTTTACCCATAATTTATTTCTTCCATATTTACAAAACTGGATTTTTATTACTTTACTCAATCCTGTTGCTTTTTGTGATAAATTGATAAACTCATTTGACCACTGGAACACATTAGCATGGAAACAAGACATAAAAGTAACCTATACTTAAACCAGGAATAAGTGAAGATATTGATGAAGTCTACAGTATTCAAAGTTTGGATTGGCTAGTTTTTACCATTTACTAACAAGATAAACTTGGCACAACAAAGCACTGTTAGAAAAAGGCTTAAGAATGTAACACATTAATTTCTAAAATTGGCACTGGTCTTTGCATGTGATCATATTTTCAAATGTCTGGTCATTAAATAGTAACAAAGCATATGAGTAAGCTGAAAGATTTTGGTGTTTCCGAGTGTTGAGGACGCTCCCAATTTTAACTTTCAAAATCTTAGTGGGAAGACAGAAAGTAACCTTTGTTCTGCAGGACGCGAATGTGAAGGGAGTAGTTTTCTTCAGAGTGGCGGGGGTGACTTGAAAAAAAAAATTGTATCCTAAATATGTAGGTCCAGTGTCTATATTTTACTTACAAAATCAAAATTTGTGTAAAATCGGTAATACAATGTAAAATTATTTTTACCTACAGAGAAATCATCCAATTTACAACCATTTTTAAAAAGTAATGTCCCTTGAATTTTTAATACAAGGGAAATAACCCCGTATTTTAAAAGAATCGAGTAAATGACCTTTTTAAAAAGTTTATTTCTTAAAAATTAAAGTATCTTTTTTTTACATTTCATATTCCATCCTTTTGAATTTTTCCTTAGTTAAGCAGCTTTATGTAGATTCATATATTTTCAGAAATGTTCTGAAACATGTATTTCTTTAGGACTAACTTCCAGTTAGTGATATTGGTAAAAAATGAAGGTCCACTGGAGGTAATAGTTTTTGCTCAGGCTCACATAACATTGGCAGTTTTTTTTTTTGTGTTGGAAAATGAAAGACTAATTTTGTTATTGTAGCACCAGTGTTAGTTATTGGAGACTTTTTGTGAATAAAGAAACTTCAATACTTCCCTCTGCCCTAGTATAAAAATAATCAAACTTTAATAATTCAAGATGCAGAATCTTGTTAATTCTGTTAAAGGTTCTGGTGAGAATTTTTGTACAAGTGGGACATTTGTAAGTATGAACTATAAAGTTTTTGTGCATATGTAAGCAAAAAAAGCATTGATAAGGGTAGAAATATATTAATGTGAGAAAGGATTGGGATTTATATTGTTTTCTCAGATTTTTGTTAGTAGTTCCTCATTATTGTCTTTTTTTCAGTGATCCAACTGAAACCATCCTTATTCTTACCAGGGGTGCTATTGTTTAGTTGAAAGATGTTAGAATTAAAGTTTTTCATATACTTTAACTGAAGCAATGTATGGAACAAATTGCAAAGTGACCCATTTTTAGTCATTCCAATTATGACTTATATTTGGGTATAAGCTGACTTAATGTATATTGTGCCACACCAAATTTTTTTGCATGAATTTTATCCCGTCCTGGAAAAAAAAACTAACTATATAGTGGGACCAGTTACTGAAAATGCATTTTTTTTTTTTTCTTTTAAAAAAAAAAAAATTTATCTGTGTATTTTTAATGAAAAGGAAATGTTACATAACAAAGTACTCAATGGCTAAATAAGGCAGATCAATCAGATTATATAAATACACAACAATTCTTTGTAACAAAAACGTTTTTTTTTTTGTTTTTGTTTTTTTTTTTTTTTTTTTTTTTCCCCTCATTCTCACACTCTGTAACCCTGCGTCTTAGTGGCTTTATTTACTTGCTTGGAGTTAAATGATTAAAAGTGTATTTGTTCATTTTAAGTGCATGAAACTAATGAAATTTAGATGGAAACCTTATCAGACAATGAAATAGGAATCTTATCTCTGCATTGCCTTTATCAAAATGGAAGAAAATTCAGAGAAAGACTTAAATTTAGTGTAAGTTGGTTAAAGTAAGCTGACTATAGTTTAACAAAATCTGTCCTATTAGTGTAAAGCGCTAAGATATATAAATTTTTGTGAACAAGGTTAGGCATCAGCTTCAAGACTTAAAGTATAAATTAGCTGTTACAGTACAAGTATATTGAAATTCCAATCAAAGGTGTGAAATATTGCAACAACAAAAAAACAAAAAACGGGGGTGGCGGGGATAATGAAATTTGGGTCAATTACATACCTCCTCCCAGCAATGAAAATGGGAAGGGATAAAGAAGAGAATGAGATGCAGCAAAGGGGTGAAAGATAAGTAGAGGCTTGTGATGATGATGGATAACTTTAGTTATCAATATCCATGGAAAGGAAATTTAAGAAATTTTTTTATATTTCAATGCTTATTTCTATCCTTAGAATGGCAATAAAAGATCTGTGATTTTAATTTATAGCTGCTTACCAAACATCTAAGTGATGTAACTATAAATTCACGACAAAATAATTTATCTAAATAAATACATTTGCATAGCCTAATGATAAAAAGTATTTTTCAACACTTTTCTCATCAATCTAACTCCTTGATGAATTATCACACTGAATATTATAAAATGTAAATTCAGTTGGTAACTAGGGTCAAGCTGTATATTTGTTGATCCACCTTTTGTATATTTTATTCTAAATTTTGTAATTCTTTTCCTCTTTTTGCAGAGGTCGTTGGTGTCAAAAAGTCCTAAAAGAATATCGAACAAGGGAAGTTACAGACACCAGACTTTGTTCAGAAAAGTATAATACTTCCTGTGGTTTTTTTTCTTTTGACACTTGTGTATTTACCAGGTAATTTTGGTTACTTTTTATTTTATTTTTTTAATTTTTTTTTGTTAAAAGATGTGTGTGTGTGTGTAACAATATGATAATGAACAAATAGGAAACGTTTAAGTTTGACATGTTTCACTTTTATTAAAGCTTCATCAGGGAATGAAATGCAGGAGAAAAAGAAAATTTTGGTACTTTTAATTTTTGTGCTATCATTGGCATGTTGGTTTAGAGACAAAATTAATATAAAATTAATAAGGTGATATTTAATTTGTCTGGACCTGTGCTTAGACATGCCAAACATGCTGTATTGTGCAAGAATTGCATACAATTTTTTTTTTCTCTACAACACATGAATACCACAAGATTTGTAGGTTGTCCTAGCCCCAGAGACAGTTGCTTTTGGTAACTATATATTTGCCAGATGGGTTTTTTGGGGCTTAAGGGTTAACAGCCTGGATAATTGAATTGAAAGACCCAAGTTCAGACACTAGCTGGTACATAGTTTGGATGTACTTGTGCACCTTTCACCTAGCTATGAGTAAATGAAGTTGGCTTGTAAAGAAGTATATCTTGCATGTTGAGAGTAGCTTGGGCCTGCAAAAACTCACTTGTTTCATAAAACTGCAAACACATAGTTATGGCTCTCTGCCAAAAAGTATGCAAAAAATACTTGTCTTTTAAGGTAGCATTGGCTGAAATCTTAAACTGTAATTCTATTATAGTAGTTGTGCTAAAGTTGGGATTGTACAAATGTTAACTCAACATCTTCATATCCATACAGTGTCATGTAGATTTTTTTTTTTTTTTTTTTTAATACTTTTAGTTAAAAAAAAAAAAAAAAAAAAAAAGCAGGCATAGACTTTCATGCCTGCAATAAAACGAAGTGACAAAAGGACGGTATTTTTCCTAATACCGCTCTTATTTTAATCACTTATTTTATATTCATTTTATTTTATTCACTCTTTCATGTTTGTTTTTTTAAAAAGCAATGATTAGAATAGTAATAAAGCCTAAACATATGATGAAAGTGAATTTATGCTTTATGTTCTTGAATTTACAACACGAATATTAAACAATATTTGTCTATTTACACAAATAATTTTATAATTAAAAACTAATACAATTAAAACTAATAAAGAAATAACTATGAAAATTTTTTTTACTAAATTAAAATGTGAACCAACTATAAGAAAATCTTTATTTACCATTTTATAAAGTTCAAATAAATTAGATGTTTTGCCAACCATTCTAATAAGTGTAAATAAACAATTTAATAAATGTTTATTTTTGTCAGTTCTCAAGAACAAAGAAACTGTATAAATTAACTTTCATGTTTAGGTTTCGCAATTCTAATCATTACTCTTTAAAATAAACATTGCTGAAAAGTGAAGGTAGTTTAAAAAAAACAAAAAAAACTGCCCTCTTGAACTT
This sequence comes from Acanthosepion lycidas, assembly GCA_963932145.1. Classification (NCBI taxonomy): domain Eukaryota; kingdom Metazoa; phylum Mollusca; class Cephalopoda; order Sepiida; family Sepiidae; genus Acanthosepion; species Acanthosepion lycidas. The sequence goes on along the minus strand of OZ010601.1, from coordinate 32,652,161 downwards.
ATTGTGTGTACAAAGGTTCATGTTTACCAAAACAAATACCTAATGGCTAAAGAAATTGCAATTTGAAGTAATTTACAAGTAAATTTTGACTTGAACATCAATATACAATCGACATTTTTAGCCTACAAATGTAGTAGAGGGTACCTTGTCATTAACTTTCTTTAATCTTTATTTATATATATATATATATATATATAAATAGTCTTAAGATGTGCTGTATTTATTGGATAAAGTGCTCAATATCAGAGATAGAGCATATATAAATATAAAAGAACAATGAAGTCAACACTCAGAGGCAACAGGCTGTTTCATGCTGGACGCAGTCAGCAATAACAGTCCTGAATAGACTACCAAGTTTAAAAGGATGCAAAATTCAAATTTTGTCATTAAAAGCTTATTTGAGTCGGGTTTAAATAATTGCATAATAATGATCTGGGAGTTTTGAGATTTTAAATTACCTTCCTTTCTGCTGTGCGATGATAGCCTAGGGGTAAGACATCTGACTGTCAAATCATTTGGGTTTTGATCATCAGGCTGTCTGACAATTGCGTCCAGCATGAAACAGCCTGTTGCCTCTGAGTGTTGACTTCAATGTTCACTTACTGTTTCACTGTATCACAGCTTCTCAGTGTGGCTAGATGTCTGATTGCTTCAAGCCAGGATCAAAACCCAACTGATTTGACATCAGTCAGATGTCTTACCCCTAGGCCATCGTCGCACAGCAGAAAGGGAGGTAATTTAAAAATCTTGCTGGCTTGATTACAAAGACAGTATCAACAGAAGTAAGCAATGGCAATATAATCGTTACTTTTCCGAATACTTCTAAATTGTTAGTTTATGGCAATTGTATTGAATGTAATAGTCTGCAAATTTCTTAGAGGGAGCCTGCATTAGTCCCTTCTTTTATTACTTGTACATCTTATTTCTCTTGACTCTTGTTTTTTTTAATTTATGACAATTGCCAGATTATTGATCTATGATCATTAAGCAACACAAATCTGAACACTAGGTTCCTGCAATAGAGCATTTGTGGTTATTGACTTCTCTGATTTTTTTTCAGCTCAGTTTTGGAACTATTAATGTTGTTTATATTTAAGATTAAAATACAATTTATCTCTATTTGGAATATATTTAAAAAAAAAAAAAAAAAAAAAAAATTAGGGATTTTGGTCTAGAAATCCAGATCTGCAGTAAAGAGCTAAAATTCTGTCTTAGGCTTAGGAAGTAAGTTTTTTGTTTTCTTTCTTTTAGGACATTAGATATGAATTCTTAAAGCAACATATTGAAGTTTTTCAAATAGGACTTTCCCAATATTTAGTGTTGTCTTTAGATTGTGAAAAATATGGTATTTGTAAAAATTGCAGTTTTTTTTTTTTTTTTTTCCTCCCTCTAAGTAGGGAAGTGAATTTGAGCTGTGTGCATGCATGTGCACATTCATAATTGTAATATTTCTTATTTTATATTTGTAGGAGTAAAATTTGTTCTCGGACTTATAACAAGACATTTGTTATCTCCAAATCTGTATTGGACTGTTGTCCTGGTTGGGAAAAGAGTAACAATGATACATGTGTTGGTAAGAATATTGTTATTTTATTTATTTACTTTTAATTTTTCTGTCGCCCTCCCACATATGTCTATAACAGCCATTGTTATAATTTGTTTTTGTTTGTTTTGTTTTTTTTTAATTTTTTCTGGTAATATTTCCTCAAATTGGTCTTGGTTTATCACTGAAGAGGATTTGTGTTCAGTACAATCAATTTTGCTGGAATTTTAGTGAATCCAAACTGAGATGAATATGATTTGAAACTCTAAGAATCACCAAACTTGAATAAGCTTGATGATGATACAGTAGTAGCAGAGTACGTATAAACAAACCTAGGAATAACCAGCTTTTTTAAAATGCATAATGAGAAGAGGGGATTTGAAACCTTTCGATGCAAGGTTTCTGGATATTATTCAATGCTTTCTTGATATATTTAAATGAAACAATTTTTCTTCTCTTACAGAAATGGCTGTGAAACCAAAAACATTGCCTTCGATTCATGAATTGTCTGTGGGAACATTTGCCGCTATCTGCAGTGCTGGAGCTTTTATTATGGTTATTGTGTTCTTTATTATAAAAGCTGTATGGAAAAAGTGAGTTTTTTTTTTTCTTTCTTCTCTCTTTTCCAATTTTCCTTAATTAGAAATCTTATCTGGAATTACCTATTGATCTAGCAAGATAATGTCTTCAGGTGTCTGGAGCTTTTCAACCTTCAACACACAATGCTATTTACAAATATTATTTCTAATGACCTTGGCTGCAGTAGCCCTGTTTTTTTTTTTTTTTTTTTTTTTTTTTTTTTTCACACTTGGAAATAATACAACTCTGTAAATTTGAGTCATTCAACATTCATTTTTCATTTGTTTCATTCACAAGTTCCAAAAGTGTTTAAATTTATTTGTGCATGTGTGCTCCATTTTTATCAAAAGCCTGCTGTTATTAATGAGGAAAGTTTTTGTAAGAAAGCAGTTGCTTCTAGAAAAGTATTTGGTAGCATCTGTCATCTACCTGAACAGGGATATCCTGGGTATGACAAACTACATCCAACAGCAAAGCCTCTGAACAGGAGTTTTTGAGGAATGTGGGACCACCTTTTAATTGCTGTTCCCAGGTTCACCTCGACCCAGAGTGGTAGCACCTGTTAGGGCCCCAGCTATAGGCAATTGGTTATTACCAGCAATACATTTGACTCTTGGCAAAAAACCCTCTTTACAAAAATGTTAATGAAACCTGATCTATAAACTGATTTCTTACAAAAAATACATACTCTATTCATTTGAACCTATCCTATAAATTTTGTTGACATTAAATAACCCCTTGAGGTGTTGATATGCTGTAAAACAAAATAAACCTAAACATGAACAGGGATGTGGATATTGTTTGAATGGCGGCTGATAATAAAGACTAACTCTGATGGCTCATGTCTCCTGGAGTGCCATGTTTATGGTGTGTTTTGAGTTAGAGGTTTGCATTTGGCAATGTGTTGAAATACCTGTGGTGATTCATCTTCAAAATGGAATAGTTATACTGATTAAAAATATTTCGCTTTTCATTTGCCTATTTTATTCCTCTGCAATGAGTTATTCCTAGATTTGCATAAGAATAAGGTAACATGACCCATCCAATTCAGCATATCTGCACTTGGCAACATAATCTTCATTTACCAATATGAAAAGTAAAAGAAATATGCCATTTTGAAGTATGTTGAGTATAGGGCTTGTCATCTTTATGTTCACCCTGTACAATGCCTGGAGCCACTCAAAGTAGAGGCTTACAGAATGACATTCACTTTATGCAGATATGTAGAGAAGATAAGTTAACTCTAGATTTGAACAGGTTAAGATTGTAGTGATTAGGGAAGCATCCTCTTGGGAGTCAATTCCACAAAGCACAAGGGAAATGATGGTGGTCTGCTACAATGTGCGTAGCATGGTTGGTCTTAGTTTTGATGGTTAGAACTGGTGAAACTAAGGAATGTATGTCTGAACACATTCCACGGAAATACTGCTAAAGCAGTGAGAGGTTTGCAGCACTTCGTCTGTTTGTAGGGTGGGAAATAATTTGTCACCCACAGGCACTTTCAGACTCTACTGAGAGTGAAGACTGGGCAGCTCCTGCCCATCTATAGCAACAGTACACTATCTTTGGCCTAATTTGGTTCTTGTAGAGGATAGGAGTTGGGTACTTACTAGAGCAGTACAGGGAACTAAACATTTTTTCAGCATCTTAAACAGAAAATACTGTCTGTCTCTGTCAGTGTGTCTGAAACACCTCTCACTCAGGCCACACTTGCCCAACATAGACATATACCTTTTTTGAATTGGGGATGATCACTGGATTGAAAATCTGTCCTTTATCTGGTGCTTGAAAATCCAGGATTGGGATTTGTTTCTGGATGAGAGAACGGTTCAAATTTTAAAATAACTGGAAAAAATTATTGATTTTAAGTTTGTTTTTAAATACTGAATTTAAAGTAACCCAAACTTAAAATACCTCCAAATCTTTGATAGAATAAAATTTTTATTTTTTCAAAATGCCAATGTGATGAGGAATTTTGGCCTAAATTGATCTTTTTTTGCCAGAATTAGACTTCATAGCCAAAATCGGAGTTAAAGTGATGTTTTTAAGTTCCATGGAGTGAATTGAGGAATTCAAAGTTATTTCTTCAAAATTATCATTGCTGGTTTTGAAGCTGAATCAGAGGTCCCTTTAGTTTTGGACCAGAGGTCCTACTAGCTCTCTGCAGGAACTATTGTAAAGTCTGCACAGTGCGTTTTTTAAGCTAGCTATTAATAATTAAAAGAACTTGTTCTCTCAGCCTGTTCCTCATTTACCTACATGTTCTTCTCGTCTGGTTATAAATCACATGAACAATTATCTAGCTATTTAATATATTAGTTTATCCATAGATATTCATATATTTATTTTCATTATTGTATTTTGCTCTTTGCCTTTTCTTTTTTTTTTTTTTTTTTTTTTTTTCTAGTGTCTTGTAAAGTCTACACTCTTGCCAGTGCAAGAGATAGCTTTTTCTCTTTAATAAAATCTGTACATTAATGTGATATTTAGCAAACCAGTATCAAGATGTTAATTTTTTTAATTTTTTTTTTTTTTTTTTTAAATCTAATACAATACTTCCCTAACATAGTGTTTTACATAAAATATTTTTGAGCTGATCTGAAAGGCTGACAATTAGTTGATTGCTTCTGACATAGCATTTGAAATAACATCAGCAATGGTTGGGTAGGTTAAAAATAATCCTTTCTGTAATAGATCCCTTTAGTTTTGAACTGCAGACCCAGTTAGCTTTCAGCAGGAGCTAGCTTAAGTCTGCACAGTGTGGCTTTTAAGCTACCTCTTGATAGTCAAAAGAATTTATTCTCTCAGCCTGTGAGATTGTGCAGTAACTACATTTTTTTTTTTTTTTTTTTTTTTTTTTTGTCAGGAAACGGAAGGAGAAAGCTGCAGTGGAGAGTATATACTTGGAGCAACTTGAGTCTTTGAACATACTTCGGCCGCAGCAGGTCCCTCTAATACCACCCCAGCCCATGATGGCCAATCCCAGTGCTCTTTTTCCTTTAAAATCACCTGTCTCTGATAAACCTGAACCAGAAGCAGCTGTTGCAGCAGCAACTGTTGTTACTGTACCTGTAGAAGAAAATAAAAAAGAGACTGGAATGGAAATATTAAAAAAGATTCCTGACACTGAAGAAATGGCTGCAGCAGCTGCAGCACATGCAGATGCCACTCCCCCAGAAAGTGCAGAAAACTTATCAGTCTCTGACCCACCTGAGCTTAAAGTTGAACTCTTTATCCGTGAAGAGGGAGATGTACCCAAAGAATCTCATACACAAAATCAGGCATTACCTGAAAATTCAGAAACTGAATCTCCAGAATTACAATCTGATCCCAAAGCTTAAGGGCTTCATTTTTTTTTTTATTATTTTTTTTTTTTCTTAACTTCTATCCAACAAAACTTCTTTACATCAATGCATCCAGCTTTTCCACAAAACTTTCACCTTTCCTTAACCCTATCCAGCCTTCAGGGTTACTTATCTACCTGCCAATTGAAATTTGAAAGAAATAAATGCTATTCCATTTTTATTTTTCTTTCTAAATTTTTCAGATAAAACAAAAAGAATTGTGCTTTAAAAAAAAAAAGAAAAGAAAATCACACATGAAATAACTTTTTTTTTTTATATATCTATAACTCAAATGCTGCATTGAACTTCCTGAGATGAATACTCAAAAGATTTAGCAATGAAGTACTCATGGTTAAACATGTTTAATTTCTATTATTGCTCTTCAAATGTCTTAAAGGTAACCATGAAAAAGAAACATTCTTTAATATCTGCCATATTTGACATTGTATTTTCTTTTGCTTTTCTCTCACTGAAATGTTTGATTAATCTGAGGCCTTTTTTGAGGCCATTTTTTTTAATTATTATTATATATTAATAATAATAATAATAATAATAAACTTTCTGAAATGGTGTGGTAGTTTCTACAGTTTACTAATAGTATTTTGAATTTAGGCAATGAGGAAAACCTTGAATAATGGTTCGAGTTTTTCCTCTTTTGTTATGTGTATAAAAAAGGCATTTCTCAGAATTGTGATCTCAAGATAACAAAAGGAACAATAATTCTGATCAGTGACTTTTTGTCTGTATTTATAAAATTACTAATTTTTAAGCATTTTTTCCACCTACTTAAAAACGCGTTTTCTAAATTTTGTGGAAAAAGTACTAGTAAATGACTTTAAGTAATGAACTCTTGCAGAATCTAGTTTCAAAAGGATACTCCCTAGCTCCCTCCTAAAAATACCAAACTTGCAACAGATATGAAAATTGATGAAAATGTTGGTTCTTAGTTTTTGATATAAACAGGGTTAGTTTGAGTGACCATTTAAGTCTTGAGCAAGTCTTTCACTTTCTAGTTAAAGTATTTTGAATATCATTATACATATGTGGACAATTAAAATAATTATCTGAAGATTACATACTTATATAATTGTACACTTTGAACATTTACATGCTTATTTCATGTATTAATAAAACATGGTGAAAATGTCAGCTAATGCAACGAATTGTATGTAATGTAAAAGAAAAAATTTTTTTCCCCCAATTTTATTTAATATAAACGGTATGGAATTGGAAAAAGTAGCTATTGTCATTTTTCTTTTCTTTTCTTTTTTTTTTTTTTTTTTTTTTTTTTTTTTTTTTTTTTTTTCACTTATCATTGGGACCTGAGTATTTGGTAATACACTCTGAGATTTTTGGCTAAATTTCAGTGAATTGCAGCAAATGACTGGTAAAATTTCTGTAAATGTTTTGCAATGGCAACACACTTTAAAATTTTTGTTTAACAAAGTTACATTTCAAATGTATATATAACTGTTTCATCTCATTAAAAAAGAAAAAAGAAAAAGTAAAATGTTTTGTCTTTGTGTATTTTTTTTATTTTTTTTATTTTATTTTATTTTATTTTATTTTATTTTTTTTTTTTTTTCCAACATTTTTTTTAAATGTCATTTCCCTCCAGGATAAAGGCAACCCTGGCTCTTTGCATATTCCTTTTTAGTTGTGAATTGCCATGCCTTATTTGGGATGATAATGGAATAGTTTCCCCATTGCGTTTTAGATTGTTTGTGATCCAAGGCTAGGGAGCTCTATCGCAAGAAGAGATGACTTCATAACTTTCCCAAGGCTACTAGTGTAAATGAATGCAATTGTAGGCAAAAATTTGGGCTTGACTTGATTTTGCTTTCAATGTCAATAACTTACACCATTCCTTTACATAAACTATATAAAATTCATGAATGACAAAAATAAAATTTAATTTTAAATATCTTTCAGTTTGTCTCCAACAATTGGTCTGTAATATCAAAACTATTTACAAAAAAATAAAAGTATTTTCCTTTTTATTTTTCTCTCACACGCCCCTCCCTCCAAAAAAAAAACATTTTATTGGGTTGTCAGAAATTCATTCGCCCCCACCACACCTGATTTTAAGACTTATTTATCTATAATTATAACAAATCTGTCAATAACCTTCTCCCTTATTGTTTGCAAATTCTTGCAACATTCCACTTGCTTGTCAATGTCTCGACTCGAACCAAACCCCGTTTTCAACAATGCATTGAATTAAGCCCTTTGTAGACTGTTGGAAAACAAGTGAAAACCATGATCTAAATGCACTTAATCAGAATATGGTGTGTGCATTAGAACTTTTTGACCAAGTTATTGAAAGGTGTTTTTGGTCAAATTAGCAATATTGGGGGTAAGTGTTGAATTGGGCTGTCTCATTTCTGCTGGAATGCATCATTGAACTGGTGCATTTGTTGAACATAAAGTTCTGCACTGGGGGTATGGTTGTTTTTCAAGCATTTCATAATGGATTTGTCCTTCCCAATACCACTAAACACAAATACATTCCCTTGCATGGATGCAGATTTGGCTTGGTTTAAGGTCTTGCTTGTTTGTTGGGCCTTTCTTTCCTCTGCTTCATATTAACATAAAAACTTTTTATTTTTTTATTTATTTATTTTTTTTTTTTCTCCATTTGCTGATGTAACGAAATCTGATTGTGTCCATGAGTAGTCTGGTGTTGAGTGAACTGATGGAGATATGTTGGCACTTCTCTTCTGTTCAATGTGGACCATCTCTGTTGATGAAAGTCACAGGCATAAACCATTTATGTAATAACACCTTCTCTATAAACAGTACAAAAGCTTTGGTAACTTCATTGAGAAACATCTTAAATGCTCTCTTCTTTTCTCTATTTATTTTTTTATTTATTTATTTAAATTTTTTTTTTGTGGTCCAAAAGTCTTGTCACCTTTCATTTTTCCAAACTAGATCATGTCAGCCATCTGAAATAGAATATTATTATTGGTGGGGGGGGGGGAGACTTTCAGGCCACACTCTACTTTGTCATATGTCTGGAATGTGGTAAAATTCAAAAAATAAGTTAGAGGACAAATTGAGCTGCAGAAACTGCAACAATGCAGTAAAAATATTTAACTTAATTTGAATTTTTTTTCTCGTAATGACAACTTGATATATGCATGTTTTTGAGAATTTCTCTTAATTTAACTACCTATAATATTTAAGTAAAAGAATTAGGTTAAGTAAAATTTTGAGTACACTTTGATTCTGGTAGGTTAGTAGCCACTTTTACTTCATATGTAAAATCAAGATTATATCTCATAATTATTCATTCTTTTTTCTTTTTTCTTTTTTTTTTTTTTTTTACAAAGACTTAAGTATCTTACAGCTTTACTTCTCTTTAACCCTTAACGTTATCTTGACAGCAAGAACAGACTTTAATTGGAATTTTAAATTTGTAACTTTTTTTTTTTTTTTTTTTTTTTTTTTTTTGAAAAAATATTTGCCTCCATTGAATTTATTACACTTTTTGTCCAATTCTCTTTTTGGCTTACATAGCAGTGTTCTTCCCATGAGACATTTGTTTACTTTTAGCAACATAGACTTTGTGCCTGACAAAATTTAAGCCACTCACCAAAACGTACATATACGTAGTATGTGTACTAACTACTTCAAGCACTATTATGTTTACATCTCATAAATTTGATTTATTTGCTTGACTGCAGATGTGCTTGCTTATATCTGGCCATTTGAGAAATAGATATGGTTGGATTGATGTGAGTTTGTGAGTTAGCTCTATCTCTGATATTGAGCGGTTTTCTAATAAGTACTGCACATATAATATATTACACACACACACGTACGTGTGTGTATATTATCTATATATATATATATATATGAGATATTCATTTTGTAAAATACATCTATTGGATGCTTTAGTACACATCAGGGGTTTCTGGTCTTTCAACATCATACCCCCTCTCCATGATGACCCAGCCGATACTGATTGGGTATTGACTTGTGTACCTTCTGTCAGCTACAACTTTTTCCATCTTCCAAAATGCACACCATACAGCTCATCTTGACAATTTATTGCCCAATCGTGGATGACTTCCAGTTCACCAGCAGAATTCACTCTTCCACAATTTGTATCTGACCAGGAATATGGTGGCCTGCTTGTTTTGAGGTGGTAAGTACAGATTTGATACCCCCCACCCCCCAAGACACATACACGTATCCAAACATAACACTGCTTACATTTATCCCCTCTCCCATTTATTTTAATCAACAGGCAAAGGAAAAGAGCAAGGCAATTTTCCTTCTCCCCTCTCACTATTTTTTCCTCTCTCTTTTCCTTCCTGACCCTCCACCTATATGAGTTACACGCCTATCAATGCCGCTACACACACACACAAAAAAAAAATGCTGTAATCCTGGCCCTAGATCTTAGCCAGGGATCACCCATAGGTAACAATGGTTTGGGGTACCCTAATTCTGTCCCCTAGTCAAGACTGCATTGTCGGATGTACTTTTTTAATTTGCAACTTCTTTTCATTTCCTTACTGACTGCCAATCACTTCTTTTCAACCAAAGCCATCTTGAAGCCTCTTCTGCTGCCAATGTTGAGTGAATGAATAGCTTTGTTTCTTTGCCTAACCTGTTAAACCTAATCTTGGCAACATCTTACATAGAGACTGCAAATCCTCTGCAACTGATTTCAATTGGTTCGCACTGAGCTTGCCAACCATGTCTGTTGCATTCCTCTACAATCATAAAATACTTCCTGAGCTTCCTTTCATGGGCTTTGTTCATATTTTCTTCCCAAGGAACTGTTAATTCCACCATGATTTACCTAGTCCTTTCAGAATAAATAATCATGTCTGAACAAAGCATAGTTTGTATTATTTCCACTAGAAATTTAAGCTGCTTGCCTATATCTACTCTCAATTGCCAGTCCAGGGCAGAGCTGAGGATGGATGTTTTCTTTTTCTGCATTGTCTTTACTCTTTCCTGGCTCTGACAAAATTAATCATAGTCTTATTTGGATTGTATGTTTTGTTTTAGACTCCTTGATAGTATTGTTGCAAGGACTCCCAAAACTTTATCATAGTACCACCGGTACCTCCCCTCGCTAAGCACTTTGGGGCAACCATTCAATATGTGTTGGAGGGATCCTTTGTTCTGGCACAATGGACAAAGTGGAGACTCACTCTTTCCCTACGTGTGAGGGTTTGCCAGACAAGGGAGTGTATCATACACCTGCCTGCACAAGGGATTGGTATACCAGAGATTTGTCCATGAAATCTTCCTTTTTTTCCAGGTTTCTCCATCTCATCAAGGGCCCTCTGTTGTCCTATAGTCACCATTTTACTTGATCTAATTTCCTCCACACTTGCTCTCACTTCAGATTGAAGACAGTGTTTATGGTTTTTCCTCCCCACCCCAATCTTGTGGATTGGAATAATAACCTGGGCCTGATCTTCCCACTGCTACTGTTCCTACGAGCGTTTTCTGTCTCAACCTTTACTCTGCTGTACTGAGCTTGAGCTTCCACTTTCTCCCAGTTTGAATCTCAATATCGGCTTCTGCAACTTTAGGATCTTTTGAATCCCTATATTGGATTACCGCCCTCATCTTTGACACTTTAAACTCTTCCACTAATCCTTTGAAGGGAAGTTGCAATGCATTAGAAACTCCGTACTGAGCTGCACTGCTTAAACTTCTTGGTTAGCCGAGCCATCTCAAATATCTGCTCACTTTTTTCTCCA
>OZ010601.1:32190963-32633463 GCA_963932145.1 Acanthosepion lycidas | reverse complement strand
TTTTACTTCTTTTCTAATGCATGGTTCAATAAGTAAAGAGATGGTGTAGCAACACCTATAACATGTTTTAACACTGACTGCAGAAGGATTAAGACCAGAAAGATGGTGCACTCTACTTCTGAAGTGGCAATTGTAGTAGCTAGCATATATGAAGAATGTGAATTCAAATAAACATCAGGAGCATATGAAAAATTTGGCAAAAAGGAACATTGCATCTTATGCTCACAACCTGGACTGCATACACTGGATGATGTCATGGGGTTTTGTATTTTTGAATAAAGATTACTATTAATGACAGCAAAGCATTGTTGCTGTACATCACTTGGTTTTGGGAATATTGCCATTGGATAGGTGGAAAACTGGCACACTGTTACATGTTGAAGAAGATTACATGAGGCTATAGATATAACCTGTTAGCAGGAGGATCTAATGAGTTTACAAGGATTATTATTGAAACTTGACAGGTGTGACTGCACCTCTTTTATGCTCACCTGGGGGTAATAGTTTTTTCAGCAAAATAATGCCTGGATGACCTGGAATTGGTTACAGGAATACTTGGCTGATATGTTGTTTTTTTTTTGTTTTTTTTTCTTTTCTTTTTTTTTTTTTTTTTCTTTTCTTTTTTAATCTTTTCACCCCAAGCAAGGTGATAATGCCACTCGATCATGGGGAGTGAAAGAGAGGGAAAAGACTAAAAAGGAATAGTGTTCAAGAAGACAGATGACAATTGACATTGCATTTAAATTTTTGAAGATTGTAGTTATTAGGGAAGCAAGAAATTGGAAGGGAAGTTCAACAGGTAAGAAGTGCAAGAAAAGAAACTTACAAGTGGCAGTAGCACTTCTGTAACTCCCCTTACTCACCAGATCTAAATCCCATTGAGCATATATCAGAGATGTTGACTTCACTAAATTCATTGCAGCCACACTCAATTTCATACAAGTTATGAATGGCCCTGCAATGTGCCTGCTCAATATGCTCATGTTTCAGCACTATGCCATATCACATAGCTGTAGTTATTCAAGAAAAGGATGTACTGTATATTATTAGGTACTTGTCTCTAATTTTTTTTTTTTTTTTTTTTTTTTTTTTTTGGCACTTCAGTTTTAAGCAAAGAAGCTTTCAAATATATAATAATTATTACGATTTTATTTAACTAAATGTTTGCCCAATACAAGAGCCATTCAAGAGAGACAGTTACTGAACAAGGTTGTCATGAATATAAGAGAAGGAAGTAAGTGCTGATTATGTAGGATTAATAATGGTTGACCCTAGACCTGGAGAAATTAAGATCATAATGAGCAGGGAAAATTTCCTCAAAGTAGGAGTTCTCAAGAATAAGCTGAGTGTAACTTCCTCCTTAGCAATGGAATACAAAGAGAATGAGGATGCTTCAGCCCTGTGTATGTGGCAATGGTGGGTCCTAAGATCTGCACTGGTGGAATTAAGGAATGTAGTTTGTTTGAACATTTACCAATGGAAAGAGTGACAGGCTTGTGAGATTTTGTCTATGGGAAAGGGGTTGTAAGGTGGAAAATAATTCATCACCTATAAAACTGGTGATATAATCATGGCTGTGCAGGTGGTGTAATGGATCAAAATTGTTAATCAGAGAGCTGAATTTCAATTCCCATTGAGTTCATTATATTATTACACACAAATACCCTTGGGAAAGTTATGAAATCCACCTATTTCCCCCCAGCTATGGGTTAATTAGTAAGACTTGTACCACAAAGCCATTATTATCTCAAAACAAATTCTTACAATCTAAAGATATTTTCTGGCTTTAAATAACCTGCCATAAAAATTGAATTAACCAACAAATCATCACCAACTGTGTAAATGCTTTTGAACTTGGTCATGGCTAGAGAGAAAGGATTGGGCTGCTCTAGTCTAGTTATGGCAGCAATGCTCCATTTTTGGTTTGCTCTGGCACTTGTTAAGATAGGGCAGTTTATGCAGACGATTAAAAATTACATTTTAAAGATGTTTTTTTCTAATCATTGTATTTTGTTCTTTTACAGTGAAGATCTTTTCACCTACTAGTTTTGTAAAATATTTTTGAAGAGTTATTGTCAAAAAAGACACTGCTACCTGGTGTTACCAGTGCAAGGGAGATAACTATGAAGATGTTATATTATCATGATTTACTAAGCATAACTTAGATATGGCACAAGGCTGAAAGTATGGCGCATCTAGATTGAACTCACTACTAAGCTTGATAACCATTACACTATACCAAAGTGACAAAGATGTTACATTATAAATAAACAGTTTGATATTTTAAAAATAAAGTCCAAATATGTTGCAAGTGTTCAAAATGTCTGATAAAATAGATAAGATCTGTTCGGAAAGTCCATTTTGAATATCTCTACTATGAGTTGCACAACCTTGATGTAAGGCCCTTATTGCACATGTATGAACAGGTACTCTTCAATGAGGTTTCTCAGCAAATAGAAGGTTCGGAAGGAAACCCCTATAAATACTGGAAGAGTGATAACAGCTGCTGGATTTGAGAAACCTGTTTTCCTAAAAGAAGTTTTAAGAGAAAATTTTTGTAACTGCTCAGTCAATAAATGCCAGATGTTTCCTTATAGGGAAATGGCTAATATTACTATCAGTGAGACACAATTGAATGAACTTGCATGATTTGTTGTATTCACAGGAAATATGCATTGTATTTTGCTTGAAGTTGAACATTTGTTTGTGGAAATTATTAAGAAGGCTTTTAAAGATGATTCAGTGAGTGAAGCTCAGATAAACATTTTGGTACCATTACTTCAAATTTAACTGAAGATCCCCATTCTGGAAGGTATTTAGTAAGCAGAATTCTCAAAAATGGTAAATATGCGTGAACTGTAATCAAAGGAAATTAGCAGTTGGCAGTGGTAGAATTAGATCTGGTGAGTCTATGGATTGTCCAGCAAGTACTCTAGCATTTTACTTATCCTGGCTGATTTTTCTTCATGTCCTGTGCAAGTTTTTTTTCTTCTCCAAACCATTACTTTGCCCAGGTCCTCTATTCCTCAAAGCCCAGATTTGGCACCTGGCAATTTCTAGGTTTTCCTAACTCTAAAAGCATTATTGAATGGAAGGAGATTTCAGACTCAGGATGAGATTAAGGAGAATGTGACAAGGCTTTTGCAGACAGTTTTGAAAAGTGGAAGGTTCACAAAGGCAGTATTTTCCAAACTTTTTTTTCTGGGCCACATTTTCGTAATTAAAATTTGCTTGTGCCTCACCAAATTTTTATGTGATAAAGAGAACATTTAAAAATAAAACCAGAGAGAGGGTTAAAGGGAGATAACCGTGAATTCAAAGTCAGAACATTATCCTTGATAACTCTCTCCTCTAATTTGCAGAGCCTAGTTACTATATTCTTAATATTTGATATAATGCAAATAAAGTCATTTATACTGGGACTCATGCATGCAATTACAAGTAATCCATAATAATATTTTAAATTTTGAAATCATTTATTTTTGGCATGATTTTTTAAAAAGTTTCTGAATTTTTTATTGTCTTTCAACCATTCCGCCTCACCTGCTCTCTGCCACATCTATGAAGTGTACCTCACTGTTTGGGAACCACTGAAGTTCCAAGAGGTGTAGTCAACTCATGCTGAAAACACCGCTTCCTGTTCTATCACCATAATTAAGCAGTCTTGAGCTCAGTCAGTACTTAAATGGGGGACTGCTTAGGAACACTGAGTACTTTAAAAAACCTCCTACAATGTGAAATATGGTTTGGCTTTAAATAACCTACAAAGGGTAGAAAAATCATAAAAGCAAATCAAACAACTTTCACTAACTGGACAAATCACTCCATTATTTTGATTCTTGTTTGTGTTAGTGTGAGCAAAAACTGGTTAAGACTTGGTGTATGTTTAGTAAAACAATGAACAGTGAAAGTATTGTTACAGTTTTTTGTGTATATATATATATATATATATATATATATATATATAACTAGTGAGTTAGCTCAAATGACAACTCACTTTATAGTCCACCAATAGAAGGTTAACCAATCAGAAGACGTAGAACATTGAATCTGTCATGTATAAAGGCGGCCATTTTTTTTCACTCTACCCGAATGTCCAGTCCAGCTTGCCAGGTGAAGAGAAACAGAAGGACGAACTATGCTCTGCTACTTATATCAAACTATACACTGCTAACCTGAACAACGCTTTCCTACTGTCTTCGAAATATTCACTGCTAACCTCTGGATTCTATACTCGAAGACGACCGTCATGATGAATAACAAGTATTGCCATGGCAAGAAGAGAAAACAAATTTGGTTATTTATTTACAGATTCACCTGGTATGGTTGTGTGTATATGTAGGTGATACTTGGAACATTTTCACTGTTCTGTCTTCTCTCATGACATACTAATGGACCAGATTTTCCCTTCAGCCAGCAAGATTGTTTCCAACTACATCTCACTTGCTCTAACCATCTTTCTCTGTTTGGTTGCTGTCTTACCACCTCTCTGTCCATCTCTACATCACAATACTCAAGTTTCTGATTCATGACCCCTACATCTACAGGTGATTGCTTGTCACCCTCTAACAGCCAGCTTGTAACTGACCTCTATCTCATCACACTATATAGATGGCTTGTAAGTGAATTACTCTGTCACCTTGCCTATACATGCCCACAACTGTAATTCCCTAACTTCTGGTGAAATGGCTTATTTATTTATTTGGTTTATTTTCTCTTATGGCATATCAACCTCAATGCCAACAATATTTTTTAGGTAGGTCTGTATGAATAGAACATGCATTCTTCATAAGATATCTGTTTGTAGATCAGGTTTCATTAACATATTTTTGTAAAGATTTTTTTGTCAAGATTCAAATGTATTGCTGGTAATATTTTTTTTCAAATATGTATTGCTGGTATTTTCACTATGAAAATCTATTTTTATACTTTCATAGTGTTTTAACCTCTGTTTGGGGGTTAACTATTTGCCCATAGCTGAGTCAGAGTGGACCTGGGAACACCAGCAATTAAGAGGTGGTTCTACTCTTCTGAATAGCCATGCTGCTGGATGTAGTTTATCATCATACCCAGAACAAGTCAAATGACACTTGCTCCTGAAAGTTTTTATTTATTTACTTGCTTCACTTGTGCCTACTTGTAGACAGTGGGTGACCACTTTGAAGATCTTACTTTTGGACTTTACTGTTGGTCATAAAACACCAGACTCTTTAGTTTCAGATAAAATCATTTAGGATCCATTTGACATCATGTATGTTTTAAGCTAATTCAAGTAGATATCCATGGTGTTACATAGAAGTATTTGGAAGGAGATTACAGTGCATCTTATATGGTAATACTTAATACTTTTAACCTTCTGTTGGTACTATGGGGGTGTTTGAACAACTGACAAAATGTATGTCAGGTTTATGACCACTTCACTTTGAAACACTAATTCCCATACTATCACTGAAGTTAAGCAATGTCAAATCTGATCTGTATCTAGATGAGTGACTGCTTGGGAATACCAGATACTGTAAACTTGGATGTGTAAGTGGTGCAATGATAATGGGTTGGAATTGTTAATCAGAGATTCGAGTTCCACATGGGTTCGGTATATTCATTTATGCAAAAATAACCTTTGGAAAGTTATGAATGAATCCACCTTTTCTTCCCCCAGCTATGGGTTGATTAGTAAGACTTATAGTGCTAAAGACATTATTATCTAAAAAATTTTTACAATCTAAAAATATTTTCTAGTTTAAATAACCTGGAAAGTGTTGATAAGCCATCGAAAATCAATAAATCAAAATGTATTCCCTCAATATCTAGCAAGTGGTAAATCAGATTTTCATGAATTTTTTTAATCAAGTTCACTCCCAAGCAAGGCAGTAAAGGCACTAAGACACAAGGAGTTACTGGGTGTGTAAGGATTAAAAAAAAAACATTACTAAGGAGTGACAACAAAAGAAGAGTAATCAGGAGAACAGTAGATAGCAATTGACATTGCATTTAAATTCCTGAAGATTAAAGTTGACTGGAAAGCATGGAGCTGGAAGGGAGTTCCACAAAGGAGAAGTGTAAGAAAAGAAACTGTTAGCATAGAACTTGCGGTTACATATAACCATCTCCATGGTAAATTGGTGAGTCATCACCAGTCTAGTGCTGCATTTAAATTCATGAAGTCTCAGTACCAAGAGTGAAGAACTCATCTGAACAGTTACCATGAAAATATTTATAGAAAAGTCACAGGGAGGCAACTTTATAGTGGTTGAAAAGTGACTGAAGCCAAGATGCCAGATCAAGACCAATAATATTGTTGATTCTTTTATCAAGAATCTTTTGTTATATAACAGGAGCACTAGACCATGTGGTAGCAATATTCTAAGCAGGGGAGAATGGTAGACTTATAGATATGTAGAATAGATTCTGGGGAGCTTTTTGAATACTTCTGTCAAATAACTACAAGGAAATTTTTGTTTTTAAAAGCATGTAACTGTAAAGTAAAGACTAATTGTGGTAGAAACATATGCAAAGATCACTGTAAACTTTTTGTTATTTGTTTGGAATGTGAGAAAAACAGAGCAGTCAGGCTGATCATAAATTGTTTTAAAAGATTTTTAATGACAATATGGTGACGGCAAGGTGGAATTTTAGCTTTACGCTACCACTTTTTCATCAATGTCGATTTTCGTGCTAAAAGCGAATCACAGCTTCATACATGTTTCTGAAAAACTGAACTTCTCATTGGACAATAAATATTAAAATTATCTCGTGTATCTTCACGTACATTGTTCTCAATAAGCAATAAACATATCAGGCTCCAGACTGAGTTTTGTAAGGCGCTTTCTGAGTGGTTAACAAATATTAAAAAAACAATTTACCTGCTCACCACTATGTCCGAATAACATCAACCTAGTTTTTGACCTGACAAAAAAACAATGCTCTCAGGATCCTATCATGTGATTAAAAAACATATAAATTGAAGGTACGAGCGAACCCAATCAGTGAGAATTTACGACGACTAGCATTTGTTAAACGAGTTCACGACGCTTGTATCATTACTGCAGCAAAGTACAAAGTTAGAATCTCAAGTTCTTTAACACAAAATAACTTCGCTGTAATTCAAGCTAAAATATCAACAAAACAACTCACTCACCAACTTCTGCAACTTACTAAAAACTATTCAATCACGTTATTGAATCTTATTAAACTCAAGTACAAACAATTATGAACAATACATTCAACTACGAGCAACGAAAACAAATTAGACATTACAGAACATTCACTCCTCCAACTTCTTTGAAGCTAAAAGTTTATCAACATATTTTCAGCTTTACAAGATTCTTTAAACTCTCTTTCAGTGAACATTTTGAACGACAAGATAATTCAGCTTTTTGTGAGCTCAGGTAAAAAAATATTTTATTAGTAAAGACATAGGGAAGTAACTCATATTAATAGTTAATGTAAAACTGTTGTCATTTATAAATATAAATATTGTACATGTTATGAAAAGTTATTTTCTTGTGTTCTTTTTCTTGTTTGCTTTTTGTTTGCTTACACATTCGTAAAGTAAAAAATGTGTGGGTTGATTTATGCCGTCAATACCACTACAGAATAATGAATAGTGGCTTGGATTGAGGAATCGGAAAGCCGAATTCAAATTCCAGTTGAATTTGTTACAAGGAAATGTATGAATGTTCTCAACCCCACTATGGGTAAATAACAAGACAGTCTGGGTCCTATAGCTTTAACTGAGAACTGGTCTAGGAGAAGGATAACTGAATTCAAAATCTGAGAGCCTGTGTATTGACTGAGGGGGACCCACACCATATTCTGTGGTTTTTGGCTGTTGGTTAAGAGTTTGGAGAGGAGATTGGCACTGCTATCTGAAAACCCACTGAAAGGATCATGAGGAAGAAAAATCAGTATCTTTGGACCAAAAACCAGAGAGAACAATATATAACAAGGAAATCAAGAACTAAGTGACATATCTATAATATTTTAAATGGGGTGTTTGAAAACACAGTACTAATATAGTGACAATGACCCATAGTACTAACAGTGACTTAAGAACAAAGAAGGCTATTTAATGATACCAGTTAACATAAACTATTTACTCCTGTCTTACTAGCAGGTCTGATGAAGTAAAACTAGCAATGGCACTCAAAAAGAACCTCCAATCAGTGGTTAACTGGGGCGAGTAATGGCTTGTAAATTTAAAACCTCCAAGACAAAACTTTTCATTTAATCACTATAGAGAGCCATTTCTGCCTTCTATCATCATGGCTTATGCTAACCTCCAAGAGAGCAACTCTTTGTACTTTCTTGGCCTCACATTTTCCACTGACATGAAGTCAAGTGATTATATTGAATCAATTTCTAGGTCTTCCACTAGGAAAGTTGGTTCACTGTGCCATGCCAGATAATTTGTCTCATTAGAATCTATCTTGCATGTTTATAAAGCTACTATTTGTCCATGAATTGAATATTGTTGCCATACCTATATATATATTGTCTTACTATATATCTAGACAGTCTTGATGACATTCAAAGAAGGGCCTGTAATATAATCGATCCCAACCTAGCATCTCAGCTTCAGTCACTTTCTTACCAATGTGATGTGGTTTCCCTCTGTCTTTTCTACAAATATTCTTGTGGCAGTTGTTCAGATTAGCTTGATGCCTTGACTGCATGAATTGAAACATGTTACTATATTGGAAACTAGGTTTCATTATTTCATTGTTGGACTAGTTACCTTATGCTCTATTCTAATATGTTTTTCTTGCACTTTTCGCCTGTGGAGCTACCTTATGATATCTTGCTTCCCTGCCAACTACAATCCTCAAAAATGTAAATGCAATGTCAATCAACATCTTCTGTCATTTTGTTCTTTTATTGTCCTTTCTCCTGACTAAAGTCTTCTCATTCTCTTTCACTTCCAGTAACCACTGGTGTCTTAGTGTTATTATCACCTTGCTTGTGGTGAAAAGTGAAAGATGAAAAACAATTTTGAAAACTAAAAATCACTAGTAATAATGATAAAAGTTTGGTTCAAAGCAATAACCAAATTGCACTGAAGCAGGACGATCAAAGGCATGGCCTGTTGTATGGAGCAGAATCCAATAGAACTATGCAATTTCTGGATGCATTTATCTTACACAAGTGTGTGAGATCCAATATTAAAAAATAATTGGGCAAACTTGGACCTTTGTGCCTGCATCTTTGTTATGATCACAACATTTCAGCCATTGTGCACTTCAGCCTTCATCAGGTGCTTGTCAATTGGTGTAATTTTCAAGAAATTTTGAACTGAACCCTTTATTTAACACCTTCACATTTAAAGCATTCAAAATCCACCCCATAAATATTGACCCTCAAAGTTTCATTGTTTGTGGTCAAAACCTCACTGTTTGCATGACTTTCTGTGTTATTTGTGATGATGATGTCATATATTATGATAGAATATACATGGGTGGGTTCAACATTGAGAGCTAATATTTACTGGATTGGTTGAATGCTAAAGAGTTAATCTACAGGGGTAGATAGTTCTTATTCCACTGTTCATGTCTATGGACATCTTGTCTAGTTCTTATTTAGTACTACTGAGTTATTGCTCACCCCATTTCCAAGTTTGCTCTACCCAGCCCAAGGATAGAACTCATATTTCTTTCTTCTTGATGTGCTATGTCTCCTCAGAACATTGGCAATCATGATTCTCTACAACTTCCTGTCCCTTGTAGCTCTTAATAAATTTTGTCTTTCTGTTATTTCTCCTAAATCCTGTTCCATCACCAATTTACTCAAGCTCACTAAGTATGTCATGCACTGTTTTCCTCTGTCTCTCTTGCCTTCAATATGCCCCGTGGGTATCAGATTTTCCAAGCCCTCCTTCCTCTGCATTATGAGCTCTAGAAATCTCAATTGTCTCTTTCTGATGTTAAGTATAAGTTGTCTTTTGTTTCCATTTTTTTTCTAAAACTTTGTTTTTGCTCACATGTTCAGTTCATGGTATTCTTAGAATCTTTCTGTAGAACCAAATTTCTGTTACTCCCAACTCTCCTGTTCATCTTTTAAAGGATTGTCCAGCACTCACTGCCATACAGGAGAACAGATATCGCATAACAGTTTAGTACTCTTTTCCTTGTTTCTAACAAAATTTTTCTATTTCTCAGTACTTTGCTTAGGTTTTGGAATGCATCTTTGGCCATCTTAATATGATTTCAGTGTCACATTTTCCATCCTCTGCTAAAACACTTCCCAAATATTTAAACTTTCACACTTGTTTAATTTTGGTATCTCCAATTTGCAATTTGCATTTTGGGGTCATCCTTTTGCTAACAAACTGTCACCAAATTGATGAAACAATACATTAATCCACTAGGCCATTATCCCATGGAACCTAGAACTTGTAGTCTTAAACCTGTCCTGCCTATTTAACCCAGATGCCCAAGGACAGAGTGAGTGATACCTCTGTTTTCTAAGATTGAGCTCATTGATCAGATCATTTTGAACAGTACCCCACTAAGTAAGACATGATATTATACTTTCTCGGTCAGAGAGATCACCATTAACCAGTAAGAAAATCTTCAAAGCATTATGACACAGGCAATAAAAAGTGCATCCACCTTGTCTGATGACACACTTCTTAAAGCTGACAAGGATTTTCTGGTGTCTTTCTTCCAGAATTTGCCATTTCCATCCTGTTGTGTATGTATTGAGTCCTGATAAAAATAAAATTAAATATAAAAATAATATATATAAACAAAAAAAAGAAAGAATTAAAATTAAAATAAGGCATTTACGCTTTCCTTTAAAACCCTTATCTCTCTCTCTCTTTAAACTTCTCTCTCTATACTTCTCTCTTAACTAACGAAAAGGCAACCCTCAAATAAAAAGAGGAAGAAGAAAAGACTGAACCTGGCCAAAAAAACAACTGAAGTTTGTGGGACCTGAGCATACTAATTTGTGACTGAAAACTTAAGTCAGTGAGGTTCCATGTATAACTTCCATCATAAAAAAATGAAAATTAACATGAGACTTTTTATGTTAACTGAAACCAATGCTTGCACCAGAGTCTCGGAGCCTGGTCAAAAGGATATAAGCCCACACCTCTGGGTTAGATGAGGAGGGAGATGGCAAGAGACAGAACAAAAGACGCTACCGCGAAAGGAACCAGTCATGCATGACACATGAAGTAGTTAAGAGGTCATCTGCTAATCATATTTCTGCTCTACTTAGGGCTAAGAAAAATACAGTAGATTGACACTGACCTATTTCTAAGATGACTGTGACTATTATTAAGTGCTGACTTCCAAACTCTCGAATAGTGAGCCAAAACAAACTTTCTCCCAACTACTATCAATATCCGCCTTATAAATGAAAATTGTCTTACACCGAATATCAAAGAACTCACTCTAAAGCAAATAAATAAATATATATTATTTACCTTATACATCCTGTCACTACAGTCCTTTTATTCCAAAGATTCCAGTAAAGAAAATCCTACCAAAACACCACACTGCTGACCCCAACATGATATATCTGATCTAGCAACTAAAGAAATTAATGCAAAACATATTGACAAATCTCAACAATTGGCATACCTAGGTTGGGATTGGGATGAAAAATGATTGAATCAGCTGATACCTTCCTTTATAAATGTTCAGGCCAATTCATTAATTTAATTTTCAAAATTGTCTCAAATTCTGTCCTGATTGGTTGAAAATAATCATGAAAAGGAACCCACTTCTCAAGCCATTTTTCTCCCAGTACATTTTATTATTATTACTTTGTATCAGACCATTGAGTTCAGAAGCATAAAGAGTCTCATTCAAACACCTCATTGGTTGGAAATGTCTTTGCTCCAAGGATTGCCTTGCTTCACTCTAAAAATAGTTGGAGGTGGCAGAATGTTTTTTTTATTTTTTTATTTATCTGTTTATATTTTCACAAGAATAAGTAAGTAGACTACTGCTAGCTTTTGTCAGTAACACAACAATATTTTTTGAATGGGAAAAGTATTATTAACTTTTGAAGTAATTTTCTTTTTAATCTTACCGACTTTTTAAGCGTTTGATGGAAAAACTACAACAACCAAAACAAAAATAAAAAGTAAAACTAGAAAATAAAATGTATGACAACAAAGAACATAATTCAGACAAAAGAATTTTTGGGTCGCACCTTGTAATAAAATAGCAAAGACGAACCGAGTCAGTTAAAAAACGTCACTGACTTTTCAGCCGAGATAAGGTTGACTAGTCATCTTAAAAACTTTGATTCATATATAAATTGTAATTTTCATATTACTGTATTACACAACGCTGCAATTGCTAAAGGGAAGTCACTCTGTTTAGCAAAACAAGATAAACTGCCGAAGTGTAAACACGAGGAAGTCTTCGAGTTACGGATAAATATGTAAGTAAAAAAGAAAACAATGTTTTCTGTTGTTTCTCTTCATATTGATAACAGTTGCGATTATTTCTGAACTAGTTTATTTCTAAACATCAGTTTTTCTTCACAAAACTTGTCTTTCAACTCACGAATGTATCTTTTTAATGAAACGAAAAGGTTTCGATTTGCTTCACTGCCTACAGGCATTTAAAAAAAATTAAAACTACTCTAGTCTTTACCATGTTTTGGTATATTCTTTGAAGATTAAGTTTACACATATTATTTTTGTTGATGTTAATTTTTTCTCTAATTTGTTGTAGGTAGATCATAACATGGCAGTAGGCTTCCTAAAAACATTTATATTTTATTTTTATTCTACTGATTTTTTGTTTGACCTGCGACATTTTTTTTTTTTTTTATAAAGAAAAATTCAAAAGCCTGATTTACATTCAATTTTATTTTTTTATTTTTCTTCGTCATTTACTGAGTACTGGGCAATAAATTGTTTTTTACACTTATCCCCCCCCCCCAATATTGAAAGTTTAAAAAAATGAACTGACTTCCAGTGTTTACGTTTGAAAAATTAGTTCTGGTAAAAAGAAAAAAATATTGTAAGTAAGGGGTGCTGAAAAGTTCATATTCTTCTGAATCTCCTGTTTTTTTTTTGTAGAACTGTGAAGTTTTTTTGTTTTTTTAGCATTTTCCTTAGAAAGAAAATGTTTGGTCAGATTTTGGGAAGTGGATCGATCAGAAAACTTTTCAGCACCTCCACCCAATTAACCAAAAAGGAGATATGAGAATTTTAATTATGTCTTAAATTTTTTTTTTTTTTTATTTTTTTTTTTTTTAGTGAATCACTGACGGAATTGTAAAAGTAAAAAAAAAATTGCAACATTACCTGTTTTGCAATAAATACAAAAAAAAAAAAATTAAGCAACAGATTCTTTTATTTAAATTTTGCATTAAAAAGAGATAGAGAGACAGACAGAAAAAGAAAGAAAGAAAGAAAGAAAGGAACGTGGGAATGCCGTGATTGAAAAAAAAAAGCCAAGTTATTTTCTAGTTTAGTTTTTTTAGTAGTGAGTCTGAGAAGAATGAATTACTTGTATTTTAAAAAAGTAAATCATTGACGTGACTTTGTTCCTACGTTATTATAAAATTCCAGATATCCACGGTATTCTTTAAAACACTTTGTAACGGAACCCCAAGGAAGAGAAAGAAACAAGAATAAGATTCTGTGGGATTGAGAAATACGATTTTTATAATTTCTAAATTAAAAAGGGGTGTGTGGAGTGGAGGATTATATTTTTTCTTAAATTTTAAAAAAAAATATCTATATTGTTTTTTTGTTTTTTTTTTTTTTGTTTTCTGCTAGTACTCTTTCACGAATGTAAAAATGTAATTAGTTACTAATTGAGTTTTCAATACTTCCAAATTAAAAGAATAACAATAACATTTTTTTCATGTAATTTGCGTTTGATGAAAATTGAAAAGTTTCAAAAGCTTACATTTTTTTTAATTCATTTCTTAATGAATGTAAAGTGGTATATACTGAATATGTAGTTTTTATTTTAAGGACCTATTCTTATAATTTATTTATTTAGAAACGTTGAGGGCCAAGATCTTTCTTTCATATACCAAGTCCTCTCGGAACGTGAGTGATCATAGCTCTCCACAATTTCCTATATCTTGGTGCTCTAAATAACTTGACTTTTTGCCATCCATCTTTGTCCGTGTTTTTCCATCTATTCATATAAAAATGGGTTACTTGTTATTTCTCTCTGCTTTTGCCTTCAGTATGCCTTGTGAGTGTTAAATTCTCCAGGCTCTCTGTCTTATGTGTTCATCATCATCAGTCTCCTGACTGGGTGTGGTTGTAGAGTTGCTGCACAGCAAAGCACCAGACAAGTTCCCCCCACATATCTGGATTGAAATTCAGAGGGATGTGCAGGTGGTGTAATGTATAGCATCTCAAAATGCAAAATCAGATAGCTGAGTTTGAATTTCAGTCAGGTTCATTACATTAACTCATTTGAAAATACCCTTGGAAAAGGTGTGACTCCACCACTCTTCATCTGTGGCCTAAATAGTAGGACTAGTATCTGGAAGAATCTTTGTTAGCTCCTTAAATTGTTAATAAAATATTAACTTGCAAAAAAGAATTATTCTTACAATCCTTAATCTGTTTTGGCGTTAAATAACCTACAAAGGATTGATAAACCATAAAGAAAAAATTGATCAATCAATGAAATATGGAGAGGTATTCATTCATATGAAGTGTATCTTGAGCAAATAGACCTGGCATTATCTCTCCTTGTCAAACCACAGACAATGTCCTCCAACTTGAAAACTTGCCTTGGTCACAGACATGTGACAAATGATTCTATCGAGAGAACCCTCTTCCATGGCTGTTGACATCAGTCTAGAAAGCTAGCAATGCCATATTATCACTGTCCTGGCTGCATACATAGTCATAAAGCCCAGTCTGCTATATTGTGCTGGACAGCTATTGACCCTACAAGAAGTTTCATCTGTTCTTTGACAGGTCTTATCTTTAATCTTGCTGAGTGTCTAGATATCCTCCACAACAGAAAAGCCTGTTGGGGGAACCAATTTAATCAGTGATGACCTGACCATGTAACAATAATGGCTTACATAGAATATTTATTTTGTAAAATTATAAAATTATGGCACAAGGCCGATGGGGAGGAAAAGGAAGGGGTGGGGCTGGTCTTCACTAGCTATTTTAATCCTAGTTAAATCCACTCACAACCCATTCATTCATTAGAATTTACTCATTCTCCACAAAAACTCATTCATCACCACTCAATCCTGCATACACCAAAATACCACATATTCGCAGGGAACCTACAAAAACCCCATGAGATAAAACATCTGGTACTGTGTTACATAGTACCTGAAGCACTTGTAGAGAGTAACCTGACATTATGTGTCCAAGAAATTTAAACCGTCTCTTTCTGATTGTAAGTATAAGCCTCTGTTTTCCTTAAAACTTCTTCATTGTTTACATGTACTGTCCATGGTATTGTCCACATTCATCAGTAAGGCCATATTTGTGTCACTCCATATATGAGGAAATTGGTCAGTATTCACTGCCATACAAGACAGGGGTTCTCAACCAGAGGGAAAATTCAGGGTTTCACTGGGGTGGGGGGGATCATGGGGTGTTATATATTATTTTTTCACAAGTTTCTCATTGACTGTAAACTTCATCAAAATAAAATTGAATTAAATACCCTGGCATTCTATTGAACTTTTTGTTTATTGAAATATTTTTCAGTTTGTATATTTGATAATTAGTTATGAGTCAAAACAAATTACTGTACATGTCTTCAAGTTTAAAAACTGGCAAGATGGAGGGATAAATCAGATATTAAATTGTAAAGATCCCAGATTTGATTCTTTCACTTTTCAATGTCTTTACCTTCCAAAAGCTGGAGACAGTATTGAGAAAAAGGAAAATTTAATGAGAAACAAAGAAAAGAGTGCTGAACTGCTATGTAATATCAATCCTCCTATATGGCAATGAATGCTGGGCAATTTCCACACAGATGAAGAGGAGATTTGAGGCAAATGATTTGACTACAGACAGATACCATAAATAGAGCATGTGAGCAATGAGTATGTTTTAAGAAAAATTAAAACAAAAATGACAATGTGAAAAAATTTCTAGGACCACATAATGAGGAAAGAGTGTTTGGATAATTTGACACTCAGAGACATTTTGAAGGCAAGTGAGAAACAGCAAGTAACCTATCTTGTTTAAATGTCTGGCAGAACAGTGAGAGAGAGGGATAATAAGAAAAAAAGCAAATATTGCTAAGAGCTATGAAGGGTAGGAAGTTGTGGAAAGTCCTTATCACTTATGTCATGATGGGACATTACACATAGAAGAAGAAAAATGTACATTTTGTACTCTGTTAACTTGACTCTGAAGATAATGTCTTTTATATTGTGTATGCTTTCTCACAGGACATAAGTTTTCAATGTGTTAATCATAAAATATTTTCGCCCACTGTCAGAAATATTTAGGTTAGGCGTAGAAAAAAAACTGAAGTGAAGCAGACTGTGATTAAATAACTAAATTTATTTGATGTCAATAAAAAAAAAAAGGTGGAACATATATCATAGGCTAAAGGTTTGGGGCCACCCTCTAGAGTTAATAATTAAGTTTAGAAGGTAACAATCCTACTTTCCCTTCCAAAGCCAATGTACTGATGATGAGGGTGGTATACTGATGACATAGATATTCATAGTTGGGCTAAGAATGATCTTGAACAGAAAATCAACATCCTCTACCAAGTGTTCCGGGAAATGGGACTGAAGATAAACCTTTCCAAAACAGAAACTATGATCTGGAATTGGAATGAAAGCAATAATGGCACATACCCTGAATCCATCATAAAAATTCAGGAGGCAGAATTAGTAAATACTAAACACCTCAAATACCTCAGCCTGTAGACTAGTTATAACATTTTAGTATAGGTGTTAAGGAAATTGAACATAGGCTGTGCTAGAGATAGTTACACCCAATACTGCAAATTTCTACAAAACCAAAACAATAATTGGAAAAAGTTATGTTCTTAAATAGCCTTATCAGATAGACTTTTATATGGATGTCATGCATGGCACCAAACCCATTCAGAAATATCAAAACTGTCAGCTGTATGCAATTGCTTTCTAAGATCAGTGGTTAAAATTGGCTTTGAACAAGTGAAGCCTGTGGGTCTTGCGAAGACAATCCTTCTTTAAACCTTGTGGACTGGTGCTACAGAATCACAAAGAAGGATGTGTAACAATTAACAGAAACCATATCATTTAAGGACTTTCAACAGCAGCAATAACTAAAATGAATAGCACCTGCAACCTGAGAAAATAATGACATAATCATGATGTTGACATTTTGCACTACTTCAAAATAATTGATTAGGTAGGAGACCCTCATCAAAGAATGATAATTGCTAATGGACTTGAGAAACCTATTTCCTGGATTGTTTTAAGAGAAAGATTTTATAAATTTCAACTGAAAGTAGTACTGGCTGCATGGTCAATGAATGCCAAATGTTTTCTTATAGGGAAATGGCTAATATTACTATTACCATACCTCCTTTGGTTTAATTAATTCCTACTAAGCTAGGTTGCTGAAAATTTAACTCATTAGTACATTGCATCCAATTTTTTTTTTTTTTTTTTTTTTGAGAGGGTCTTACCTAAAATTTTAAATCTGCCAGCAAGGTAAATTAGGCAAAAGAGCTAAGATTTTATGGAAACTTTATGCTGTAAATGATTATGTTGTGATGTGGGGTCTGGAAAAATATAACACTTAATTTGACAGAGCCAGTTGTGACAGTAGTATTCAATACTCAGCTAAAAAAAGTCACTGCAATAGTATTATCTTCCTCCTTTGGCAATTACCCAGCACTAATTATCATGAATGGATCAGTCAATTCATGATATAAATGTTAAAACACAAGTATTTTTTTTTTTTTTTTTTTTTTTTTTCAGTTAATTTTTTCTTTCTTTCTCATATTCCAGAATTTACTATCATGGTATAAGGGGTATGATGAAAAGATTTTTGGTCTGACCAAGAAGCATTTTCCCCTCTCCACAATATTTGGATGTTTGTTTGGTTATATTTTAGGATGTGGGCTGGGTTGAGAACTTTTCAGCACACCCTCATGTATATAGTAGATAGATGGAATGAAAGTTGATTCTTTTTTTGTATTCAGTAAATACTACCTTCTGATATTACAGGTTGTATAAATATCTATTTTTATAATAACCCTTCAATTTTCTAAAATTGTTAAGGCTGGTTGAACACTGAAAATATAAAATAATAACTGACCAAAACCGGTTTCAAATAAACCAAAGTGGCATAAAATTGAGGCAGCTACTAAATAACCTGTAATTCTCTGATTCACTTGAATAATTTTGGCTACATGACATAGCATAAAGTCTACAAAATGTTGGTCTCATTGCATGCTTATATCTATCCAGATATGTGCCAAGGTTGTCCATAACAAAGTTGTGTTTATTAGGTGTGGATGCAGGAAATTTAGTGAGGTTTACATGCTCATTGGGGATTAAATCTGGTGAGCATGAGCATTTATCCACTGTGCCATGTGTTCTTAAGGATAAAGGCATTGGTTAAATCAAGTGACAGTGTGAGTTCAATACCCGGTTAAGGCAGTGGAGAGGTGAATTAACAGAAGATAACTGATAACTGATATCCATTAGACGTGGAACTAGAACAGCCTACACCGGCGAGCGAAATAAAGGGTTCAGAGTCTGTCTATATTTCTGAGATGAGGTATTATGTACACTGTGCCATGTGTCCTTGAGGACACATGGCACAGTGGATAAAGGCGTTGGTTAGATCCAGTGACAGACCCAAAGAGTGTGAGTTCAATACCCGGTTAAGGCAGTGGAGAACTTTCAGAGGGAAAATTAGCAGGAGATAACTGATAACTGACATCCATCAAACATGGCACGTGGAACTAGAACAGTCTACCCCAGTGATCGAAATAAAGGGTTCAGTTCTAAATTCCAACCACCTGAAGAAGGCCGGAGCATACAACGGCCGAAACGTTGTGATAAATATGGCAACAAAGATGAGGACAATGGTCCGAATAATGTAAATACTGTACATAAAGGGTTCAGTTCAACATTCCAACTACCTGAAGAAGACCATATTTTGGCTGAAATGTTGTAATAAATATGGCAACAAAAATGAGGACAATAGTTTGAATAATGTAAATAGTGGAGGAAGGGTTGTATCAATCAATATCAAAGTGCTTGTGTTGTTACATGGTTATATCTATCCAGGGCCGACCATAACTGTGTTCCTTTGTATTGTGTTTGTCACTTCGTAATATGCCAGAGTAGACTTGGCAATCATTTATCATACCATACCATCAAGGGAGCTAAATTCAAAGTTAACCTGAGGTTACCTGTAGGCTGTTGAGTGCAGTATTACATGACTTCAATGCTGGACATGGGTTGCAAGCATGGAAATCAGCTGCATGACTGAGATAGATACATAAGCAACTGCCCCAGGTGTAAAGGGGCTGTCTCTCTTAGATCACAGACAAGAATTTAAGGTCCATGTTTAGTTGAAGGCACAGGGTTTGTGCACACATTGACTGACAGAAATTGACCAAGTCAAGAGTTGAATAAAAAGTAATATTAAGTATGAGAAATAGTCTTATATGCTCATTAATAATCACAATGACTTCATTACACATTGGGGTTAGAATTTAGTAAGGCCTGTGATATGTCCCATATTTGCTCAATGGGGTTTAAATCTGGTGAGCATGTGCCAAATTGAGTATCTGAAATTCATTGTTCATTGAACCAGTCTTGTGTTTCCTGCACATGATGACAGGAGGGGGTTGCATTAACTTGCTAGAACAGACTATTACCCCTGTCTGGGACACATCAAAAGCATAAAGGACTGTAGATGGCCCACAACTGGATTTTGTCTGTCACACCTGTTAAGGCTGACCCAAGTTTCACTAGTGGTCCTTATGAATTCCAACAGATCATCATCAATCCCATGACCATGTATGATTGTAGAGTTGCTGAGCACTTGACCAGCTCCTTCCTTATGTCTTGGTTGCATGCAAATGTTAAAGTTTCTGTTTGCATTTTCTTTTGCTACCTTGTAGGATGGCAATGGATATATTGTTGACTCTTATGACATGTCCATATCATTTCACCTTTCTCTTCTTGATGGTGGATATGAGAGATTTTTTTCTTTTTTTAATCATTTCACCTCAAGCAAGGTGATAAAGCCACTAAGATACAAAGGTTTACTGAGAGCTAAAGAAATTGAAAAAAATTATTGTGTAAAGAATAATAAAAGAACAGGATTCAAAAAGACAGATTATAGTAATTGACATTGCATTTGAATTTTTGAAGATCATTGGTAAGAGGAATGCTTTTCATTGGACTTGTTTCTTATTTGATAGTGTCAAGTCTTATGTCATTTGTCATGCAGTCTACTCAGGGTGTTTCTGAACTCAACGAGAGAGGACAAAAAAATGAATAGATTTTCAGCTTAACTGAATTAAACATAATATCATAATTCAATATAATTTAAAATTATTATACAGTGTGCGATGGATAAATTGTCGTCTAAATTATGCAAAAATGAAAATAACCCTGAAATACTAAAGAGTAAATTTATTCAATAAAATCACCATTGTTTTCAACCACATCCACCAGACAACTTGGGAATCTTCTGCATCTTTTCTGGATGGTCTCCTTGTTTAAGTTGGTGAATGCTACCATAATCCTTGCCTTCAGTACATCTTCGTTGTTACAAAGAGTTTTGTTGGACTCTCACTCAACTGCACCCCACACATACTAATCAAGGGGGTTGCAGTCTGGAGAGTTAAGTGGTGATGTGGTTGCAGAAATTTTCTGACGGCTATGATTGGGTTCTCCTGCTTGTGTTGCATGGTGCAGAGTCCTATTGTCAGATGTAGGGTCTTCCAGCAGTTACCCTCTTGACCCAAGGCAGCACTACCTCCTCAAGGCACTTGATGTAGGCATCTGTGTTGAGTCTGAAGCCTTGTGGGAAGATGAATGGAGGCATAATGTTGCCATCACTAGTGATCACTCCAACCATCTTTTGTAATCAGCATTAGAATCATCCAACTCTTTCTGAATCTTCTGCACTGTCCTCAGATTGACACCCAAATGCTCTGAAATGTTCGTATTGGAGCTTTCGGTGCAAATGCCAAGCAGTACAGCATGCTGTTTTCAAATTTCTGGGAGAGTGAATTGCATCATACTGCTCTTTTTCTCACAGATGGTGCCCAACTGACCCTACTATAATGAGCAGTTGACAAAATCAAAAACAAACAATGCACCAATGCATGAAATAAAAAATAAAAAAGGGAGACAATTTACCCATCCCACCCTTATATTTATTTGTGTTGTGTGTGTGTGTATATATATATATATATATATATATTAATCATTTCACCCCAAGCAAAGCAATAAACCCACTAAGATGCAAGGGGTTACTGAGAGAGGGTATGTAAAATAAAAGTAAAACTATTAAGAAAAGAGAATAATAAAAGAACAAGAATTGAAGACAGAAGATAATGATTGATATCCCATTTTGAAGATCAAAGTTGAATAAGAGGCAAGAAGCCAGGAGAGAGTTCCTCAAATGAAAAGTGTGATAGAAGAAACTGTTAGCATAGAACTTACAGTTACATCTAGCCAAGCAAGGCAATAAAGCCACTAAGATACAAGGTGTTACTGGGTGTTAGAGAATATGAGAAAAATACTATTAAGGAGAGTGAACAATAAAAGAACAGGAATTAAGAAAACAGAAAGTAACAATTAATATTGAATTTAATTTTTTTAAGTTCAAAGTTGACTGAGAAGGTGGTTTGGTTTGGTTTATTTTGTTTTACGGCATATCAATCTCAATGGGTTATTTAATGCCGACAAAATTTTTATTGCTGGTAATATGTTTTTCTTTAAAAATCTATTTCTGGGAATATTTTTTCTTGAAGAAATCTATAGCTGGTCATATTTTTTTCAAAGAATGTATAACTGTATTGCTGGTATTTTTTTTTTTATTTTGTTGCTGATAATAATTTTTCCTTCAAAAATTATTGCTGGTAATAATTTTTTTTTATTACAAACTATTTCTGGTATTAAAACCTATTTTTACACAAGTTTGGATGTTAACTATTTGCCCATAGCCAAGACCCTAACAGGTGCTACCACCCTGGGTCAGGGTGGACCTGGGAACACCAGCAATTAAGAGGTGGTTCCACGCTCCTCAAAACCTGCTGATCAGAGGCCTTGCTGTTGGACCTAGTTTATTGTCTTACCCAGGACACGGATGTAGTTTAATGTCATACCCAGGACAGCTAGAAGATGGAAGAGAGTTTCGCAAACAACAAGTGCAATGGAAGAAACTGTTAGCACAGAACTTACAGTTACGTCTAGCCATTTCAACTGTAAAAGTAATGAGACCTAGCTGCAAATCTAGTACTGCACTTCATAAAGTCTAGTACTATGCAAGTCAAAATATTCATATTCATTCATAAAGTCTTGGTACCATAAAGGAAAGTTCGTCAGAACAATTACCATGAAATTATTTATAGAAAAGGCATAGAGAAGGTACATTACAATGTTGGGAAAGTCACTGAAGGTGAGATACCAGGTCAGGACCAATAACATTACAGATTCTTCTTTGGATTTTATCAAGAATCTCTAAATATATATAGCAGGAGAACAAGACCAGATGTGGCAGCAATATTCAATGCATGGATGAATGGTAGACTTATAAATATGTAAGATAGATTCTGGAGAGAAAAATTGTCTAGCACAACATAGTGAACCACCTTTCCTAGCAGGAGATCTAGCAATTGATTCAATATAATCTTTCCATTTCATGTCAGCAATTATTTCTTTAAAGATCTTCCACATTTATTTTGCTTTTATGTATTAGTATTTATTTGTTTTTGTACAACTAACCTGAAGAACATTTGTCTTATTTTTACTTTCTGTTTTACTTACCTAAAGTTATATTTATCAACTTTGCATTTTCTACTCTCGTTCATTTTTTTTATCAATTGACATTTTAGGTGTTAGTACTGTCAGAAATGTAGTATAGATTTGTTTTTATTGTCTGTTTTAAACAATGACTTCATAATTGCCTGTTTTAAACAATGATTTCATAAGTGTCTGTTTTAAACAATGACTTCATAATTGTCTGTTTTAAACAATGTCTTTATAATTGTCTGTTTTAAATAAGGACTTCATAATTACTGAGTATTTTAGGCTTAGATTCTGATTTTATGTATTTTTTCCTGCTGTCTTTTCCCACAGTTATCAAACTTTTTGATATCTGTTTATAACTCTTTTGTAATTTGTTGTGTACATTCTAGTGTTTTCATTTTTCTAGCTTTATACATTTTAGCTTATCTAACATATATATGATAAAATATAGTTCTAAGGTATGCTATATTTATGGGTTAAAGTGGTCAATATCACGGATAGATTATATATAAATATAAAAGTGGACTTTGATGTCAACACCTAGAGGCAACAGACTGTCTCCTCTGGGTGTTGATTTCAATGTCCACTTGGGAGCATCTAAAACATGTAATGTAGGTAATGTTTATATATATACATTATATTTATTCCAAAGGTTGTCACAGTTGGGAGTGGCAGTGGGGACAAGCTCTCGCTTTCTATAAAATGCTTGCTGGGTATGTATCTTAAATAGCTTCTGACAACTAAGTCCACATCTAATTTGGAGATGGGAAAAAAGTGAACCACTGGTGCCTCATAAACAGTTGCTTTGGGTAGATGGAGCTTATCAATTGGGACAGAGGGAAGGAAAACCCTGATTTTAAATATTCACTGCTTTGTGGCTATATCCAAACCGGGAAAAGGCTATCAAAGTAGATCCAGATAGAAAATCCAGAGTGAAGGTTGTCAACACTGACAAACTTCTAATAACTCTTGCAATCGTACCAGCCATAAATATAATGCTCTGTATTCATTTGGATCTTGATACAGTCAAGACGAGTGTCCCACAAGGTTTATAGAACACACAGCCTCCATATACAATTGTCCAGCCATTACCCAGGAGAGTTTGCTCCTGTCTCACCACTAAATGATTGAATTTTTACTAAAATTTTTTTTTTTTTACTACTGTGACTTGTATGGTAAATGGCTGCTTACTACTATTTAGGAGATACTTAGAAAGGTTCATTAACTGTAGTAAAAAAATAAAACTGTAAACTTATTGTAGCAATTGTGCCTGTAATAGTTTTTTCTGTCTCTCGTCCGCAACACTTGTAGCCAATTCAAAGTTCAAATGAAAATCCGTTGTAACAATCTAACAGGAAACATAGTAATGACAAAATAGGGTCAGAAAACCAACTGTCACTTCTCACCAGTAGAAACGCATGGTCGTCCACCAAGCTCCAAAATGATCATTCTCCCGGTGAGCAAAAAACAACAGCCTTTATTTACTGAGCGATTTTTCCTGATTGGCTACACCAATAAGGGAGGAAAGAAAATTAGCATAGTGTCTCTGATACTTAAAGTAGCAGATTTTTGCAAACTACTTTTTCTTTAATTCTCCTTCTGCAGACCCCACACAAAACACAAACTCTTTTTCAATTAGGTGATTCTCTCTTTTACTATATTAACATTTAATTTCTAATATTTGGATACTTCTCTGTAATTCTTCTGTTAATGTCCAAGATGTGCAGCATCGTACCCCACACTTTTACAAGGCCACTGAGCATTTCCATGTCATTGTGGGTGGCAAATTATTTTCCACTTTGCAACTCCCTCACTTTCACAGATGAAATATCTTGCTGTTCTATTGCTACTTTCATGGAAAGTGCTCAGATGAACTATGTTCCTTAATTCCACCAGTTTTAACCTTCATGGCTACCACTTTCCGTGCTGCGTGCATTGTAGTAGACCACCCTTATTCCCACCATATTCCATTGTCAGTATGAAGTAAGTTCCAATCAAGCAGCTTCTTCTTATGGACCAGGAGGAAAAGTACTTCAAAATGCAAATATTTTTGATTAAATATGAAGTTAAAAATTAAAAAAGAACAATAATGCTCAGAATTTTCACTTTTTTGATTTTCACAAATGATCCACAGTTTTTTTTCTTTCAGGCTCCAACAGTAATCTGCCATCATTCTTTTATCTCATTTCCTTTGATATCTGTCCTCCATAACTTTTATATTCTGATGAAAATATTCACCTTATTTATCATTTATATTGCCAAAGTTTTCTGGAAATCTGTCCAAATGACTATGCAGGAAATGTAGTTTGATACTCATGTTAGTACCAAGCTTCCAGTAGTTTGCTAACATCCTGTTGACTAGTTCTCTATAGTTGACTGTTTTATGATTACCAAGAAAGTTTTTTTTACTATAGCAACAAATAAAATACAGTCATTTGATTTATTAACATTTGTAGAGTTGACAAAGTTGTCATCCTTAATGAGTTTTCGAATATCAGTTCCATGAAAAATAACTTATTTCAGTTTTTCTATGCTGAGACCAGGATATTTTCTTCTATCCAATATATATGTAACACCTTTTGCTGCTACCTACACTCGGTGGTGTAACCACATTTAATGGTACAGTCCTCAGGGTCTTAGGATGATGCTTTAACCACAGGCTAACTCTGGTCAATGCTTACAGTCTGAGCTGCCACATTTCTACCCAGTAGAAGGTTAATATCGTCATAGACTTGCAACGCTGGTCAAGCCATGGCGGGTGCCATATTAAGGAAAAATATCTTGACATCGAAAAAATAAAAAGATTCATGCAGTTAATCTTCAATTGGTTTATTTAGCTCTTGGTACAACAAAATTAACCCTTCCCTCATCAATCTCCTTAGTGAAACTGGGCTTTGTCTAAACTTCTGGAAGGCTGGGTTCAAAGTCTTGGAATCAGGAATTCTGGTAGGCAGCTGATGTCAATGCGGGATCTCAGCCCAAAGTCCAAGTTCCCTAAAGCCATCTGCTTATATGCACTTTGGCCCAAAACTGGCGTGGGGACAAAGGGTTCTTGGGATTCATTGATTCTTTAATTTTCACATTAATTCTAATAAGGGCTTTCTTTGTTTCCTATCTGTGCTTTCTTAATCAACTTTCCAAATTTGAAAAATTATCCCCCTTCTTTAGGAGTAGTCGCAGGGATTGCTTTTCCCTTAACTCCAACCTGCTTCATTTCACATCTCTCACTGCTACTCTGCACAGGTGAGCTAAACTCTGCCCCTTCCTCCTTCCTTCTTGGTATTCTAAATTTGCCCACTTCTCAGGGTGCATAACTGTCTTTGGGACAAATCTAATTTTTAAAACGTGAAGGAGAAAGGGCATGGTTTATTTAAGCAATTAAAAGCTTTTCTAGTTAAATTATGTCTTAATTTTATTGCATTTCTTTTATTTTACGATTCAGAAGATTTTTGGTAAGACAGGGTCTGATTTAATAAATTGATGATTTAAATTCTTCAAAGATTTCTTCTTTTAAATAAGCACTAAAAATTATCTTGTTGAATTTTTTCAAGTTTTACACACGTAAAAAATATTTTTACTAAGATTTTCTAAAAAAACATTTCTAATATAATTTCATTCATTTGTGAATAAGTTCTGAAAGTTTCATTAAAATCCAATAATTAGTTGAATTTTACAAGAATTTCTAAATTAATGTCTTTCACCACAAAAAAGATGCTAACATTTACTATGTTAATTTATAGTCTGTCTGCTGATGCAAGAAAAACAAGATTTTTAATAAAAATTTCAAATGTTCTAAAAAGAATTAAACAATTTAATTAAATATTTATACTTTGATCTTTCCTCTTAATAATAACAAAGATTTTACCAATAAAACTTTGTTTTCATTGAGTTTGGAGCATTTTTTTATCACTACTAATAATTTTTTAGCAAATTTGTAGCAGTACCTAATTTATACATACATACATACATACATATATATATATATATATATATATATATATATATATATATATATATGTATGTATGTATATATATATATATATATAAGAGAGAGAGAGAGATGTTGTCAACACCAAAATTATGATCCTAATCTCTAGCTATCAACAAAACTCAAAAACCATATATATATATATATATATATATATATATATATATTCATCTATGTACCACATATCTTCAGGACTTGGATGATCATGGCACTCTACAACTTTCTGTCCTTTTTAGCTCTTTTGTAAGTTTTAACTTTTTTTTTTAATTCAGAGCTGTCACTTCTACACTGGCCACAACTCAAGAGCTAGGAGAAGAGAAATTAGTCTTTGTTTTCACAGGAGCATTAGTACAGAGGGAATATAATGGATTTGAACCCTGTTCACTGATACCAATTTCTGAGACATTAACCATTATGCTGCCTAGTTGGTAGTTATGGGAGAGTGGTTTACCCAAGAATTCACTAACCAACTTTTTTTCTCACTAAATCATCATGAAATAGCATAAAAAAGACATTTTTTTGTCAAGATATATAGTGATTAGTTCAGGGAGAAGTGGATTCATATCTTTTTGAAGAGTATTAATGTTAAATGAACACAAACAGCCTTAGGTGAATTTTGAACTTGCTTTGCTCATTCAGTTTTTTTATTGGTCCTCGTAATGCCATGTCATGACTCCATGATGGTTCATGTATAAATTGCAGATTTTATTTTGTTATTTTTTAATTGTATAATGGATCTGCTACATGTAACATGTGGAAGATGTGATTTGACCAGTTAATCAAAGATCATGTGTCTATTAGATCAAGAAAGCACCATTATTCTAGAACAGGTGTTCTAATAGCAGCTCATGAGGCACATGTGGTTCTTTGACCTTTTAATATACAGCTTGTGGAAATATGTTGACTGATCTTTTTTCATCACAGTTAATATAAAAGGTAAATTCCCATAGTTCATTACTGTATTAAATACACTCAATATAGTTAAAACAATCATCAGTCAAGATTTGGAAAACATTTGGTATATATATATGTGTACTTTGGGATTACCAAAACCAATACAAATTAACAATTTGACAAAAACTGCACACAGGAATAAATATTATTGTATACATAGATTTTTTATAAAAATTTTGTAACAAAATGTGCATGTAACAAAAATGTATATGTAAATTTTGTTCATATTTTGCGACTTTCAAACATCTGAACTTTATCGTATGTGGCTCTTACATTAAGCACGTTTGACAACCTCTATGGATTATTTAATGCTGAAATCTAAATATTAGATATTTATATCTAAATATTTTAGCATAATCCTTTCATATTCATGAATATTTTTCCGTGTATTACAAACAAATGATGCAAGAAATGCACTGTAACAGTGAAAATCACTTTTTTCCAAGTACTTTCCATCTCTTTTTGAGATCATCATCAGGGTTGCAACTAGCCAGGCATACTTAATCAGACATGCCTTTAGATAGATAGATAGATAGAGTTAACAAAGTTTTATATTCAATTCATGGATTATGATGATCTTGGTAATAGTTCTTTGTTGATGAAAGCTTTGAAGAAAGTTGATTACTAATGTCATGAGTTACTTGACAGAGTAAACTTGAGATATATTTGTGATGGAGAAAGGGAAGGGGACACTAGGTAGACAAGACCTATAGAGAGTGACTTCCTGCCCCTTTTCTCTCTGTGTTTCTGGGATAAGAAGTTATTATTTACAGATTTTCTTTTTAATATCAAAACATTTTGGCTGCTAAGCTCCACAACCACCCCCATCCCACCTCCCATGGCTTTCTTTAATTTTCTGCCTATCCGGGCAACCTTCGAGGTTATCAAGGTAATGCCAAGTTGTATATTTCTTTGGTCATGCAAAAAATTATTATTATTCCCTTTGATTTCTGGTGTTTTTTTTTTTCTGGATCCCAGGCCAATTTTAAAAAATTACCAGGTGTCACCCTAAACTTTTGAAATGTATTGTATATATGTACTTTGTGATTACTAAAATCAATACAAATTAATAGTTTGAAAAACTGCATACATAAATAAATATTATTGCATACCTGTAAACATTTTGTAACAAAATGTGTATGTAGCAAAAATGTATGTGTAAATTTTGTTTATGCCTTGCAGCTCAAACATCTGAACTTTATCATATGTGACTCTTTCATTAAACAAGTTTGGCCACTCCTGTTCTACAACTTAAACTTGATTACTTATTTTAGTGCATCATGTTACTTACAATCATTGCCACATAATGCAAACAATAGCTAGGGCATTATTTAAACAAATTAACCAAAAATTATACTGTCCTGAGTATGATGATAAACTACATCCATGTCCCGGGTAAGACAATAAACTACGTCCGATAGCAAGGCCTCTGATCAGGAGGTTCTGAGGAGTGTGCAACCACCTTTTAATTGCTGGTGTTCTCAAGTCCACCCTGACCCGGGGTGGTAGCACCTCTTATGGTCCCATATATGGGAAAATAGTTAACACCTAAATTGGGGTTAAAACACTAGGAAAGTGTAAAATTAGGTTTTGATACCAGGAATGCTTTTTTGTAAAAAATTATTACCAGCAATACATTTTTGAAGAAAAAAATATTACCAGCAATAAAAATTTTGTCAGCATTAAATAACCTGTTGAGGTTGATATGACATAAACCAAACCAAACCAAACCAAAAATGATAACCGTGCATTTTTATAGCCATTTAAAATACAGAATTACTGAGGGAGTTCGGGGAGTATACAGTAAAGGCAGTGTCAAGAGAAAAACTGTTCTTTTGACACGCTGTTCTTTTTTTCTTTTCTTTTTTTTGTGGGTACATAGGTTAAAACATTATCAAAACATTTATGGGAGAGTAAAAAAGGATGTGACCTTTTAACCATTCACCTATTTAGAAAATTATTTTAAAAAAATAAAACAAAAAACACATAATTAACTGCTGAAAAAAAAAATTGGTTCAGTCTTTCTAAATTTATGTCCTGTATTCAACATGGCCATTGGAAGACTGCATTGTCCTTGTCATGCTTACAATCTATAAGTATGAATTATTTAAAACAAAAAAAAAATGGAGAGAGAAAGAGGTTAAATTTGAGAAAATTTGAGCAATTGCTAACTACCAATTATTAGCAAGAGATTCTTTTTTTTTTTGTTGTTCATGTCCTGTCAATAATGTTTTTTTTTTTTTATCATTGCTCTTCCTGTGATTTTTATAAAAGGTACAAGAATATATGCACATGTCAACTGTGGCAGATGAATACAGTTTGTTCAGAGATGCATTTTCTCTATCCTTTGCCTTTTAACATATAAAGAGCTCGGCATTATTTTTACTCTTCTCTTCAGGCTTGTTCTGTATTTTTGAGATTTTAGATTTAAAAAAAGTCTTCCATCAGCTTCTTGGGATTCCTTACTTATAAAAATGGTATGTACAAAAAACTTATTTCTTATTTTAAATACAAGGTGTGGCAGAAATACCTCTCACATATATCCCCACATAATGGTTAGACATTAGCTGGAAGAAGACACCATTGCCACTAATGTCTTGTGGGAAGTATTTCTGTTACACCCTGGAGAATGGATATTTTTTTTCCCTAGGAAATGGCTGATATCTCTCAAAGTTAATTGTTTAGAATCTTGTTATTAAATCAGATAATGATTCAAGATCGTTTGTTGATGATAAACGTATGCTATTAAACTTTTTAGATGGCATGGGCAACATTTTTGAGCAGTGGGACACATGTTCTATGGGTCATCACAAGGTGGGCTGTATTACTAAAAAGATTCAAGGTAATTTTTCGTAGTAGGTATCTCAGCTATTTTCACTATGGAAGACCATATATCTTAGAAATAGGGGAATTTTTTTTTTTTTTACTACAATTAAAAAATTGAAATC
This sequence comes from Acanthosepion lycidas, assembly GCA_963932145.1. Classification (NCBI taxonomy): domain Eukaryota; kingdom Metazoa; phylum Mollusca; class Cephalopoda; order Sepiida; family Sepiidae; genus Acanthosepion; species Acanthosepion lycidas. The sequence continues at coordinate 32,602,650 of OZ010601.1, read as the reverse complement.
TTCATATAATTTTATCACTGATGACAATGTGATTTATTTTTAATTTATACATTTGAAAGTTTTAAAAAAAGTGTTTTTATTCTCCACATAAAGAAATTATGAACGTTTCTTTTTTCAAAAGCAAAATGTTTACAAGTATGATCTTCCTTAATGAAAATTACCAGTGGTCTAAAAGGATGAAAATGCTATTTTCACTGAAAGTTTACAAAACTCAAAGAACATTGTACTTAACCAGTGTTTATGTATGTAATTATACATGAGAGAGAATGTGTGAGTGAACAAGTGAGAGCTAAACAAAATAAAATTTTAATAAGTGTTATTTTCCTTATGAAATTAAGTGTGCCATTCACAAAGACCAAATGGGACACAGTTTGCTCATAATGGCTCTATAGCTATTTATAAGAATAAGTGTCACTCATCTTCTGTAATAGTTATATTAACTGTGTGAAATTTATGCTGAAATTATTATTACAAGTAAATAAAAGCAAAATAAGTTAAACTGAATGAAAACCAAATCATTTATTAATAAAGTTATTTGATGCATTAATTTCAAGAGATGTTTAAATCCTTTTACAATTACATTTAATGCAGTTTTCTAACTGGTTTTTATGTCAAAGTTTTTATTTATTCATTTGTCCAATTTTATAGAAGTTATTTTTATTTGATAACATGATATCCTGCCTAACATATCCTTAAATTTCCATCCATCGTTAGCCTTATCTGCAAATATATACAAAAACAGCAGGTGTAATTTTGAAAATGTCAATTTTTACTTACTTATACCACTTTCAGATATCTCATGCTTTTTGATATAGAAATTCAGTTTTGTTATTATTCAAGTTAAAAAAAAAACAGTAACCTAAATATCAAAATTATTGCTGCTTTGTACAGTTTGATATTCAGGATTTTGTAAATAAAGTAAAGAATCAATTTTTTTTTATTTGTCATTAACTGATCACCAATTTTGTGACATAAAAATTACTACCTCTGTTCCATTATAGTTGTATGAAATTTATCCAAAAATAATTGTTAAATTTGTTGTAAAATAAAAGAAACTATTTTGTTTTCATTGAGTTTTATTTATTTAATGCTTATGACCTTTAATTTCAAGAAACATTTAAATAATTTAAGAAGTTTTAACATTTAAAATAACATCAGGTGTATATTTAATATAGTTTCATAATTGATTTTTATGTCAGTTTTTTCTTTAGTCATATACTTACTTTTACAGGAACTATTTCCATTAAACAACATGACGTCTGATAAAATATATAAACATAGGTGTAATTTTGAAAATTTCAATTTCTGTTTACTTTGAATAGTTTGTTTTAATAAATCTTACATTATTTTTAAAAATTACTCTTGTCATGTTTCAATATAACACAGTTATCATTGCAATGTACAACTTAGTGTTGCCAATAATCAAAAAAAAAAATATGCAAATGTGAAAACTATTATGGGATAGAAGTTGTGTCAGTTTTCTTAAAATTTTAAACATTTTTCCTTGAAGTTTGCTGCTTTTGAGGATTTTTTGTGCTACTATTGCTATCAGTTATCTTGCAACACTGTAAATAATTTGGGTCATATATAAATGCCTGACAATACTTGTACAGTTGTTTATGTTAAACATAAACACCAAAGTTTCCCATGTATGCTACAATGATTGAAAAAAAAAAAATCTTTCAAGTATGGATCATTACAACAATATCAAATCCAAAATTTTCCTGAATTTTCTCACAAATTATATAATGAAAACAGGTTTTAATTTTTTACAAATCAAATTTTAACAAAATATCCTTTTTCAGGAACTAGAATTTTTTTTGCAAAACACTAACACATGTTGAAATCTTCACAGTATTTAGTATTATTTAATTTAACAGTAATGTTTTTGGCTGAGCTTTACAAATTCTGTGTTTCGTTCAATTTTGCAAACCAATCAATGAAATTTACATTAGCTGATTTGTTTGGAAAAAATACTTTGACAAAAACTCTACTTTGCAGTTTAATAATTTCTTTAATTTAATTTTATAGGATTTCATGATAAACAATATTATTTAAGGAAATTTCATTTTTTTTTTCCTTTTTAACAGCGAAGAATATATTCTTAGGATTTCTTACTCTTGAGCATACAACATACATATGTAAATATTTCTTTCTGGAGCCAAATTCCAACTTTTTGAAGTGTTTGACCTTGTGATTTGTTTATAGTTCTCACAAACACCATACAAACTGAAAACTGAATTCTTGTATATATAAAAACTTAAAGAAAAGATATGCAGAAAACAATTTAATGATTAAAATAACAAATACATATTTAATATGTACTCCCACTATATTAAAAACAATTTAATATGTATATTGTTATTTTAATCATTAAATTGTTTTTAATATAGTGGGAGTATTTTATATGTTAAATAATAAAACTTTTAATTTTTTCAAAAAATGAATGAAAATTTATTGTACTATGCTACACACCCTAGTAAAACTGACTGTACTATGTACTCCCTTACCTGTTTGCACTTCTCCCCAAAATTTGGTTTTGATCAATCAGTGTATGGCTATTTTAGAGGGTGTGAAAGATAGATGGATTAAGAGAAGTCAGCATTTTATATGTAGAAGACTTTTATCTTATTTCTGTTGATTTTTATTTTAACTTGTAGATCATCATTTAATAAATTAGCAATAAAGGATAAGCCTTTGGCAAGACTTGAACTCTAATCCCTTATCCTCAATAGCTTGCCTTTCTAATTAGGCTACAAGGGTTAACCAGTTATAGCAATTTAAATCTAGCCTTATAGGCTTTATTCGTTATTTTCTCTGAACACCTGATATGCCAACTTTTTAGAACCATACCTTCAAATCTGTTTTCTTACAAAAGCATATACACAAGAATTCAGAAACCTGAATTTGTAATCTTGTAGTATATAATATGAATTCTTTTAATATATTAAATATGAAATGAAAACAATTTATCACCCACAAGACTACATAAACACCTTTGGACTCTATCAAGTGAAGACTGGGTAGCTCCAGCCCAGATATTTACATTTAATGCAGTTTTCTGCATTAAATGTAAATTTTTTTGTTTCTTTTATGTTATATTTTTGATTGACCACTTTACATTAAGTAATAATCTTTTTTTTTATTTATCCTTCCTGTTCCTCCCACTTTGTTTTAATATATTTAGGTATATTAATAAATACTTTTTAAGATGTTTGTTTTTAAGGTCTTGATAAAATTTTGTCTCCCTCCTTAGATTATTTAATTATTTCAATTATATTACCATTAGAAAAGGCTATGAATTAGTGCCTAGTAAATTAATCACTTTTGCCAATACGATAATGGTGAGTTTGATCCTCACAAGGTGCCATAAATTCATGGCTTTGTGCTGTACTAAGCTAAGCTTATAAAAGTAGAGCATATCGGGAGGAGTCAGGTACTTACTGGAGCGGTACAAGGAACTGAACATTTTTCCATCATCTTTAGCAATGAATTGTATGTGCAAGTTCCACTTGAGATCTGGGATGTACTTAAGTCTCAATATGAAAATGGAAACAAAAAGAACGCTTATACTTAGAATCAGAAAGAAACTGCTGAAATTTCTGGGACACATAATGAGGAGAGACAGGTTGGAAAATTTGACACTCACTGGATATATTAAAGGAAAGAGGGACAGAGTGAAACTGCAATAACTTATTTAACAACCTTTTTTTTTAATGGTTGGCAGAACAGGGATTGGAAGGGATAGTAAAAAGACAAATTGCTAAGATTTACAAAGGATAGTAAGTTGTGGAGAGCCATTGTCGCCCATGTCCTGAAGGGCCATGGCACATTATGTGGCCATTTAATATATGCACATGCACACAATTTTACTGAGTTTACAATAAGACATTGGAATAATATATTCCTCTCCCACTGGGCTGAGTAATAAAATCATAAAGTTGGAGATGAAAAAATATATTAATTTTTTAAATCTTAAAAAAAATCAAATAATTATAAGATTTTATTGAGATTTTTGGAAATTATTCAGTAATAAATAGAATTATTTTTTAAAGTTTGATTTTTTTTTTAATACTATATAAATATTTTTTATGTCTGTCATTAAATTATTTTAATTTTGTGCACATGAATATACACACACAAAATTTGAATGAAACTGAAATAGACATCTGTCTCAAAATTTCCCTTACTGTCTGGCAAAAAAAAAAAAACCCTTTGAAGTTATTTTCATGAGTCCTGTATTTAAACTGAATCAAAAATTTAGATTTGACTGATAGATTTTTTTCTATGTTTATCAATCCTTTGCAGGTTATCTTAAAGTCAGAAAAATATTTTTAGATTGTAAGAATTTTTTTTTTTTTTTTTTTTTTTTTTTTTTTGAGATAATATTGATTTAATTATACAAGTTTTACTAATTAACCCATAGCTCGGGGAGAAGAGGTAGAATTATACCTTTCCCAAGAGTATTTGCATGTAAGGGAATATAACAAACTAAACTGGAATTGGAACTTGACTCTTCAATTAACAATTCTGAGCCATAATTCATTACACCACTCCTACATCCAAGCTTACAGCACCTGGTATTGCCAAACAGTCACCCATGTAGGTACTGACCAGGCTTGATATTGCTTAACTTTTGTTATTGTATGGTAACTGGCGTTTCAATGTGATGTGACCATAAGCCATAGATTTGAAATTTGATAATCTTACTGTTAGCAAGCTATGCTACAGGTACTGAACGAATATAATTTTTTAACCCTATTACGAATGACAGAGATTGTTACAAATTGTATCTTTTTGTTTTTATTGATTAACTGATTAGCCAATAACTTACAGTTTATTTATTTATTTTTCAGAACCTATGTACTAAGATGCAGCCTATACGTCTGCTGAGGCTCCTGCAGCACCCACAGCAGATGCAAGTGTCACTCTTACGGCACCATGTCACCAAGCTGACTACATCAGCATTTCCACTTTTATCTTCAGTCCATAACTCTGCTCAGGGTTCTCTCTCTTATTCTTTCAACCGTCCTATGTATAAGGTTTCCCCTATCAACTCGGTACTTCCAAATAAATTTTGGCCTGCTTTCTTCCATCCCCAATCTCAGGAAATATTCACTCATTCTGTTTGTCGAAATCATCATGGAACTGATCGCAATTTGGAAGAAAACTTAACAGGCAACTATTTGTCAGATGCAGCATGGGTAAGTCTCTGAAAACATTTCTTAATTGTCTCATTATGGCTTTAAAAATGGGTACTTTAAAAAGATATATTCATACAGAGAAATATATTGAAAGTGGGAGGAGGAAGAGAAAAGGTAAAAAGAAAATTATTGCTAGATATAAAGTAATGAGTTGAGAAATTTAACAAAAAAGAAACAAATGGCTAACCAGTTATTGTGTTTTGCTCTTCGGCGTTCATTTGAGGGCAAAACATATTAATGTGTGAACAACAAAAATAGGAAAAGAAAAAAAATACCAGATAATCAGCAATATAAATTACAAACATTAAATTTAGACTCAGAAATATTTTTATATTTTTATTTTTTATTTATTTTTAATTTTTAAAATTTTAATTTTTTATATTTTTTGTTTTTTATTTATTTTATTGTTTTTAATTTTGTTGTTGTTTCTTTTATGTTATATTTTTGATTGACCACTTTACATTAAGTAATAATCTTTTTTTTTATTTATCCTTCCTGTTCCTCCCACTTTGTTTTAATATATTTAGGTATATTAATAAATACTTTTTAAGATGTTTGTTTTTAAGGTCTTGATAAAATTTTGTCTCCCTCCTTAGATTATTTAATTATTTCAATTCTATTACCATTAAAAAAGGCTATGAATTAGTGCCTAGTAAATTAATCACTTTTGCCAATACGATAATGGTGAGTTTGATCCTCACAAGGTGCCATAAATTCATGGCTTTGTGCTGTACTAAGCTCAGATTACTAAATATTGTTTAACTTAGCTTTTCAAATTATAGTGAGTTTGATTTTCACCGAGTGGTTCACTCATATGGTATTGTATTGTACTAAGCTTAGTACCAAACTATAACCGTTACAGAAAGGGAAATAATATTTTATTTTTTTAACTTGTATCTAATCACTTGAATTTTTTAAATGTGCAAGTAGCATAATGGTTATAGCTGCAAAAAATGGGATCAACAAGCCATTCAATTTTTGACCCAGTTTTCACTTTTGCACTGTCCTTGGGAAAAGCGTGAATCCATTTCTTCTTTTCTCAGCTATGAGTTAAATAGTAGAGTAGTTAGGGCTCTCTAGCACTGGATGGCAGCCATTCTAGGAAAAGGAATATTCTGAATTCAAAACCAGGACAATTTTCTGTTTTGTTTATTGGTTTATTTTTTTTTTCTGGCGAGTTCTCCAAACAGGGTGATATGTGGGCTCACCAGCAGCAAGCCTTCTTCAGGTGGTTGGAATGTCAAACTGAACCCTTTATTTCGCTCGCTGAGATAGACTGTCCTAGTTTCACGTGCCATGTCTTAATGGATGTCAGTTATCTCCTGTTAATTCCCCTCTCCAAGTTCTCCACTGCCTTAACCAGGTATTGAACTCACAACTCTTTGGGTCCTGTCACTGGATCTAACCAACACCGTTATCCACTTTATCCTTAAGGACACATGGTACAGTGGATAAAGGTGTTGGTTAGATCCAGTGACAGGACCCAAAGAGTTGTGAGTTCAATACCTGGTTAAGGGAGTGGAGAACTTAGAGAGGGGATTTAACAGGAGATAACTGATAATTGACATCCATTAGACATGGCACATGGAACTAGAACAGTCTACCCCAGTGAGCGAAATAAAGGGTTCAGTTCGACATTTCAATCACCTGAAGAAGGTTGGAGTGTACAACAGCCGAAACGTTGTGATAAATATGGCAATAGAGATGAGGGCGATAGTCCGAATAATGTAAATAGTGTACATGATATTTTGTTCTTGAGAATTTACAACAAAGATATTTAATACTATTTATTTATTAGATTGTTTATTTACAAGAATAATTTTATATTCTAAAAACTAATACAATTAGAACTAATGCAATACAATATCTATCATTTACCAATTTATAAAGAAATAAATATGAAAACAATTTTTTTATTCATAAATTCATAAATGTTTATTAAATGATTAAAATATGTGAACCAATTATAAGGGAATCTTTATTATTTACCATTTTATAAAGGTTGAACCAATTAACAATTGGCTGATTTTTTGCGAAACATTCAATAAATAAAAAATAAATAAATAACCTAGTAAATAAGTTAAAAAAATGTGGTATCATGGGAAAACTGTCCTTTTGTCTTATAGTGGAATGTTTATTCATGTTTGCTGAAAAATGTTTGGTGTTTAATCAGATAAGTCATATAAAGAAGTGATTTAAATTAATATATAAATAAATAAGAACATAATTACTTATTAATTTTAACTGAAATTTGTTGAAATCTTGTTAAATATTTCTTTTTATCTTTTATAGGCAATAAGACTTGCAAATGAAAATGGTAAGTTCTGACATCTACTTGTGTTTCAATATGTAACTGCGGTGAACACAATATGCAGTCTATTATATATATATATATATATATATATATGTGTGTGTGTGTATAGTAGAAATAAAAGCTAAATCTTAAAATATGCTAAAAACTTAGAATGTAAAATAAATTGAGGGCTCAATGTCAGTTTCAAGCAACAACAATCATCAACCAGACATAATCTGGAACCAATAGCTATAATCCGATTTATATAATCCAAAAGTAGCATGTATTTACTAACATGGATGTATGTTTTTAATTAAATATTGATTCTTATATCTCCATATGGCTATCAGGTTGTTTCTCTTATTCAACAGTTGGTTACTCATTTGTTGTAGGATTAGTAATTTTTCACTTAGGCATAAATTGTGTGTGTGTGTAATATATATATATATATATATATATATATATATATAGTAGGCACTGAAAATACAAAATGGCGACTGTGTTTCATACTTGAATGTAATCTCCAGGCATGACTGTTGCCACTAAGTATTGACTTTAGGGTCTACCTTTATATTTTCATACGCTCAATCACTGAGATCAAAAAATAGTTTGAAGGTAAGCTATGTTTACAGTTAAAAATGCTAAATTTTTATCTGTAAATATACCTTAAAACTATTTTTTGATCTCTCTCTCACACACACACACACACACACGTGTGTGTGTGTGTGTATGTATATAAAATACAAGTAAGACTTTTGAATAGTCCTTTGACTAAGAAGGAATTTCAAAACAAATTTTCATATCTGATTATTTAGTCACATTTTGGGAAGTGGATCAGGCTGAAAAAAACCTTCAACATTTCTTTTGTATGTATATATATATATATATATATATAGAGAGAGAGAGAGAGAGAGATAATTAGTGTGTGTGTGTGCATGAGAAACTGATGAATTTGATATGGAAGTATAGAAAAGAGCAACAAATGTTGTAATGTCTTGTGTATTCACCTGAATGTGATTTAAGGCTAAGAATGCTCATTGTTCAATGCCGATCTCTCATGTTCTAATTCTTTTTATGATCTATTCATATTGTTGACACAAACTTGCATTGTTTGCCATAAAACTGAATCTTTTTAAATCATTTCACTCCTCCTCATTTTCTAGGGTTTTTATCTTGGTGCCGTAACTGCTATCTTTCAACTGCCGTGGGCGTTGGCATGGAGGCTGAAGGATCAACTGCCTTTGCAACGTTGGCTTATGAAAGTAGGTTCCACAAATATTTTCTTCATATCATCAGACAACTTTGTTGTATTGAAAATAATATACTTGTTTAAATGTAGCTTTTTATGGATGATTGGAAATCTGCTGAAAACACTTGCATGAACAATGTGGGTTGTTATGGCAACAATTCCACAGATGTTTGTGAAAGTTCACATATAAGTTGGGGCAATGTGAATGAGTTGCAAATAAATAAAACTCGGGTAAGGGTTTGCATAGTTCATTGCAATATATGAGGTTTGAGAAATTTGAGCCTTGCCCAAACTGAATATAGTATAGACTTTTGTTGGTGCCATTTTATGAATTACCATGCTGACCAATAAGGGTTAAATTGTCTGTCAAAAGACTAGACACCTGCATATAATAAGGGAGAAATCTGTGATAGAAAGTAATTGTCCTTAAGAATTAGTGTAATTTTTATTAGTGTTACTTATAGGAAATTAGAAATAGTTGTTACATTTGAAAAAGGAGAAATAGCAGCGGAATTATTATAATGTCACAGAAATATTACATTGGATTTACAAAACACATGCTTATTTGAAAAACTATGTCTACATTTATGACTCTTGGGTGCCAAACCCATGTCCACATTTTTGACTCTTGTGCAAGCCAAATTCATATTTATGTTTTTGACCCTTGTAGAAGCCAAAACTGTGTCTACATTTTTTAATCTTGTCTGAGCCAAACCCATGTATACATTTTTGAATCTTGTCTGTCTACATTTTCTTGTCTGTCTACCTCTTTATTGTTTAATAAAGCAACAGAATTTTGCATTAAATAACATGGAAAAGGTTGATATGCCATAAAACATTTACTTGGGTTGATAACCATTCCAAATTTTTGGAATCACTGAAAAACATATTACACCTTTTGCACATGTTCTTCTATGGAAGAACTGGAAATAAAGATAATGTACAATCAAAATATTAACCCATGCAGCATGTGGTCAATGAACATCTGGAAAGACTGCACAGTGTTTAAGTCTAAGAGACAAAAATACAAACCATATGGAGTACTAATCGCAGTCTTAGGAATATCCTGTGACTCTTGTGGTAGGCTCTGATGATGTCTATTTTGGTGAAAATGCATTTATCTTTGGTGATTGATGTAATACAATTATTTTTCCTTTATTGATGCATAAGGTTAAAAATGATTAATGGAAAGGTTTCATTTGAGACACAAACAGTTTAAAACTATTATACCAGCACATATTAAAGTGTAAACAATATAGCATTAAGTAAATTTACTAAGAATGAATGTAATAATACTGATTAAAATGTACATATTAAAACAAGAGAAAAGACTAACAAAAACAAGGTTTATATTTCTATAAAGTGGTAATGTCAAAATGCAAAAAGTAACAAATAAAAATTAACAAAAAGCCACTTAAACAGTTTATTGATCATACTTTATCAGAGCGCAGTTGAGGACAAAAATGTGCACTGTGATTAAAATGAAAAACACCAATGACAAAATGTTATATAATGAATATATAAGCATCAAATGTTAATTATACATAAAAGTAAAATGGTTGACTCTCTGTACTGCTCCAGTAAGTACCTGACTCCTCCAGCTATTCTCTACCTTTACAAGAGCCAAATGAGGCCAAAAATGGAGTACTTTTGTCATATATGTGTGGGAGCTGCCCAGACCTCACTCTCCAGCATTAATAGAGTCCAAAAGTGTCTCTGAGCCCTTGCGGTTGATGAGTTATTATCCACTCCAACCTCTTTCCCACAGGCATGATGTGGCAATCCTCTGATTGCTCTATTGCTACTTCCACAGAAAATGATCAGATGAAGTACATTGCATGGTCCCACCAAGTCAAACTTTCATGGCAAGGACACACCACACCATACCACTTATGTAGTAGCAAACCACTCACATTCCCTTTGTATTCCATTGGTGAGAAGTAAGTTCCACTCGAACAGCTTATTCCTGCAAACCATTGTTTTGAGGAACCGATTCTCAACAAGATGTTTCCCCAATTGCTACAATCTTAACCTGTTCAAGGTTATGGTTAACTGTTATCTTCCACTCCTATATGCACAACCAGCCCCCTAATATAACTCATTACCTTGAGTGGTCCCTGGGTCTTGTAAAGGATTAACCTTACTGCAAAAAAAAAAAATACAAACTAACAATCACTCCTATTTACATAATGAATGTAGCTCTATGATAAAATTTGAATGACTAAAATAAAAAGATTGTAAAAAATGAATGACAGTTCTTCATCTAGAAAATTGAGCAATTTTCAAGTATTATATTAACTATTACTACAAGGTGTAAACAAACGTTATGGTATTGAGTAAAGTGAATAGGGGAGAATGTAGCCTGTATAACTAAATTTGCATGACAACAATAAAAAAAAAATTGTAAAAAATGAATGATGGCTCTTCTAGGAGAGTGTATTATTCCTATAGTAAGAAGTTCCATTCAGAGAGATTCTTCCTAAGAATTGCTGCTTTGTGGAACAAACTCCTGTGAGGATGGTTTCCCAATCACTACAGTCTTGACCTCTTCAAGTTTAGGGTTAAGCATTAACTTTCCTGCATAGCCCCTCACTTCTTACCCTTTCACTTCTTCACTTCTTACCCTTTCTTATGTTCATACAACACTACACAGTTACCCCCTAACTTAAGTAGCTCTTTGGCCTTATATTGAGTGAACATTAGTATAAAAAAACAAGGTATAGACAAACGATTATAGCATTGGGTAAATTGAATAAGGGAGACTGTTTATACAACTAAGTTTGCATGACAAAAACTAAAAAATAAATGGCAAATCTTCACCTAAAAAAGTGAACAACCTTAGACTATTATGTCAACTTCTACTACTACAAGGTGTAAACAAACAATATGGCATTGCATAAGGCAAAAAGTAACTATATGAATAAATAAAATGAAAGTAAAACTAGACCAAAATTAATAAAGAAAATTCTAATTGCTTTCTCTTTTATTTATTTATCTATCCTTTTTCTTTTCCAGCCGTGTTTCTCGTGGCAGGAATGAACCTTACTGTGGGTACTTCCATATTTATATTCAACATTCTGAAAATGCGTCATCAGATTGGCCTGTCCCCAGTTGGTGCTGCCACCTTTGTGGGTGCTTCTTTTACTCACCTACTCTTTTGGATATTTATACTTCTTTCTTATACAGGGTATATTAAGGGTGATTCTGATCCTGATGCTAAAAACAAAAACAATTCAAACAAGTGATACAAGGGAAAAAATTGATATCTTATAATCAAATACGCTAACTCAAACTTACCTGGGGTCCGTATTTCACATGTATATTTTTAATTTTTGTCTAAATTTTTAAGATCAGAAATTACCATTATTATACACCAATTTACTCAGTGTAGTGTCCTCATTTTGGATTTTATAGTCACAATGTTTCAGTCATTGTATCTTCCAGCCTTCATCAGGTGGTTGTCATAGTTGGTAACCTTCCCAGAATTTTGAACAAAGCTCTTTATTCAATCCAAGGGTATAGAGTGTTCTTATTCTGCTGACCATGCCAGAGGAGATATCATATCAGTTAATTCTTTCTTTCTTTAAATGTCACTTGTGTCCTCCATTAAACCAGATATTAATTTTTGTATTACCCAACCCAAGAATTGAACTCACAACTACTAGATAACTAGATTTGCTTAAGTAACACTTTTCTCCTTTTGTTGAACATTACATCATATATACTGTGGTTCAGCAAAAGAGACAAGTAGCATCACAAGAATAAATTAACCTTTTGAACCCAAGTGGCTGGTATACCAGCGGCTGTGTGAAAGTGCATATAGCATACTCATCAGTAGGTCAGGGTTCAAAGGGTTAATTAAGAAAAATTAATTTGTATCAGGGACAGAAGAATGAGAACAAACTACCCTTGTGAATTAAATAAGAGGTTCAGTTTGAAATTTCCAGAAGGTTGCCAACTATGATAGAAATCTGAAGAAGGACATAGGGTACAAAAGCTGAAACATTGTGACTGTAACAACTAAGATTAGGATACTAGTCTATGTAAATTGGTGCATAATAATGACTTTTGAATCGTTTTTATATAAGCTGTTTTATTTTTTAGTTGTGTAAATAATTTCTTGAAATTTTTATTTTTTAGATTAAATTCATTTTAATGATTAGAAGAAAAAAATACTAAAACATTTTTAATAATTTCTAGTAAGAAAAAAATGTTATTTGTTTCTGCATGACATGAACCTAACCTTATAAAATATTGTACAGGGTGCAGCAGAAATACATCCCACAGAGTAGTAAATCATTAATTAGATGAAGACGCCAATGTCACTAATGTCTTACCATTATGTGCGAGATATTTCTTGGAGGTATTTCTACTGTACTCTGTATTTACTTAGGGAAAAACAATTGCAATTTTATTTTTATGAAGCTAGTGTAGGTAATTAAATATTGATATTATTACTGTCATTAAATACATACAGTGATACACAAAAGGCAATTTTATAAAGAAAAAATGGTTCTTTGAAATTATGGAAAGTGCATTATTTTTTTTTTTTTTTTTTTTTTTTTTTTTTAATTTTTGGATGAAGTGTTTCCCTCCAATATTATTTTATTCCATCTTATTATTGTTGTCTTTTTATCATAATGATCTCAGTTGATAGACATTTTGATTTTTAAAGCAAACAGTACAAAATCGTAAATAAAGAAACAGTTTCCAACAAGATTAAACATTAAAACATTAGGTTTAAGGCTCCAAGTTCTAGACTCAAGATTTTCCCATGGGACAATAGCCAAGTAAATTAAAGCTTTGAATTTGGTAGCATAGTAATTGTCAGTTCAGTTTTTAGACTGGATAGAACAGACTTGGACTCAGTGGAATCAGAGCAAGCAATAACTGAGCAGTACTAAAAAGAACAAGACAAAAAACAGCAAAACGAGAACAATCTACTTTTGTAGATTAAAAAATTGTTTGAAATTCTCTGAAGAGTTCTTGAATCAACAGACATCTGAAGAAGGGCACAATAGCCGAAATATTGTGATAGTAACAACAAAGATGAGGACTTTAATTCAATTATAAATAATGTAAATACTAAATTCTATTTTTTTTTTATTTTTTTATTATTATTAAAAAGAAAATTGGTTAGAAAATTTATTTCTGCTAATTATGAAAAATTAGCAGAAATAAATTTTCTAACCACTGAATGACTGAGAGGATTAAAGTGTTCGGTAATGAATTTGATGGCATTTTGATTTTGAATTTGACTATAAGTTCAATCTCTGGGCCAGGTAGTATGGATATAGTCCAGCTCAGCAGAAACAGAACAAGCAATAAGTGAGCAGCACTAAAAGCGCAATTAAACAAGATGAGATATCCCTAGACATGAGCAGTGGAATGAGAAAAACCTAACCTTATAAATTAAATAAAAGGTTCAGTTACGAAAATCACTGAAGATTACCTGGATTGACAGACACTTGAAGAAGGCAACCGCTGAAGCATTGTGATAATAATAATAGAAATTATTTCTATTGTAAATAATGTAAATAACAAGATTGAACATGCCACACAAACTTTGAGAACCAGTCTTTTGTCTTATCCACTTTCAAAATGGAGACTTAAGTGGAGCACAGATTTATGATTATTCTGCTATGCCTTCCTATGCAATTCCCTCTTTCATTTTTTTTGTTTTACTAATTCTAAATCTATCATCAACTCTACTGTTCCTAGGTAGCTACCTACCTAGAAATAGTAGCATTGACAATTGATTTAGAATTAGTAAAGATCTAAGCTATATAAAGCTTGAAGGTCATTAATTAAAAAAATAGATTGTCATAATTTTAAATGTTTAGCACTTTGTAGCTTGTTTAGCTTTTGCCTAATTATGCTAATGAATAATTTATTTTCAAATTTTTTCTTCGGAGAAACATTTTCATGATTATTATTTTATTACTAACTTTATTCTGAGGTGTGGAACATGTGATCCATGTTGAAATTTATTTTCCTGTTTTTAATTTTGTGTTGTTTCCTCTTCCGGATGAAGATTATATCGACCTTGAATAAAATAATTTTAGTAATAAATAAAATAAATATTTAATAAGATGAGAGAAGGATGAACAGAAAGAAAGAAATGATATACCATATATACTTGAGTATAGTGTGAAATTTTTTGATCAATTTTTTTTTTTTTTTTATGCCAAAAATAGGGTGTCATCCTATACACAGATAATTTTTTTTTGAAGAGGTTAAAAATCATGCATTTTTGGTAACCAGTTGCACCATAAACAGGTAAATTTTTTCAGAAGGTGTAAAAATTCATGTGGCCATGGTTTTTCTCACTATTTTCGGATAGCTTTGTACAAAGAATGAATACCATCTATTTGCTATAAAAAATAGTACAGTAAAATTTTACTATGGAAGGTCTACTAGTATTGCTCAGAAACTGGAGTTGCATTATACATGAGCTATATGAAATAATCAGGGGTCCCACTATACATGAATTCGGCTTATACATGAGTATATAGAGTAATCACCATAAATGGCAATTTCGAAAAGAGGGAAGAAAAAAAGAAAAAGCTAAACAATTTTCGTTCCTCTCTCTACAGAGTTTGACTGAGGAAATAAAACAGCTGAGCACCATGTTTGAACTTTAAAATTTTTGGAGACTACATTTATTAAGTCCATGCAGCCTTCTCTTAATGTGATCTGCTTATAATATACCACATTTTCTTGTGCATAATATGAAAAATTTTGAACAAAAATCAAAGGTAAAAAAGTAGGTGTCAACCGTTTCCAGAAATTTTTACTCTGCTTAAAAAAAAATCATCTTATTTGAAACGGTAAGATTACAAATAGTCTTGGGGTAATAAATAATAAAAGTAGGCATGTACTGATAACAATTATTTACAAAAGGTATTTAATATGTCTGTAATATTTGTTCTCTTCATTTTTAATGTTGGCAATATTTGTTTCTGTCTTTATTTTTAATGAAAGACAATATTTTTTTTATTTTTATGGTTTATTAATATATAGAAATATAAGTCATATCGTTCGTCCATGCATGGAATACTGTTGCCATATATGGTCTGGTGTCCCTGCTGTTTATCTCAAGCTTCTTGACAAAATCCAAAGACACATGCAATGTGATTGGTCCTGACTTGGTGTCTTGATTCCAGTCACTTTCTTACTGAAGTAATGTAGCTTCCCTCTGTCTTCTATAAATATTTTCATGGCATCTGCTCTATTTTATATTCACTGGCGCCCAGACCACATGAATTTAAGCATGCTACTAGGTTGGCATCTCGGTCCCACCCTTTTACTGTCGAAACAGTTAAGTGTAACCGCCTCTTCTACTCCAACAGCTTCTTCTCTCACACTTCCCAACAGTGAAACTCCCTTCCTCTTACTTGCTTCCCTGGTAACTATAATCTTCAAAAATTTATATGTAATGTCAATCGATATTTTTTGTTGCCTTGATCCCCATTCTTCTTTTTGTCCCCCTCTGTTCTTCTTTTTATCCTTTCCTTAACCTCCCACTTATACCCAGTCTTTTCCTTTACTTACACTCTCTGTAGCTCCTTGGGTACTAGTGGAACTCCTGCCTTGCTTGGGGTTAAAAAAAAAAAAAGGCATGATAGATTAATTTACACCTTCAAATGTATTACCAGGTATGTCTAATTAGCACCTTTCTCCCAAAACTCAAATATAAGTTTTGAAATGAAAGTTAGAAGAAACATAAAATGGCTAAACATCTGATTTATTTCTATTCTTCAATATTGTTATACATTAATATTTTACTGAAATATGTGTACGACATTGAGATTTTAGTGGATAACATGGCACAGCTTTTCAAAAAATTTACATGGGTATTGCTCTACTACAGAGTCGTATTATTACTCAAGGATGCAATTTATTCCTGTTTTTAACTTCAGAAACACAGGATGGTTTTACACTCAAGTTGTATTATACACAAGAAAATATGGTAGATATACATATATTAGTATGTTATTTTAATATATATATATATATATATATATATATATATATATATATATATATATATATATAATTATTTATTTATTTTTTTTAAAGTATTTCACCCTCAAGCAAAGTGGGAGTGCCACTAGCATGCAAGGGGTTACAGTGAGTGGGAGCAAGAGTAAAGAGGCATGATAGAGGAAAGGATGAAGAGAAGGATGGGGAATAGATCAAGGAATTTGGAGATGTTGACTGACATTGAATTTGAATATTTGGAGATTATAGCTAACAGGGAAGCAAGGGAAGTGCAAGTCATGAAGCTATTGGAGTAGAAGAAATAGCTACATTTAAACATTTTGACAGTGAAAGGGTGGAAATGAGATGCCAACCTAGTAGCACGTTTAAATTCATGCAGATTGGGAACCAGCAAAAGTAGCTTGTTAGAGCAGTTACTGTGAAAGTATTTGTAGAAAAGACAGAGGAAAGTGACGACATGTCTGTGAGAGCATCTATAAACGAGATGTCAGATATGCATTTCTTATCCTCAGTGTGGAAATTTGTTTGCCCACTTTTAGTCAAGGTGTATAATTATAGTGATTATGCCTTTGCTTTCTTTCTGTACATTTTGCTCTAATCTTATTAAATATGGCTGTTTTAATAGCAATAATTAAAATTAACACCTCCCAAAGGAAGATCTATAGATAAATAATATAACTAATTTTAGTAGTAAAAAGTAACAATAATATGATGGAGTAATGATGTCACTAATGCAGAAAGTTATTTCTTTCTCTAGCTAGACTATAGTTAAAGAAAGAAATGCCACAAATAAACCATTTTGTTCTGACTGTTGCACAAACATAAGTTTTATTGCATTTTTTAATACTTACAAGTTCATAGTAGCTTCAATAAGCAATACACTTTTTGTTTAATATTCAATGTTTTTATATTACTCATTTCATGTGAACCCTTCAATAATAATTGCTCTTTAGATCTAAAGTGTTTTTAAACAATTTTTTTAAGGATGTGACAAAAACGTCCTAACAGTATTATTATGTAACAATTAATTTTCATTATTTACAAAAGTTAACAAATGGTATAATTAACAAATGTTTTCTTTCATTTGACTCTAAAAGGATTTAAATTTTATTAATAGTATATTTCTAGACATTTGTAAAAATTCACTGAGGTTTGTCAGTGTGAAATGACTCTGATGTCAAACAATGCAATAAATATAAGTACCATTGTATTTTTTCTGAAACATTCATTATCAATGAATTTTTGTTTGGTTAATGTTTTAGAATTATTTATATTGATTTCTTCATTTAAAACATTAAAAATAAGAGTTATTTCTTCTGTCTTAACCTCATTTGCTTTCTATCAAAATTACTCCGGTCATAATTCTGCAGATACTAGTAAGCAGTATAGAAATAAAAAAATAAGCTTTTGTTAAGATAAAGTCTTGACAAAACCTGTTGATATATGACAGCTGTTTTACCATTCGAGCTACAAGAACCAATGGCTGCAGAGGATCAAACCTAACCATGTAGCCTTATTCATTTTCTTGGGTTGCTTTACACAGGCATCTTTGATGCTAATTTGTTTGTATATTTGTAACATTGAATTTTTATTAAATGAATTTTTGTGAACTGTTATTAATTTTTGACTAATTTCTTATACTAGCCAAAAATTAATGACTGACAATGCTTCATTTAATAAAAATTCACGATATTATGATAATTATTTCATGTTGAGAATGGCTTGTTATCTTTTTATTTTTTTATGCTAAAGATAGTTATTTTTTTTAAACTCAAAATATATTTTATATAAATATGATACATCAGATGATGTGTATTTTATATATGCTCTTAAAAAAAGTAATTCTGATGATATCTGGGAAAACAAAAGTAAATAATGAAACCCAGAACTTAGCAGCGATCAAAGCCACCCTGTTTGATTGAATCTTTATCAGTGCTAAATCTAATACAATGTATAAATACTTAATAACAAAATAAAATCACCATTGGCTGTAAATTCATTGTGAGAAATTGGAGCCCACTTAACTAACACAAATTGGCCCAATGAGTCAGTCAGTACAGTTTTTATTCTATTTTGATTAAAAAATTATCTTTTTTTTAAAATTCTCTTTTGAGAGGACCATCTATGGTGTTTTTTCTATCTTTATTTATGTTTGGTTAATTCATTTTATTTTAGAAGCACCTAAAAGTATAGGATAAACAGAATAATCACTTCCAATTAAACTTATATGTAAAGAAGTCTTCCTTGAATTGCTTTGGCCAAAAAGTTTGTTCGTTTATTAAGTAGAAAATTTACTTCATAAACCGAATGAATTTTTTGGCTGCCAACCCGATATTTTAAACTTGTATTTCAGAGAGGACCAATCAAAATTTGTGGAGATTAAATCCTCTTTTTTTTTTTTTACTGTAAATCTTGAGTGTGGGTGATGATGGGTACAATGGGTTAACTTTCATATTAATTAAATTTCACATATACATTGCACAATAGGAAATCTATAATAAAATTTAATCCAAATATCTGGATTTTTTTCTGACCTTCAATATTAACATTTTTGTTTTAGTGTTTTAGAATTATTTACATTAAATTTTACCTTTTCTTCATTAAATAAAAATAAAAAATGACTTTTTAATCAAATGTTCCATATTGAAAATGGCATGATTTTTCATTAATCAGGAATTAAGCCATTTTCAAGTAAATAGAAAACTTTGTATCATTTCAAATATTCAATAAATCAAGAAAAGTTCAAGTGACTTATCTGGTTAACCAACTCGAGAGTTTCACATCAAAATGCTCATCAGGGTCAGATATTTGATAAATCTGTTGAACATATTAGCAGATTTCTCATTTAGGCTCTTTCAGAATGAATGAATGTTAACTCTAAACTTCAAATTTGGAATTTTTAACATGCTAGAGTTTTGTTATAATTTTAAGTAAATAGATATTTAAATATAAGGCTAGCAAATAATAAATATATTTATGTAGTAATGTAATACTAGTATTTAAATAGGAACACAACAAATAATATTTTGGTATTGATATTTTATTGTATTTTATTGTATTTTATTGTATGGTTTTGAGAAGAGACATTAACATATCCAATATTGCTTGAACCTCTTTTTTTTACTGCTGTTAAAACAATGTTTTGGCCAATTAATTCTTCAACCATCATCAGGTGTATCTTGTTTTTGTTTCTCACGGAATTTTAACTGACAAAGGTCAAAAAATAGATTGGCTGAAACATTGCATTAGCATATGACAAAGAGGTTGAATTGTCTGAACAATGTTGTTTTTTATTATTGTTATTATTAATGATATATAAATATTATTTGTAAAGTTACTTTTTTAATATTAGTAATAAATAGTTAAATAATTGTGGCTTGGCTCAAAGAACAAAGATTTAGGTAAGTACCTAACTCTGTTGAAGTAGTGTGGGACAGTCCTCAAACTTACATTTCTAAAGTTTTAAGATGAAGTAGTTGTGTGTGACTGACCCCTCACCTTTAAACCAAGGATTTGAATCACTCTGGCCCACATAAATGGGACAAAAGAAATAAAATCCTAATTGTATAGATTTTCTGTTGGGGTTTCTGTCTCCTAGAAACATAGTATATATATTATTAACCTTTAGAAGACAGGGCCAAAAAGGTCAAATAATGAAGAAGATAGCTGATCCGTTGGCCTGATAATAAAAACCTTGAGTTGGTTGTTGTTTGTACCAGTCAATCAGATTGCATCTCACATTTCTTGCACATCTGAGCCTTTCAATGGCAGTTTCTATGATAGTTCAGTGTATTCTGTGATTTTATATCGATTTTTTTTTTTTTTTTTTTTTTTTTTTTTTTTGGTATTCCAAGTGAGGGCTTGTGAAAAGTGCTTTGTCTTCATGGCACTGAAACTCCAAATGAGGCTCTGTCTCCAAAGGGTTAAAATACTTTAAAAAAATGTATAAAAGTGGAGAGGAAAATTAAAGTCATGTATAAACAATTGAATAGATTAATATGAATCTGTTGAAACCATGCTTATTGAATTTTTATTCATTTTGCTATCTCTTCAGGGCATTGGCAGTTATGGCCCTCCACAGATTCCACTTCTTTATTATCTGTGAATTACCATCACTTCTTGGAAAATATAGTGAATTAATCCCCATTGCATTTTCCAGTATTAATTTCAGAATTTTCCTTTTAGACTGGCTGCTGGTTAAGGCTAGAAAGCTCAATCTACCTTGCTATTTAACCCACTGCTTAGAGAGAGGAGATAGATTCCTGCCTTTTCTAAAGTTATTTGTGCAAAAGTAAAAGCAATAGACTAGGGTTTGAACTCAGGTCATCAGCTTCACTTCCTGTGGCAATACTTGAATATCAATTCCTGTCTAATTGGCCCTTTTTTAATTGATTTCTTAAATATTACTTTGATTTTATAATTAACAGTGCTTCTCAGATTAGGGCAAATGAGGTAAATAACAGCATTGATGTAATTTAATATGGTTTACCTTAAGTGAAAAAAAGATTTAATTGCTGTCTGTTTTCCAATCTTTTCCAGCATAGTCCATTTTTGATCTCCAGACTGCTTTAAATTTTGTCTATCCATCTCTTTCTCAAAGCTGCAACCCTAGATTACAAATCATAATGTAAAAATAATCATATGAAACCATTATCTAGGATTTCTTAATTATTGTCCTTAAGGCATTTGTCTCTGATGGGGGTTTCCTTCCTAACCTTTTATTTGAAGTACTGTGAAATGTCAACATCTTGATTAAGTCATTATTTTCTCTTTGAGTTATATGTGCTATTCATTTTAGTTGTTGCTGCTAATGGTAGTTCTCAAGTGATATGGTTTCTGTTATTTAGTACAGTTCTTTATTTGTAATTCTGTATTGCCAGTTCACAATGTTCAAAGTATAGTCCTGGGTATGACAATAAACTACATCCGGCAGCAAAGCCTCTGATCGGAAGATTGAGGACTGTGGAACCACTTCTTATTTTTGCTGTTCCCAGATCTACCCCAAACCAAGGTGGTAGCACCTGGTAGGGCTCCAGCTATGGGCAAATAGTGAACCCTCAAATACTATAAAAGTATAAAAATACCAACAATATATTTTTATATAAAAATATTACCAACAATACATTTTTAAAGTAGAATTACCAATAATACATTTTATCTGTAGTTGAAGCCATAAAACTATGTTCAAAATATTTAGATTTCAGCATTAAATAACCCATAGCCATTGATATGCTACTAAACAAAATCAACCAATCAACTAACCTAAAGGTATTTGATTTGACATCTCCCACTCTTTCTCTAATGGCATAAAGGGGGTGGGTTGCCTTTGAGATGAAGTAAGTTTTGTTTCCCCATCTTGTTAACACTCCCTTCCACCAGTCCAGTATTAAGTGTTCCTCCCAAGCACATGATTTGTATTTTAAGGAAATACTGATTAAGTAATGTGATATGCATTTAATGCAAATATACTAAAAAATTGTATTTATTGGAATACTGCGTGTGTTTTTTTGTTTTTTTTAGGAGGGAGCCATGCTATTATTATTACTTAATTTTGCAACTAGGGGTTCTGCCCTGAGGATCCCACCCATGCTATGCCACTATCTCTAATAATGAGCTAAAAGTGAAGATGTTAAAACACTTCTAATAACTTCTTTTTCTAAATAGATTACCTGATGCTTTGGAAAATATTTATTTGCTTTCCTGTGCTTCTTAAATAAAACTGAATTATGAAATATCAACCATTGTTTTTACACAGGCAACAGATTGTTGCTTTCTCTGTGTGTGTGTGTGTGTGTGTCTTTTTTACTCTTTTTCATGGCAATATATATTTTTCTATATACTTATGTGTTTGCTTTTAACATTTTGACTTGCATTCATAGAGAAAAGATACCTAGTAAAGATATTGTCAATAATATTTTTATTTTTTCTCTGACTAGTATTAATCATATACTAATTTTTTTATTTTTAGATGAAGTAATTTGTATTATTATTTTTTTACTATTTATTTTTCAACTTGTAAGTTGTGTTTTTTTTCTGGACATGGGTCAAAAATTAAAAGCTTCAGTTCAGATATGAAGTTGCATCCTTAAAATTGTGATAAAAAGCAGAAACAACAGAAACTAATTAGAAATTATTTTATTCTTTGTAATTTTTTCTTTGATAATTATTTTTATGTATACTTCCTCAAGGACACATTTTTTTACATACCTTTTTTTTTCTTCTAATTTTCTTTTTCTAATTTTTTTTTTCTAATTATTTTTTAAATTTTTTTTCTTTTCTTCCTTTTTCCTTCTTTTATTCCTTCTTTTTTCCTTTTTCATTCTTTTTTGACATTTTTCCTTCTTTTTTTCCTTTTTTTACTAATTTATTTTTGCAGTAGTATTAGGGGTACCAAAAATTTCTTGGTTCAACTCATGTCTTAAAATTTAACCAACTATCTAAATATTTCCACCCCACTGAACTTATGTAGAACACCCCATTGATCGATTTTCTGAATCCTCTATTATTAAGACTTCTGTTTATTGCATATTCAGAAAAATTCCACCCCCCTATCAATTATTAGTATTATTGTATTAAGTACCTGAGAGTAATTTTACTTCTATCTTTTCTTATTTCTTTCTGATATCTTCAATACTAACATAACCACTAAATTTATTACTTTTCCAAATTTTTAATTTCTTAAAATGATTTTTAATGTGATTATTAGGGCTCCTCAACTTTTGAAAAGGGTAGGTTTCTAGGGTTTGTTTGTAAGTTGAAATTTTTGAATGTACTACAAATAAAAGTTTTTATGTTGTTGTATTTACTTTATTTTTGACACAAACTTTTTTTTTTGTTCAGATGTTGCTTAAGGAAAATTTAAAAAAATATTTGTTCACACAAAAGTTGTTTCAACTTTTTGTTTGTTATAAAAAAATTTTTTATAAACATTTATACATTTTTTCCACATTTCTTCAATAAAGTTTGTTAACTATTTGTTTTTAACATGTTGTTTATGTTTAACCTTTATTCTTTTGTAAGTTTTGTTAATCAGTGTGAATAATTTAGAGTGATACCACTTCCCAAGGGAAGTAAGCAAGGTTAAATATGAGTTATTGTAATTATAGAAATTACATCATCTCTTACAGATTTGTTCATATCTATGAAAGTTTACAAGTTAAATGCTTATAAGTAGGAGAACATGCGTACATTTTCAGTGATAGTTGATTTAAAAAAAAAAATAAAAATTTTTACTTTTGTATTTTTAGTAATGAAAATGCATGTGTGTAATTTTTTGTTCATTCTGCTCTTTCTATGAATGTAAGTGTAGAACATTTAAAGAAAAATTCAATTGTGATATTCACAGTGGAAAAAAATTTTAAAAACCTCTCCTTAGTGAGGTACAGACACCTTTCTTTTTCTTTTTTTTTTTTTTACTGTTCAATATATATCCTACAATTTGAGCCCATAAAAAAATTCTATTTTTTTTTTGCTTTTACAATATATTTTTGCATATAAAATTTTTACAGCAAATTTATTTATTGTTTCAAACTCGTATGAAAGTATTATGTACAATTTAAACTGAAAAATATTTCATGATTTCAAGGGAAAGTTTTTTTTATGATTGTAATTAATAGTAAAATATTTTAAAATATTTCATAATTTCAATGCTAAATTTTTATAGTAATGTAGGATTTGTGAAAATTTTTGAAAATAGTAAAATAGAACATAAAATTAATTTGTTTCCTCATCACCCAAGTTAATTTTTGCAAATTAATATTTTAATGAAAAATTCAATGTAAATTTTTCTTTCATTATTGCAATATTAATAAAGAAACAG
This sequence comes from Acanthosepion lycidas, assembly GCA_963932145.1. Classification (NCBI taxonomy): domain Eukaryota; kingdom Metazoa; phylum Mollusca; class Cephalopoda; order Sepiida; family Sepiidae; genus Acanthosepion; species Acanthosepion lycidas. The sequence continues at coordinate 32,578,081 of OZ010601.1, read as the reverse complement.
TATTATTTGCATTACAAAATAATAGTTGAAAATGTTAATTTTAATGTGAAACTTGTTTTGCAAAATTGTGACTACAATAAAGTCCTTACTTTGAATTCAATATATGATTAAGAATTCTGAATATTTCAATGAAGTCTTTTTTTGTCTTCTTCAACAGGAAGACAAGAAAAGTCTTATATATAAAAACAAAACAATAGGAAAAATATGATTTCATATCAAATATACAGAGAAAAGTGCTTATTGTGATCACTTTGGGCAAAAGTCTTGTTAGATAACAATAACCGGCTGATAACATTAAGCAAAAAATGATCTGAAAATTGAGACAATTTATATATTTATTGATAAATTCAATAAATTACCCATGCTATTAAAAAAAAAAGACAGTATTGTTAAGCCATTACTATTATTAGAAGTTGTTCTTATTATTAGAAGTTGCTTCAAATATATTTTTCCGATTATTATTGTGCTCAGCTTTCATGAGTTCAGTCTTTTCACTTTTCGCTTCATAAAATCTTGTTTGTGACAGTCCACCTTTGACATCACTAAGGCACTTGTCACGTGATGATGCCAGACAAAGGAGATATAGAGTTACCTCCCTTGTCTTGTACAGAAATGGTCATTACTGATAAAATATATACAAATACACTTGGCATAATATATATATATATATATAAAATGTTATTAAATTCATTATTATGAAAATTACTAACCTGAAATTATTTTTTAAATTCATTTTTAATAAAACATTTGGGATTGTTTGTTTTTGATAAAAATGTTTGAGAAATTTATCCATGGCTATAATAAATGACTTTCTCTTTATCATGACAAAATCTAAAGAATGAGGATTCCATTTATAAACTGTCAACTTTATTAAATTTTAACTACAAGAGAATTTCAGAGGATTTGTTAATTCCTTTTGTATCATCCCAGATTGTAAGTGGATCTTCATATTAGGTGATAATGTAAAATAAAGAAAATCAATATAGAAATTTTACATTAAAAAAAATTAATGTATTCTTTGTGTTTAATAAACAATGCCATATTAACACGAGGAAAAAAATGGTTGTTATGTTGTGAAATAATTTAAAAATAGGTATGTACTAATAATTCTCTGGCATCTTCATTCCAGAACCATTCCAGATTATCCATTTTGTCAGACTAACAGATGATAATAATGATACTCAAATAATCAACCTCTGACCCATTATGCAAATATCAATTTGAAAATATAATTGTTTAAGTTAGAAACTTAAGGAGTATTTGTTATACAAAATTCTTTGATAAATGTTTCAGACTTGTCAGAATTTACAACATACAATTCCTGGATAGTGAGCAATATTGAGATTTCTTAGAAAGAAATATTCCTAATCTTGGTGTTCAACAAGGAATTTACAGTTTGGTGGTAAATACATTTTACACACTTTCTTACTATTTGAGTTCTAGCATAGTCTGAACAGTTTTTTTTTTTGTTTTTATTTTAATCATTTCACCCAAAGCAAGGCAATAAAGCTGCTAAGACTCAAACTGTTACTGATTGTTATAGAATATGAGAAAATAACATTATTAAGGAGAAAGAACAAGAATTATGAAGATAGAAGATAACAACTGACATTGCTTTTAAATTTTTGAAGATCAATGTTAAATCGAAAGCAAGAAACTGGAAGAGAGTTCTACAAGTGAGAAGTGTGATAGAAGAAATTGTTAGCATAGAAATGACAGTTACATCTAGCCATTCCAACAGTAAAATGATGGGACCTAATTTCCAATATAGTACTGCAATTAAATTCATAAAGTCTAGGTACTATAGTGGAAAGTTCATGAAAGTATGTTATGGCAGTAGGAAAGGGATTGAAACCGAGATGCCAGGTCAGGACCAATAACATTGCAGATTATTTGGATTTTATCATGACTCTCTCTAAATATATAGCAGGAGCACTAGGCCAGATGTGGCAGTAATATTCAAAGCAAGGATGAATGGTAGACTTATAATTATGTAAGATAAATTTTCCTGATATTCATTACTTGGTATACCATTATTTACAATCGGACTATTATCTTCATTTTTGCTGTTGTTATCCTAACAATAATGCTGTTGTACACTCTGGCCTACATCAAGTGTATATTGCTCTGGCTAACCTATAGGGAATTCAGAGTTGAACACTTTATTTAATTTGTGTGGGTAGACTATTCTTGTCCCACTACCCACGTCTAGGGATATCTCATCATGTTTTTATTTTTAGTACTGCTCAGTTATTGCTCGCTTGTTTCTACTAGTTCCAAGTACCCAATGTGAGGGTCAGGGATTGAATTCACAAATTATTAGGTTAGTGCAAAATTAATGTCGTTTTCTCACATATGTTACTATGTGAGAAAACGACATTATTTTTGCACCAACCGAATACCACGTCATCAAATTCGCGAACAGTTAGAACGAAGTTCATAATGGAGTTAACTCGCTCCCTTGATGTGAATCTTCTAAAAAAATGTCCCTTATTCTTTTTTTCAGAGTGTGCTCGTCAAGGGGCATAACTTTGATCCCATCTACAGATCGAATTAACTCCCTTGGTTATGATCTACTGTCCTAAAACACGAGCCATCGCTTTAATCTACTCCAAGAGAGAAATGTTCGCTTGTTTTGAAGTGAAAGATGTCATTGACATCAGGGCCGGTGCAAGGGTTTCATGGGCCTCCACCGAATCTATGATACGGGCTTCCCTACTGTACTGCATCTCAATTTTCATAAGCTAGTACTCATATAAAATACAAATTTTATTGTAACCTAAATATTTACAATAATTGATCATATACTATTTAGTTTGACTGGAAAGTCCTGACTCACTTAGGAAACGGAAAGAAAACAAATCTTGATCTTTGTCTGATGGAATTTCTAAGGATTACTGCATTTTGAGATTGTTCCACACTATCGTGCCATGAATGCCAAACTGTATTGTCAGCATCTGGACTGCATATATGACAAACTAAAGAAGGAGTATCCTGCTTTGGTCAATTGAGGTTGGGCTTTGTTCAGCAAGACAAAGTGAGGCCACACACCACCAGGTTGACTAAGTTCAAACAGATGAATGGTTTTGAGATTCTTCCACATCCATCATTCAGTCCCGATGCTGCTCCAAATGACTATGGCCTATTCTGTTCAATGGCACACTTTTGATGAAGTGAAGGAAGCTTGTTTACTGTTATTTGAGTGAAAGTCAGTGGATTGGTATCTGGGACAGATTCAGATGCTGGCTGATTGTTGGCAGATCATCACCAAGAATGATAGACTTTATTTTGAAGAATAAATGTTGGTGTTGCTCCATAAAATTTTGTTTTCTTTCTGCTTCCTAAGTCAGTCAGGACTTTCTGGCCAACCTAATATATAGGTGAACAAGTCTACTAGAAAAACTGAAAATAAATACATAAATAAGTGTATCTAAAAAAAATTAAAGACATGTCATAATAACTCATTCCAATGTTTTGCAACAATTTTTAACATCAACTTGAGATTTTTCTTATTAAAAAGTTGAATAATTTTAACGCATTCAACATTAGGATTAAAAAATAATTAATATTATAACATGAGTAAAACAGATTCATGTATTTGGACTCAAAGAAAAAAAACCCAGATTGATGTCAAAATCTGACATTTTGTCCTTTAAGTAATAGTTGTGCTTAGTTTTATTTCTAACATACATGAATATAGGTAGAAAAAGTTGATAAGATGGTGAGGGTCCCAAAGCACTGTCTGAGTCATCCAAGCAGGCTTAGCATCTCCATCTGGTCAGGGGTTTGGGAGTAATTTGGGGGTTGATTGACATAATGGTAGAAAGGCATTTACAGCTTGAATTTAAACCATTTACATTAATTTTGGATATTTTCCCATTGTCTTCTTTAAAATAGAACAATAAAAAAGGAGATAAAGCTATTCATGGGATCTTATCCGGGCATATATTTCTTTAAGAAACTAACACTGTCAAATTCACTTGCTTTGACATTTAAGACAAACATTTGGCAGATTTAAAATTTTTAACTGCCTGTACTTTTTAACTAAAGATTTCTTCATGATTTTTTTTTAAATAAGAATTTTATTCTTCATTTTTTTTTTCTCAAAAAAGAATCAGCCAAGTGAAGGAAAAAAAGTTTTCAGTGTTTCCTCATGATTGCTTATTGTGTTGCTTGTACTTGGTAAATGAAGGTAAGAAAAAGTAGCAATTATTCTTTTCTTATATTAGGGCAGTGATTCCCAAACTTTTTTCTTCTTTGTTCAAATTTTTGGAATGAAAATTTGCTTGCACCTCACAAAATTTTATATGACAAAAAGTATATTTAAAAATAAAAACAGAGAGAGGGTTAAAGGAAGATAACTGCAGGTTCAAAGTCAGGACATTATCATTGGTAATCCTAGTTACTATATTCTTAATACTTGATATAATACAAAAATATTACAATGATAAAATCAGTCAATAATTATTTATACTGAGGCTCATGCAACCAATTACAAGTAATACATAATATTTTAAATTTTGAAATCACATTTATTTTTGGTATATGAATTTCTGAAAGTGTTTCTAAATCTTTGATTTTCTTTAAATCATTCTGCCTCACCTGCTATCCTCTTCTGCTGCACTTATGAGGCATGTCACACTGTTTGGGAACCACTGCCATAGTTGGAGGTTTTGGATTAAGAGTTGACTTTCTCTTAGACCTGTTAACACCCAAGGTCATAGGATCAATTCTGTCCTGTTATTTACCCCTAGCTAGAAGAGAAGAGATGGATTCATTAGGGAATTGGTTACTATTACACTTTAACTGTAAAACTTTAATTTTGGTAATACCAGGTGCTGTAAGCTTGGATGTGTAGGTGGTGTAATCAATAATGGCTCAGAATTGTTAATCAGAGAGCCAAGTTCCAATTCCAGTTAGGTTCATTATATTCACTTACGTGCAAATACCTTTGGGAAACGTATGAATCCACCTCTTCTCCCCCAGCTATGGGTTAACTAGTAAAACTAGTAATACTAAATCATTATTATCTCAAAGAAAAAAGAATTCTTATGATATAAAATAATATTTTTCTGGCTTTAAATAACCTGCAAAGAAAAAAACGAATCAATCAATAAAAAAAAACTCTAATCTAAATTGTAGCATAAAAGTTTTCACTGTCCAAGGATTTGAATTTTTTATCACGCTTATGTATTTCCTTCACCTTCAGCACAAATGTAGTCCTCCACCTTTTCCATGCGCTTCTAAAAGGAAAAAAAAACATTTGGATTAATTCTAGGAAATTATTAAATGAGAAATAATTTAATTTTGTAGGATGTGAAAATCATCTTTTTGTAATCTATATTTGAATAATTTTCTGTTAATTTACTAAGTTTTTTAATTAATACAATTTTTGAAGGTTATTTTGTTTTTACATTGTATATAGTATCTGTTACAATACAATCAAAAGCGTACTAATTGAATAAAATTTTATGACATAAGGAGAATTTAGTTTTAACTAGCAACAAATAATAATGGTTAACAAGCTAATCTGGCTGATCATTACAAATGGATAGTGATTTTGGTTTTCATTGGCTGGCCTATATTTGTGAGTTAGGTTGTGTCAGACTGGTTGATTCATCAAGCCTTGATGGGTTATTTGATGTTGAAATCAGTCTTTTATATTTTATACAATTTGAGCCTATATTATTTTGTTCAAAGAGAGGTAAATACTGGTTGTTTATATTTGAGTCTGTAAACATTTACTAGATTCAGGAATAGGTAAATATTGATAGTTTATATTTTAGTTTATAAGGTATCATATTTGTCATTGTGACATTGTGTAAGCTTAGTAAATAACAACAAAAAACAATTAAAACTTTTGACAACTCAATTAAATTAAAAATGAGTTGGTGCAGTCAGTGAAATTTGTCAAAAAATGTTAGTGCTTTTATGTTTTTGCATTCTTTTATTTTGTGCTTATTGTACAGGTACACATATATAAAATAAAAAAAAACTCTAGTTATTGTGTAATAACGATGTTTGTTAATCTAGTCCTCACAAAGTCGTTCTTTTAATTTTGTGTAGATAAGTCAGTCAGTTATGTGCTATGTGTGATAAACGCTTAGGCGATCTTTTGATACAAGACTGATGAGGCAGATTTTTTTTCCCACAGTAGGTTGCCATTTCTTTCTGCGGTACCCCACTTACTATCCAAGACTATAGAACCCGTAATTAAAGTAAACTAGTACTCATGGTGTAAAAATGATAATATTAATATTGGGACTATATATCTAATGTGTTTGGAACCAAACCTTATACTTACAAAGGGGAAATTATATATACGCACATTATATATTAATCGGTAATATGGGATTATGTATGTGTGTATGTATGTGTGTGTGTATGTATGTATATATGTATATATATATATGTGTGTGTGTGTGCAAAAAGTGTGTGTATATAAATATATATATATATATGTAATATATATATATATTATTATTTATATATTACATGCGCAGTACTTATTAGAAAGCGCTCAATATCAGAGATAGAGCTAACATATTTGGTTGGATTGATGTGAGTTTGGGTCGCAAACTCACATCAATCCAATCAAATATATATATATATATATATATATATATATATATTATATATAAGAACCATTAGCTGGGAGATAATTGCAAAGGCTAAACCAAACGATGGAATGGGAGACAGATATAAGTTGTGTTTGTAACTTTGCTTATATTAAAATACTTAAATAACCCTAACTTGCTGAATACAAGAACAGAATTGATGTCTACATGTATCCCATATGACCAAGCACCTGCTCAGACACATTGACCTGATCAAAAGAGATTTCAAAATAGATTTTATGAATATTAATATAATATTCAACAACTATTAATTTTCTTAGCGTCCATCATTAATAACATTTCTTATATATTTATGCACACATATAATCCCATATCACTGTACTTGATTTTATATTTTGCATTATAGTTCAGTATCTCTGCATTTAAAGAAACACAGATTAGATGGATATTAGTTGAAAATACATCTATATTACATAAAAACAATAATAAGCAAAAAATAAAAATTCATGAATTCCTTTATATAAAAAATAAATAAAGTCAACTATGAGTATAGCACAAAATCTTTAAATGCTTATAAAAAAAAATTATTTATGTATGAGCAAAAATGGAAAAGTTACTTCCCTTACATTGGAAAGAAAAAACAATAAATAAGAAAGATATTATCCCAATTTTTCATTTAAAATCCAACAATAATAATTGTAACATTTTTTATTTAAAATGCAGCCTAAACGATAGTTGTGCTTTTTTCTTAGCTGAATAACAAAATGCTGAAAATTCAAAAGTTTTTCTTCATAGTCATCAGGCAAATGCTGGGCTATGGATGTTCTTCTCCTAATAGATATATCAAACCTCTTCATAAAAAGAAAACACCAGTTTGCTTAAGCTTTAGATGTGTTTCCAGGATACATGGTTTTCATAAGTTCTTTTGCCTTCATCTTTATTTCCACAGTACTTATAGAACATCCACTTGATCATCTTTCTTTCATAAATTCAACCAAACTTTGTTCTATGTCTGGATATTGAGCTTTTTTTCCCTCTCCCTATTGATTTGGCACTTGATTTACGCTTTTTTATTTCATTTTTATTCATTCTCCATAAATGTATCAATCAAATATATTCAACTCATATTCTCTAGCTGCACTTCTGTTTCCTATTTTTTCTGCTAATTCCATTACTTTTTGTTTGCACTATAATTATATATATAAATTTGCACTATAACTCGCACATTTTGATGACATTTTGACAGTAAAATAAAATGTTATATTTATTGGGAAAATTGCATGGTAATTTTCAACATTATTTTAACTGCTTAGTTTTGATTTTATTTCTAATGTCAAGGTTAACAAAATGTTTTCATAATTATTTTTTTGTTTTTTTGACAAAATTTATAGATGAGTAATAAACATAGAGATAGATATATTTCTTAATCTTTGGATCATATTATTTATGGGCATGTATTATTCTTGAGGAATTATGATAATTACAAACTTAATATCAAAAAAAAAAAAAAATGCGCAAAATGGCATATAATACAAAAACCTCCTGACAAGTGGATTGAACAATTACAAAAAGGATTTGTCTTCAAAACTCCAGTGTCCAAGAGATGAATATAATATCAATCAGCTAAATAACAAAATTTATTTGTATTAATCATATATATATATATATATATATATATATATATATATATATATATATATATATATATAAGCCATATATTGAATATGATGTCTAGTTTGTGTTAGTCAGGAAAGATGATTATAGTTATTTTCTCCTCCAGACAAAGTTTACATTATTTTGATTTATTGTTGTAGGCAGAGATCTGTTAAATCCATATATAGAATATGAAGTTTAAAAAAATCTCTCTAACAACATGGCACAAAGTAAATGCTCACTTAATTATTGTTATATGAACAAGAAATTTAAACAGAATATGATATATAAAAATAATTTAAGCAGAATATGATATGTAAAGATTATTTGTGTACATTCTGTAGAATTGGAGATAATTGTGAAAAGTAATAATATCAACAGGAGTCTAGTTAATAGAGCTTGTAGCTAGGAATACATTAGAAATAAAGCAAGAACAGAATGGCTTTGTTTAAGACTCTGTAACAAGAAGAATGCTATCAGAGCAAGCAATACAAATATAGAAACACGTATAACTATGTTTTCATTTCATAGATTACACAAAAGCATTTGATGAGGTGCAGTATGAAGAGCTACTGTTTCCTATCTTATATATAGATGTTTTTTCAGGGCTTTCCCTTCTCACCTGCTAAGTAGGTGACACTGGACAACTTCAGATCATCCCCCTACCAACTCCTCATCCATCTACTCATCCCAATATGTGGCTGGCATTGGAACCATTCTACAGACAAGTTCATCTCCCACCAAGCATGACTGTTAATGTAGATCAATACCATACACTCTATTTCAGGTTTTGTTGTCACTTGATCTCCAAAAACCTTCAATCACTCCTTTACTCACCTGTTCTCTTTTGTTGAAAGTGTCTTTATTGATTGATTTGTTTTCTATGGCTTATCAACTAATTACAGGTTATTTGAAGCCATAAAACACATTTAGATTGGAAAATGTTTTTTGTGATAATATTGATTTAGTGATACAAGTATTACTAATTAACCCATAGCTGGAGGCAGAAGAGGTGAATTCATACCCCTTTTCCCAATGGTATTTGTGCGTAAGTGAATATAACAAACCCAAATGGTATTGGAACTCTGCTCTGTGGATAACAATTCTGAGCCATTATCCATTACACCACCCCCACACCCAAGCTTACACCACCTGGTCTTTCCAAGCAGACACTCATCTAGGTACTGACCAGGCTCAACATTGCTTATATGACCATACAGGAACTGGTATTTCAACATCATATGGTTGTAAGCCTAGAAAAACTTGATTTACACAGGGAAAATATTAGATTAATCCATAATCTGAACTGGAAACATACAAACAGACTGCATATGGATAGAGGAAAATTTCAATTGAACTAAGAAAGGAGGTCTTAACTGCTATGTATCATATAATCCAGTGCTTCTTAAACAATGGGTCACGACCCCATTTGGGGTCACAAAGAAAAATGCTTGTGTTGTGAAAATTAAATTGAAACAGTTTATATGTTATTTCACAAACATACATTTAATGTTTAAGTGCTGAGCTAATAAAGCATGCATGTGGCACTGTTGCAATTACCGCAGTGACAACAGACATATTTTCAGTGTAGTTGGTCAATACCTGGGGTTGCAAAAAATCTTGTGATGAAAAATGGGGTCATAAATGAAAAAAGTTTAAGAAGTGTTAATCTAATCTATAAGACTGTGTATGTTGGACAATATCTTCACAGATGAAGAAGAGACTTGAAGTGACAGACATTCACTGAGAATACCATGAATGGAACATGTCGCTAACAAGGAAATTTTAAGGAGAATAGGAACTACAAGGAAATTACTGGTAACAAAAAGAAAGATTTAAAATTAATGAGGAAAGAGAGCTTGGAGAGTTTAAAACTCTCAGAACATATTAAAGATAAGAAAAGTGTTGGAAATAGTGAATAATATTCTTTGAGTTTCTGTCTATATTTCTGAGATGAGGTATTGTAATTATTTACACTATTTACATTGTTCAGACTATTGTTCTCATCTTTGTTGTCATATGCATGATGTTTCGGCCATTGTATGCTCCGACCTTCTTCAGGTGATTGGAATTTTGAACCGATCCATTTATTTTGTTCATGGGGATAGATTGTTCTAGTTTCACATGCCATACTTTTATTCAATGTCTCAGTTGCCAGGAATTGAACTCACAACTCTTTGGGTCAAGTCACTGGATTACTTCAACTAATGCTTTTATCTGCTGGGCTATGTGTACTTTGAATTAATGTGTAGCAAAACAAGGACAAAGGGATGGTAAATGGTCAAAAGCTTCTCAGTGCAACAAAAGACAGGAAGATATGGAGAGTCATGATCGCCAATGACCTGAAAGGACATGGCTCATAGAAGAAGTTGAAAAGTTGATTACCTAATTTTTATTTGTATCTTTATTTGACCTCAGTTGATATCATAACATACTGATTTTGAATTCAAAATTGTTCTTCTAGACTGGTTGCCAACCATGGCTAGAAGGCATAGTCCTTACTATTTGACTCATAGCTGGGCTGGGGGAGAAGAAATAGATTTATACTTTTCCCAAGGGTATCTGTGTGAAAAAGATCTCAGCCTGTTGATTATTTTTTTTAATTAGTTTCACTCCGTGCAAAGCAATAAAGCCACTAAGACACAAAGGGTTACTGGGTGTGAAATTAGGAACAGAAACATTAATAATGAGTAAGAGGAGAAATGAGTATTCAGGAGGACAGTAGATAGCAATTGGCATTTCATTTAAATTTTTGCAGATTTCTGTTTCAGAGCTACATGATATTATATGATCCATGATCTTTTTCTTTATGCTTTTAAAATTAGGACAAAAGGGATTTTTAGAAGAGATTGGTCAGGAATTAATGAGAGTATCACTGGCAGTTATTATATATAGATATATAATACTTACTCAACATGCTGTTTAAAAAGGATTTATGGGTAGCTGCCTCCTTCACTTCTGCAGGCAATCTTGGCCGAATTGTTACAGATGAACTCTTAAGGATTCTTTTGCTTTTAGTTTCTTGACTTAAAACTTCCAACTTGATCACAATCTCATCTTTTAAGCTAAGCAAAGACAAAAAAATTAAAACAAGAAAACAGTTTATTTTTTTGATTAATTTATATATCTAAATTCAATAAATTTCCTTAGTATTAGATTTAAAAAAGAAAAAAAAAGATAGTCCCAGGGATGAAAATTCATTACACCAGATGCAAGGACTTCTCACTCCTTGAGGAAACCGTTCCTAATTGATCATGTCTTCAGGGGTGTATTCACCATACTTGACAAATTACTGGTTGATGAGGCTATTTATCCCATATTTCAGAGGTTCCCAAATTATTTTTTTCTGGGTTGCATTTTTGGAATTAAAATTTGCTTGTACCTCACCAAATTTTATGTGATAAAAAGTACATTTAAAAATAAAAAAAACAGAGAGATGATTAAAGAGAGATGACCATGGATTTGAAGTCAACATTATCATTGATAACTCTCTTCTCCAATTTGCGAACCCCAAAAAGATCAATACAAATGTAGAAGGACGTGTACCTGTGTTTTATAGACTATGTAAAGACATTCAGCAAAGTATGCCACAAAGATCTGCTAGAGCTGTGAAGTAACCTTGACATATTCAGGAAAGACATTAGAATAATCAAGAATCTATACTGGCATATGAACAGGAAATAAGATTAGCAGATATACAAAAATAGAAAGGGAATGTGTATCTTCTCACTGGGTTTATTCAACCTTTACAGCATGGCAATTCTGAGAGAATTAGAAATCCTACCAGGATTCATTATTGGTGACCACAATCTTAACAATATAAGATAAGAAGATGACACAGTGCTGATAGAAGACACAGAAAGGAAACTACAAAACCTCCTACGGTAGGTAGCAGAAGAAAGGACTAAGCATAAACTACCAGAAGACAGAATGCATGGTCATCAGCAAAAAGATGAGCCCAAAATACAAATTACGGGTTAGGGATACTAAAATCAAGTAAAGAGACAGGAAAATTTTGTTGGAAACTAAGAAAAGAGTACTGAACTGTTACATAATATGTCTTCTTGTATGATAGTGAATGCTGCACAATCTCTTAAAAGATGAAGAAGAGACTCAATGCAACAGAGATGTGATTCTACAGAAGGATACTGAGGATACCATGGACTGAATATGTGAGCAACAATGAGGTTTTGAAGAGAATGGAAATAAAAAGGAAACTTATACTTAACATCAGGAAGAGGCAGTTGAAATTCCTGGGACATGTAATGAAGAAGGAGGGCTTGGAAAATCTGATACTTACAGGTCAGATAGAGAGAAAGAGGGACAGAGAAAAGCAATGCATGACACACTTAATGGGCTTGGGCAAGTGGATAGCCGGACAGGGTTTGGAAGAAATAACAAAAAGATAAAACTTATTAAGAGCTACAAGGAATAGGAAAATGTGGAGGGCCATGATTGCTACATACTGAAGGAACATAACACATAAAAGATGAAGTTAATATATTCTTAATACTTGATATAATGTAAAAATATTACAATGATAAAATCAGTCAATAATTATTTATAACTATTTACACTGCGACTCATGTATGTAATTAAAAGTAATCCATAATAATATTGTAAATTTCGAAATCATATTTTTGGCATATAAATTTTTTGAAACTGTTTCTAAATCTTTGATTGTTTTTCAATCATTCTATCTCACCCACTATCCTCCTCTACCACACCTATCAGGTGTGCTGCACTATTTGAGAACCACTGCTATAGTTGGAGGTTTTGAATTAAGAGTTGTCCTTCTTTTAGAACTTTTATCACCCAAGGTTATAGGACCAATTCTCTCCTGCTATTTACCCTTAGCTAGACAGAGAAGAGATGGGTTCATGCCTTTCCCAAGGATATTTACAAGCACATGAATATAATGAACTTGACTGGAATTTGAACTCAGCTCACAGATTCCTTAATCTGAGCTGCTATCCATTACTCAACCATGTATTACATTTATGAGAAATTTATTCTTGGCTCCGAATTTTTAATAAAGACAGCAGATATAGATTTATTTTGAAGAACTTTGTTTTATCATGATAGTTCCTGTGGCCTAATTGGTAGGCCACACTTAGATTAAAAGTGGTTTCTCTGATAGAAAAATAGAATATGGGTTTGATTCCTGTTGGGGAAGAACATTTTCTTTGGCAGAATTTCTTGATCTCTAAGCTGGTTGACATAAATTTCACTGTTTAAAATAACTGATCTATGTAAATGTGTACCCACTAGTTTAAGAAACAATGTTGGATAACAAAAATTACATTAATTGATTAAAAATGACTTTGTTTACATCTCAGGTATGAAAATAAAGTTAGCAGATATAGATTTGGAAATTTCCCAATGAGAGTTGTGCATTTCTTAAATAGGGTAATTGAAACTTGCTATAACATGATTGCCTAATTGGTAAGGCACATTTACCATAAAAGAGGTTTTCCTTATGGAAAAAAAAGGAATACATATTCTATTCCTGTCAGGAATTCTCAGTCTCTATTTTGGTTGAAATAAATTTCATTGTTCAAAATAACAGTGAAGTCTACTCAAGCACATTTACTCACTAGAGATCCTTGATAAAATCCAAAGTAGAATATGAAATGTTATTGGTTTCTGACCTGGCATCTCAACTTCAGTCACTTTCTCACAACATAGCTTCCCTATACCTTTTTTTATAAATACTTTCATGGCAAATGTTCTGATGAACTCTCCTCTATGGTATATTGTGCATATGGGAACAAGTTAGGACTTCATGGAGACTTTGAGGTATTATGGTGACTGTAGTAAGAATAGTAAATAAGAATGTGTTGTTTTGGTGTAATGAATATTGTAGTATGTTTGGGTCAGTAATTGTGGCGAGCTAAGTTTAAGATTTTCATTATCATCCTTCATTAATCTTCTTAGGATAGGTAGATCAACAGTTCATTTTAATCCCCACACCATGATAAATGTAAGAAGTCAAAACAGAGTACTGCTGTAAAATACGAGGGTTGTTCAAAAAGTTCTAAGCCTGTGCTGTCCCTGCCCCACTTGAATTCTGCAGCCTACTTCATAGTTATATAGGAAAGGGAGTCCTCAGCAAATGTCTGTACCATGTCCTCATGGATTTCCTTGGGTGTCATAACTTACTTTTGCAGATATGTTATGACTGCTTGAGTCTCTGTTTTGTTCATTTTTAGATTGGTTACACACCTCTCACCTTTGTATGGGCCACACCTCCACAGAAATTAAGAGAAATCTGAACTAGTTTTTCTAGTTTTATAAGAAAAGGTAGTGTGTTGCCACAACAAATATTTTCAGACATGGCTCTTCTTTCTGGGTGAGGCTTAGAACGTCTTGAACCACCATTATATGTATGCACTTCTGTATGTTGTTTTTATGGATATTCAGGATTCTTGAAAGGTTTAAATAGTATTAACATTCCTAATTAATATCTTTTATGCTAATCTTAATTTGCCTTGTTTGTACCTGTTAGCATAATTAAAATAAAATGAAGGGACATTTTTTAAGCATAGTGCAAAATTTTTAAATTTTTGTACTTACTTTGGATCTGAAATGATTTCAGCTTCAACATTGTCAAATCCAAGTGTGTGGGCTGCTAGAGCAGTGACTATCATTGGCCCGATATGAAGCGGGGCTAGCGGATATAAGCTTCGTACATTTCCTGATATTAAATAAAAAAAAACAAATTATAAATATTTCATCATCATCATCATCATCATCATAGAAAGGATTTAGAGGTGCATCTGAAATCATCATCATCATAGAAAGGATTTAGAGGTGCATCTGAAATCATCATCATCATAGAAAGGATTTAGAGGTGCATCTGAAATCATCATCATCATAGAAAGGATTTAGAGGTGCATCATCATCATCATCATCATAGAAAGGATTTAGAGGTGCATCATCATCATCATCATCATAGAAAGGATTTAGAGGTGCATCTGAAATCATCATCATCATAGAAAGGATTTAGAGGTGCATCTGAAATCATCATCATCATCATAGAAAGGATTTAGAGGTGCATCTGAAATC
Source organism: Acanthosepion lycidas (assembly GCA_963932145.1). NCBI lineage: Eukaryota > Metazoa > Mollusca > Cephalopoda > Sepiida > Sepiidae > Acanthosepion > Acanthosepion lycidas. The sequence goes on along the minus strand of OZ010601.1, from coordinate 32,562,782 downwards.
ATCATCATCATAGAAAGGATTTAGAGGTGCATCTGAAATCATCATCATCATAGAAAGGATTTAGAGGTGCATCTGAAATCATCATCATCATAGAAAGGATTTAGAGGTGCATCTGAAATCATCATCATCATAGAAAGGATTTAGAGGTGCATCTGAAATAAGAATTCCAGTAAAGATCTGTAAAAAAAAATGTAAATAATTTTGATACATCCTAATGTATAATAAAAATATTAATAATATATTATGGTCATGACATTTAGATGTGTACATGAAATGAGATTTGGAGTAAAAGTTTTAAAAAATGTAAATACTTATGAGACACAGTAATATATAATAATTATATTGATAAACAAAAAACTTGCTCTGATGTCCCATATTTGCCATATTATGGTAACAAATGCAACCACACAAAGAAATTAGATCATTTTTTTTATTGGGGTGTACACAATTATGGGCCAATCTCTATTATTATTTCTATATAAAATATTTAATAAAAACAAAGGTATCATTATTTTATGACACAATTAATAATCTTTTCATTTGATTTTCTTTCCAGCTTTTGTAACAAACATTAAAACAAGCATACAAAAATGTGGTCATTATTATCAGGATCAGTATAGATACAGACCCCACACTATTAGTAATTTTTTCATTTCTTTTCCTCTTTTGATATGATTTTCTTTTCTGATTTTGTAACAAACATTCAAACAAGCATACAAAACATGAGGTCATTATTATCAAGGTGAGCATGAATGTACACCTACCACAATAAGTTGGGTATGCTAAAACGTTCTCAACCCAACACACTTGCCAAAATCTGTCCAAATGAATAAAGAGCACTTATTTTTGGAAGAGCTTCTTGATCAGACTGAGAACTTTTCAACAGCTCTATATATTATGTGTGCATGCATGCAAACACACACAAACACACACACACCTATACATTATGAAAAAAAATTTTATACATCAAGAAGAGTTTTGGAAGAAAGATGTACGACAAAGTAGAAAAACTTTTCATGTGACATGTTTCGTCCTTTAGGATTTCATCAGACTATGTTTATCAACTTAAATAAATCTTTTCTGATTAAGTCCTAAGGGATGAACCATGTGACACAAAAATTTGTCCACTTTATATATATATATATATATATATATATATTATAAATTAATTGATTTAAAATATGGTTTTTTAATGCTCTGAAAATTTACATTGAGCACTATTTTGTATAAATAAAAATATCTATAAGAACACCGGATTATATATCTTACTGTTCTTTCTTTTTATTTATATATACATATATATATATATATATATATATATATATATATAAAATGTATATATTAATACAGTGTAACCCGGATATAAGAGAAACCCTGATATAAGAGAGATTTTCTCTGGTCTCAAATTAGAGCCTGTGTTAATGTAAACAAAACAGACCAAACCCGGATATAAGAGAATCCCTGATATAAGAGACTTCTTCCCCGGTCCCGGCAACTCTCTTATATCCGGGTTACACTGTATATAATATATACAAGTAAGTTGGAGGAAGAGCAAGAACTTAACAACTGTACATGTTTAGAAAAACAGGAGTCAAAATTTCTACAACTGAAAGAAAAGGGAAAGAGAGAAAAGGTTAGGGAGTGAGTGTAAAGTGAAAAAAATACACAAAAAGGATAACTAACCATGACATTCTACACATATGCACATATGTGCAGATTGGCACATTCATAATATATGTGCATGTGTGAAAATGTCCATGCACACATGCACATATATTATGAAAAAAATCTTGCACCATTGAAAAAAAGTGCATATAAAAAAGAAAAATCATGAAGTATACACAGTCAATTGCTGGTACCCTCTGACAAGTGGACGGATTGATTCTTGAAGGCTCCATCTATGAAACACTGGAGTCAGGATACTGAAGGTAACAACAATCAGCTAAGTGCCAAACCTTTTACTTGTATTAATTCTAAATCTTTCTCTCTCTGTCTGTCTATCTATCTGTCTGTCTGTCTGTCTCTCTCTCTCTCTCTCTCTCTCTATATATATATATATATATATATATATATATATATATATATATATATATACAGGGTATTTGGTCTAAATTTAGACAATTTTGTTTTTAGGGAAAACCAAGTGAATATCTAAGACAAAATATATATATAAAACAATTGACTCAAAGAATCCATCCTCAGCATCTACCACAGCCTTGATATGACTCCAAAATCTGGAACATGTGGCCTTCATGCTGTTCCTAGGGAAAGCGTCAAACACCTTAATCCTGTCAATCAGCTGGGCCTTTGTGTTACAGGTAGTGTGGTTGGTGTCTTTCTCAACTATGTCCCTCATAGATCTCAAAGATAATAATCTATGAGATTACAATTATGAGAGTTAGGGGGCCAGATGTTGGGGCTGGTGAAGTTGTAAAAACTATCTAACAATCACTTCTGACTCTTTCTGGGGGTGTAGCAGGGAGCTGAATCTTGTCACTACACATATGGCCTTCTAGCATCCACCCTCTCCAACCAAGGTGTGACTACAGTGTTTAGCAACTCCATATAGACATCTGACACGAGCCTGAGACCCTGTTCAAAGATTTGAGGTGTCATGCTATCACCCTTATCCTCAAAAGAGACACACCCAATAACCATCACAGTTTGGGCAAATTTCATGACACAAAGAACGTCATATTTATTGTAGGCAGGCCATCTGTTGTTCTAAGTGTTGTACAGCTGGTCCTGACAAAAGTTCTTTTCTTCAGAGGAGAACCAGATTGTCCTTGGTTCAACAGGATGTTTTATCTTGTTCAGAAGTTTCTTTGCCTTTGTCAGACAGTTTTCTCAAGACTTTCCTGTAAAAAGTTGACCATTACAACTATTGTATGACTGGTAGTGGAGGTCATCTTTCAAAGCCAGCTTCATGGTGGGAATTGCAACAACCATTTCCTGTGCCAAAGCTTTCCTTTGCTTGGGTCTCCCATCACTTTCTTCTGCAGTTGATGAATGAATTCTGCTGTAATCAGAATGTTTGGTATGTTCTTTCCTACAAGCCACAGCCTGGTAGTCTCTGTTGCAGCTCTCCATTTCATGTCTTATTGTTTTCATGGTGTTCAAAGAGCAATGAACAGCTGTCATGATTACAGTATTTTGATGTCTGGCACAAATCATCATGATACAGGTTACACTTTTTCAATATTCAAGTGGCTTCCACTCATCCATATCAGTTAACTTTGACACTTCTAAAACTGTAGTGATGAAGTTTCACAATGCTGTTCAATGTTTACAGATATTCCAAATCAATCTGAAGAACTAAAAACATTAGACTCTGCCAAATGTATCCTGAACACCCTGTATATATATATATATATATATATATATATATATATAAGAGTGTTTCATTAAGATGGATTATATATAAGGGTGTTTCATTAAGATAGATCAAAGTCAGCAGTAAATAAATCAGTGTTATTGGTGAAAATTTATTTATTTCTCTATTGGATCATGTTATTTAAGTCATGGCAATTATGTGTGAAAAATAATATCGCCCAAATGTCTGCCAAATCTGAAAGAAAAAATCATTAGATGCTTAAACTTAATTCACATTTAAAATCAGTCCAAGTTATTGGAGTACCTTTTATATATATATATATATATATATATATATATATATATATATATATATATTAATAGGAGTAGATAACCTTTCCTATTGCCTGGTTCATACACCTCCCTCTTCTCTTGAACAGGAGTAGAGGCTCATCCCTTGTTTCCTGTTTAGGAAGGTGTTCCTTTCCTTTTCTCACGCCCTTATTATGGTGCTGTCATGATTTTCTTTTGTAATATGTGTGGATGGTGATGACATCTCTTAATACAGATGGTACCAGGTTGACAGTTTTCTGGTTGCTGTTCCTGACTGGTATTTAGGAGCCTGAACTTTTGTGCAGAGTCTTGAGAGGCTGCTCTGATCATCAATCACATAGTATTGGGCGTTTTGCAGTTCCTTGTCACACATGGAGTGTGTCCCTGCAAGCACCTCCAGTGGGCCACCCTGAGGCCATGCTCTGTTGCATTTTGTACCAGTTCCCTTCCCGCACATGTTACATTAGTCGATCGACTGCTATTACTACACTAGAAATTTCCTTGACAGAATAACACACCATGACTATAAGCAACCAAAGATATAAAACTAAACCAGCTCAACAAAAAACACCTAAACCCTTTCTTTCCCCAACATTCGTGATATTCACTCTTCAATCCCTTCCTCTGATTTTTCTATTCCTGGCTATATTCCTCTCCTTAGGAATGACTCTAATGTTCATATGCATGACCTGGGAGTTTATGTCCACAAACATCTCCCACTGGCTAGGGACCTCTCTCTTGAATCTCCAGACCATTCTGACATGATTCTCCCTCTCTTTCTACTAGACTCAGTCATCTATCTCTTCTTTCTCTATCATTCACATTCCTCTCATGCCTGTTGTGTACTGGATAGTATTTATGATAATATAGACAAGGCCATCTCCCTACACCTGTTTGCAAATATATTTGTGTTACATCTGTTTGCAAATATTTTCTCTTTTCAATGACTTTAATACCTACCATGCTGGGTGGCTTAAATACTCTGCCACTGACCTCGCTGGCACCCAAAACCTGAACTTCTTAATAGCTCAATCGCTCACACGAGTGGTGGACTTCCCCAGGAACCCTGACAGACATGCTTCTCTTCTAGATCTCTTTTTTACTTTTATCCTTGAGTCATGTACTATGCAGCTCTGCTCTCTTGGTGACTCTGATCATGCAGTAGTGTCTATAAACATTTCTTTCCACTCCTCCACCAACAAAGAACCTTCTACCAATAAAATATCTTTCTGTTATCAACAAGTGGATTGGGACTCATTCCATAATTTCCTTTGTGACATCCCTTAGAATGAAGTGTTTAATCATCCTGTTCACAAATGTGCACCTCAGGTTTCCTCCTTGGTGAAAGCCGGCATTGATGCTTTCATTCTAGCAAGGAAATACCAAGTTAAATCACGTTCATTTCCTCAGTTTTCACCTGCATGTTTGACGGCTATAGCCCACAGGAATCACTTCTTCCAGCTGTACCAAAGTGACATGTCTGATTGCAACAGATGTCGTTTTGCCTCTGCTAGTAATGAGTGCAGGTGTGTCCTCAAAAAAGTGAAATTAATGCTTGCTGATAGAATGAAACCATGTATAGTATCTTGCAAGTTCGGTTCTAGGGATTATTGGCTGTTCTGCAAGAGTGTACTGAACAACAAAAAATCCTCAATCTCTCCACTATTCAGTCAACTCAAATTCCTGACATCTACAGCAGGTAAGGTTGAATGCTTTGCTTGGAAATTCACCTCCAAATCAACACTCGTCTCATTTGGAGCACCCACATCTCAATTCTCCATTAGAACAAAGGCTCTACTGTGTAATATGCGCATAACCCATCACTGGTCTCAGACATCATTTCCAAATTAGACTCCCATAAGGCAAGTGGAGGTGACAGGATCCCAGCTGTTGTTCTAAAGAAATGTGCTCTCCAGCTTGCTCCAGTTCTCTCCAAACTCTACAACTATTGCCTTGTTGCATCCTGCTTTCCAGTTTGTTGGAAGTCCTCCTCTGTAGTTCCTGTTTTCAAGAACTCTGGAGAACCTCCTAACCCCTCTATTGCCCTATTAGTCTCTTACTGCTTTTTGGCAAAATATTTGAAGCTTTAATCAATGCTGAAGTGGTTAAGCATCTTACCTCTGACAACCTACTCTCTGACAAACAATATGGCTTCCGTTTTGCCAGGTATACCATTCCTGTGCTTACAGCCATCACTGAATATGTATATCAAGCTCTTGATAATAACGGCAAAGCTCGAGCTGTGGCTTTAGATATCTTGAAGGTGTTTGACAGACTAGTCTTCTACGTAAACTCCAGGGCTATAGTATTACAGGACAATTGTTTGATTTAATCCAAACATTCCTATTAAATCGTGAAGTGAAGGTCATTCTGAACAGGTTTCTAGATACTTTCACACGAAGGCTAATGTCCCCCAAGGCACTATCCTGGGTCCTATGCTGTTTCTGATCTTCATCAATGATCATCCTGATCTCATCAATTTCCAAGTAGATATTTATGCAGATGACACTATTATTTACTCCTGTCTCAACAGCAAATCCATCAGATCTGAGAAAGTTAACCTGGCCGCTACTCTTAAAAAGAACCTCCAATCAGTAGTTAATTGGGGCAGGAAATGGCTTGTAAATTTTAATGCCTCCAGAACAAAACTGCTCGCATTTAACTACCATAAACATGCCCGCCATCAGCATGACTGATGCTAGACTCCTGGAGAGCAACACACTACGCCCTCTTGGCTTCACGTTTTCAACTGACTTGAAGTAGAACAACTACATTGAATCAATAGCTACATCTACTGCAAGGAAAGCTGGGTACCTGTTGTGCCAGAAGGTTTTTCTCATTAGAGTTCATCTTGCACATTTACAAATCTACTATTCATCCATGCATTGAATACTGTTGTCATATCTGGTGCTCCTGCTATTCATGTTGATGTTCTTCACAAAATCCAAAGAAGGATCTGCAATGTAATTGATCCTGATTTGGCATCTTGATTTCAGTCACTTTCTCATCAACATGATGTGAAAAGATTCAGGTGTGATACTCCTAGTGTACATGTCTCATCTACCTCAAGTTTAAGGCAACAGAACTCATCCTTGGGCCAGAAGCATCATACTGGCCAGAGACCTAGGATACCAAGGCAAGCTTGCTCGTATATATCAGTAAAAAGCCATTGGGAGAAGGGGTGGTAATGAAGGCTACTTGAGGGTGTGTGTATCCCCTACCCCCATTTGAGTTATTGTCAGAAACATAGTCATTTTCCTTTTTATTTCTTTTTTGATAGTCGAAAAATAATTACCATTGAAGAGGATAGTAGCTTCTTTCTTAACTTGATCATTTTTTTTTTTCAGGTCTCCAGTCACGCTCAGGTGTGATGGCTGTTTCTTTATGATAATTTTCAAAGACTGAATCCAGAGGATGAGAAAAGCATGGAAAAAAAGAAAAAAATTATAAAAAAAATAAAATTTTCATGAATAAAACACACACACACACACACACACAATTTTCTTTCCATCTGTCTTGTTACAATGCATTACCAACTGCCTCACAGTACTCACATCCATTGTTTGGTTTCTGTAAATGTTCAGGAAGTGTTTATGAATGCCTGTGGGTGTAAATTTTTCTGCATGATACAATTCATTGATATACCTCTCCTTTGCGTACAATTTCATGACAGGTGCCATTTTGTCAGACTGTTGAAAAAACATGCATTATTTTCCACTGACATTGTGGACTAACATAGGAGGCATTACTTTTGGAGTGATCTTCATGTGTATGTATATATAGGTGAGTATTATTTACCTTGTCTACCTACATGGAAACAAACCTAGCTCACCACATAATTTCATAAATCGCTACTCCTGTACATTACTTATCCAAAACCCTAAACCAACCATTCTTTCCATAAGTACCTAGTAAATATAGTATTATTTTCACAAATGAGTTTCTTGAAATACTGCATTACTCTGTCATAGAAACTATATAAGCATTTTTTGTTCCTACTTCCTAATACTGGATTAGCAATTTGATGAAAACTTCTATCTTACAGGATTATGTTGACATTTACATATAGGCCCATGGTATAGCTATGAGTTCACTTCTGGACCCAACTTTAGCTTACACCCACACACAGACACTTATATTATGATGGAATATATATATATATATATATATATATATATATATATGGTGGACTCTCCCGGTGTATTCAATGTATGAGGGTCAAGCAGTTCAGTTCTTAGGAACTGACAGCCAGACACCAGGACATATGATTTGATTATAGTGTTGAAGGCATTGTGCAGAACCAACCACACTTTTTGAAGAGCCGAATACAGAGACCTGATGCACTACATACCACAAGGTCCCCAAATGACCCTCTGCAGGTTTTGAATTCAGAGTTGTCCTTCTCCTAGACCAGTTGCTGTCCAAGGCTATAGAACCCAGTCTGTCCTACTATTTACTCATAGTTGGATGGAGAAGAAGAGGACTAATACATTTTCCAAGGGTATTAGCATCTAAGTGAATGCAATGGATTTGACTGGAATATATATGAATAACAAGCAAAAGGAAAGCTTAGCGGATATGTTTCGTCCTCTGAGGGACTTTATCAATGCAAATGCAAGGATTTTATTTTGTAATAAGTATATATATATATATATATATATATATATATACAAGAGTAAAAATATTATTGGTTATTCAAATTTATTAAGTTTGGGATGCAAAGGGTTATTGAGTGTTAGAGAATATGAGAAAAAACACTATTAAAGAGCAAGAACAATAAAAGAACAAGAATTACAAAGACAGAAAAAAATGATCGATTAAATTTTTGTTTAGGAACGCTAATAAATGTTCATCAAGTTGGCTGAAATGTCATTTAGGCTATGGAGAACATGTGACACAATTCTTGGTAATTGTTCTGATTAATTTTCTACTATGGTATCTAGACTTTATGAATTTAAGTGCAGTACTAGATTGGCAGCAAGGTTTTACATTTTACAATTGAAATGGCTAGATGCAACTGTAAGTATGATGCTAACAGTTTCTTCTCTCACACTTTTCACCTGTGAAACTCTCTTCTGACTTCTTGCTTTGATCTTCAAAAATTTATCCATCATTATTTTCTGTCTTTGTAATTCTGGTTCTCGCTCCTTAATAATGTTTTTTCTCATATTCTCTAACACTCAGTAACCCTTTGCATCTTAGTTGCTTTATTGCCTTGTTTGGGGTGAAATGATTAAAAAAATGACATTCGTTTTTGTGAATAAACAAGGGAGAAATATAAATGCTGACCTCTTATTGTTTCCATAAGTTCATGGGGATCCATTCTTCCTAGATTGTGAACTTTTCCTAAGACTTGTAAACAACATACTCATGTTAACAAATTTCACAAGCAGTAAAGAGCTGAGTAATCTTTAATGATGTTTGAAAGATTTCTTTAACTTTATACAAAAATGGCACTGACAACTTTTGAATCAATTCAGACAGAAATTATTGGTAGAGACCTGATGTAATACACCAATGGAGGTAGTCGGAAAAGCTCCATCAGAGAACAAGAACAATCTATCTTTCATAGATTTGATAAAGTGTTCAGTTTAAAATTCCCTGACGGTTATGCATATCAATAGGCATCTGAGACAGGAGAACACACCAGCCACATTATTATGATAACTACAATAAAGATGAGGATTTTAGTCTGACAATAAATAATATAAAAAATAATAAATCCTCATCACAGAAATTCAGACAGAAATCATCTGTTTATATCATAAAATATAAATGTGGTTATGGAATGTTCATTAAATCTTAGTCAATTTTTTGTTTTCCTTTACCTGGAGAGTATCTTCATCAGCCATTTTCTTAATGTCTTCTGCTCCCCACAATATTCCAGAAGGAATGTAGATCCCATGGTCAGTAGCTGAAGATTTTAAAGATTTCTCAATTTCTGGATTTATCAAACAAACAGGATGGGCAATCTAAGAAAATATAAAAAATTTGGTAATAAATAATGAAATCTATATAAAAATATACCATATTCCTTACAGAAAAAATAGGGATCAAGTGACAACAAAACCTGAAATAGGATGTATGGTGTTGGTCTACAATAACAGGTTGGCTTGGTGGGAGATGGACTTGTCTGTAGAGTGGTTCCACTGCCAGCCATACATATTGCCAGCCACATGTTGGGATGAGTAGATGGATGAGGAGTTGGTAGGGGGATGATCTGACCTATGAGGAGAAGAGTGGTTTCAATGCCATCCATACATATTGCCATGTTGGGATGAGTAGATGGATGAGGAGTTGGTAGTGGGTAATCTGAACTATGAGATCCACATAGCAGAAATTGTCCAGTGTCACCTACTTAACCATCCAGACGAACAGGCAAAGCCCTGAATAAAACATCTGTCTATAAGATGGGAAACAGGGTTTGCATTCTTATCTACCAATGTGACATTTATCTTTGATTGTGTTAACTTGTGAGAATGCAGTGTACCTTGTCCCAACTTTCAGTGCATATGGACGAGATCGAGAATCAAAATGCAATGTGGGATAATCATTGGCCAGTTGGTGAAAAGTTTGGTTGATATGTTGCAGTTTGAACAACTTCAATTCAATCCATAGATTTTTTACTTAACAAATGTGTCAGCAAACAAAAAGCAAACTAGAGAAACAACACAAAAACTGTTTTTATAATAACAAACAATCTTCATTTTACTGTATGGCATACAAAACAATCAAGTGTGTGATTTTTAAATAGTAAGAGTCTTAATTAATAGCAGGAGTTATTTACCTTTAACTTGAAATTCTTAAAGTCTTTTAAAAGAAAATATTTTTATCTGAACTCACAGAAAAGATTTCAGTTCATGAAATTCAGTCTCAATGAAGGAAATGTTCTTTGATAAAAAAAAGTGTTGTAGATTGGAAAGTTCATATGAGAAGAGTTCAATGAAACTTGTTTAGTAAAAGGAAATTGTAGTTTTTCCTTGAAATATCAAGAAATTGTGTTTGGTACTAAAAATGTAGTTTTTAGTTTTTAAACTTCTGAATAAAATTTAGCATAAATAAGTTGAAATAACCGCTTAAATCGTTCACCGAAGAGAGATGAATATGAGTGAGACAATTCTAGAAAGCTGAGAATATGTTGAATTGAAACTTATAGCTCTTACTTTTGAAGTAATATTTCTCACTGGTGTATATTGAGAAGAGGTGAAAGTTGTATTCTCTCTGACGGCATATTTGTTGCTGAAGAAAATATCACTGTCAGAAGTTGATCAGTTTCTGTGTAAGGAGTGAATGAGATGAGTTCAGAGATGTGCAATGTTTGTACATACGTGTGTGTGTGCGTGTGTGTGTATGTGTCATAGCATCTTTATAGCATTTTCCCTTAAATGGACAAACACAATTTCTCCACAGCTACATCTTGTATGTGTGAGAGAAGGCAAAAGAGGAAGAGTTGAAGATGTTGCTAGTATTTATAATGTTGTATGTAGCATGATAGGCTCAAAGCACATAGACAGATTTTGGTGATAAATTAATTTTAACCGTGTGGACATAGAAGAAAGCATGATATTGGCATTAATTGACCAATCAGGAGTCAGAAAAATATCAAGCCACTGTGATCCACTTTTTTTACAGATTTTTGTCAATTGCAGAACTGTTACATAGGAAATGTATTGGAATCTTTTTTAACCAATGGAATTAGTTAGATCACAAATAAAATATTATTAAATTGAAGTAGAACACTATAGAGGGACACATTGTATGTTTACAAAAATGCACAATACAATTTTTCAAAAAATTGGAGTTTCACTTCACAAAAAGTCTTTGTATCAGAATATTGTTTGTATCATTCTTATAGAGATTGGTTTTCTCATTTCAAAAATGAAAAAAACATGCATAAAGGGCAAATGTCAACTTAAGTTCACTTATTTTCCACCCTAAAACTCCTTTCCCACAGACACAATTTCATAAACTTATCACTCTTCCATCGCTACTTCCGTGGCTAATGTTTCAAAAAGCTCTATTCTTTAGTGCCCCCAACTCAGTGCCTTATAACCAAAGTTTTCACAGGGTTGTTCCATACTTTTAGCCATGTGCCAAAACTAGGCAATTTATCTTGGCTTAATCACCCGTATTCCCTCATTATTCCTTTGATAAGAAGGGTATTCCACTCTGAAAGCTCCTTCCCAAGATCTACTACTTTGGGGAACAGACCAATGATGCCTCTTACATTCATGTCACACACCTCATTCAGTAACCTTCTAACTTTAGTGGCTCTTGGGCCTTGTATTGGGTAGCTTGATCCCTTACCCTTTTAAGCTGGAATCAGATATGCTTTCTAACATTATTCTTAACATGGGAGAGAACATGACCAAAATTGTTTGTAGTTGTAGCAAAGAATATAAAGGTGAAACAAGCACAAGTAAACTTGGAGGAACATTGAAAAGCTGTAGTGAGGAGTGAGACAATGAAATTGGGCATAGCTGATCATGTAAGGAGGGAAAACGGTAGTCATCAGCTCCTGTGGAATGAAATAAGAATATTGGACAAGGAATAAAATTAGAGAGTTAGATGTTAGAAACAATCAGTGCATATGCTAGGCAATGTGGGTTTCCTGAGAAGGCATAGCATAGAAATAAATATCATACAAGAACTGCTAATAAAGAAGGAAAGACAAATGACAGGGTAATAAGCAACAGCAACATTCATCAGCAGGCAGGTTAGGTTTAAGGCTCCAAGTTCTCTGCAGGGAATTGTCTGTGGGATAATAACCTAATGGATTAAGAAATTGGTTTGTGAATTTGATGACAGGGCAGTGTGTACTTGAAATCAGTGGAAATGGGGTGAGCTAACTGAACAGTACTAAAAATAAGAACTGGATTAAATATCCATAGGCATAGGCAGTGAAATAAGAACAGTATACACACATAAACAAAGGATTCAATTTGAAATATCCTGTAGGTTATCCTGATTGATATGTACCTGATGAAGGCTGGAAGGCACAACAGTTGAAATGTTGTGATAACAGCCTAACCCTGACCCTGACCCTAACCCTGACCCTGACCCTGACCCTAACCCTAACCCTAAACCCTAACCCTAATTTATATAGTCTGAATATAAATAGTGTAAATAATGATAACTCCTCATCCCAGAAATTCATGCAGAAATTATTATTATTCTGTTTGTATGTATGACCATTACATTTTTTAGATTTAGAATCAGAGTATAATATCTGTGCTTGATCCCTGGTTATTTTGAAGATTATAGTTGAAAGGAAAGCAAGAAATCAGAAGAGAGTTCCAAAAGTGAAAAATGTGAGAGCAGAAACTATTAGCATAGAAGTTATAGTTAAATCTAACAATTTCTTCTGCAAAATGATGAGATGGTGCAGCCAATCTAGTACTGCACTTAAATTTGTGAAGTCAAAGTACTAAAGAAGAAAGCTCATCAGAATGATTGCCATGAAAATGTAATTGACATATAGGAAGGAAATGAGTAACTACTGACACCAAGGTTTAAGCAGGACATTCTGGACTTGTGAATATATGTTTTCTGCCAGGTGTATAAATAGAAGTGTCAGGCTACTGACTGCAGTTGATTATATGAGTGACTATTGAGTGGAAATATCCAGTTGAATTAGTGTGAATTATTGTGCATCGATGATTTGGGTTTTAATTTAGAATTTACCGGACATTAAGCTGAGCTGCACTACTAACAAGCTATTCACTGAAATGGTTAATTATCTTTGGTTGACTTTTGCTTCTTTGTTCTTGTTAAGTATTTATTTGCAGTTGTAATTAAATACTGGTTTATTTAATATTTAAGTCCTTTACTTAATTATTAACAGCCACTGTACATCACAAAAATAATCATATATTTTATTAAAATTTTTTTGATCATTTCATCACAAGCAAGGTGATAAAGCCACTAAGACAAGAGAGGTTACAGAGAAACAATAGAGAACAGTAGAGAGAACAATAAAAAGAACAAGAATCAAAGAGACAGAAGATAACAATTGATGTTGGATTTAAATTTTTGAAGCTCATAGCTGACAGGAAAGCAAGCAACCAGAAGAAAGTTCCACAAGTGAGAAGTACAAGAGAATAAACTGTTAGCATAGAACTTACAGTTACATCAAGCAATTTCAACTGTAAAATGGTGAGACCTAACTGCCAATCTAGTACTGCATTTAAATTCATGAAGTCGAGGTACCAAAGATGAAAGCTCATCAGAAAAATTGCTATGAAAATACTTATAGAAATTATATTACATTGGTGGGAAAGTGATTGAAGCTGAGATGCCAGGTCAAGACTGAAAACATTGAAAATTCTTCTTTGAATTCTTTCTAGAATCCCAGAAGCACCAGACCAGATGTGGCAACAATATTCAATGCACAGATGAATAGTAAATTTAAATATCATTATATTCTTTCAAACTCAGTAAACCCTTGTATCTTAGTAGTTCTCCTGCCTTATTTGGGGGAAATGATTAAAAAAAAACAAAATTAATAAATAGCAATTGTAATAAAATGCAGAAAAAAAAGATTAACTGAACAAAGACAGCAAAAATGTTACCATATAATCTGCTTCTTGAAGAAACAATGCACCATAATTTTTCGCTATTTCAGGCAGTGAGAGGTCAACAATTAGATCAGAATTTCTATAAAAAAATTGAAAAATAAATTGATAAACAATATATATATTAAAATATTTCATACAAGTTTTTTTAATTTTAAATCATCAGAATTTCTTTTGGAAAGTGGAATAATGTGGAGTTGTTTCAACTTTTAAAATTTTATGCATTTTGTTTTCATTGATTGTGTAGATGTCATGTGTTCATTTTATGGTGTTAATGTGCATGTATGTATACATAAATAACATACATACTAAGAATTTAAAATCAACAGAAGGCTTCTTTAACAGTAGATTTTGGGAGAGTATTTCATTTCACTCCCAAGCAAGACACTAAGATGCAAGGGGTTACTAATTATTAAGGAGCGAGAACAATAAAAGAAGAGGAATCAAGAAGACAGTAGATAACGAGTGACATTGCATTTAAATCTTTGAATATTAAAGTTGACTAATAAAGCCACTAAGACAGAAGATGTTACTAAGAATAAGAAAAAGTAAACATTAGTAAAGAGTGAGAACAATAAAAGAAGAGGAATCAAGAAGACAGTAGATAATGATTGACATTGCATTTAAATATTGGAACATTAAAGTTTACTAATAAAGCCACTAAGACAGAAAGAGTTACTAAGTATAAGAAAAATAAAATATTAGTAAGGAGCGAGAACAATAAAAGAAGAGGAATCAAGAAGACAGTAGATAATGATTGATATTGTATTTAAATCTTTGAATATTAAAGTTGACTAATAAAGCCACTAAGATAGAAGACGTTACTAAGAATAAGAAAAAGAAAACATTAGTAAGGAGCGAGAGCAATAAAAGAAGAGGAATCAAGAAGACAGTAGATAACGATTGATATTGTATTTAAATCTTTGAATATTAAAGTTGACTAATAAAGCCACTAAGATAGAAGACGTTACTAAGAATAAGAAAAAGAAAACATTAGTAAGGAGCGAGAACAATAAAAGAAGAGGAACCAAGAAGACAGTAGATAACGATTGACATTGCATTTAAATCTTTGAATATTAAAATTGACTAATAAAGCCACTAAGACAGAAAGGGTTACTAAGGATAAGAAAAAGAAAACATTAGTAAGGAGCGAGAACAATAAAAGAAGAGGAATCAAGAAGACAGCAGATAACGATTGACATTACATTTAAATTTTTGAATATCAACGTTGGCTAGAAAGCAAGTAGCTGGAAGAGTGTTCCATGGATAAAAGTGAGATAAAAGAAACTGTTAGCAAAGAATTTATAGTTACATCTAGCTAATTCAACTGTAAAATGATGAGATCTTGCTGCCAATCTAGTAATGTGCTCAAATTCATAAATTCTAGGTACCATAGAGCAAAGTTAATTGGAACAATTACTATGAAAGTGTTTATAGAAAAGGCACAGGAATGTGACATTACAGTGGTGGGAAAGTGACTGAAGCCAAGATGCCACCTCAGGACCAATAACATTGCAGATTTTTCTTTGGATTTTTATCAAGAATCTCTAAATGTATAGCAGGAGAAGCAAACCAGATATGGCAACAATATTTGAAGCATGGACAAATGGTTCACTTATAAATATGTAAGATAGATTCTGGCAAGAAAATTTTCTAGCATGACACAGTGAAGCAACTTTCCTAAAAGCAGACCTCCCAATTAATTCAATATAATCTTTCCATTTCAAGTCAACAGGGAATGTTACCCTGAGAAGGCGCAACTAGTCACTCCATGCTGATGGAAGGCAGAAGGGTATTTATGCTGGAATTTTTTAAATGAAGAATTATTCAGGTCATCATGCTCATTTTGGCTAAAAAGTATGGTGGACACTTGAAGCAGGCCAAACATGGATACAATAACCAAGATGAGCAGTGTTGTCTGAATAGAAAAGCATATAATAAAGTAGAAGTAGACAACTAGATGACCAATATACTTTAATATACAATATACTTTAATATAAGCAATATACTTTTTACTTCTTTAATATAAGCAATATACTTTTTACTTCTTTAACCCAAGCATAAAGAAGTAGACTTCGTCATAGTTTTAAAACTGTAAACAGATAAAGCCTCAACATCAAATACATCCCAGATGGCTTTGATTTTCATTAGGTAAAAATAATTAATGTACAAAGTGGTTTTGGATTTAATATTTTGATGTCAATGCATTGTTATATGACTTACCGTGTACGGAACTGGCTGAGGTCTTTCAAAATGAATCTACTGTCAATATAGCCAATCAGAACTTTAGGATTCGGACACCAAACAAATGATAATTCCAAGTCAAACTGTTGAAGAATGTGATTAACAAGGAATTTCCCTAAAATGACAAAAAGGTTAGCAAATTAATACAAGTGGATGCAGAAAAAAATGACATGATTTTAATATCTAAGAATTATGTACTTTTACAAATTTTTGTTTCTATTTTTTTTTTATTTAATATATTTTTTATTGTAATGTCATCTGTTTTTACCTTATTAAAATCTTGTTTATTCTACTCTTCTCACTATTTAAAACATGATATGTGTGTGCATATATATATATATATATATATATATATATATATAAGGAAAAGAAGTTGAAAATGCAAATGGGGTCTTTAAGAATATTTACAATAACTTTACTGATTTTACATTTCTATTTTCAAAAGTTAAGTCAAGATCGAGAGAATGTATAGCTATGCTGCGATATGTCTCACATCTAACTAAAGTTTGTGAATTCTTTCTGTTTTATGCAAAAAGTGTTTCAGATTGTTATCTTGTATAAAATGCAATCACATGATCACACATAGTAATTATTGCACAAAATTGATGATAATAAAATTTTGTTGTCAAAAATTGGGAGTGTCATGGCTAATGACTACTTAATACTTTATTGTCATTAACTTCTTTTTCTTATAATTTTTACCTGTGGGATATATATAAAAAAAACTTACTTTCTCATATATATATATATATATATATATATATATATATTCCTCATCATTTAGTGCAACTCATGTGTCAATCGTCCGGCACACTTTGAAAGGTGACCATTGTATTGTTTCAATAATTATTGTCTACTGTTTAGATATTGGAGCAGTTCATTTATTTATGGGAAAAAATGAAATAAATTGGTCAAAAATTAATTTAATTACAAAAGAAATAGATTACAAAAAAGTAAATATGTACTTTTATTAACCCTGCCTCCCACCGCAATATAATATATATATGCTACCATATTATATGTATAAGAATTTATATATACACACATACATACCCATGTACAAAATATATAAATATATAGTCTTCCATTCATCCATGCTTTGAATATTGTTGCCACATATGATCTGATGCTCTGGTTATATATTTAAAATCCAAAGAAGAATCTGCAATGTTATTGGTCCAAGGCTGGCACCTTGGCTTCAGTCACTTCTCCATTGCCATAATGTAGCTTTCTTGTTACTTTCATGGTAAATGTTCTGATGAACCCTCCTCCATAGCACTAACATGCTAAATGGCTAGATGTAACAATATTATATCTAGCCATTTCCAACAGTTTCTTTTCTCACACTTCTCACTTGTGAAACTCTCTTTTGGATTTTTGCTTTCTGGTCATTTTTGATCTTCAAAAATTTTTCAGGAAAATAGGTTTCTTAAGTCCAGTAGCTGTTATTGCTCTTTTCAGCATTTATGGAGATTTCCTTCCTAACCTTTTACTTGGAGCATTGTGGAAAGATTGGAGGAGCCCTGGTCTTTTATTCTTTTCAAACATGATAGTTTTAGGGGATTTCTAGTATAGTTTTCTTTGATCTGTTTTTCTCATAAAATTATAGTAATGGTGTTGGATTCTTAGACGATATAACAACATGTTTACTTATCTAATGGATGAAAGCAAAGCAAATTTAATGAGCTATTGGTAATGGTAATGATAATATTAACCGTTTCCCTACAAGGAAACATTTCGCATTCATTGACTGAGCAACCAGGACTGCTTGTTGGTTTACATTGATAAAATCTTTCTATTAACACATTTTTTTAAGAAAGTAGGTTTCATAAATCCAGCAGGCATTATCAATTTTTCCAGTATTGATGGGGGGTTTCCTTCCTACCCTTTTGTTTGATATAGTGTGGAACTCGTTGATTATCTGAAGAGGCTATTTAAGAATGACTCAAGTTTTCAGGTTAATGTTTTGATTTTGTAGGATGTCTGATAGTAAAATAAAATACTGGATCATGTTAAATTTGTTAATTGATGTGGATATTATATATATATATATATATATATATTATTCCTCACTGGTAGCATGACTTGAAGTTTCATGCGCCCTGGGTGTCAGCACAGGAGGGGTGACACAATGTCATCCCCAACAAAATTTTTCAACCAGGCTAAGGTGCCAAAAATAGTCTGAAAACAGTGGTGGAGACACAGGGTTTCGCAGGCCGGCATATGACCCCCCCAGTTTTGTTCCCCCTTCAGAAAAAATTAAATAGAACATTTTTGTCAAGAAAAATACTTTCAAACATCATTGATAATTAAATGGTACACAGAAAATAATGCAACGGAAAATTGGACACCGGAAAATTAGCAACAGAAAATTACGTCAACCATGAGCCAGTCGAGACTGTCGAATCTGGCTGTGCTGTCCATTGAAAATGAGCTTACAAGACAAACAGATTATGACGATGTCATTGACCAGTTTGCCACAATGAAAACAAGAAAACATTCATTCTAAGACCATAGTATCGAATGTCATTCTTTTGTGTATTGCTGCGTTTTGTATTTAGTTCTGAAAGTGAACAGTTGCATTTTAAAAATCTTTTGATTTGAACTGATTATTTTGTGGTATTGGATTTTGTCTTGGATCATACATTTAAACAGTAACATACCGGTCAGTAGAGTAAAGTAGAACTAGAGCATGTATGAAAATTTAGCTACAGCTAACCATTCAGCATAGGGTGAATCAGGGTCATTGGGGTGACATTTGAGCGGACCGCCCCGGGTGACGTTTACTCTAGCTACACCACTGAGTCCCACAGAAGTACAAGAAAAGAAACTATTAGAATAGAGAAGCTGATTGCATCTAGCTAGTTCAAAAGTAAAATGTACGCATGAATTACATATAGCATTCATGCTTTGCTATTCTATAGTAAGGAATGTGTGGCTAGCATAAAGGATTTTAGTGCAGAAAATGAAATAAATAAGCCATGTTCAAAGTCAAGTATAGCCTGTAGCATTCAATTTTTCACTATTACTCCTTTTTTTTTTACTAATGTACACCCAATACAAGACCAGAGAGCCACTCAAGGTAGAGCGGTACTGTGTAGAGTTGTGTTAGTGTAAGAAAGGTCAAGAAGTGAAGTTTATGGGCCCATGCAGGAAAGATAACAGATAAATCTCGACTTGATTTAATTTGTGAATAAAATTTTGTTTGGACACAGACGTTAAAAGTATAGAGTTGAAGTAGACTTTAGAAGGAACTGGAAACTCAATCCTAGACAGGAAACAAGGGATAAACCTCTACTTCTGTTCAAAAGACCGGTGAGGAGTGTGAACTGGATGATAGGCAAACCTATCTACTCCTATTGAGGAAAAAATAAATAAATAAAAAATAAATAATAAATATCATTTCAGAGTTTAAACTAAGACGTTAGATGTATAACCTATCTATTCCTAGGAGGAGAGAAAAAAAATTGGTGAATAAAATTTCAGAGTTCAGGTGCAGACATTTGGAGTATAGAGTTGAAGTAGATTTGGGAAAGGCATGAATCCATGTCTTCTCTTTCTAAATATAGGTTAAATAGCAGCGTAGCCTGGGCTTTCTAGCTTTGAGTGGCAACCAGTCTAGAAGAATTAATCCAAATTCAAAAACTATGAAGAAGTTCCACAGGAAATGACTCCAGTACATTGTCTGGGTAATTAAGGCAATTCACAGGTAAAGAAAAGAAACCTGTGCACAACCATGATTGCCTATTTTCTAAAGATTTAGTGGTTCATTGGTTTTGTTTAGCAGCATACCAACCTCTGTAAGTTATTTAATGCTGAAATCTAAATATTTTTTCATTTTTGGAAATAATAATAGTTTTAGTGATACTAATTAACTCATAGCTGAAGAGAGAACAGTTGGATTCATACCTTTTCCAAGGGTATTTGTGCGTAAGTGAACACAACTGGAATTGGAACTCTGCTCTCTGATTAACAATTCTGAGCCATTATCCATTACACCACCTACACATCCAAGCTTACAGCACCTGGTATTCCCAAGTTGCCACCCATCTTGGTACTGACTAGGCTTGACATTGCTTAACTTTAGTGATTGTATATGAACAGGTGTTTCAATGTGATTTGGCCGTAAGGCATTTCCTAAAGAGGTATAATGTTAAAAATACATTTTTAAAGAGGCTAGCATTTGAAATAAATACTGATCAACAAAATTGTTAAAAAAATATCACTTTCCTTGCAGATCAACAGCACAAAATGATTTAGTTTAAACTTTTCAGTTGGTAAGTGATAAATATTCATTACTTACCTAATTTTCCATATCCAATGATACCAATTTTTCGCGGCATACTTTTGCTTTTATCAGTCAGAGACTGTAAAGTGCAACTCAAACAAAGAGGATCATGGGAGAATCAGATGCTTATAGTTTGTAATTTATCAGAGACACACAGACTAACAGCTTTTGTTTTATATGTTTGGAATTGTGTAAATGTATTATAAGTGTATACTTGAATATGCGCAACTTTATGTATATATATATATATATATATATATATATATATATATATATAAATGAGTGTGTGTATGAACAAATGTTATATGTATACATAACTTTGTGATTATATATAATGGTCTCCGTATGCATATGTAAATAATATGTGAGATTTAATATTTGTGAATGTATGTATCAGCATGTGTAAGTGAAATTAATATGTATATATATGTGTGTGTGTGTGTGTGTAACATGTATATGTGCATTCATTAGTAATAGTCAGTGTATGTTTATATGTATGCGTTAATGTATTTAAGCATTTTTATATATATGTATAAGATATCTATATGTATTTTTGTTTAAATTTGTGTATATGAATGAATTTATGGAAAGCCATAGTCACCCACGTCCTGAATGAAGATGGCACGTAGAAGAAGAAAAAAAGAGACAAATGAATACAACTCATTTGTGTAAATATTTTTGTGAGTGAATAGTTACATTAGTCCTCATATATATATATATATATATATATATATATATATATATATATATATGTATGTATGTACATATGTATGTATATGCGTACAACTTTTGTATTATTAAAGTTAGTGTCTGCTAAAGCCATTTTTACAAATATTTATTGTACTAAAGATCATGTGATATCATCTTTTGTTTGGTTGTTGAGTCACAAGACATTTTTTTTTATTTCTTTCATTTATTGTTTTGAAGTTTTTGACATAAATGCAGAGGCACAATGGATAATGGTTTGGATTGAGGGATCAGAGAGCCTGAGTTTGCATTCCAGTTCATTACTTTCACTTACATGCTAATAACCTTAAGAATGGTATGAATCTATCTCTTCCCCCCCAACTATGGTTAAAACAGCAGGACAGATTGAGCCTTACAACCTTAGTTGGCAACCAGTCTAGGACAAGGACACTCTGAATTCTTGCTCAGGAAACACCCCTGCCAGTGTGGCTGAAGTAGGTGTGGTGCTCCGTAGACCCTAAGGAGTTATGGGACGTCATACTATGTATATATATCTCATAACAGTTTCAACAAATGGATGGAGTAACATAGTAAGGTCCTAAAAGAGAGGAAGTTGTGGAGAACCATGATCATCTATGTATTGAATATAAAAGGTGCACACACACACACACACACATATACACACACGGACATATACACACACACACACATATGCACACAGGGTGCGATCATCATCATTATCATCATTATCATCATCATCATCAACCTCCAAGTAGTCCTGGTGGAACCCATCCTTCACCAGATTAGACCATTGATGATGTCCTTTAACTTGAGAGCCTGCTTTGGTCATGGGCATGTTGCTTTCGATTCTATAGCGGGAAGCCTCTGTCCTAGCTGCTGACTTCAGTTTGGGAAGCCCTCTGCCTGGTGGTGCCATGTCATCACAGCACTGGCCGGCATCCATAGCTATTGTGTGAGATGGCTGTTGTCCCTACAAAAGTTTTGTCCACTTTTTTTTTTGTCTCTACCACCTTTTTCAGAAGAAAATCTCCTGGGGGGGAACTGGTTTAGTCCTCAATGACCCGACCATGTACTACTGAGTTACATGGAACTAGTAGTAGTAGCAATAGTAGTAAAGTAGAGTAACCTGACTTTTCTCTTTTTTTCTTTGTTATTTAGGAGTTGGCATAAAAATCCTGTAAGTCAAAATAAAAAAAAACGTTAAACCTTAAAATATTTATTTAATAATTCATACATTCATAATAATAACATTTGTAGAACGTCAAACAAGCAAAGAAAAAAAAAGTCTGAAGCCGTTGCCATAGCGACGATACAATTTACGGCGGCCATTAGACAAGTGCCTTGTTTTTCGTTTGTCTTCTCGGTCGCGTAAAAAACACACATCTTGTCTGACACAGAGCGGATTGTTATTGTGTTTTGATTATCTGTGTAACCTTAAAAAAAACGTACGTAAATTCATTAGTTATTTCTACCGTTGTATGTTTTGTGTTAAAACAAAAACAAACATTACTACTTCCCCCATTTTTTAATAGTAAAGAAAGCAGTGACAAAAAAAAAAAATTATTTGTTTACTTTTTTTACTATTTAATTTAAATTATTTATTACTTTATTTCTTCGTGTTATTTTTACTTTTTTATCACAACATTCTAGGCAAGTATACTTTTCGTTTCAACCACTAGACCAAACAATATAAAATTAAAAAAAAAAAAAAAAAAACTATAGCAGCCTATGACCAGACCCGAACCCGCATCCCACATTTTTGTAGCTCATTGACGTCTCCATTTAAATTTTACTATTTTTTTAAACATCCAAAATTTAATTATATTTATTTATTTAATTAATTAATTACAATGTTTTTTTTGTGTCCGATCTAAAATTAAAATCAAAGTAATAATGTTTTTAGTTTACGTACGATGCTACTTTAAAAAAAAATTGTTTATTGGTTGTTATTGTTACGTACGATTTTCATTCTTCAACAAATATTTTTTCTAAGTTTTTTTCTCAATTTCTGTATAAATTTTTGTCACCATCATCATATTGGAATTAGATAATGGTTGCTGTTAGTGTTGTTGCTGGCGACTATTTTAATTTTAAAAATTAAAATATTAAAATTTTTAATTCATATCATTACATTATTAAATTGCTAATATTTATTTATTCTTTATTGTCGTGTTCACTATTATTAACTATTATTAACTTGGTGGCTTTAAAGATCAAGTGACAACAAGTCTCCATAATACTACAATTACTACTTACTTACTCCAGTACCCTCCTCAGTATTCTTGCTGAGTTTTAGTGAAAGCTGTCACCTGCTTGATTCCAATTCTTTAGATTTACAATTCTTCTTTAGTCTTTGTGCAAAAATCTCTTTGAGACTTGCTTCAAACACTTGGATAAGTTCAATTGTCTAACTTTACTAATAATACTCAACTACTCATTTTTTTCCAATTTTCTTTAGAAAAAACAGTGTAAATAAAAGTGTTGGTTCATGAATTTGATAACATGGGATTTTTTCTGTTAATTCACCCCAAATAATGTAAAGTTACTTATCACAAATTAATTCATCTCAAGGAATTATAAGTTCTAAATCAAAGTTTGTATGTTTTTTTAGATTTATTTTTGGCATTCTTTTTTTTTTTGTTTTTGCATTTCACCCCAAGTAAGGCAGGAGTGCCACTAGCACACAAGGGTTTACAGCGAGTGGGAGCAAGAGTAAAAGAGGCGTGATAGAGGAAAGGATGAAGAGAAAGATGGAGAATTAGATCAAGGCATCTGAAGGTGTTGATTGACATTGCATTTGATTTGAATAATTGAAGATTAACTATCAGGGAAGCAAGTAAGAAGAGGAAGGGAGTTCCACACACGGGACGTATGAGACATGAATCTATTGGAGTAGAAGAGACGGCTACATTTTAAATTTTAACCATTTTGACAGTGAAAAAAGGTATGATTGCGGTGGTGGTGGAATGAAAAAATAATTTCTGTATATAAATAAACTTTTTAGTTTTTAGGTATTTTTTAAAAAATGTTGGCATGTTCACCACTCATCGCTCATTGTGAATGTAGATGGAAAATATAAACAACAAATTTAAAAATCTCTTAAAATTCCAATATGTATCCTGCCTGTTTCCAAGTCTTTTAAGCAAATTTAAGAATTAATTAACTGGATTTTCTAACAGTAATTTACGTCTTACTTAAAAGTTAATGAAAATAATGTTTATGCATGGTAGTCTGTGAGTGTGGTGTCATACGAGAGAAATGAAAATATTGTAATTATCTCCCTGACTTAAAAAGTGCATGAAAAAAATTAAAGAAATTAAAATGTAACAACATCATCAAGATTCAACCTTCCTTAAACAATAATTTAAGAACATAATTTTTTATTCTCTATGCTTTTATGAAACTTAAATGAATAATTTTATTTTTTATACTACATAGAACTAGTTTTTATTTTTAGTTAAATGATACTTTTGAATTATATGCATTGCTTTTATTTTTTTTAATTATTTTCGTACATGTTTGATGTCATAAAATGTTTAATTGCATTTAATGTGTATTTTTAAAAAATTATTCTGAATTCAAGCGTTATTATTACTATTTTGATAAGGAAAAGTAGTCAATGGCGGTAATTCAGAATTCACCATACCAAAAATAACAGTTGCCAAAATAAAAAAAAAAATTAAAATTTGGCAGATCTTCTATTATCACAATGTGGGATACTTAATAACAAAAGTGTTAAAAATATAAAGAAAAAGAAAATCAATGAAATTGGCTAGACTATTGAAACACATATTAAAACAAAATTAAGTTTAAAATTTCAGTGTCCCCTCCCCTTTGTGTGCCTGTGTTACATCAATGTATCACTTTTTAGTCTGATGAAGTCCTAAAGGACGAAATGTGTTACACAAAAAAATTTTTTCCCACTTTTCCTAATATTGTTCTGGAATATAAAAACTTAGGCAATCTTAGACCTTTGTCAAATCATTTGTAATGAAAGTGCTTGTTTATTATAGTGTATTTATTACTTTCCAAATGAATAGTGCACGCTGACTGTATTAATAGATTTCTTTTCTTCCTGATTTCTTGTAGAAAATGCCAAAAAGAGGCAAATCAGCGAAGAAGACGAAGATGACAGAGGAGGAGAAAATCCAGTATGAAGAGAAAAAACTTCTACTGGAGGAGGAGATGAAGAAAAAGAAAGAGGATCTTTTAGTTCAATTCCTCAAGGTAAATCTTTTTGTTGTTATTCTTTCTCTCTTCTATGACTATTGGGTTTAGTATTTGTCAATTTGTCAACACAGATCATAATCTTTAATTAAGATTCAGAAAGAGAAAGTTGAAATTTCTTGGAGGGCTTGGAGAATTTAATACTCACAAGACTTAGCAAGAACAAAAGGAACAGGGGGGAGGACAGGAATTATGGTAAAAAGACAAAAATTGCTAAGATCTACAATATATAAAAAGTTGTGGAGAGCTATGATTGCCAATGTACTGAAGAGATATGGCATATAGAAGAAGAATTATGCACAATAATTGATAGATTGATTTTTATGGTTTATCAACCCTTTGCTGGTTTTTAAAGCCAGAAAATATTTTTCGATTGTAAAAATTCTTTGGAGATAATAATGATTTACTGATACAAATTGTATTAGTTAACTCATAGCTGGGAAGCAGTTGGATTCATGCCTTTCCCAAGATTATGCATGTAAGTGAATATAATGAACCTGAATGGAATTGAAACATAAGTAAGTTTACAGCATCTGATAATCCTGAGCAATCACCCTTCTAGATACTGACCAATCTTGACATTGCTTAACTTTGGTAATCGTATGAGAAGCTGTGTTTCAATGTGATATGAATGTAAGTCTTATTCACAATAGATTTATGTATCTGTCTATATTTCTGAGATGAGGTATTGTAACTATTTTTTCGAAATTTTTTGGGATTTACTCAACCAATGCTTTTATCCACTAGGCCAGGCATTGGTTGCATAATCCAAAACCTGACTTGATCCAAATAGTTTTGAGTTCAATAGCTAGCCACAGCAGAAGGAATAAAGACTTGGAGAGTTGAGTTACTAAAGGGAATTAACTGATACTGAAATATCCAAAAAAGGCATGGCATGTGGAATTAGAATAATCTACTCCTGTAGACTAAATAAAGGGTTTGGTTTGAAACTCCAACATATATCACCTGAAGAAGGTTGGAGTGTACAATGGCTGAAAAATCGTGAAAGGTCAATAAAGATAAGGACAACAGTTCAAATGATGTAAATAGTGTAAATAGATTTATGTATGTACAGTCAGATAAGCAAATGAAGGATACAGTTTTGAGTCAGAATGTCAATCATTACTGTTATTTTGTTGTATCATGCCTCTTCAGGATGTAGGCAATCATGACTCTCCATAGCTTCCTTTTCTTTAAATGTTCCTTCAAGATGTTGACATTCATGGCCCTCTTCTGATTCCTATTTTTTTTTTTTTTTACAGTAAGGTTTGCCCTGTACAAGGCCTGGGAACCACTTGAGTTAGAGGGTTAGGTTAAGGGGTAGTTTGTATGGATAGGAGGGGAAGATAATGGGTTGACTCTAGTATTGAACAGGTTAAGATTGCAGTGATTGGGGAAACATCTTTTTGGGAGTCTGTTCCACAAGTTCACGGGAAGATGCTGTTTGATTGGAACTTACTTCTCACTGATGAAATATGGCAGTAATGAAGGTGGTTTGCTACTATGTAAGTGACATGGCAAGTTTTAACTGTGAAGGTCAGACCCTCACAGAACCAAGAAATGGTATTGTGAGCACTTTCCCTGGTAGTAGCGATAGAGCAGTGAGAGACTCGCCACATCTCGCCTTTGAGAGAGAGAGGTTGGAGTGTGGAGAATAATTCTTCTCAAACAATGCTTCTCGGAGACACTTTTGAACTCTATCAAGACTGGAAAGTGAGGTCTGGGCAGCTCCTGCACAAATATGGCAACAGTACATCATTTTTGGCCTGTTCTGGCTTTTATAAAGGTAGAGGATAAATGTACTTTCAAGATGTCAACATTCATGGCCATCTTCTAATTCCTATTCTTTATAATTTGTGAATTGCCATAACTTCTTGCGAAAGATCATGGAAGGATTTCCCATTACCTTCATCACTGTTTGGAATTCTCTTAGACTTGTTGTTACCCAAGGCTTTTTTAGCCTTGGGTAACAACAGTCTATCTTCCTATTATCTCATACCTGGTGGAGAGAAGAGATGGATTCATGCCTTTCGCAAGAGCATTTGTGTGAATATAAACGTAATAAGCTAGGCTGAAATTTGGACATAATTTGCCAATTCAAATTTCTGTGCTGATAACTGTTATGCTACCTGCACATAAAATACATTATAGCTGATCTTTTCATTTTATGTTTTTATGTCTTTGCATAGGCAGCATTAGAAACACCGAAAAATCTATATCCCACCATAACAATATTATATTTAATAATTATATCACTAACAAAATCAACAATGATAGTAGAGTTATATGTGATAAATGCAACTGACAAAATGATATGATCTCTCCCCTAAATGGCCAATGTATGATTAAAAATATTGTACACCGAGCTAACATACATTCTGATAAGAATGTTAGATCTTATTTTGGGTTCACTGAAACTCTTTCAGAATTTTGTTTCAATAGTCATGATGACTTTGAATAATGTGAGATACATAAATAGCACAGCATTTTCCAAGTATTTCAAGCAGTTAAAGATTGGTGGTAATAAACCCACAATTACATGGGATATAATAGACAAAACTCATGTAATCATGTAATGGGAAAAGTGAAAAATGTAATCTATATCTTGTAGAAAAATTAACTATTTTAAAACAGTTAAATAACCCTAATTTATTAAACAAGAGAAATGAATTAATGGTCATATGTAGGCATAACAAAATACCTATTGAAACATGTTAATCCTGATTAATTCTAATTGTAGATGATACCTTTCTTTTTTAATTAATTTTTTTATCTTAAGTTGATTAAATATAATTTTTTTCTGTTTATTTTTATATAGAAAATTCATCATTTTTTTCTCTTATATTTAGGTTTATCTTAAATATGAAACTCCAATTTTATTTTTTAAATAACAATAACTATATAAAATATCGACTTTTCCACTAATGTCATAACCTGATATATTTAACAAAATTTAGATTGTGTAATGATCAGTCTCAGTTCAACACCTGAAAATTGAGTTGTACATGAAACTCTGTGTTGTGCTATGATGAGCCAAAAAATGTATATCTATTTAATAACACCCAATGTGCCAGATTATATATATATATATGTATATATATATATATGTGTGTGTGTGTGTTGGGGTGTTGCTTTGAAGATCAGTCATTGTTTTTCTCTTTTCTTCCTTACTTACACTTTTTTCTTTTCTAGGATAAAATGGCCAAAGAAGAGAAATTCACAAAAATGAACATGTTGATTATCAATGATCGATGGCGAGCAATAAGAAGAGATGTGAAAAGTAAAGAGCTTAAAGCAGAAATCACAGTGCTGAAAAACACCTTTGATCGGGTGATTGACCAAAAAGATGAGGTCATTAAGGCTCTCTTAATGGACATTGAAGAGGCTGAGGAACAATACATGATAGCACTGAGGAGTCATCTTCAAAATATTGAACAATTTTTAGGTAAGTTTTGCTTCCGCACATATATATATATATATATATTTATAGATATATATATATAATAGCTGACTACTTGTATTCAAGGATACCTATATACTAGGGTGGCTAGCCAATCTCTATTGCAGATGCTCACTCAGGCACATTTGTGTTTGTTCAACACTTACATAGCCCACCTGTGGTTTATACTGCAACTATGCTGAGCAGACCTTAGTTACAGTTTCTGGGAGAGAGCGTGTTATCTAGTGTGATCAACAATCTGAACAAGACCAGCACGCTCAAACCCTCAGTCACGATGACTTGTGATTTTTGTGCTAGTACGGCTATTGACGGCCCCACAAGTGTTCCATCTACCCAGTTTCACTCACAAGGCTTGGATCAACCTGTGGTATGGTTTTCAGGCACTTTTCAAAGGTGCAGCATGCTGGGATCGTACCCCTCCAGAATGATATCACACACACACATACATATATATATGACTATATTTATTATGAAGCACTTCTTTCTTGGGGTGGGTAAAATATACTTACTACAATATTTAGAATTTGAAACTTTTAAGTTGAAGCAGTAGGAAATGAAATAAAATTGATAAATAAAATAATAATAATAAAAAATAAAATAAGAAATGCATTTTCTCATGATGCTAAGTGTAAAGGAACCAGAAATACGATTACCCGACTTGGTTTTGTCAAACATAATTTCCTTTGGTTGTTCCAACTCTGTTCAAGGCTGACTTGAGCTTGATCATGTATATGATACTTATACTTACCTACCCTAACTTCTGAACCAGAAAGAGAACAGACATACTGAAGAGACACTGAGAACTTTGTTTCGCTAGTCACAAGAATAGACATTCACAGTAGAACCCAATTTTTTGTATGCTTCTATCTTTTTTGTTTACATATTGAACATGCACCCACCTAAAATACACACAAACATGCAACCTTTTAACTACTATAAAGGAAAAAAGTTTATTTCAGAAAGTTTGCATAATGAAAATCAACATTATTTACATTATGCGGACTATTGTCCTCATCTTGTTGCCATATTTATCACAACGTTTTGGCCGTTGTACGCTCCGGCCTTCTTCAGGTGGTTGGAATTTCGAACTGAACCCTTTATTTCGATCACTGTGGTAGACTCTGCTAGTTCCACGTGCCATGTTTGATGGATGTCAGTTATCAGTTATCTCCTGCTAATTTTTCCCTCTGAAAGTTCTCCACTGCCTTAACCGGGTATTGAACTCACACTCTTTGGGTCTGTCACTGGATCTAACCAACGCCTTGTGCCATGTGTCCTTGAGGACTTCTGGGTATGAATTTCTAGGTATTATAAACCTAATGTTTTCAGCAACCATTTTTACCAGTGCTCATATTGCAATTTTGCTGTTATCATTGCATGTTTTTACCAGAGCTCATATTGCAACTTTGTTATCATTGCTTTTCTCTGGCACTCCTTATTACTGGTTCGCATATTGTATTTATTTCTATGTATTTGGTTGGCTCAGGAGATAATCTGATGGAGATGTTGACTTTCTGTACACACTTCGGAATGGGATCACAGATATATCGACAGGATGAGGGCTTAGCAATGGGCTCGCCATTATCATCAGCAATGGCAAATATATACATGGAATACTTTGAAGAAATGGCATTAGAATCTATATCGCTAAAGCTTACTATATGGTTAAGGTATGTAGATGACACCTTCATACTCTGGCCACACCAGGAAGATGTCCAGGTTCTACTGGACCATGTGAACTCAATAAGACCTTCGATACAGTTCACAATGGAGAAAGAGAGTAACAACACACTCCCATTCCTGGATGTACTAATATCTCAAACAGAGCATGGGTTCAAGACAGCCGTATACCGTAAGCCAACATTCACCGGACAGTACCTCAATTTCAACTCCCACCATCCATACAGCGTAAAGAAAGGGATCATCCGTTGCTTACAACACCGAGCAAAAGTCATAAGTGGCAACCCAGAGATGTTAGATAAAGAATTGGTCAGTATAAGTAGTACCCTACAACATAACAACTACCCTGGGTACATAGCCGCAGCCCCCCAAAACTGGGATAGGCGGGTACAAGAGGAGGAGGAGGACAACAACACTCAGAAAACAGTCTGCCTGCCTTATGTGAAGGGGTTATCAGAGAAAATACAAAGGATCTGCAGTCCATATAACATCAGGACAACCTTCAAGAGCTTGACAACACTTTGCAGATATCTCTCTCGAGTGAGACCCCCCATACAGGAGAACATGACTAAAGACTGTGTGTACGCTATCTCATGCAGCTGCGGAAAGGAATATAAAGGAGAGACAGGCCGCCTTCTCAATGTAAGGCTTCAAGAACACCAGAAAGCTGTAACGCAAGGGAAGTAGAAAAATCAGGCGTGGCTGACCACATATGGAGAGAGAAGGGAGATCACCGTCCCCTGTGGGATCATGTTGAGATCATAGACAGGGAACACCATTGGAAAATTCATAAACTTAAGGAATCAGCACATATGTTAGGCCACAAAAATCTCCTGAGCCGACCAAGCATAGAAATAAATACAATATGGGAACCAGTAATAAGGAGTGCCAGAGAAAAGCAATGATAACAAAGTTGCAATATGAGCTCTGATAAAAACATGCAATGATAACAGCAAAATTGCAATATGAGCACTGGTAAAAATGGTTGCTGAAAACATTAGGTTTATAATACCCAGAAATTCATACCTAGATGTCCTCAAGGACACATGGCACAGTGGATAAAGGCATTGGTTAGATCCAGTGACAGACCCAAAGAGTGTGAGTTCAATACCCGGTTAAGGCAGTGGAGAAATTCGCAAAAAATTAACTGACATCCATCAAACATGGCAGTCCAGTGAAGGGTTCAGTTTGAAATTCCAACCACCTGAAGAAGGCCGGAGCGTACAACGGCCGAAACGTGATAAATATGGCGACAAAGATGAGGACAATATTCCGCATAATGTAAATACTGTACATAATACCTCATCTCAGAAATATAGACAGACTCTGAAAAATCAACATTATTCATTATTATTCTACAGAGAATTATCATCTTAAATATTAAACCTTTTAAAGAGGCCTTTTAAGAACCTTTTAAAGAGACCACAGTTTGTCAAAATTAAGAACAGATATAGCAGCTGTTTTTACTGTAATTTGCATGTCAGATATTTATGGGAGACTCACATAAGTTTTCTTTCTTTATCATCATGGTATACTAGTTAGAAGACACTAACCAAGATGATCAGTAGTTTAACCATGTGTTGTATTTATGGCTTTTAAAAGTTACAAACAAAATTCAAAATTGATTTACCAATACTGTTTCTTATGTTGCTAAACATGCCACATTTTTTCATTTCACCCAAAGCAAGGCAATAAAGCCACTATGACACAAAAGGTTACTGAGTGTTAGGGAATATGAAAAAAACTATTAAGGAAAGAGAACAATAAAAGAACCAGTATTAAGAAGATAGAAGATAACGATTGAAACTGTATTTGAATTTTTTATATGCTTGTAGATATATGCATACATAAATTGGATCAACATTTCAATATGTCATTCTTAAAACCACTTTCTTTATTTTTTTGTTCCATAGATAATAGATACTTATGCAGAGGTAGATACAAATAGCTCTACCTCACCCTTGGGAAAAGAGCAATTAACAATTTTCTTCACTTACCTAGATATGAAATTTTCTAAATAAAAATTCCAGATACTCAAAATTACTCATAAACTAACCTTAAATACAAAAGCATTTTCATCTAATATTGTTACAACCTAGGGAAGGTTACTGAATAGAATAATCACATGAAGGTTGGTAATGAATGATAATACTTAGGACAAGAAGAACACATATAAGATTTGACAGCGGCATGTAGAAGTAGTAGTCAACTGCTAGAAGTGAGTCAAATGAATTCCACAATGAATCTCCAACTCTAGACCAACATACAGTATTTACTACTGTATTTACGTGAATGAGAATATATCCATTATCGTCTGTAGTTATGCTACAACAAATATATTAAGTGTGTGAAAATATTTCCATTGAAACTGTTTCCAATTATGTATTCAAGTTAAAAAAAAAAGTACTGAGAACTTTTGCATACATGTATTAAATCACCACTTCTACTCCAACAGTTTCTTTTTTGCATTTACTGCCTGTGGAACTCTCTTCTGTTTACTCGCTTCCCTGATAACTACCATCTTCAAAAATTTAAATGCAATGTCAATTGCCATTTTCTTGAATCCTTGAATCCTGTTCATCTTTTGTACTTTCCTCAATCTTCTCTATACTCAATTTTCTCTCATTTTCACTCCCTGTAACCCTTTGCGTACTAGTGCTTGGAGTGAAATGAGAAAAAAAAGGAAAAAAATATGTCTTCTTATCCTTGATAATTTTTTATTTATTGGTTCTGTGATAAGTTACTTTCATAATATTTTTTTTTTACTTTACTCTTTGTCAATTCTGAAAAGCTACAACCTCAACACAGTATAAAAGCATTTATGCGGCCTTGTAGGTGATGAATTATTTTTCACCTTACAACCCCTTTCTCCATAGACACAGTGTTGCAAACCTATTGCTACTATGTTACTATTTCCATGGAAAATGTTCTGACAATCTACATTGCCTAGCCTAACCTTTACTTCTACAACCTACCATGCCAGGTACACAGAAGCAAACCGTTCCTCATTGCCTTTGTATTTCACTGGCAGGAAAGAAGTTCCATTTGGACAGCTTCTTCTCAAGGGTTTCTTCTGCTTTATAGAACAGACTCCTGAAATGATGTTTCCCTGACCATGCAATCTTAACCTGATCAAGTCTTGGGTTAACCATTAATTATTCTGCATATCTTCATAATCTACAATTCTTATGTCCAACATAAAACAAACCCATACAATAACCTTTTACTTCAATTGGCTCTTGGGCCCTGTATTGGGTGAAAAATAGTCTAAAAAAGAATTTTGTTTATTTTAGACCTTGCCCTGTTCATGATACTAAATAATCTTGAATAATGATTTTATTGTAGGAATAATAAAAAATTTATAAAGATTTATATATTTAATAATTTATTGCATAAATGTTATTTTTAACAAAAACTCATATTTGAGTAGATGTGCTGTTTACTTATTAAACATTATATTTATTCATTTCCATCTACTGGCCTGGATATTTGAGAAATCTTATTAGAAAAGTAGAAAAGTATTGTGTTCAAATGGAATAAATAAATATACTGTTTAATAAATAATATTCAAATATGAGTATCCACTAAAAAATAATGTTTAAGCAATAAATTAAAATATGTTGGTATAATAAATGAAAAATCCATTCATAAATATTAAATAATACAAATTTTATAAAGATTTTATTGTTAAAATAATAAACATTTGAAATGAATTTTATTCCTCTTTTTTTTTTTAATAGAGATGCAGAAGGAACGTTTGGCTACTTTAAAGGTTGAATACAATAAGGAACTGAAAATAATTGAACATGAGTTTGAGTTGGAACGGAAACAGATGTTGGATAAGCATAATGCTGATATAAATGAACTGGCGGACATTTTGTTTGCTATGGAACAGAATTTTATAGAGAGAGAAAATGATGCAAAACTTAACTTTCAAGGTCAAAAAGATGAAGTACGAAACAAGGTGAGTAGAAAGAGAAAATAAAAACTTTATTATTTCTTTATTTTTCCCAACTTTTAATGATTCTTTTGAAATGAGATTCAGTGTTTCATCTCAAAAGTGGTTTATATTAAGGATCTTATTCTTTTTGTTGTCACAACATTTTGACCAATCACTTCTCTGAATGTACAGTTTGTATGGAAAGAAGGAAAGGCTCATTTTTTTCACTCGTGCAAACCAGTATACTCACAATGCAAAATGTGACATATAGTGTTTTTTTTCTAGTGTGAGGGAATCTGCATATCTGTTGCAGGTGGTATGTTGGCAACAACAGACAAAATGAAGACTTGAGTAAACAAATATATTTCCAAGTTTATTTTCATTAAAGAAAATACATCAACAAAAATAAGGTGACAGTGTACGAGATAAAAATAATCCCTGAATGCTCATGTAAAGATGAGAAGAGGGTTGTCCTGAAAAGGACAGTTTTCTAGTTGCTGAAGTGCATTGTTCTGCAAAGGATAGTTTTGTACTTGGTAAGGAGAGTTGTTTCTGAAAAGGACAGTTTTGTGGTTGCTGGCAGTTTATTGCATATCATTGCTGCTGATGAGGATGGCTGGAGCAATGGCTAATGGCAAACTGGAGCTGCAAATGATGATGATTGGCTGGAACTGCTGTTGATGGCTGGAGCTATGGGCCAGCTGTCAGCTGCTGGAAAAGATACTACACTTTAATCCTCTGGGCTATGGAACAATATTTTTGTTGCTTTTTAGATCCAGAATCTGTTTTGCAATGATCGCTGTTTAAGCTTTTTCTTCTGGTTGTTTTTAAAAAATGTGGGAGTGCTGACATGATATGACATATCCACCCAATATGGTACATGACTCAAGGTTATTATGAGTCACCTAAAAATAAACTGGCTTCTTTCAACTGTAAATGTCATTGTATATAAAGAACCGTACTCTTTTTAGTACAATGGAAAATTGCTGTCTGAATGATGGATCCCTGTCCCACCCAAATTCAAAGACAAGCTTAATTAGAAACAAACCAGATGCTAAATTGAAAAATGATGCCAAATGCACTGATTGGATCAACCCATTTTGGCTAAACCTCACAACAACTCATATAAAATAAGTTTTTGTTTTATACACAAAGTTTCTCTCCAATTGTTTCTTTGTAGACAAAGAAATCCAGACTGTATTGAAAGACTTTAGTCTGACTTATACAATTATCTGCAAGACTAATAAACATATTAGTGAAACATAAATTAAGACACATGTCTAGGCAATAATAGGCAAAAGTTTAGTTTTTATTTTATTAGTTTTAAATGCTTATAAATTCTAAGAAATTTTGAGAAAAAAATTCACTGTAATTTTTTTTAAGTCTCTTAATTAAATATCATAACTTATCAAAATCAAAAATAAAAAAATCATTTCATGTCAGTTTTTCTTCATGAATATCTGAAAATAAAACCCAGTAATTTATACTGTTATTTTTCTGAATGCTATTTTTTTTAGAAACTTAAAAAAAACTTTGCATTTGTTGAACTTCATACTGAGAACATCTAAATAAATCAAAGAAATTGGCTCAGTAATGTTTAAAATAATTCCCTTTTTTAAAAATATTAACAGAATCTGGAAGAGAAGCACTCTCTTCGTGTTGCTTTGGAATCAAAAGTCGATCATTTATGGCACCTGTTCAACCAAGCCAAATCAAATTACCATGAAACAACTGCAGAAAGAAAGGAAGCATTTGAGAAACTCAAGAGTAAAGATGCCAAAAGTTCAGAGGAGATTGATAAACAAATGCGGAAAGTACAGAGGCTTACAGTAAGTTATTTTTGTTTAACCAGATTTAGCATAAAGGGTTAGCTGACTCTCCAAGGTCCACTATAAGCATTAGTATATCCATGTTGTACTAACACCTTAACAAGACTAAAGAAAGAACTATAAGAATAATGAAAAGAAATGAATTCCAAAAATAAGTGAATAATGATAACATTTTATATACAGAACATGAGTACACATATATAAATTATATAAATATGTACTACACACACACACACACACACACACACACACACACACACATATATATATATATATATATATATATATATATATATATAAGTCACAAATTGTATCCCAGAGAAATTTAAGCATGTATAAAAAGTCAAGCATTATGTAAAGCAGTTTTACTTGTAAAACCCCCAAGAGAGACACAGTACAGCCTTGTGGTATCACTTAGGTTCCTCTTTAGAATACATTGGAATTCTGTCATCCTTCCTGGGAAGCCAAGTAGCAACTGGGTGTTCACACCAATGGGCTGTCATGTAAATCTTTAGAGCCTCTTAAGACATCAGTAAATTCTTTCTGTTAAAAGGGAGATAATTGAGGTGATATCAGCAAGCAGCACCTTTGGAAAATGCCTGAAAACTGCACCATAGGTTGACCAATGTGTTTTGAGTGAAATTGGGTAGATAGAACTGTTTGGGAGCCATTAATGGTATTGCTATTACAGCATCACAAGTCATTGCGATTTGAGCATATGGTCCTTGTTCAGACTGTTGATCAAGCCAGATAATGTGTTATCTCCCAGAAACTATAACTAAGGTCTGCTCAGCATAGTTGCAGTATAAACCATAGGTGGGCTCTGTGGGTGTTGGTTCAAATGCCTGAGCAGGTGTCTGTAACAGGGATTGGCTGGCCACCTTCGTAGACAGGTATAAGTGGATATGAGCAGCTAGCCATTATATAAAAAATCAACCTTGCACTAATCAAAAGTGCATATACAAAAGAAAAATGAGAAAATAAATGATCAATTGTGGATACCCTCTGATGAGTAGATGGAGTGATTACTGGTAGGATAAGTGATTACTGGTATGAAACTCTAGAGTCGGGATGCTGAAGTTAACATCAGTCAGCTAAGTCAGGGGTTTTCAAACTGTGGTTCGCGGACCACAGGGGGTCTGCAAGGACAAGATAGGGGGTCCGTGGACAGCAAAGACTTTTTTATGGGTGACATGCAACTTATAAGCACTTATAAGTTACTTATAGGCCGATCATGAAACAAATTGGTTCAATAAACTATTTCATAGATTTGATATATTAATATAATTTGTATCTTAAATTAATAAAGATAATGGATTCTATTCATGCAGAGAAGGAACCAAAGGATTTGAATTTGACATGCAGCATTAATTTATTTGAACACTTATGTCTAAAGTAAGCTTTAACACAGAATGAATACAAGTAAAAGGTTTGTCACTTCGCTGATTAATGTTAACTTCAGCATCCTGACTCCAGAGTTTGGTAGATCTACCCTCCTGGAATCACTCCATCCACTCATCAGGGGGTATCAGCAATTGACTGCTTATACTTCTCAAAATTTTTTATATGCATTTGTTATTAGTGCAAGTTATTTTATAATATATGTGTAGAATGTCATGGTTATTTATCCTTTTCATTGTTTTTTTCATTTTACACTAACTCCTTATTGTTTTTTTTACTTTTTCTCTCTTTTTTCTCTTCTTTCAATTGTAGCCATTTTGAATTCTTATTTTCCAGACATACACTCTGTTATATATATTCCTTTTGTGTACAAATACAAACTTGTATCCTTCTTGTGAGATAAAGTTTGTAGCTTGTGGCATGTTAGAACAGAGAAAGTGGTAGAACAAGAAGGAAGATGAAACTCCTCCTTTTTTGTAGCAGGCAGTCATCCTGATTAATACTTTGGCAGTTAGAGGAGTGAATCAGCCTATCCTGCTTTCTGGCAAAAGAGAAAATGACTTATGCTATTCTGTAGGTAAAATTGGGGGTAGTGGGGAGGGGTTATGAAGTATAAGGAAAAAGCATTTTTCTGATTTCTTCCTTCAAAATCTTTGGTGGCTGTCTAATGCAACAGCATGTCTTAGAAGCATCAAAATACGGTAACCAGCATGAAAATATTTGATGAAGCTTGTGTTGTGAATGTAAACAGACAGTATATTAAGAGCATTGGACTAAAGAATATGAAATCAGTCAAGATACCACTTTTAAGTAAGCATCACAAATGTAAGTTGGACAAAGAAGTACAAGAAAACTAATTTCTCAACAGTGAGTTTTAATGATGAATGTAGGAATATATTGGATGGACAGCTGATGGTTAGGCTAGAAGTTGGGTCCTTCAAGGAAATAATAATCTAACAAGGGATAGGCTAATATTTTTTTTATTGAATGTTTATCCAATACAAGGCCCAAGAAGGTTACTGATTGAGATTGTTGCAGGGATGTAATTGGTAAGAAATGCAGATTATGAGGATATGTAGACTAGATAACTGTTTATCTTTGACTTGAAGATATTGGGAAAACATCCTCTCAT
The DNA here is from genome assembly GCA_963932145.1 of Acanthosepion lycidas. Classification (NCBI taxonomy): domain Eukaryota; kingdom Metazoa; phylum Mollusca; class Cephalopoda; order Sepiida; family Sepiidae; genus Acanthosepion; species Acanthosepion lycidas. The sequence continues at coordinate 32,523,654 of OZ010601.1, read as the reverse complement.
GAGTCTGTTCCACAAAGTCACAGTTCTTGAAGAAGTTCTCTCAATGGAACTTCTTCTTTACCAATGGAATACAAAAGGAATGGTGAGTGTTAGTAAAATTATAGCTCCTTTTAAAGTTGATGATAATATGCAGAGAATTGTGGAACACTCTTGGACAAGATTTTTTTTGATTGGTTCAGGTCAAAATCAAGAAGATTGAGTCTTAAGAGTATATCCATGCAGATGATGTGATTTTGCATTTTTCAAAACTCACTGTTGTCCACCTTACTAAAAATGTTTTGAAAGTCAGCAAATTCTCCAGAAAACTAGTGGTCTACCATTAACAGAGATGTACATTAAAATGAAAAATGTGCAGGTAGATTAATGATTATTGGAAAGTTGAGTTCAAATTCCAGCCTTTTCTGTTATATTCACATTCCATTGAAAAAAAAACAAAACACAAATTCATCTCCTTAGCCACTCCCCTTCCCAGGTAAATAGCTGGCTAGACTGGGTTCTCTAGCCTTTAATGACAGTCATGCTAGCAGAATGATAACTCTGAATGCAAAATTGTGGAGAATGTGACAGGAAAACACTCCACTATCTTTCACAATAAATCATAGAAATTCACAGATAAACAAAAGGAGTCTGTGCCAAGCCATGTTTGCCTCTATCCTGAAGGAAAATAGCATTTTAAAATGAAATATGAGAAAGTTGAAACTAGAAAAGTTAAGATCAATGGTTGAATGATTGATGAAGGTTATAGAATGTCAAGGAACTGATATTAATAATATAATAATTTATTCAGGTATATGGGATATTGCGCTAATCAAATATATCTTTATGCTGCCCCCTTTTTGATTTATTTATCAACAAAAATATGTACATTTTACTTTTTTGTTTTGCATAATAAAACCTGACGTCTAACCACTAAAAAACAAGTCATTATTCATATTTTTCATTAGGTTTTATAAGCTGAAAGTCAAATGATGTATTGCTCATATGAATATATCCTGAAAATTTTATCAAATAATATTGGTTAATAGGAATTTTATTGTGATAACACTGACTTGCATAATGTATGTTTTTTTTTTATTTCCTGATACAAGGCCCAATACAATACAATACAATACAAGGCCCAAGGGTCACTCAATGTCAAGGCTTACTGAGAGAGATTGTAAGGGAGGAGGAAGTAAGTATATTATGAGGATGAGTAAAGTATCAGTTGACCCTTGACTTAGCGAGGCCAAGACTGTAGTTGTCAGGGAAGCATTCTCTCAGGAGTTTGTTCTACAAAGTAACAGTTTTAGGGAAGAAACTGTCAAAGTAGAACTTTCTTTTTATCAAAGGAGATGGGTATAATTTGCCACTGTCAACATGGCACCACAGGTCTTAGCTGTGAATGTTGGGGGAACTAAAGAATGTAACTCATCCAAACATCTGCCATCGTAAAAGCAATATGGTAGTGAAAGGCTGACAACATTTTTCACTGTGGGGATAAGATTTGCAGGGTGAAGAATATAATTCATAACCAATAAGATGTTTAAGTGTTTTTGAACTCTGTCAAGAATGAACAGTGAAGATTGGGTTGCACCTGCCTGATATGGCGGTAATACTCCATTTTTAATCTTACCCAACTCCTTTTTAAAGCATGGCAGTGGAAGTTAGGTGTTTTTTTTCAAGGATCTGGAGTTAATACAAATGTTACTGAAAAATAGGGCTATGATATATATATATATATATATATATGATTAGAATGAAAATTTTGTAATTTAAAAAAATATTAATTGAAGTCTCATTAATGAATTGATTTTATTTTCATTTAATTTTGTTTTTCTCATTATTTAGGAACAGATAACATCAATGAAAGGAAAAATTGTATTGAATATGAGAGAAAATGAGGAAAAGAACAAAATATTGAGGGAGGTGAGTTTAAGAGAAGCAAGAGAAACAAAATTGTATCTTTCACTTGTATTCCTAAGGAGTCTTTTGGATTTTAGTCAACACACACACACACACACATGAATACCATACCCAGCAGTTCCAGCAAGTACCAATGATGTACAAATGTAACATTGTCTTAGTTATGTCTAATAAGAATACAAGACTAAATCTTTCATATGTAAAAGTATTGTTTATTCACTTCTGAACTCTGTCAAATTAATGTCAGGGTGAGGGTGTGTGATTTTTTTCAAGAATGAACATTTGAATTCTTCCATACCTCCCCCTTTGTGGGTGTGCTCCTATCCCTGACAACCGTACATTCTATCTTTGTGTAATTAAGGTTTAGTCTTTTCTTCTCACTTTCTTTCACTACCTTCTCTAGGAATTCTTGTAGTTTCCTTTCTGTGTCTGCTACCAACACTAGATCATCTGCATATATATTCTTAAGACTGTGGTCACTGTACAGGTTGAATGTCTGGTCAAAAGACACTATCCTTGTCTTTATATCCCTTTCTATTTTTGTATATTTACTGAATTCATTTTTAGCCATATGCAGGCAGTTTGCTGCCAGTATAGGTTCTCGATTATTCTAATATCTTTTCCAAATATGTTATGGTTACCTAGGAATTTGTGATTTTTCTTTAGGAGAAAGAGAAGATGACGTCTGTGCTTCAAGTGATGAAGAATGAAATGAACAAACTTCGAATTCTTGAGCATGAGAAGCTGACCAAACTGACCTTGGAAAGTTCAGCAGCCATCAAAGAATTGAAAAGGCAAAAAGCAAAGGTAAGTTGATCTTTGATCTCTGGCCTGTCAATTTTGTCAACTTTTTTTAAAAATTGTGCCCTCCTTTTTTATGTGAAAGGATGAAAGTTATTTTGTGGCTTCCCATTGCCTGTTAGCAGAAAAGAAAAAAATAATGTAACAACCTCATAGGCACATGAAAAAAACTGTTCAATCTATCTCCAAAAGTGACAGGTTATAATAGTGTAGATCAAAGGGAAGTAGCTGTTCTAACTATGATGGATTGTCTATGGAAGGACTGACAATCCATAATACTAGTGTGGATGTTATCCTTGAATTTCGGAATGGTATGGTGGTTATTGATATAAGTTTATAGTAGTTTTAAGAATTACAAATTCAGGATGTCCCAAAAGTCACCAGTGGATTTAGAAACTAAATAAATTTCCTGTTTGTTAATTATTTATAACTAGTGTACCCAATGCCACCAAAAATGATGGCTATTGTTAGAAAGCTTTAAGCGTGAGATGCAATGAAACAAAAGTCTTGAAACAATATATTGAGATTCAATAAAGCGGAGATAAAGAATTCACAGCTAAAATAGAGACCAACTGTTTAATTAATCCATTCACTTTATATTTTTTAGACATTCAATGCTATCTATGATCCATTGATTACACCTGATATTATATAAGTTGCTTTTTGCTCAATAGCTTTTCATGTTAAAAATGATGTTTATAAGAGTGAAATGAAAATATTTCTCAAAAGAAAAAGATGTGTGCTGTATTTACATGAAAATTTCCACCATATAAATAGCAGCTGGTGGCTAAAACTAATCCTGACCTTGAAGGTTAAACTACTAGAGAAATACTAGTGAATACTTCTAGCTAATTATAACTTACAACATTCTATTCACTAGTAATTATTTTGCTCTGAATATCAACATGGACAGGGTACTAAAACCTAAAATTCTGGATCTAGATAGTAATGGGACAGAGAAAATATGGAATCATTGGTATCAAACATTTTTAAACTTCCTCAAACATATTGAGGATGAGGAGTTGGATATTATAAATTATGTGTCATCTGATGTATACAAACTGTTCAGTGAATGTACAAACTTTGAAGAAGCTATTAACATTCTAAAGAGAGCTTTCGTCCAAGTAAAAAGTAAGATATATGCCAGGTATGTACTTGCTACCAGAACTCAACAGGCTGGAGAAACCTTCGATCAATATCTTCAAGCATTGCATGTTTTGCCAAAGGACTGTAAATTCAAAGATGTTACCACTCAAGTTTACAAAGAGGAAATTATTAAAGATGTCTTTATTTCTGGGTTATCTGCACCTCCAATAAATTGTCAAAAAAAAAAAAAATTGTTGTATTCATATGCAAATCTCTATCATATAAATAACAGTGGATATAGCTGGTGGCTAAAACTAATCCTGACCTTAAAGACTGAACTACTAAAGAAATAATAGTGAATACTTCTAGCTAATTATAGCTTACAACAGTGAATTATCCCAATTGACTTTCCTAAAAGACTGTTGCTTGGAGACACCCCCTTAAGCCTATAAATAGGCAATGATATTCTCACTCATTCTTGTTCCTCTTTCACAACTCTGGTTATAAGATGTAGTCACATGTGGGGAAAAAGTGCCTCCACTGGTCTATGCTCATTTTCAGTGTCTGACTTTTTGTACTCTTTCACACACATGTTTATCATGTAAGCCTACACAAATTTCACACACACAGATATGCATTCTTTAATCTAAATTCTTTATGAAACTAGTTTTTAAATGTTTTCTTTGTTTATTGTAATTGTAATGTTTTTGTTAATAAATGCATTGCTGTTTGTTTTTATATTATTTTGTGTTACTTGTTTATTACTTGGACTCACATTTGAGTCTGCAATAATTGTTACAGGAAAAATAATACCAGCAGACACATGTTTTCTACATAAATACAGCAAGCATTCCCATTACAAAGATTATAATAGAACGACAAAGACAAAGCCTATTTCAAGACAAAGTTGAAGCAAACTAATCACTTAATAGACAAAGGTATCCGAGTGCCTCACATAAGAGGCTTGGACTGCAATCTAAGAAATGTAAAAGAACATATTAATTAAACACTTCATTTTGATTGGGAAGTAATTTTGTCTAAATGCAGATAAATATTTTATTTATATAGATTATTAAAATAACTAAAGAAAATAATCGCTCATAAATTTACTGATTTAAGTTGATTTACATTATTTACCACTACAGATGGGATAGGAAATATGCAGATAAATACACATTCATAATTATTATATGGCTTGATGATTATTTTTATTCTAAAATAAAATTTACAAAATTTTTCTAATTATGAAAAATGATGCTGCTGAGATGTTCTCCATTATTGACTTTCCAGATACAAGTTCATTTGACATCATTTACCATAACAGCAGTTAATCACTCTGGCTGCATCCCTCAAATGTCTACATAGCACTTGTTCTTTTTCTTCTTCTATGTACCATCCTCCTTCAGGGTTTTGACGATCATGGGTCTCCACAATTTCCTGTCTTTTGTAGCTCTTAGTAAATTTCATCATTTTGCTATTGTTCTAAAACCCTATTCTGCCATTCATTTTACACAAGCTCATTAGGCAGGGATTATACACTGTTTTCTTCTGTCACTTTTGCCTTCAATATGTCCTTTGGGTGTTAAATTTTCTAAGACCTCATTATGTGCCCTAGAAATTTCAACTATCTCTTTCTGATGTTAAGTATAAATGTCCTTTTTGTTTCCATTTCCTTGAAAACTTTGTTGTTGCTCACATATTCAGTCCATGTTATTCTCAGCCTCCTTCTTTGGAACCACATTTCTGTTGCTTCATGTCTTTTCTTCATCTGTGAGGAGATTGTCAAATTCTCACTGTCATATAGGAGGATGAATTTTACATAACAGTTTAGTACTCTTTTCTTTGTTTCTAACAAAATTTTCCTGCTGTTTAATACTTTACTTAGCTTTAGGAAGGCACCTTTTACTGTCCCAATGCACCTTCAGATTTCAGTGTTGTACTTAATTGATTTTGGTATCTCCAATTTGAAAATTTAGTGTTAGGCTGTTTATACATTCTATCTTCTTGCAATTGATGTTTCATCCGTTCTTCTTGCTTTCCTTCACTACCTCCCCTAGATGTTCTTGTAGTTTCCTTTCAACCCTGTGTTTTCTCTGCACTATCTAATGTTGTTAAAATTGTGGCTTGCCAGTAATGAATTCAAATCTCTCAGAATTGCTTCAATGTATAAGTCTGGTGAGAAATACCATTTCTATTTTTATATATTTACTGAATTCATTGTTTATTTGTATGCAGACAGTTTGCTCCTAGTATAGGTTCTGGATTATTCTAATATCTTTCTCAAATATATAATGGTTATCTAGCAATTCTAACAATTCTGTTTTAAGGACCTCATAGGCATATATAAAAGTTAATACGTGTTAAGAATAAAGGGGAATAACTCTTGTAAGTATGAAGAATTGCCTATGGATAGACTAACAAACCATAGGATCAGCATGCACTATTTAATAAACAACAAAGAACTTGATTTTGTTAATACTTGGTCCCCTAAAAATGTCTTCCATTAAAGACAAATCTTTTATTTTTGGCATTCCCTTTATTGAGCAACATACAATTTGGTTCCACAATCTTCTGCTACTATTTCACAGGTTATTTCATAATTCCATTGGTTGATGTTTGTTTTGCCTCCTATTACTTTTTCTCATCCTGATTTGTTTTCAGTGTGCTTGCATGCTGGAATTATTTGAAAGGTGTCGGAAATTTGAGACAGAAGAGGAGAAGATCTTGCCATTCTGTGTTAACAGTTTGACGGCTGAGGAGAAGGAAGAATTATTGAGAAATGACATGGAACCGCCAACAGAACCCTTAGCAAATGTAAGATTTATCTTAATTTTTGCAGAACATTTTATTTCTGATGAGTCTAATTTCATACGTCTTTGAGATTTAATAAGAACTATTAAATATAGAATTGGCCAGCATTGATAAGATTATTATATTATTTCCTTCATGTTTTCATGGTTTCAGCTGTCTGGTGAAAGCCAAAAATTAAAAAAAATCATAATTTTTACTTAAACTACAAGAGTAATGATACTGACAGTTCACTTATACTAAACTTAAAGATAAGCTTTAAAATGCTTCTTTTCAGTGAAAATTCCTAGCTTAATAAGGAAAAAAAAATCTTATGTTGGTAACATCTAAAGTATGAAGAAATGATTGTAACATATTATTGTTTTGTTTTATTATTATTTATTGTTAATCTTTTATTGTGATTAATAAAATTTATGGTAAGATTATAGTATTGTTATATACTTCTTCTATTTTATTATTAGTTATCATTTTTAATCTCTTATTGTGCCTAATAAGATCTATGGTAAGAATAAATCTTCTATCCATCACATAACTCTTATTTTATTACAGTTGAGCATATTGTTATAATCATTCTATTTTATTGTTAGTTATTGTTGGTAATATGAAGAAATAAATAGGAGGAAAAAGAAAATTATTAATGCATATTTTTATGTGTTTGCTTAAAAGTAATTGGGGAGAATGGGGATCAGTCAACATAAAAGAACGATGAGAGTTACTCAGTGAGATATAAAACAAATCAGTTTTATTAAAATAAAATTTTTACTAAATATTAGGGATGCACAAATTTGGTGGTTTCTGTGTCTAGAAAAGTGGGTAATAAATTCTTGGACAAGTTTACAATCAAAATCAATCAAATAACATAAAATATCACAAGAAAAATGCCAGCATATACAAAAAAATGCAAATTACAAGGAAGAATGTACAATAAATGGGTCTCAGTGAGGTTGAACATAGTGAAAAGAGTATATCTACCTTGAAGGTATAAAATGTGAATGTTCTTAATAGTTCTTGTGATTTGATGTAAGTTGTCAAAGTTTGTGACAGAATTCATTTGTGCTTTCAGAGTTCAGGGTCTTCAATGTCAAGCATTGTTTTTAGAACAGTACTTGATCTTAGTTGTGGAAACGACTATTTTTGTTCAATAGATTTTTTTGTTCAAATGAGACTTAATTCTGTCATGAAAATGACAATTTGGTTGTCAAGACTTCATTGAGGAGAAGTATCACAGCCACTTCCTTTGAGACCATGATCTGATTGGGATTCAGATGTTTTTAGAAAGCATTGTGTTACAATCCTCAATGGTCGTGTCTAACTTCCTGGTGTTGCATTTTCAACTGCCTGTTGTTGTATCTACTACTGCTGGTGTCATGTTTCCAACTCCAAGCAATGATATATTGCAGGGATTTTTATAGCCAAATTTTGGCTCAGATTTACCTGAGAAATTTTGATAATCAACACAAATATTTCAGATTTCAACCAACTTGAGTAGACATTGGTTAAAAAATCAGGTTTATCAAAACAATTTATTGTAGTAGAAAAACACATCTGTTTTTATTTTCCTTTCCTTCACCTTCAATTTACACTGCTCCTGTTCTACTCCTTGGTCAAGAAGCTTTGCATGCATAATTTACTGAAATCTGAACCTTGGCAAGGTTCAGATTTCAGTAAATTATTTTATTACTTTTATCCCCTCTCCCAAACTACCTTGAACCAAAATCTACTCAAAGTGAAAAAAAAAATTTTTTTAACAGAATGAATCTTCTGTCACATAACTTTTATTACTGTTATATTGTTATAATTGTTCTATTTTATCATTAGCTATTATTGTTAATTGCTTATTATGTCTAATATAAATATTCATAAACCTTTGCTTAAATACATTTTATTTTTATAACAGTTAATGATGGAATACCGACCACTAGAGAATTTCTGGCAGCGTTACAACAAAGTGATGTTAGACAAAGTTGTCTTGCAAAAGGAAGAAAGCATTCTGAGCCAGGAAAATCAGAAACTGAGATTTCTGCTTAAGCAATATTTGGATGGCATATCTGTGACCAGTGAGGTGATGTCAGAAGTAAACCCACTTCTTATTATCCAGAGTACAGCAAATGCAAAGTAAGAAAAATATTATGATTATTATTTTATTTCTGTCTGAGTCTCTAGAATGAAGAGTTACCATTATTTACATTATTTATATTTGAACTATTGTCCTCGTCTTCAATGTTGTTGTCTCAACATTTATAATACTGGACAAGGAAGAATGCTGAAGAGTTAGACATCTGAAAGAATCAGAAATATACTAGGTTATGAGAACCTAGTTAGTAGGCTTAGCATAGAAGTAAATACAATATGGGAGCCACTAATAAAGAAAGAAAGACAAATGATAACAAGTCTTCAACAGCAGCATCTACATCCAGTATCAAGGACTCTGACCAGGAGATTGGAGGTTTTGAGGGGCATGGAACCCCCTCTTAATTGCTAAACTGTAGTGAGAAGCAAGACTTTGAAATCAGACATGGCTGATCATGTATGGAGGGAAAGTGGTAGTCATCAGCCTCTGTAGAATGAAGTGAAAATACTGGACCAGGAAGAACACTGGCAAGTTGAAAGAATTAATGCATATGTTTGGCTATGAGAATCTCCTTAGTTGGCCTAGCATAGAAATGAATACAATATGGGAGCCACTAATAAAGAAAGACAAATGACAGCAACTCTTCAATTGTAGCAGCAATCAAAACATGATGGGCAGCAGCAGCAGTTGCAACTCTAATCAGCAGCTAGATTAGGTTTAAGGCTCCAAGTTCACTATAGAAAATTGTCCTACAGGACTATAGCCTAGTAGATTAAAGCATTGGTTTCTAATTTGGTGACGTAGTGATTGTGAGTTCAATCCCTAGATGAGGCAGTGTATACTTGCATTCAGTAGAAATGGATGAGCAATAGTTGAGCAGTACTAAATAAAAATAAGAACAAAAATAGAAATGAGCAGTAGAACAAGAACAGTAAATAAAGGGTTCAGTTTAATTTCTTTGTAGGTTACCCAGATCAATATAGACTTGAGAAACCAATAAATATTATATTTCTGTTTTGTACAAACTGTTACAGGGCCATCGCTCAAAAACTGGGGTAAGGCAAGTCAGTAAATGTATGCGTTCTGTTTACACAAATCCTGATGTTAAGTGATACTTAACAATGTACAATGTTTATATTTTCTTTATATTACTTTACTCCTAAGTAGTTGAGCATTTTTTTTTAATCAGTTCACCCCAAGCAAGGCAATAATATCACTAAGATGCAAGTGGCTACTGGAAGTGAAAGAGAAGGAAAAGAAGTAAAATGAACTAGAAACCCAATAATAGTATAAATTTCAGAGTTTAAGCAGAAAAATTAGATGTTATATAGTTTAAATAAAATTTAGAAGAAACTGGAAACCCACTCTTAAACAGGAAACAAGGGATAAACCTCTACTCCTGTTCAAAAGATTAGGGAGGAGTGTGAACCTGGCAATAGGTGAACCTATCTACTACACAGTGCAATTCTTTTAATCTCTTGTAAACAGAGGTTGCCAGGAATCACTCTCATTCTCTTTATATTCTTTTGGTGAGATGTAAGCTTCACTTAAGCAGCTTCTTCACATGAACCACTGTGTAGTTGAAGATGCTACCTCAAGCACTACAATCTTAATCTGTTTAAGTCTATGGTTATCCACATAAGCTGTGCCTATTAATCTGTAACCCTCTAACACAATTGGCCCCCAGGCCTTGTACAGGGTGAATGCCATTGTAAAACCAAAAAACTTAATCAAAGACAAAGCAAATAAGATAAAATAGAAATAAAGTTGATAAAACATGTTGGAAAATATAGCATACTCTTAATAGATGTTTCAATTGTAACTGTCTTATGTTTCTGAATAATGTCTTTTTAGAATTGCTTAACAATATCATATTTATTCTTCTGTCAATATTTTCTTTTTAGGTTTCAGTTGATCATTTTTCAATGTTTATTATCATTTCTTATAAATTATATTTTTTATATAGTGATCACTAATGATCACTTTGGAAGAAGGAGACATATTCATGTTTATTTTTAATGTCTTTTATTGTAGGTTGAACATTGAAATAACTGATCCACGAGTGAAGAAACATGCAAGTACAGGCACAAAATTGGAAGCTGCCCTGATTGTCAAAAATATATTACGTTGATCTGCTTGGCCCATGTTTCACAAGTAATAAATTTGTTGATACCATAAATATCTTTTTGTTAGGGTCTTTTTGAAGAAAGAGAACAATGCCAAAAGCTAGAAATCAGAACAAGTAGAGTGTGATTTCTTTTAATGACAATAATCCATTTTACAGTGAAAATTCCATCTCTCACTAATGTTGTACTTTTATACTTATGCCAATTCGTGTATGTACCTTTTTTTGAATTGCAAATGGTGCACTAAGCATGTGAAGCTTCATGGCCTTTTTAATCCTGGTTGAATGTATTGGGATCTGTCTATCCAGGTTTTTGTTATTATCTGAGTATCGAGATTCCAAACATTTAACAACAACAACAACAACACATCTTTTAAATGAAACATAAAAAGATTATTTCCTGAAGGAAAAGTAGAAACAGAATGTTAGTTGTAATAACATTTATATATTCTTTTCAGAAATATACAATGACAATAAAATCTATAATTTCCCCTATAGTGAAGATTGTTTTATAAAGTAATTAATTGTGCTTATTGTCATGTGAAAAGTCTGGATGACTTACTTTATGACGGTCAACCTAATGTGTTTTTGAGTTTGTAGACAATGGCTTAATCGACGGTTGCTGGTTAATCTCTTCTATTGTGTGCGTGGACAAGGCCTTAGTTGGCAGCTGCTGATTGTCATATCTTCCATTGTGAGTGTTTGTGTATGCACATTTAGATCAAACTGGCCTACCAAATTGGTTTGAGCCTCAAGAAGAAGTATGCTTCTATTTTTATATCCATAAGAGTATTCAAAATCTAATTTCACTTACAGGTGAACTATTTGAATACAAGGTTTTCATTAGAAAATGATTTACCACTGGCTTGCTAAAATCTTTTTCTTGAATTTGTGGGAGTGGTGAAAGGAGTTATTATTGTTATTTTCTAAATGATCCCAAAATAACACATAGTAGGTCTACAATTATGCCCGCAAGTATTTTGCTGGTATTTTCCCTTGTAATAATTGTTTATCAAATAAACTTCTGATGAGATTTTATTGGCTGAAAAATATATATAGGATTTAATTCCTATAAATATTTGTTACACTTTTATTTATGCCAAAATGCATGAAGACCATCACATATTTTATTGAGTTAATCATTTATTGATAAGTTAGCAATTTATCGATCAATTAGCAAATTTCCTGTTACAGATTCAAAGAGAAAATGTAACATACAGTGCACCAAGTTATAAGAGATAGTCCTTAGAACTTTTTAGCACCTCTATATTATATATATATATATATATATATATATATATATATATTAGTCAACAATAATTTTCCTAACTATATAATCGATAAACAAATAAAATTATTTTTACAAAAGATACATGACACAAGTAATAAAAATACCACACAACAAAACATCAACATATTTTACTGCAACCAGATGCACAATAACTCTAAGCAGGATGAATTTGCTATATTAAACACTGTATTTGTGCAGTAAATTCCAGATAACATGTAAAACTTATATTACAGAAAATGGAAAACTGCAAACTTTGTCATCAATCGAAATAACCCCATCAAATCTAAACTAGTGATGACCAGTATAGTATATCAATTTCACTGCCCTTGTACAAGACTGTTTCTTGTCATATATAAATTAACTATATTGGACATACTATGACATCCTTAAATAGATACCATACATGTCACTTATCAGATCAAAGCACAATAAAAATATATCTAGTCACCTACAATTTACAAGATCCCTTTAGGAATATCCTGGTCCAAAAGACAAAAATTCTATATAAATCAAATTACTGGAGACATCTTGCTGTGAGAGAGGCCCTGTATACATCTCACTCTCACTATCAACCTGACCTTATTCAGCAGTGGTAATAGGTTGTTGAAAGTTTGTTTAAAAACAGTAGAAAGATGCCTTATTGAAATCCAGCCATGCTCAACATGTGAAGCTCAGTATAAATGCTCCTACTAGTATTCAAAACAACACATCTTATAAAGTCAAACATGAAGAGAAATTAACAACACCCCAAAACAAACCATCTTGAAAATGACTAGAGAAGTGATTGAAAGCACTTGGGACAATGGATAATACTCCCAGCAAATGGAAAATATAAGAATGCTGGAAAAAGTAAATAAAAAATGAATTAAATTTTCCTTCTCAGTCATATTCAACAAAACATGTTTAAAATAATGGTTGCTATATATATATATATATATATATATATATATATATATATGAGAAATCTATTATTTCAATGTGTGATATTTAATAACAATAACAAAAGTGATGGAAACAAATAAAAAGAAAAAGAATCTAAATGAAATTGGCTAGATTATAGACCCCAAAACACATGTTATAATGGGCCTTGTTTGACTCGTGTTTTTGGTTAATAAAATATACATATATACATCATAACAACAAAGTGCCACATTTATACTTATGTAGACAGATTTAGTTATCAGAAGTGTTTAGTTCTTCTTGTTCAGTAGATATATGAAAGTTCTTGTAATGTGATTATTAATAAATGTTTCTGTTTTTGAATGTTTTCTGTGGTGAATCAATAAATTATTTGCAAGTGAAAAGTCTATCATTAAAAGGTAATATTAAACAAAGTGATATTTGCGCAAAACTTATCTGTGGTCTTCATTCCAAATTGAAGTGCTCTCTTGGCGAGAGGCTGATGAAAAGAGAATGACTCTAAATTTCCCATCAGTAGGGCAGTTTCCTTTTTCCAAGGGACTCATAGGAAAATATTTTTTTTTTATGTTTCATGATCAAGAGATCACCACACACATATTAAAAAAATATTTTTAAATTTAAAATTCTCAGTATCTCTCTCGTTCATGTGTATGGGTAGTTGCATCACCATAAATATAAACTTAGCCTAATGAAGCCCTAAAGTACAAAACATGTCGCATAAAAACATTTTCCACTTTGTTATACTTCTTTCTCCTAATATATAAGAGAGAGAGAGAGAGAGAGTTGCAGTATTTTTAAAATTAATTTCAAAGACAATATTTGTACATATTAGGTTGGTGCAAAAATAAATTCGTTTTCTCACATAGTAACATATGTTAAAAAACGAAATTATTTTTGCACCAACCTAATAGATTTATTTAACCATATATGTGCCATTTTGTTTCACTATCATTCACCATCTTTGAGGCAGCTTCATGATTCCATCCTCCCAGAACTTGGCCTCTTTCTGAGTGATGACTTGCTCTAAGTGGTTTTTACAGGTTTCCAGAAATGACAAAATTAATCCCCTGCAATTAAATATATAAACAGGTTTATTCAGTCCATGACCATTAAGTTCCCCACCATTAATTTACTGCAGGGAAAGTTCATCGCCATCAATTCACCATGAGGAAAGTTAACTGTAGGGAAAGTTTACCATAAAAGGATAAAAATGAAACAATTTTTTAATAGGTTATAATTTTATTGATCACCATATCTAAAACATTTTTATAGTAGGGTGAAAATAAATAATAACTGACATTATTTGTTTTGATTTAATTAATTTAATAATTAAAACTTGGGTTTCTAATAACTGATATTATGCTCTGTCTCTCTCAAATAGACAGGAATACAAGTATTTCTGCTGGAATTTAGAACGAGTTTTCGAATACACCCAATAAAAGTTTTTATTTCTTCCATTATGCTCATTTCATAAGCGCATTTGGGGGTTCACTATTATTTAACTATTATGAAAATTTGTAGATTCAGCTTATATATATATATATATATATTGATAATATTAGTGATCAATATATATATATATATTGATAATATTAGTGATCAATATATATATATATATTGATAATATTAGTGATCAATATATATATATATATTGATAATATTAGTGATCAATATATATATATATATTTCCAAAAGGATAAAATCCAAGTAGAGCTTTATGTACAAGACAGTGCAAGAATATAATATAAAAGGCTAACACTAATATCCCATGGTTACACCTACAATTCAAAAAACCTTTTGAATTTGTAGGTCTGATGAATTGGATTGTGATTATGATTCCAATGTAATAAATTATAATTATGGAATATTAGTGTTTGAGCATTTTAAGTTATATTTTTGTTAAATGAGTTATGTGATGGTTCTCTATAGAATACATGTTTGATTTCCATCAGAGGTGCATATTTTCTATGTAATTTCTTGGACATTCAGGCCAGTAAATGTAGTTAATACTGTTTATTATAATTATAAACAGAGCATTTACGTAAATATTTGTATCTATAAAAATAACGTATAAACAGAATATATATATATATATATATATTAGGTTGGTGCAAAAATAACTTCGTTTTCTCACATAGTAACATATGTTAGAAAACGAAATTATTTTTGCACCAACCTAATATATATATATATATATATATATTTATATATCCGTGTGGATATTGCTGATTTCTTAACAATATAAATGTGCTGTTTGATGATAGGAAGATTGTGCAGCAATTATATTCATCATAATTATTTTTGTCTTATGAATTAACAACTGACAACAATTTAAGCATGAACTAATAAGCTTTTTGCCTTTTCAATCATTTCATCCCAAATAAAACCACTAAGATGAAAGGGGTCACTGTGAATGAAAGAAAACATCATTGAGGGGAGAGGATGATAAAAGACAGAAGATAGTGATTGATATTGCATTTAAATTTTTGAAGATCATAGTTGATAGAAAAGCAAGAAGCTAGAAGAGAGTTTCATAAGTGAGAAGTGTGTGAGTAGAAACTATTAGAATAGAACTTATTGTTATATTCAACAATTTCAACAGTAACATGATGAGACTTATATGCCAATCTTTTAGTATGCTTAAATTCATAAAGTTGAGGTACCAAAGAGGAAAGCTCCTCGGGAGAATTGCTATTAGAATACTTATAGAAAAACCGCAGGAAAGCTACGGTACAGTGGTGAGAAACAGACTGAAGTTAAGATGCAAGATTAGGACCAATAACATGGCAGATTCTTCTTTGGATTTTGTAAAGCAGAAGCACCTGATCAGATAGGTCAACAATAATCAATACAATGATGAATGGTAGACTTATAAATGTTCAAGATTCAAGGTTTTGGCAAGAAAAATTGTCTTGTAAAAAACAAGGTAACAACTTTCCTAGCAGCAAATTTAGCAACTGACAAACTTACTATCATCTTAGTCACCAAACTCTTCAATGGACAAACTAGTATGCAAGTATATTTAGGATTTATGTTTGTAAGATCTTATTTTCAAAGGTTGGTTTAGTTGATTTTGTTTAGTGGCATATCAACACCTCAATGGGTTATTTAATGCTGAAATATAAATATTTTGAACAAAATTTTATGGCTTCATCTAAGCATATTTTGAATGGAGTTGTATGCCTTCAACTAAATATATTTTGAACACAATTGTATGTCATCAACTAAATATATTTTTAATGCAATTGTATGTCTTCAACTACAGATAAAATGTACTGTTGGTCATTTTACTATAAAATGTATTGTTGATAATTCTACTATAAAATATATTGCTGGTAATTTTACTATATATAGGTATTGTTGGTATTTTTTTAATATAAATATGTATTTGTGGTATTTTTATACTTTCATAGTGTTTTGTTTTCATTTATAGGTTCACTATTTGCCCATAGCTGTGACCCTAACAGGTGCTACCACCCTGAGGAAGGGTAGGTCTGGGAAGAACAGCAATTATGCGGTGGTTCCACACTTCACAAAACCTCTAATTTTATGATCAGAGGCCTTGTTGCCAGATTTGGTTTATCATCATACCTAGGACTATATTTTCAAAGGTCATTTAAGAATCAAATAATCTGTTTTAATAAAAAAATGTTTTATTTTTAATTCAAAATTTTCTCTTTAATTTTAGTTTTCAATGAAACTAAGCCATAATCTTGTTATTTATTAAGATTAGCTTACTTTGGATCAAGGTCAATAGTATAGAGCGCCCACGAGGATGAGACTCACTACTCAGTAATAATGAGAGTAGGTCACTAACCATTATTGCATATGCATGTTGAAGCACCCAACTTATCCAAGATATTGTATCCTGAAAAATAAATGAAAAAAAAACAAAATAGAAATAAAAATTTTAAATAAAATAAAAAATTAATAAAAAAAAAAAATAGGTGCTTTCAGGTTTTACACCTGCTGATGAAAAACTCACACAATATAAAAAAAGGAAAATTAAAAGTAGGGAAATAGACATTTTTTTCCACAACTCTAACATTGACAGGTGTGACTAGGTGAACCCTTTATATAAGAAAGAAAACAAATCATTATCAAAACAAAGGAAACCTTCAGTAATCTCATGTCTAACAATATTTAAGGGGACATTGATATTATGATGTCAAGTTGTTCTAGTTTTTGGTCACTCATTAACTATGATAACAAAATTGGCTTCTGCCAGTCATAGAGTACTAAGCTATGTAGGGGCTTTATATTTTGAGAAATCCTTGAGAAAAGCACAAAAGCAAGTTGCATGAAAAATTTACAAACACTTTCTCATTAATTAATACTTCAAATAAAATGTCTACAAATATGTTAGTTGTAAAAGTTAAGTTTCAGAAAATATAAGTTGAAAGTTCACTAGAATTTTAATACAAAGTTAGTCTTTTGAGGAAAAGATTTCAAATGCAAATTTGGTCTTTAAAAGAGACATTTTAAATACCAGTTGATTTTCTTATATAAGAAGAGCTAAATACCAATTGAATCTTGTACATAAAAGATTTTAAATACAAATTTGATCTTTAAAAGACATTTTAAATACCAGTTGATTTTCTAATATAAAAAGAGCTAAATACCAACTGAATCTTGTAGATAAAAGATTTTAAATACAAATTTGATCTTTAAAAGACATTTTAAATACCAGTTGATTTTCTAATATAAAAAGAGCTAAATACCAACTGAATCTTGTAGATAAAAGATTTTAAATACAAATTTGATCTTTAAAAGACATTTTAAATACCAGTTGATTTTCTTATATAAAAAGAGCTAAATACCAACTGAATCTTAAAAGATTTTAAATATTTAAAAATAGTGGTGGATTTATATGTTTCTCAAGGGTATTTGTGTGCAAGTGAATATAACAAACCCAACTGAAATTGGAACTCGGATCTCTGATTAACAATTCTGAGCCATTATCCATTACACCACCTGCACATCCAAGCTTACAGTACCTGGTATGTCCAAGTAGTCACCCATCAAGCTACTGACCAGGTTAGATATTGCTTAACTTTAGTGGTTGTATGGGAACCAGTATTTCAACAATTTAGAATTTTGCATGGTTGATTTTAAATAACAGTTGATTCTCTTACACATAAAACATTCTAAATTCTAAGTGGGTTTATTGTATAAAATATTTCAAACACTAATTATATAAAAATAATCATGTTAGATCAATAAATGATCATTAAATGGAGGACTGGCATACAGCCCAATGGTTATTTATGTGGAAAAGAGAATCAGCAAGCTGAGCTCAAATTCTGATCAAGCCTGTTGTATTCACTTTTGCACAAATACCCTTGAAAAAATTATAAATTCTCCCTTCAGATAAAGTTTAAATTGCTGGGTAGACAGGATTCTCTAACCTTGGGTGGCTGCCAGTCTAGAAAAAGGACAACACTGAATTCAGAATCATAGAGAAGGCTATAGCAAACCAGTACAATATTATTTTCAAGATGTCATGGCAATTCACAGATAATAAAGAAAAGGAATCTGTGGAGAGCTATGATTTCTTACATCTTGAAGGAGTATTGTATTTAATAAAGGCAAATTGGTTAAACAACAAGGTCTTTCTAGCCTTGGGTGGTAGCCAGTCGAGGAGAAGTACTACTCTGAATTCAAAACAGTAGCGACGACTATAGGGAACCACTCTGTTATCATTTCCAAGAAGATTCACAGATAATAAAGAAAAGGAATCTGTGGAGAGCCATGACCGTCTATGACTTCATAGGTGGTCATGGCTATCCACAGACATAGCATTAAAAAGTCATTAAATAAAATCTTTAATCCATTTTATATAAAATAAATTATATAAAATAATTTGTTAATTGATAGGAAATACGACATTTTGTTTCTGTCATTTTAATACAAGCAGTGAAAAGTTATTTATAAATACTTGTTAAATACTTGTTAAAGACCAGATTTAAAGCTAGAATCTTAGTAATGTGGGCCAGACCACATTACTACTTTCTATTCTTAAGTATTACCCAAAGTGGAAAACATTAACAATGTTGTTGCACTCTTCAAACCGGGTTGAGGAGAAAACTGACATTTTTGAAAATTCGACATTTCATTGACTATCAACCATGTTACTTAAATAAAGAAAGAAATGGCTGACAACTGGTTTTGAAAACAGTTGCATGTAACATCAAATTAAGATATTGTTTACAAAGCGGTAACTGCCAAATTTTGCACAAGGCCATTGTTAACCTTTTGACCCAGAAATCACATCTTCTTTATAAACACCATGATGGCATTGCCTGGAGGAAAATGCCCTTTTCAATTAAAATGTTACTCAAAGCAGGAGATCTTCACAGACAGTTTTCTGTAACAGCAATCTAACCTTTAACTCTTTCTGGCTTTTGCACAATCTTTTTAGTAATTTTATTACATATTACACTATTTAAATTAACTCATCTATTTGTAAAAAAACAAGGAAGAACTCTTTCTGAACAATTTTTGTAGCTTTGTTTTTATTACACCTTCCTCTATTCACGACATTTGTCAAAAATTTATAAAAGGGATTGGATTGAGGAATCAGAGAGCCAAGTTCAAATTTCATCAAGTTCATTACACACTAATACTTTTGATAAAGGTATGAATCGATCTCTTCTCCCTCCATCTATGGGTAAATAGCAGGGCAGATTGGGTTCTATAGCCTTGGGTGGCAACCAGTCTAGGAGAAGGAAAACTCTGAATTCCAAATTGTATGTAGTCATGGCAAAGCACATGCTATGCAGCTAAGGAAAGGATTGTCCACATAGACTTGATGAACAAAGAGGCTTCTTTTCATAATATAAATACAGTGTCAAATCGATCACTGACTTCTTAAAGAGTTATCTGTACTTTGTTTGTATTTACACATGTCAAGTTAGGAACTCTGCTTACATCATTGTTAACTGTGTACTATTACAAACTAAGAAAAAGGGGCAACTTCATTAGTACACAATTATCAAGTCAACCAAAGATCAACAAAATTGGACCAAACTTCGGGCTTATGGTCAAATCATGTTAAAATACCAGTTCCTGTATGATTACTGAAGTTAAGCAATGTTGAGCCGGGCCAGTATATAGATGGTGACCTCTTGGGAGTACCAAGTGTTGTAAGCTTGAAATGTGATAAAACCAATATGTGAAATGCAGTATTTAAAAAAATTAAACTGATAACATAACAGATAGCAAAAAAGCTTTTGAAAATGCCTAGTGTCAGTCAACAGACATGGGAAAATATATTTACAAAGTCATAAAGATGATTAGTAATACCAAATTAGCAAATAAAAAATAACCAACAATGAAAACTTTATTGTTTTTTATTCAAACACACACACACACACACACACATATATATATATATATAAACAAAATGTTGATAAGGCTTCCAAATACAACTGTACCAATATTAAGCAAAAAAAGAGAAATGACAAAAGAAAAAGAAACCAAGAACAAAGAAAAAAAATGAGTAAAGGGAAAGGAAATAAAAGAAAATAAAAAAGAGGAAAGACACTTACTTAGACAATAACACAAGGTGCTCAATCTCTCTTATAAATAGATCAAGACAGGTAAGTAATACTGACCAACAGCCTAAAGAGACAAGGTTCAAAATTGCTACTCCGAGTTTCACAAAGAGCGATTATCAGACAAAAGGAAAGAACCGAGCTTTGCTTGGTTAGCATGTATATATATATATATATATATATATATATATATATATATATATATATATGTATGTTATTGCGCATTGAGTACTGGTGTTAATAAAATAGTGCTCGATGTAAAATGACAGAGCTATAAATTATATACCAATAATAGATATAAATTTTTTCCTTACTGGTTGCACAACTCTGAGTTTCATGCGCAATGCAATCTTCAGGTGCTGGTTGTAAACTGACCATTACAAAATTATGTAATGATCAGTTTTCAATCAGCACCTAAAGATTGCACTGTGCAGAGTTGTGCTACCAGTGACAAAAAAAAATCTATCTTTATTATTATGCATGTATATATATATCTTAATATCTTATATATATCTTAATATCTTATATATATCTTAATATCTTATATATATCTTAATAATAAATATACATTTTTTCATCACTGGTATTTGAATTTGGATTTAATATTGAATCTTTACCATTTCTTGTGGCATCAAGCATTTTTTGCCAGTAAGCAGCTTTTGGGCAGACTCTTTTTGGAGTTGCTCATACTTTTCTAATATTCTAAATACTTTGATTGGACTTTAGTGGCCCATTCAGTAGTGCACTTTTTTTGGCTTGATGCTTTAGCTCCTTTACCCTGGAACTATTTTCACTTACATTACTGAGCACTTTTCTTTGCCATACCAGCAAGACTTTCCTAGTAGAACTTACTTACTTTTTTATTTTTCAGCTATTTTTGATCTTGGCCAGATGTTTTGCTCTACTCACAGGTAAGTTTGGTTGGTCCGCCATATTGAACTTGCCTGGTGGTATATAGAGTATCCATTCTACAAACTACAGCCACTGGCCTTCTGATGATTGTGTGCAAATGCATGAAAGTAGCAATCGTGGACAGTCACTGCCTATGTGGATTTTGATTTAATATATATATATATATATATACATATATGTATATGTATATATATATATATATATATATATCACAAATGCATAAACTATTAGTAAGACCAACACAAAGCCTGCCAAGAGACCAAAAGAAAAACTAATAAAAAGAAAAACCAACAACCAATAAAAGAAAAACCAAGAAATAAAAAAGAATAGAAGAAAAAAGTAAAAGTAAACATAAACTAAGAAAAAAAGACAGACCCTTACTTAAACCGTAATATACAGTGCGCTCTATGACAAAGAAAATATATTTCCCTGTATCATGATTCAGAAAAAGAGAAAGTTCAGACCACTACCCAAGTTTTATGTTAACATGGAAACCAGATATATATACATAGCACGCTTTGAATTTTTTCTGTTTTTTTCAAGTAATGGTAATTCTTTGACATTTCTATCTTGGTCGCTATGTATCTCGCTATACAAAAGCTTTCATGTTTCAATACTATGATCATACTTCTTCAGGTGATCGTAAGTAACTGGTGATTAAATGCACCAGTTGCTTACCATCACCTGAAGTAGTATGATCATAGTATTGAAACATGAAAGCTTTTGTGGAGCGATTTCAACATGTTTTCATTATAATCTCTTATAATAAAAATAATAATAATATATTGCTCTACTTTGTATTGAGCACTTTTTAAAAGTAAATGCTACAAACAGTGAAATTTTACTCCATCTGTTCTTTCTCTCATTTGTATATATATATATATATATATGATAAAAATAAAATTTTAAGGTTTGCATTTGTCGGTTAAAGTGCTCAATATCACAGAGGTCAACATCCAAAGGCAACAGTCTATTTCATGCTTAAAAGCAATTGTCAAATAAAAGTGGACATTGAGGTCAACACCCAAAGGCAACTGTCTGTTTTACACACATATATATATATGCAGGATGTCCCAAAATTATGTATACACTTTTTAAATATTAATAGTTAATAATACATTACTGCAATGTGAAAATGATGAAAATATGCAAAACAGATGCGTTGGAAGAAGAGGGACAGTTGAATACCCACCTAGATCACCAGATTTGACACCCTTGGATTTCCTTTTGTTGGGGTTTCTAAAAGACAAAGTTTTTACAGCAGGAAACCTGAAACAATTGCTGAAATGAGAGTAGCAATTGAAGAAGAATGTGCTCAAATACCAGATGAAGTGATATTGGACATTTGTAGGTCTAATTCTTCAAGATATGAAAAGTGTATTGAACAGAATGGCAACCAGTTTGAGCACTTGATGTGAACTCATCATTATACGAACATTCTGCCATTGCCTCCATATTATATTTTATATTATCTGTCTATATTTCTAAGATGAGGTATTATAACTATTTACATTGTTCAGTCAGTTGTCCTCATTTTTATTGTGATATTCACAACATTTCAGCTGTTCTATACTGAGGGACACATGGTTCATTGGATAAAAGTATTAACTGAAGTAATCTAACTTGCTCCAAAGAGTTGTGAGTTCAATACCTGGCCACAGCAAAGGTGAGCAAAAAAAACTTGGAAATAACTGAAACTGAGATATCCAGAAAAGACATGGCATATGGAACTAGAACAATCTACCCCAGTGGATGAAATAAAGGGTTTGGTTTGAAATTCCAATACATATCACCAGAAGAAGGCTCGAGTGCACAATGGCTGAAACATTGTGAATATGACAATAAAGCTGGGGACAACAGTCCGAACAGTGTAAATAATTTTATATCAGATTATAATCAGGCCAGGTCAAAATACATGTTATACTGGGAAGTTTTATATAAGTTTTCCTGAATAATTGTTTTAATAAAAAGATTTTATAAATTTCTACTGGAAGTAGCACTGGCTGCTTGGTCAATGAATGTGACATGTTTCCTTATAAGGAAACAGCTAATATTAACATTATCATTACATTAAAAATATTAAGATTTTTAAAACAAGACACTGCTTAAAATACATTTGCCCCTTTTTTCTTCCCTTTTCTTATAAACACATCTGACGATGAGTCATATGAGTTGAAAGGTTGAAACCAATATGAATTTTGAATGTTTTATACACTTGTGACATATTAGAAAAAATGATGAATATAAATTTTAAAATGACTATTCTAAGTACTGTAATTTCTCGAAAATATGCACCCCAACAAATGATCCAAAAAATTAAGAAATATATCTATCCCTATGTATAATATGCATCTATAAATTTTTCAAAAAAAAAACAAAACAATAATTATGAAGACATTTTGTCAACCTTGACATTAGGAATAAAATCGAAATGAAGCAGTTAAAATAATGTTGAAAATTGCTATGCAGTTTTCCCAATAAATAAAACATTTTATTTTATCGACAAAGTGTCATTAAAACGTATGAGTTATAGTGTGAATTTTAAACAAAAAGTAATAGAATTAGTAGAAAGAACAGGAAACAGAGCTGCAGCTAGAGAATATGAGTTTAATGAGGCTAACATACGTTTATGGAGAACGTATATAGATGAACTAAAAAAAGTGTAAATCCAGTGCCAAAGCTCAAAGGAAGTAAAGGAAGAAAAGCTCAATATCCAGATATGGAACAAAGTTTAGTTGAATTTGTGAAAGAAAGACGATCAAGTGGATGTTTCATAAGTACTGTGGAAATAAGGAAGAAGACAAATAAACTTATGAAAACCATGTATCCAGGAAACACATCTAAAGCTTAAGCAAACTGGTGTTTTCTTTTTATGAAGAGGTTTGATGTCAGAACCTATTATTAAATGGATTCAGGAATCTCGGGATTCTATCTATTATAAAGAGAGGTTTCAAAAAGTTTTGTCTCATGACAGCCATGGATTGCTCTGAATATGACATCCTTTGGCAAGAGAATGAAGAGGCCGAAGATAATTTTGAACAGGATGAAAATAATATTGTGAATGATAATTTGTTTAATGATAATTTAGATATTGATTCTATAATAGAAAGTGGTGATGATGATGATGATGATGATGATGATGAAAATTAAAATTTCAATAAATTGTTAACTTGATATCCTCTTTTCTTCGAAATTGGCCTTTTTTTTTTTATAGATTTTTTATTTTTCTGCCAACTAAAAAATGAGGCTACTGATAAACATAAATTTATTAACAAAAAAATGTTATAATTATTGTTGTTGTATTTAAAATGAAAATTGGGATAATATCTTTCTTATTTTAGAATAACAAGTACACATTTATTATTATAGATCAATAACAAAAAATATTTTGGTTTAAACCTATTTATAATACACTCCCCTACTATCACCTGTGATTTACAGTAAAAAAATGTGTATTATTTTTGAGAAATTACGGTAAGAATCTTTAGTAAGACATTTTTACTAGAATACTTTTTATATACATCTATGTGTCTGTAGCATGTTTAAAAGGATTGAAAGACTTTATAGTAAAATATGCATCCTTTTTGAAAATATAGTGTGTGTATGTTTGTGAAAGAGAGAGAGAGAGAGGAAAAGAATGTAAAGGTGTTGCTTATATAAGAACAATATTTTTTTTACACCTGCTTTAATCTGTTGTCTATGCAGATATACAGAAATACTAGACTGCCCCTTTCATTCCATTTTGACAGTCCCTTAGATGAAGGTATCAAGCTTAGTTTCAGCCATGACAGGTAATTTATTTAAATATAAAAGAATGGAGAAAAGTCATAGTTAACTAGGTTGCAGTCTGGAGAGATAGGTAGCCAGATGTAAGGGGTGATGTGATTGCAGAAATTGTCTGACAGCCATGACTGGGTTCTCCTGCTTGTGTGGGATGGTGCAGAGTCCTGTTGCCAGACATAGAGTCTTTCAGCAGCCACCCTTTTGACCCAGGGCAGCACTACCTCGTCAAGGCACTTGAGTCTGAGGCCCTGTGGGAAAATGAATAGAGGCATAATGACATCACTAGTTATCACTCCAAACACCATGATGATGACTCGATATATCATCCATCTCTTTCTGAATCCTCTACGCTGACCTCAGACTGACACCCAAACTACTTTGAAATGTTTGTATTGGAGCTTCCAGCACAAATGTCAAACAGTACAACATGCAAGTATCCAAACTTTTGGTGGAGTGGATTGTGTAATTTTTTTTTTGTCTCTTTTTCTCACAGATGGTGCCCAACTGACCCTACTATATTGTGCAGTATCAAAAACAAACAATGTGCATGTATGAAATTAAGAATGGAAAATGGCGACAATTTACCCATCGCACCGTGTGTATATATATATATATATATATATATATATATATATATATATATATGTGTCATCCATATACAAGCATGTTTTGCAGTATTACAGCTCATCAGCGTGGCTAGACATCTGACTGGCATCAGCTGGAGATCTTACCCCTAAGCTATCGGTGCATGGCAGAGAGAAAGGGAAATTCTAATGTATTGTATATGGATGTAAACAAACGCCAGTAGCCACGGTGCTTAATTTATTAATAAAGTGTGGTGTATTAATAGCGGTGACAGTTACTGTTTTAGAATTACCTTTAGTGCTCAGTAGAAATGAATTTATGGTCATATATATATATATATATATATATATATAACCATATATATATATATATATATATATATATATATATATAAATATAACCATATATATATATATATATATATATATATATATATATATAAAATACATACATATATAACCAAAATACATATGTATATATATATATATATATAATTTTTTTAAATCATTTCATCCAAAGCAAGGTAATAAAACCACTAAGATGCTAGTGGGGTACTGAGGGTTAGAGAATATCAGATAAAAAAATCACTATTAAGGAGAGAGGACAATAATAAAACAAGAATTCAGAAGACAGACAATAACGATTGACATTGTATTTAAATTTTTGACAATCAAAGATGACTTTTAAGCCAGTAGCTGGAAGAGAGTTCCACAAGAGAGAAGTATGATATAAACAAAGGTAAACACTGAGTTATATATATATATATATATATATTATATATATATGTATATATAAATAAAAAGAAAGAACAGTAAGATATATAATCCAGTGTTCTTATAGATATTTTTATTTTTACAAAATAGTGTTCAATGTAAATTTACAGAGCATTAATATTATAAATTAATTGATTTAAAATATGGTTTTTCCGCTACACAGTTCTAACCATGTTTCAAAAATGGAAGGTCCAAATTTAATTTTGTAATTAAATTAAAGACATTAGTTCCACTGTAACCTTGGAAACATGAATTATGATTTTAGCTGTGTCTTTAAAACCCAGCAATTTAAAAAGTTACTCCAAAATTCGCTTGAGGATGAAATGGAACTAATGTCTTTAATTTAATTACAAAATTAAATTTGGACCGTCCATTTTTGAAATATGGTTAGAACTGTGTAGCAGAAAAACCATATTTTAAATCAATTAATTTATAATATATATATATATATATATATATATATATATATATATATATATAACTGCCATAAATAGGCAAAATTTATATTTATTACCGTTCATGATAACAATTAAAAGGAAAAAATGAAAAACGATCTAACTGGTTTTGAACTTTGCTCAACAGAGCTAAATCAAGGTTAATAAAAATTAGAATCATCAATATAAAGATGGACAATATGTTGAGGAAAAAACTCTTAAATGGAAATTAATTGGAGGCCCCAGGATAAAATCATTTTTCTTTTTAATTGTTATCATGAGTGGTAATAAAAATAAATTTTGTTGATTTATGGCAGTTATTAAGTTTTGTACCATCAATATAATCTTCAAATACATACATATATATATATATATATATATATATATATATATAGCTCATTAAAATTCATGCAATCTGGGAACCAGAAAAAGTAGCCCGCTGGAGCAGTTGCCATGAAAATACTTGTAAAAGAGACAGAGGGAAGCCATGGTATGTTTGTGAGAAAGTGACTGTAGATGAGATGTCAGATTTCCATCTCTCCACTCAATCAAAATTTTGATTGAGTGAAGAGACAGAAAAGACATATCAGAGATGCTATTTGGTTTCAGTGAGAAAATGAAAGAAAGAAAGCAGGGAAGATAGAAGTATTTAATGCTTCCTGCTAATACCTTATTAATAATGGACTATTCTATTTGATCCACTGGAAAGACACAAAAGACATATCAGAGATGCTACTTGATTTCAATGGGAAAATAGAAAAAAGAAAGAAGGAAAGAAAGAGAGAAAAAATGGAGGTAGAAGTGTTTAATGGCTGTTTCAGTGAAATGGAAAAAGTTGTCAATTTCAAATGTTTTTATTTGTACCCCCTTACTTCTTAAAACCATCATTCATATTTATCATTGTTGTTGCAATATTTTGCTAAAGTTCTTCGGCTCAAATGTTTAATGATGCGATAGAGAAATTTCTATAGATATTTTATTGTTGTAGAGCTCACAATGGGCTTATTGAATCAGTATTTTTAATCATTTCACCCCAAGCAAGGCAATAATGCCACTAGGATGTAGGGAGTTACAGGGAGTGAAAGAAAATAAGAAGACTTTAGTGATGAGAAGTGAGGAAATGGCAATAAAGGAACAGGGATCAGGAAGACAGAAAATGGCAATTGATTTTGCATTTCAATTTTTGAAGATTGTAGGTGGCAGGGAAGCAAGAAATTGAAAGAGAGTTCCACAGGTGAGAAGTGCGAGAAAAGAAATTGTTAAAATAGAAGTGACAGTTACATCTAGCTAGTTCAGCAGTAAAATGGTGAGACTTCATTGCCAATCTAGTATCATGCTTAAATTCATGTAGGTTAAAAAGCTTATCAGAATAGTAGCCATAAAAATATTTGTAGAAAATACAGAGAGAGTCCACATCACTTTGGGGAGAAAGTGACTAATCTTGAGAAGCCAGGTAAGTATTAATTTTAAGAATTCATAAGATTCATCAAAAAATTCAGATAGTAAAACCATGAAATTCTCACTGTTATCGCTAGTCTATTAATAATACATTAACATATTAATACTTATGGTACTACCTAATTACATTAAAACTAAACAACTATTCTTTTTCATTACATAAGGAAGGTTGCTTGACAGCAATAAAAAATGCTTAGCCTTTTCTCTTTCTGTCTCTACTTTTTTCTGAATACATACTTCCTTTTTAAAATGTCATTTATTATGATTGTAATTATTTTTTTTTTCTTTCTGTTCATTCCATTTAAATCTATTTTGACAACATTAATTCTGCTATACAAGTTGTTAACTTGGCATTAATGAGACTACCTGCACTGCAAGGACACTGAAATGATGCACAGATTCCAGTGCATTTGGACAATTGACAGATGACCTCAGTTGCCTCAATGCAATGGCCGCTCACTTAAGAGCTGAAGACTGCCGGATTCAGACCAGCTTGAAATAGACTATACTCATAATGAAGTAATTTTGTTTTTTGCTGTAAAGAAATATATATGCTCTGTTATAATAAATACATTAAGCTCTCTGTGGATCAGTTTTAATATTTGTTATTACTAGAATCCATCTGGATTATATACCAATGGATCTATTATATATATATATATATATATATATATATATATATATATATAAAGAATGTATAAACATAAAAATGTCTTAAAATATATGTCATTTGCAGACAGTACTGTATCACAGCTCTGCAGTGCGATTAGACAACCAAATGCCTCAAGCCCCGATTGAAACCCAACCAATTTAGTGTCAGTCCGAGCTTCTACCACCAAGCCATCTTCACTCAACAGGATGAATCAGCCAAATCTACTGTATTGTTTATACAAACGTGTACAAACGCCAAGCAGCCAAAGTGCTCCATTCATTTTACTGAAGATATTAGTGAAAATACCTAATATGCAACATTGATAGCCCAACTTGCAGATTCATGCAGTTGCTGCAATCTTAAGGTGCAAATCTCCATGTTATGTTATCAATGTTGGATATTATGTATATTCACTAATATATACTTATAGCTCTGTCTCATAACATTGAGCACTGTATTTATAACACCTGTGGAAGAAATATATTTATATGTACATACAATTTTTTGTATGTGCATGTATATTTTTTATCCAACACCCACACCCACACACACGCATATATATATATATATATATATATATATATATATATATATAAAAGTAATGGCATATGCATTTTGTGTAGATAAGAGATATTTTATATATGTATGTATATTTATGTAGGCAAATAGATGGCTATATTTACATGAATATGCTGGGATGGATTAAAATATCTCTTTATTATATATATATATATATATATATATATATATATATATATAAGGTGTATTTAGGCAGCAAAAATTCTTTCAAAAATATTTGGTTGAATAATATTGGCAAGTACTGTATATTCAATTTTTATTAACGTTTTCAAATTTTGGAATTTTTTATATAATCTGTGAATTTAGCAAAGTTCATTTTTATGTTTTTGCTCCCCCCCCCCTGCTTTCTACTTTCAAAAGTTGTTATATTTGTTTTCAAGGATTTCATTTTTTGTAACTGCTTTTGGCTACTTTGCGCGTTACTTCATTTGCCGGAAGCAATTTCAAGTCATTCAAAGGGATGTCATTTATAATGATTAAACTAAATTTTTACATGTATTTTAATTATTTTTTTATACACACATATATAATATATGAATCCCTATAAATTTTGTAAAAATTTAATGAAAATTGGATAGACAGAATTTGTCGATATTATTCAACCAAACATGTTTGAAAATATATATATATATATATATATGTATGTATGTATATATATGTGTGTGTGTGTGCGTGTGTGTGTGTGCATGTGTGTGTGTGTGTTGTTGTCTGTGTAGATATTTGTATGAGTGCCTATGCATATGTGTAAGCATGTATATATGCACATGCATTTGGGTTTTCAACTATATCTATTTATCTATCTATCTATCTATCTATCTATCTATCTATCTATTTATTTATATATATATATATATATATATATATATATATATATATGTATATATGTGTGTGTGTGTTGTTGCCTGTGTAGATATTTGTATGAGTGCCTGTGCATATGTGTAAGCATGTATACATGCACATGCATTTGGGTTTTCAAATATATATATATATATATATATATATATATATATATATGTATATATATATACATGTGTGTGTGTGTGTGTGTGTGTGTGTGTGTTGTTGCCTGTGTAGATATTTGTATGAGTGCCTGTGTATATGTGTAAGCATATATATATGCACATGTATTTGGGTTTTCACCTTCATTCATTGAAAGGAGCTTTGTTAATATCTCTGTACCTGTCTAGTCAAATGAATAAAACATGACA
Source organism: Acanthosepion lycidas (assembly GCA_963932145.1). Lineage (NCBI taxonomy): Eukaryota > Metazoa > Mollusca > Cephalopoda > Sepiida > Sepiidae > Acanthosepion > Acanthosepion lycidas. The sequence goes on along the minus strand of OZ010601.1, from coordinate 32,492,709 downwards.
GACCAGCAGGCTGGCATATTTAATCAGACAATTTAGCACTTGCACCTGTGATAGTAAGGATACAATAACATAGTGGTTTTCAATCTTTCTGTGACCATGTCACCTGACCTCCCTATGCTGACAGTACACAACACACTAAGCAAAAGTTAATTGTATGACATAAAAAAACAGGTACAACACTTTGATCCCAAACAAAATGTGGCAAATGGGACCACAAACTTGGAAATTGCTTTCAAAATCAAAAATATTTTTCCTATCTGCTAAATATACAATAAAACACATTATAAATTATAGATGATTTTTGGCTTTGTTTTTTTTTTAAATCTTTCATATTGTCATATCCATAAAGAAGTACATAAAAAATTAATTATAGTGTCAAAAATAATTGTAATAAAATAATTATAACAATTCCAATTGTCATTAATTCACTCTTTCTAGACCAATGAGAATCAACCCAACTTTTCTTCTCTACACACAAACATGTAACATTCTCACTATCTGACAACACAGACAGATTGTTAACATGTGTGTCAATAAACATTCTGGCTTTTTCAAGCCATGATAATAAGATTTATCTCTTAACACTCAACAAAAATTTGAGATAAGAAAACTCTAGACATTAGTATTTTTTAACTAAATTACCTGGGCACTCATTACACACATCTATAAAACAAAAAACTTACAAGAAAGACTATACAATACACTTTACTTATTCTTTATCTTATCTTTCTGTTGTATTCCAATCTATATTTGAACTACATTTGACTGCAAACTCACAATTTTACTCAGTATTACTGTCCCTCATTTTTCCAACACCACATAACAACCAGATAATAAATAATAATTGTTTTGTTTTTCCACATTTTGCTGCTTCTCATTTTTATGAGCATTTTTGTATATGTAAATATTATGGGGTTTATAATTATTTACTCATAGTTAAAATTTCCCTACAACAATATTTAGGCACCAAAATTGATAGTGGTGAAAAAAATAATGGTCAGCTTTTTTTTTATTCTGGTTGAAATATTCCGTTTTTTTTTTTATTCTTTATTTGATAATAATAAGTAATTTCTTACAGCTTATCAACCCTTTGCAGGTTAATTAAAGCCAGAAACTATTTTTAGATTGTAAGAAATTATTTTAGAGATAATAATGGTTTACTGATACAACTTTTACTATTAGGTTGGTGCAAAAATAATGATGTAATAATGTCGTTTTTTGACGTTAAAAAATACGTCAAAAAACGACATTATTATGTCATTATTTTTGCACCAACCTAATAACTAACCCATAACTTGTCTGGAGGAGAAGAGGTGGATTCATGCCTAATCAGGATCTCAGACCCAACAAGTCTACAACAAGTGCTTTGAAGAGGTAGTGCTGCCTTGATTCAAGAGGGTGGCTGTTGGCTAACCCTATGTCAAGGATCAGGACTCTGCACCATGGCACACAAGCATAATTAATTACTGTCAGACAATTTCTGCAACTGCATCACTCCTTACATCTGGCTACCTAACTCTCCAGACTGCAACCCCCTTGATTATTATGTTTTGGGTACAGTTGAGTGAGAGATAAACAAAACTCCTTGTAACATCAAAGATGAACTGAAGGCAAGGATTATGGCAGCATTCACCAACTTAAACAAGGAGACCGTCCAGAAGAGTTGCAGGAGATTCTGAAGTCTTCTGGAGGCTGTGGTTAAAACCAATGGCGATTTTATTGAATAAATTTACTCGTTATTATTTCAAGATATTTTTGTGTAATTTTGCTAAATATATCTGTTAAAATGAGAAGTCAGTGTTATTTTCATTTTTGTGTAATTTAGACAACAATTTATCCATTGCACCCCTCTTTCTCTCTCTCTCTCTCTCTCTCTCTATATATATATATATATATATATATATATATATATATATATGGCATGAAGATTGTGATTAGGCATGAAACAGATTGTTGCAGCTGGGTGTTGACCTCAGTGTCCACTTTTATATTTACATACGCTCTATTCTTGATATTAAGCATTTTAACCCATAAATATGGCATATCTTAAAACTATATTTTTATCATATATATATATATATATATATATATATATATATATATATATATATATATATAGTACAGGTAATTGATCTGTTGGTATATAATCTGGGTGGATCCAAGTAATATTATTTTTTACAACAAAAAAACAAAATTACCTCAACATATTATAGTCTATTTCAAACAATTCTGTACATGACTATCTACCAGAAGAGAATTTACATTGAAAAATAAATTTAAAACAATGATCTGAGATGCTATATGATGCTAATATGATAAAATAATTCACTTATGCACGAATCAGAGTTAAAATTATTTAACTTCATATTACACTTACTCAAATTTTTAAATTTAAATATTTTTTTAAATTTAAAATATGTGATCTATAATAAATACATAAATATACCACAACTTGCAGAGAGTGCTCAACAGTGAGAAAATACAGCAACTATTGGAAAACAGTAAAGGAAGACTTTAATTTCACCAAAAATGTGATTGACCCACTCAATTTCTGGAAGACAATGTATTGAAGGCAAGCAATCTTTGCATATAAGTAGCAGAATATCAAGCCATAGCACAAAAATAATATTTAATCAGATAAATTAATTCGCTTATGTATGTATTGGAGTTAAAATTATTTAGTTCCATATTACAGTAAATTAAATTTTTAAATTTAAATAAATATTTATAATTAAAATCAGAATTTCCATTAGAAAGTTTTTCAGTGAAACATACTTAATGAACTAATTATTAGGTTTTAATAATATTGTAAATACATAACTAACAATAAGCCTAAAAATATACACAGATCATTTGTAAACATCTATGCTGATGATATGAGCATATACAGGCACACATCTAAAACTCTTGATGGTCAGAAATTCTCCACTGATCTATCCTTTGATCTAGCACAAACTACCCAGTGGGTTAAAAATTGGTTGCTTACATTCAATGCCTCAAAAACCAAATTGGTTACATTCCACCATTACCGACTGAACCCACCACTCAGGATGAATAGATGTCCCCTCAGGAAGGCACCATGTTTTGAAAGACTATTGAGCTTCAAACTTGCACCTGACCTCAAGTGGAACTCATACATACAATCCATTGCTTAGGACACAGATAAAATGGTCAGTTCCCTGTACCACTCCAGTAAGTACCTGATTTCTTTTGCTACCATCTACCTTTACAAGAGACAGATCAGGCCAAAAATGGAGTACTGTTGTCATATTTGGGCAGGAGATGCCTAGACCCCACTCTCCAGCCTTGATAGAGTCAAAAAGTGTCTCTGACCCCTTGTGAATGACAAATTATTCTCCACCCTCAATCTCTCACCCACAGGCAAGATGTGGCAAGCCTATTTCTGCTCTATTGCTACTTTTATGGCAAGTGCTCAGATGAACTACATTCCCTGGTCCCACCAATTCAAACCTTCATGGCCACTTACATAGTAGCAAACTGTCCACATTCCCTCTGTATTCCATCGGTGAGAAGTAAGTTCCACTCAAACAGTTTCTTCCCATGAATCACTGCTCTGTGGAACTGACTCCCAAGAGGATGTTTCTCTGATCCCTACAATCTTAACCTGTTCAAGACTAGGGTTAAGTGTTATCTTACAATCTTATTTGTACAAGCTGCTTCCTAATGTAACCCTCCACCTTGAGTGTCCCCTGGGCCTCGTAAATGGTGAACCTTACTGTAAAAAAGGCAAAAAAAGGAAAAAAAAAAGGCAAAAAAAAGGCAAAAAAAAGGAAAAAAGTTATTGGTGTAAAAAGTGGGATTTGTCAGTCAAGTTCAATGTTTATTTAAATCTCTTGTGTTCCTTTTGCACTAATAGCCTTGGAGAAGTTATGAATTCATCTCTTCTCTTCTTATGGGTTAAATAGCAGATTTGTATAGCAACTAGTTTAAAAGAAGCAAAAATCTGAAATCCAAACTGTGGAGAAGGCAACAAGAAACTACTTCCCTATATTTCTTAGATTCACAGATAATAAAGAAAACAGATTGTGGAGAGCCATGATTGCTATACATCTTTAAGATAAAAATTGATTAAATAAGTAGGGCAGCCTTAGATACTAACCAATATAGAAGGAGGACAACTCTGAATTTAAAATAATGTAGAAGGCAATGGGAAACTACTTCACTATCTTTCCCCAAGAAACAGATAATAAAAGAAAGGAATCTGTGATGAGCCATGATCGTCTATATCCTGAAGGATTGCCTGGAGGTACACGGTATTTAATAAAGGGAAATTGGTTAAATAGCACAGTATACTGGGATCTTTAGCCTTGGTTGTCAGTTATTATAGGAGAAATACAATTTTGAATTCAAAACTGTGGAGAAAATAATAGGAAACCAAGCTACTCTATTTCCAAAGAAGTCATAGCAGTTCACACATAATAAAGATAAGGTTTATTTGGAAAGCCATGATTACTTATATTATGAAAGAGATATTGCATTAAAAAATTAAAAAATGAAATAATGCATATGGTCTTTTTCAACTTTTTCAGACTAAATGAAAGCATTTAAAAATAGAAAAAGGAATAAAACAAAAAAAGAATGAAGAAAAAGCAACAACAGCAACAACAATACTAATAACAAATCAAAGGTAAGAAATGAAAATTCATTAGAGACAAGGTGGTAAATTTTCTATCCAATGAATTTACAGCAATGAAATGATTGACAGTTAAGGATATGCATAAGTTTCCTTTGGCTCCACCTCCAGAGTAAATTGGCTTACCACAGTTTTCTCCTTGCTCTCCTTTTGCTACTTGAAAACTGGGATCTAACCAAACGTCACATTCGACCACTTCACTGGGGGGCTTTGGGGAATCAGGCATTAATACCCAGTGTTAGAGTCAAGTTTGAAAAATAGTGTTGCTTAGGTTTTTCTTGAAATTACTTTAAATATTGTTGCCCTAACTAAAGGTACAAGAAAAGAAAAAAAATTAGCAAACCTCTCTAAAGAGAAAAAAATATTGTTTTTTTTTTGCTAACATAGTCCTTTGTGGAATTTTTTGAGAAAAAAGAAGCAAATGCAGTTTGCATTGTATTCAAGTTAAAGTTTGCATTGTATTCAAGTTAAAGAGAACTATTCTGTTGTTCTTTAAAAATGTTCTATTGTTACGAGTGTTAATAGAATAGAACTCTGTTTTAATGGAAGACTTTTTCATTTTGCAAAAGTGTATACATGTATATGTATTTTGCTTTGTTCTTTGTTTTTTATCTGGAATTCCTACTTGCATTTTGAAAGAAAACGAAAATGATACCATTTCCTACGTTAATTCTCTTTTAAAGAGGGTGTCAATTGCAAAATTAAGTTGGATTAAATTGTGTTATTAAATTGGAACTTTACTAAATAAGAAGAGTATGTTATTTTACAAATAAGACAAGAAAAACAAGTTCATTTATTAGCCAATTTATACAAAAAAATCTACTTTTAAATATTTTCACTGAATTTTTTATTTTCTGTAGAAAAATAAAAAGAATACATACCAAGAAGATAATTTTTCATTTATTTGATGACATTACAGGTAGATAGGTTTATTTTGGAAAATATAGATATTTTTATACAAAATTTTGGAACAGAATGATAATTCTGTAGTTGTTGTTGTTATTATTATTATTATTATTATTATTATTATTATTATTATTATTATTATTATTATTATTATTATTCCATTATATGAAATTTTAATATTTGTAATTCACTGGGAGCAAAATAATGGCTAACATTTAGTTTATCCTGAAAAAAAAATATGTTGTTTACTTGCAGGATCCAGAACCTCCAGGCATTGAACTTTAGACCTTTAGAACAATAGATCAAATGAAAAAATGTTGGATAGATGCTTTATGATTTTAATTTAGCCAGTACTAATATTAACAAAGATTTCCCTCTCATCACACCAAAAAAATCTTCTATAATATATATATATATATATATATGTGTGTGTGTGTGTGGATATATATATATATATATATATATATAAATATGTTAATGATTTAAAAAAAAGAATTATGGCACGGATGCTGTTTCTTTGCATTGTCCATGCCTCTATCCTTAAATGTTTGTCCATGGCCATTTCTACTTCTGGTCTGGTGGCTCCAGGAACATCCATGCAACAATCAATAACCCATGCTGAGACAAGCACAATACAGAGAAATAAGAAAAAAAAGACAACTACAATGGATGTATCTTTAGTGGTGAGTTATTTGATGTTTTATTTTGCTTTTTTATTTTTTAAATAATTTTTGTCCCAAATTATTTGGGACAAAAATTATTTAAAATAATTATTTTAAATAATAATAATAATTCTTCTTTTTCTTCTTCTTCTTCTTCTTCTTCTTCTTCTTCTTCTTCTTCTTCTTCTTCTATGTTCCATGGCTCTCCACAATTTCCTATCCTTTATAAATGTTTGTCTTTTTATTATCTCTCTCACTCCCTTGTTCAGCCATCCATTTACCCAAGCTTGCTAAGTAGATTTGGTAATAACTCTCTACAACTTCCTATCATTAGTAGCTCTAAGCAATGTTGTCCCCTTACTATTCCTCCCACTATTCTGCTATCCATTTAAACAAGATCATTAGGTAGAGTGGTCATAGCTCTCCACAACTTCTTATCTATTGTAGCTCTTAGCCATCGTTGTCTTTTCCTTGTCTCACCCACTCCCTGTTTGGTCATCCATTTACACGTTTGTTAGGTAGGTTAATCAGGGATCTCCACAACTTCCAATCCTTTGTAGTGGCAGAGATAATAAAACAACAAATATTACTAATAGTGTTTGTCTATTTATTATCTCTCACACTCCCTGTTCTGTCATCCATTTACACAAGATTGTTTGGTATGTTGATCACTGTTTCCTTCCAACCCTCTTGCCTTCAGCATATCCTGTGTGTGTCAACTTCTCCAAGCCCTCTTTTCTCATTTTATTGTTTTATGTAAATTATAAGCTAACTCAATTCTACTTTAAATTGCTTTCTTTTTAGTTAGTTAATGTGTTTCTTTAATATTATTTAAAGTTAAAAATAAGTTTTATTTTGTTTGAAGTTGGTCAGCTTATAAAATATGTTTCTATGAGGTGTCTGTTATAATTTATTTAGATATAAATATTTTTCTTTTATGAAATTTTCTTTTATAAAATTTTTTATGATGGGCATGTAATAATCAGGAGAAAGTTAAAATCATTGACTAAAAAGAATGATTGAATTATCTTAATATAATGGAGACTTGCATTTGGAGATTTTTTTAATGGGACCTAAAGAACCAAAAACAGAAAATAACAAAAATATTTCATCAGGCTTAAAAAAATGCAGATTATTCTTTGGTTTATTTCATTCTCTATACATTTGCTTGTATTTCTAAAGAAATGTCAATAGAAATTGAATAACAATTCCTTATCTGCTATTACATCTTCACCTTCGCCCTCTACTTAAAATCATGTTAAAAGAAGGCTATTTTTATAGCTTTCATGAAATAAAGATTATTACCTATGGTATTTTAAGTGTTTGATATTCATTAATTAATTATATATATATATATATATATATATATATATATATATATATATATATAAAAGTGAACATTGAAGTCAACACTCAGAGGCAACAGGCTGTTTCATGCTAGATGCAATCATCAGGCTGCCTTATGATTGCATCTAGCGTGAAACAACTTGTCACCTCTGAGTGTTGACTGCAATGTTCACTTTTATATTTACATACACTGTATCTCTGATATTGAGCACTTTATCCCCTAAATATAGCACACTTTAAAACTATATTTCTTTATGTTTCTTCATATATATATATATATATATATATATATATATATATACAATTTTATTTATTCAAAATTATGACATAAACATGTCATAATATCACTACAAAAATACCCATTTTGTTTCAACACTTCTGATGTTTTATCAAGTGATGGTGTTGAATGTAAAGAATTTTAAAAGGTTCAAATCAACCAAACACCCATCAATAGGGAAAACACTGTTACATAATTACAAGGCTGTTATGTTTGGTTGATTGGAACCTTTTAAAACTTTTTATTCTATGTTCAACACCATCACTTGAAAAGACATCAGAAGTGTTGAAACAAAATGGGTATTTTTGTAGTGATGTTATGACATGTTTATGTCATCATTTTTGAATAAATAATATTTGCACTACCCCATATTGAGCACTCTTTTATGAATACTGTTTTTGGTTATTGGAATTTTATTCGGTCTACAAATATATATATATATATATATATATATATATATATATATATATATATATACCGTCAAATATATATATATATATATATATATATATATATATATATATATATATATATATCGTCAAATAACAAATGTTACGGCCTTTTTATATACACAAATCCCTTTCATAAAGAGATATAATAAAAGAATAAAATAAAAATAAATAAATAAATCTCCATAGACGCTCAAGCCTGACTATGAGCTCAAGCCTGACTATGCGAAAACTTCCTCCGTTGTAAATTTAGCCACCCCCACCTTACCCTGACCCAGCATCTATGAAAGTAACTCTATACTGATACAAATTATTAACACCCCACCCCTGCCTATTCTAAACAATCCTCCCTTGATGTTACCATGGAAATTTTTGATTTCAATTCTGACTATACTATTAAAACTCATAAATTTCAGAAATAAGTCATTCCCCAAAAAATTTTGCTTGAAGATGGAACAGAGCCTACTTTAACTCAAGTTAATTCAAATATTATTTTGAAGTTTTCGGCTCTTGTTTTGAAACATGAGACCTCTTATGTAGCGAGTTGGAATCATATTTTTAAATAAATAATTATATATATATATATATATATATATATATATATACACGCACACATGTATATCCATACACACACATACACATATATATTAAAGTCATGTTAAATTTTGTATGTTTCTTGTTTTCTAAATACATTTCTTCATTGCATGATTTGATTGAAATAATAGGCTATTTTAAACAAAAAACTAATACTTGTGTTGCTGAATTTAGCCCCAAAATAATATTCAACTTGCTTAAATTTTTATGCTTTGGTCTAATAGATAGGAAAGAAAGACATTTCGATGTAACCTGAAAATTTAAAAAGTACTAATTAAGTACAATTACAACAGTTAGTCCCTTTGCCATCAATCCCAAGTCCTTGTTCTGGCATTCATTTACACAAGCACTGTACATAGATTAGTCACTGTTGCCTTCAACATATCTTGTGATTGTCAAATTCTACAAGACTTTGTTCCTCATTACATCTCCCAGAAATTTCAACAGTCTTTATGATTCTAAGTACAATTCTGCTTTTTGTTTCTATTTTCCATATTCGTTAATTGGGGCAACAGATGGTTTGTTGATTTTAATGCCTCCAAAACTAAATTTTTCTCCATTAATCATATGAGAAATCCGTCTCTGCCTTTCATCAGCTTGGCTGATGCTAACCTCCAGGAAAGTGACTCATTGTGCCTTCTTGGGCTGACATTCTCAGCTAACAGTGGAAAGACTATATTGAATCCATTGCTAGATCAGCTACCAAGAAAGTTGGTTCACTGTGTTGTGTGAGACAATTTTTCTCTCTAGAATCTATCTTATATATCTATAAGTCTACCATTCACCCATCCTTAGAATATTGCTGCCACATATAGTCTGGTATTTATATTGAGCTATTTATCTCAAGCTCCTTGATAAAATCCAAAGAAGAATCAGCAATATTATTAGTCCTGATCTGGCAGCTTGGTTTCAGTCACTTAGCTGCCACCATAAGGTTGCCTCTCTTCCATTTTCTCTAAATACTTTCATGGTAATTGTTCAGGTGAGCTCTTCACTATGGTACCTAGACTTCATGAATTTAAGCACAGTACTATACATCGAGATCTCATTAATTGAGAGTTGAGATGGTTAGATATAGCTGTAAGTTTTATTCTAGCAGTTTCTTTTCTCACACTTCTTACTTGTGGAACTCCCTTCCGGCTCCATGTTTTCCAGCCAATTTTAATCTGCAAAAATTTAAATGCAGTCTCAATCACTACCTACTGTCCTGATTACTCTTTTCTCTTTACATTCATTATTAATGTTTCTGTTTCTAATTCCTCCGTACCCTGTAACACCTTGTCATTTAGTGGCTTTACTGCCTTGCATGGGGTGATACTGGTTAAAAAAATCAAACTTCCTCATTGCTCACATGTTTCATCCATGATATTCTCAGCATCCTTCAAAAGAAATAATGATACATTTATTTTTATAAATTGTTGGGATTTTGACCAATAGTCAGGTTGCTTAATTTTTACACAAGAATTAGGACTTGAATTGCTTCATAATTTACTTTTATTTGTTTTTAAATCTTGGGTCTAATAAGAAATCCATTTCAATGTAACTAAAATAGAATTGATAGAATTTAATATAAAATAACATATTTAGTAACTGTTTTGACTTAATTGCATCTTTTCCCTCTTTTTTCTTCTTTTTTGAAAAATTAACAATAAAAAGTTTTAAACATCTAATTGGTTTCCACATATTCCATATAACATACCTGATTCAGATGATTTGTATATACTTGCATATCATGGGACTTTCGAAGACCATATTTTGAAGCTAATTTTAAGGGGGTTGCATCATACATGGGATATAAAATTAGCATATGTACTGCTGGCCCTGGATATGCTGCTGACCAAACTATATAACCATTTGGTGTAGTCAAATTAACTTCAAAATTAGGCCTTCAAACATTGCAGGATACATGAGTATATACAATATATGAATATATTCATATTTACTGGTGCTAACCTCTAGGAGAGTGACTTATTGCATCTTCTCGGGCTAATGTTTTCCATTGACATGATGTGGAAACATTGAATCAATTGCTAGGTCTGCTGCTAGGAAAGGTGGTTCTCTGTGGTCTGCTAGACAAGTGTCACATTTGGTTCAGTGCTTCTGCTATGTATTTAGAGATTCTTGATTAATTACAAAGAAGAATCTGTAATGTTATTGGTCCTACCCAGGTATCTCGGCTTCAGTCACTTTCCAACCACTGTAACATAGATTCCATGTACCTTTTCTATAAATATTTTCATGATAATTGTTCTGATGAGCTTTCCACTTTGTTACCTAGACTTTAAGAATTTAAGTGTAATACTAGATTGGCAGCTAGGTCTCCTCCTTTCACAGGTAAAATAACTAGATATAACCATAAGTTCCATGCTAACAGTTTCTTCTATCACATTTCTCACTTGTGGAAATTTCTTTCAACTTCTTGCTTTCTAATCAAGTTTAATCTTCAAAAATTTAAATGCTATATCAATTATTATCTAGATCTTCTTAATACCTGTTTTTTTTATTATTCTCTCCCCTTAATAATGTTTTCTTTTTCTCATATTCTTTCATACTCACTAAAACCTTGCATCTTAGTGGCTTTATTGCCTTGCTTTGGGTGAAATGATTAAAAAAATTATATTCTTATATATTATTATTTATATGTATGAATACAGTCCATCTGAAGTTATAAAAATCACATAAACTTCAATAACTCAAATTTGCTTCAAAATATTTTTGTCAAATTTTAAATGATTAATTTAGATGTCAAAATGAAGCTTTCATTATATTTTTAGCTAGTTACAGTGTTCTATTAAAATTATTTGATTTATTATAAAAACTGCAGTCTGAAGTTATGTAAAACCAGAAAATCACTTTTTACTTCAATAACAAGGTAATAATATCCTCAACAAGTAATCAACAGCTATAATAAAACAAATAACTAACATATATGATAAGCAAGAAAAGTTGGATCACTGTGTCATGCCAGAAAACTTTTCTTGTGAGACTCCATCTTGCATATTTACAAATCTACCATTCATCCATGCATTGAATGCTGTTGCCATATCTAGTCTGTTGCTACTTCTATGCATCCAGAGATTCTTGACAAAATCCAGAGAAAGATCTGCAATATAACTGATCTTGACCTGGCATCCAGTCATTTTCTCATTGACATGAAGTGGCTTCTCTACAAATATGTTCATGGTAACTGTTCTGATGAGATTTTTTTCCCTGGTGCCCCAAATACATGAATTTAAGCATGCCACTAGACTGGTATTGCAGCCTTTTGAAATAGCTAAATGCAACCTCCACTTCTACTCCGACAGTTTCTTTTCTTGCACTTCCCAACTGCGGAACACTTTTCTATTTCCTTGCTTCTCAAAAAACTATAACCTTCAAAATTTTAAATGCAACATCAATCACCATCTTCTGTCTTCTTTAATCCCATTCATCTTTTGTCCTTTCCTCAATTCTCCCTATTTTCATTTTTCTCTTCCACTTTCATTCCTCATAAACTCCTGCATAATAGTGACATAAGTTTGTAAGTGTATGTAGTGTGTCTTGAGCAAAATAGACATGGTGGAGCCCATCCCTCTCCAGGCCAAACTACAGTCAATATTCACTGACTTGAAGGCACACCTTGGTCACAGACATGTGTCTTTTGATTTCTTTGGGGGAACTCTTCACTCTGATGATTAACTTCAGTCACAGAAGTCCTCCACTCAGACAAAAGAAGAGTTAGACTGAAGAAAATAGGCTGACAATGTCAGTGGACTGAAAAATTCAGGCATTGACATGCAACTGAGAAATATAAAGGGACCTGGTCATGTGATCATCTTTCAGCACACGTTAACTAAAATTTCATAATTATTTCTTTTTTTTTATCAGGTCTGTTCAGTCATTAATCTCAGAAGTGCTTAATATAGCATTTTTATTTTCTACTCTAACATTCCCAGACTTGTCCTACAAAATGACAGATAATTCTTATACAAAACCAGTAATTATCCAACGTTGACTAAAAAAAGAGAAATTCCTTTTCAGAAGTACCTTCGTAAATTCAAATATTTGGATCCATCTCCTTGCCCTTCATGTGACCAGGACTCTTCAATCATTTCTGAAGCTTTAAGCACATTACAACAATGGGCACACATCAACAATACAGGTATGTTGTCTGCTTTCCGTTTTCAAAGTTTACCAAAGTAAAATATTAAAAACATTTAACATTTTGTCTGCCAAATATTTTCACTTGCACTTTAATTTCATAGTAAAAAAAAAAACAATTAAAATTGGTAGATGACTAAGTTTACAGGTAAGGTTGGTAAATGACTGCATTTACAGGCAAGGTTGGTTGAAGATTGAATTTACAGCTATGGTTGGTAAATGAGTTTACAGGTAAGTTTGGTAGAAAACTGAATTTACAGGTTAGCACTTATCTTAATTATATGTAAATTCAGGAAAATACAGGAAATGTATTGGATAGATATCTTTGGTTCTTAAATCAATAAATATATGAAAACAATTGTTAAATAATGAATTACTAAACCTGTGTGGTGAGTTAAGTGTCAATAGACAGGAAGTTGTAGATAGTTATGATTATCCACATCCTGAAGGGACATGGCCAAAAAAATCGCTGCCAGGGGCAAGAAGTTCAAAATGATCTTGTTCTTGCTTTAAAATGTAACAGAATACTAAATTTTTTTTTGATTTATGATAATCAAAAATTATTTTACAAACCCTGACATCTTGGCTTCAGTCACTTTCCCACTGCCATAATGTAGCTTCCCTCTGCCTTTTCTATAAATAATTTCATGGTAATCATTTGGATAAACTCTTTTTTATGGTACCTAGACTTTAAGCATTTTAACTGCAGGTCTTGTCAATTTACAGTTGAACTGGCTAGATGTAACTGTGAGTCCTATGCTAATAACTTCTTTTTTTGCACTTTTTGTTTGTACAATTTGCAGGGACATTATTATTAATAAAAATATAAATGATAATAACTCTTCATCCCAGGAGTTCAATGGCCATAAGATTATATATAGCACATTTATGGCTGGTTCAAGTCACTGACAACTTTCCAGTTTTTGTACAATGGGATAATGACCTGGTGTATTAAAGTGTTGGTTCATGAATTTGATGACAGTGTAGGGACATTCATTCAAATATGTGCCATGCATGATTTTTTCCTGCAGTAGGTTGCCATTTCTTTTTGTGGTAGACCAGTTGTCATCCAAGTCTATAGAACCTGGTCTGTCCTGCTACTTACCCATAGCTGGGGGAGAAGAAGAGGGTTCATACCTTTCCCAAGGGTATCAGCATGTGAGTGAATGTAATGGATTCGACTGGAATTTGAACTCGGCTCTCTGATTCCTCAATCTGAGCTGCTATCCATTACTCCACTATAAGGACATTATTATTAATAAATAAAAATATAAAATAATAATAAATAGCATAAATAAAAAAAAACAAAAAAACTTTGTTTAAAATAAAATAAATAAAGCCAAGATAATAAAAGTTCTCCCAGTATGCTACAGAAACTTTTCCTGTCTTAAAAAGGATGCTTCACACCAAAAAAAAAAAAAACAAGAAAATTACTTTCTTTGTTACAGATCCTCAGTGGTTCAGGACATCCATCACCCCTCATCACCTCACACATTGCTTGTCAGAAGACAAAGTGACTTTCTTCCTCTATTACATGCGACCATAAAACATATAATTAAAATAAACATAGACAAAGATGAAAAAATAAATAAAAATATATGATTTTAATTTATATTTAACATGCTTTTAGTGTTATTTCCTTGTATGTTTTTATTCTTGAGAACACAAGGCTATCTCTACTGGTATGATGAGAATGACCCCACAAACTCTCTTCCATCTCTATGCTTTCCAGTCAAGTTTGAGCTTCAAAATTTTAAATGTAATGTCAATCATTATCTACTGTCTTCTTGATTACTCTTCAGTTGTTCTCACACCTTAATAATGTTTCTCTTTTTCTTATTCTTTCACACTCAGTAATTCCTTGTGGCTTTACTCTCTTACATGGGGTGAAATGCTTAAAAAACAAAGTTAATAATATTCTGAAAAGAAGGATGCATAAAAAAATGTATGTCTATACACAGAATAATCCATAAAAGATTTAAGGCTAAAGAATTGATTGCCTCAGAATCAGTTGCTATAAAAACAAGATGGCTAAAAGAATGAAAATTTGTCAAAATACTTGTCAGGATAATATACATGCAATCTAAAGATGTCAGCGTTTACTCAATTTTGTTTGCATATTTCAGGGATCTTGGATTCTGATACCGTGGAAGTAATGTCTAAGAGAAGATGTGGAGTACCAGATGAGCCGAAACAGTTTTCTGTCAGTAGTGTAAAAAACAAGCGACATAAACGTAGTTTTTTCTGGCAGATTTATCATGGTAAGACAAGAGACAAGGTATACTATTTAACGCTGACCATTTTCAACCTGTTCAAGTAATAATATATATATATATGATCTGAAGATTCTGTTCAAGCATGAAAAAAAAACACTGTTGCTGCTGGATATCGAGCTGTGTCCACTTTTATATTTATATCTCAGATATTGAGCACCAAGTGAGACAATATTCAAGTGCATCTATTTCAAAGCAACAATAATCTTTTGTAGTGTGTCGTTTTCATTCTTGACTTCAGCTGGATCCAAAATTAATTGTTTTAATGCCATACCTCAAAATATTGACCAAAATACATTTCCTCGATATTGTTTATAATAAAGAAGAAAAAAAAGAAAGCAAAAAAAAAAAAAACAAACAAACAAAGTAAAAAGAATGAAATAAAATTGTGGCTAGTCAGGCTACATAGGTCTTAATAGGCAATGTATTTTTTGCTTTAATTTTATAAATAATCTTTTAAAAATCTCTAATGATTTCTATGCCCTGTTTTTCAAAAACACATTTTTATTTCAAATTATTGCTTTCAAATGTCCATTTTAAATAATTTATTCCATAGAGTATAAAGTTTTTTAGCACAACATATCAATTGAAAAAGGGCAAATTAAATTTTGCCTGATCTAAAATCAGTGAAAATCCCCCAAAAATTCATAACTCATCAACTGGTGGGTTGGGGTGAGGAGTGTGACTGGGCTAGTGTTGAGGAAATATGATATTAGTCAGCATCTATAATTACTGACCCAATAATATACAATAAATTAAACTAAAAATTCACAGAGAAATACATAAATACACTAATGTATAGACATATATACAAACACACATGCAAGATAGATACACACATTATTTTTTAAAAAGAAAAAAACTTATCTGTCTAGAGATTTATAAAATTATTTATTTTAGTTAGAGTAAAGGAATCATTTTAGCATCTAAGTTATACCAATAGTATATTTTGTTAAAGATTGTAATGATTGTTAAAGATTGTAATGAGCCTGACATAATCGAAATTAAAATAACTGATCCAACGGGCAACTTTCGGATAAGTGTGACATTCCTGTAATTATTGAACAATATAGTTCATGCTACATTGACGGAAAACCTACCAGTAAAAAAGAATTCTCCTATTAGTATATTTGTACAAAAATGCACAACCTTAAAATTTTAAATTCAAACTCAGTATTGCGACCGCACGTTCCAAAACAATAACACATTTCTCATAGCATTTTTTCAGATCACATCTATATTTTCATTGTCCTCTTATTACCGAGAAGTAAAAAACAAGAACAAATCTATTTCCATACCTGAGGATGTCTGTAGGAACAGAAAAAAGCTTGTAAAAAATTAAAAAGACCTTATGCAACTGGAATTTATAAACAGGGATCATATCATTCATATACAGATTTGGGGTTAGTGTATCTTATTGAAATTATTTGCGAAGATGTATTCTCGCCATTTAAATCATTAACCTCTATATTTGTTTTTTGTATGAATGATTCATGTAATTATATATATATATATATATATATATACGCAAAAGGTTTATTTGTGACATGTCACAAATAAACTTTTTCAATTTTGTCTTAAAATTTCCACAATACTGTTCTTGATATGTAAAATTATACTATTTTCTCATCTTTTACCTTCTTTGAAGAGATTATCAATCAGTTATTTTTGCAAATTTGTCAATTCTTTACCTCTTGCTATGATGATAACCTTCTTGCACGAATATCAATTACAGAATGTTCTGTTTGTATTTTTTATGCTACTGATGACATTATTAAAACATTCTAGAATATTCCACTTGAATAATCTAGAGTATTAAAGTAATTTAAAAGTTTTAAAATCTGAAATTTGCATGATTTTTTTTATAAAATACAATTTTGGCACAAGGCCAAAAATTGTGCGAGGAGAAATGTGCTGATGCTGAAAATCTAAAATTTGCATTTTACAAATACTTTTTTCACCCATTAAAATCGATAAAAAAGGATTTATTTCTATTAAATCAATTTTTTTTTGTTTTCATATTTAGTTATTATGTATCTGTGCATAGTTAATCATATGAAAAGTATGTTCATTCATTAGTTGGAAATACAATAAATTAAAAATTTGTATGTGTACAAATATTTGTTTACTCTCACTGTGTGTGTGTATATATATATATATATATACAGGGTGATGAATAAATTGTCATTTAAATCATGCAAAATGAAAATAACACTGGCATCTCATTTTGACAAATATGTTTACCACAATTACACAAAAAATATCTTGAAATACTAAAGAGTAGATTTATTCAATCAAATTACTATTCACTTCAATCATGGCCTCCAGATGACTTTGGAATCTCTTGCATCTCTTCTGGACAACCTCCTTGTTTAAGTTGGTGAATGCTGTCATAATCTTTGCCTTCAGTTCATCTTTGGTGTTACAAGGAGTTTGGTTGGTTTCTCACTCAACTGCACCCTACACATAATAATCAAGAAGGCTTCGGTCTTGGAAAATAGGTGTTCTGATGTAAGAGGTGATGTAGTCATAGGAATTGTCTGACAGCCATGACTGGGTTCTCCTGCTTGTGTGGCATGGTGTGGAATCCTGTCAGCAGCCATCCTCTTGGCCCAGGGCAGCACTACCACCTTAAGGCACTTGATGTAGGCCTCTGTGCTGAGTCTGAGGCTCTCAACAATGAATTCAGGAGTTCTTTTCTTATCAGAATGATCAGAGTGTGTTTTCTGTGTTGTTGTACCTTTGAAATCACCATTAGACTCATCCAACTCTTTCTTTCCAAATCCTCTGCACTGTCCTCAGATTGACACCCAAACACTCTTGAATGTTTGTGTTGGAGTTTCTGGTAGGAATGTCAGTCAGTAAAACATGTAATTTCCAAATAAATGGAGTGAAATGCATCATGATGGCCTTTTTCTCACAGACAGACAGTACCCAACTGACCTTACCATACTGTGCAGTCAAGTAAAAGCAAAAATAAACAACATGCATGCATGAAATTAAAAATATAAAATGTCGACAAGTTTTTTGCAGACAAAATAAAAGAAGACAGGAAATTCATCAGGTCAGTTTTCTGTGTGGTTTATATCATTCTTTATACAGAAATATTAACCCTTCAAACTTTGAATTCTATCATGACACTTTGTTCATTTTAGCTAAGCATGGAACATGTAGTGTTTTATATATTAGTTTTATATATTTAAATTGCAGTCGCCTGGCTTTCAATTTCAGTCAATATTGTTTTAGGTGTTGCCATAGAAGGATATGACTACACAAACAAGAAATTCAAATTCAACTTGCATTGGAATAGTTTGCTTGGTAAAAATAGTCAGAGTACTTTAATGATTAAACCAACTTGTATAAATAAATTAAAACAAGAGGAACCACAGTTCTTCTTTATTAAATATTAATTCTTAATGTATTCAGATGATTTGTCTTTCTGCTCACAGGCTCCAGATGGTACAAGAATGATCTTACATACATTATTAATATGCCACACAAGTTCCCCAACAAACGAGCTGTAGAAAAAATCATCAGTGCTGCACTGCATGTAAGTTGATTTAAAAACCTTTTATTGTTATATATATATATATATAAAGTAAAACCTCTGAAGCAATTGGTAGTGTATGTCACCACTGCTGTAAATTAGGTGAGGTTACTACTATTATGAGGGTGGGGTTCTGTTTGTAGTAGTAAAAGAAAAAGTGTAACAAGTACTGTAACTTTAACTATCTAGCTCCAAATTGTAGCAGAAGAATCTTCTGGGTGATCATTTTGGCTGATATAGATGTTATTATAGACACAACATTTCAACCAAGTATTCTCTGGCCATCATCAGGTGTCCATTGATTGACTGAAATGAAATACTAAATTATGAAAATCAGTAAGAACCTACTATCATAACCAAATGTCAAAAAAAAAAAAAATATCTGACAATGAATAAAGAAAAGGCTCCAAAAACATAGCATTAACATCCATTGAGATGGTGGTTTAGTGGATATAGAATTTAGTTGTCATCTAGTGGTCATGAGTTCAATCTTTGGATCTGGTAGTGAAGCATTGATTCAACAAGAACAAACAATAACTGATATCACACAGACAAAATATCACAATAATCAACAAATATCATCCAATCAACCTGAGGGTACTTGAAATTTTGTATCTATAATAATATCTGTATCAACCAAGATGATAACAATAGTTCAAAATAATACAAGAAGAAAGATTTTCCCTGTAAATAAATCATTGAGCTTGTAGTGAGTGTTAAATAATAATAATAACTCCCTTTACTTATTAAAATTTGGAGGATCGAGGAAAAAGATGGAAAAGAATTTGTGAGCCTATGTGAAAATTTCTTTGGACCAATGAAAACCTTGCCTTCACAGAGAGTGACCGGTGAACTGAGAAGAAGACGGAAATATATTCTCAAACATATGTGAAATTGCTTTGGGACCAATGAAAAACTTGTCTCCACATAAATTAGCCATTGAGTCAAGAAGAAGAAAAAATAGAAAGCAGCAAGCCTATTCCTATACAAAATTCCTTTTGATATAAAATGAGGATAAAAATTAAATTCATAAGAGAAGTGTGTCTGAAGTCATGTGAAAAGATTTTGTTTCTGTTCACCATGTCCAGCGTTGAAGTTTTCACCAGTGTCAAATTACTCGCCAATTATATTATTGGCCTTTTAATCCAACATGCTACACTTCAAAGAAATTTCTTTCAATAATCCATGTAAGCTAAGTTTTTCAAGCTATCTCTCTTCATCTACTTTTGTATGTATGTAACTGTATATCACTTTGGTGATTAACAAACTCTTTTACCTTTGTTTTAAACATTTTTGACTATTATTTTGTGTCAGATCATTTAATCTGTTGTATGAACATTTCCTCTTCATGACCATACATTAAATATGTGGACTTTAAAAGTTTCTGATTTATTTTCATGAAATGAGTGACTGACAGAACTTCAAGCATGTTTATTCGTCATTAAATTCCTTATCTTGTTTGGTTAAAATTACCTGTGTGCTTGCATCATCATTAATATCCTTCATTAATCTTCTTGGCATAGGTAAATCAACTGTTCATTTTAATCCCAAAGACCTACAACACTATAAGCTTTCTCAACAAAAAAATCTGCAAAGTGAAAATAGTTCCGATTCTATCTGCATGTTTTTAAAAAAGAAAATATTTTGGGCCATCATTCAGTTAGACTGTGTGGAGAAAACATTTTTTTGATGACAGATTTACTGATACAGAACTTACAAGTAAAACATTGAAATGAAAGGCGTTAATATTGGTTCCAAATCACACTACTGTTAAAAATAACTGCTGTGAATTCAAAGAATGATGTTTTTGGATCTCTCTTTGAATTCTTTTTGTTTCTCCTTGTTCTTGGTAAAAATAATCTTTCATATTTTTCTAAAAAGTAGAGAGCAAAATCTAAATATGAATTTTAAGGTTTTTAAGTTAACAGTTATGTAACCTCTACCCTCCTAGGATTGGGGTTTTAATATTCATGGTGGGGACTAAACCCATGGCTTCCGAATTTGTACTTCTAGCATAGATAGAACTTTTTTCGTCAATCATTTCACTCAAAGCAAAATCTGACAGCCATATCATGTTGAAACATCAGTTCCCATATGATCACTGAAGTTTAGCAACATTGAGTCTGGTCAGTACCTAGACAGGTGACCACTGGCGAATAACCAATGCAGTAAGCTTGGATTTGCAGTTGGCTTAAGGAATAATAGCTTGGAATTGTTCATTTTAGAGCTGAGTCACAATTCCTATTGTTTTTGTTATATTCACTTATGTGCAAATACCCTTGGGAAAGGTATGAATCCACCTCTTCTCCCTCCAGCTGTAGGTTAATTACTAAGACTTGTATTCACTAAACTATTATTATCTAAGAAAAAAATTTTGCAATCTAAATATATTTTCTGGTTTTAAATAAACTGCCATAGAAAATGAATCAATCAAGCAATCACTCCAAGCAAGGTGATAATGCAATTAAGACACAAGAGGTTACTTGGAGTGAAAGAAAATGAGAAGATTTTAGTGGTGAGAAAGGACAATAAAAGAACAGGTTTCGGAAAGACAGAAGATAATGATTGATGTTGCATATTAAATTTTTAAGGATTGTGGTGCCAGGGGTTACTGGTAGTGAAAGAGAATGTGAAGAGACTTTAGTGAGAAGTGAAGAGGAAGGCCAACAAAAGAACAGAGCTCAGGAAGATGTTAACTTTTGTTTTGGAGATTGTAGCTAGCAGGGAATCAAGAAATTGGAAGAGATTTGTACAGGTGAAAAGTGCAAAAAAAGAAGCTATTAGAATTGAACTTATGGTTACATCTAGCCAGTTCAACAGTAAAATAATGGAATACTTAAATTCAAGTTGTGGAACCAAGAAGGAGAGCTCATTAGAAAAAATCCCATGAAAATATTTATAAAAAAGCTACATTACAGCAGTGGGAAAGTGATTGAAGTTAAAGAAAAACATTAGGTCAGGACTGGTAACATTATAAACCTTTCTTTGAATCTTTGGTAAGAGTCCCAAGATATACAGCCAGAGCACCAGACTAGATATGGCAGCAATATTCAAACAATAGATTTATAAATGTGCATGATGGATTTTGATGAGAAAAAAAATTTACAGTTCTGTTTTTATTCCAATGTCTATGCACAGTTTGCTTCAAACTCTTATTTTATGACAGTTGCAAACTTGAATTGTCTTTTATTTTGTTTTTATGATTTTCTTTCTGATTAAGGCATGGGAAAGTGTTACCCTGTTGACGTTCACCCAGAAACGTTATGGCTATGCTGATATTGAAGTGAATTTCTTGACAGGAAGGCATGGAGATGGCAGCCCATTTGATGGCAATGGAGGAATACTTGCTCATGCTTTCTTTCCATATGACAATTCTCCTGGTCTTTCAGGAGATGCACATTTTGATGCTGATGAAGACTGGGGATCAGAAATGGATCTTAACACAAGTAAAATATTCTTCTTCATTGTTTCCAATTGAAACAGACCTGTAGGATGATATATACAAATAATTTACCAATCATAAACTTTGGTCATGCGAAGGAACTTGGAAAGAGAGAAAAAATA
Organism: Acanthosepion lycidas; assembly: GCA_963932145.1. Lineage (NCBI taxonomy): Eukaryota > Metazoa > Mollusca > Cephalopoda > Sepiida > Sepiidae > Acanthosepion > Acanthosepion lycidas. The sequence goes on along the minus strand of OZ010601.1, from coordinate 32,470,296 downwards.
TGTTAATCTTTTTTACTCTTTACGATCTATTAGGTTGGTGCAAAAATAATGACATAATAATGTCGTTTTTTGACGTTAAAAAATACGTCAAAAAACGACATTATTATGTCATTATTTTTGCACCAACCTAATACTAGAGGCATTAGTATATCTCTGACATACTGACACCTTAACATGACAGAAAGAAGCACTTGAATAATCCAAAGAAATGAATTCCAAAAATGAGTTATATATGAAAACATTTTAATATCTAAGGAATTAAAAGATTTTATCTATACAAAGATTTCAAAGAATTCTAAGCCTCACCCAGAAGGAGTTGGAGAAACAATACAGTTTTTTTACTATTTTTCAATATAGTCCCCACTGACATCAATGCATTTGGTCCAATGATGCTTAAGCATTGCAATCTCATCATGGAAGAAACTGGCATTCTGGTCCCCCAAAAACTCCTTCACAGCACATATGATCTGATCATTGTTTCTAAAATGGTGACCATGCAGAAGGCATTTGAGTTAAAGAAGTAAGAAGTCAGATGGAGATATGTCTGGTGAGTAAGGGGAATGGGGTAGTAATTCAAAACCACAGTTAGCTGCTTCAGCTACTTCAACCTGAGCAATGTGAACAGGTGTTCTATCCTGGAGCAAGAACACACCTTCCCTCAGCTTCCATCTGTGTTTCATCTTGATTTCTTCCTTTAGTTCTCTTAATTCTGATGCAACTACTGTGCATTAATAGTGTTTCCCTTTTCAAAGTAGTCTATCATGATTATACCTTCAGAATCCAAAAAACAGAAGCCTCCTTGAACTTCTTTGGGGTGAAGAAACAGAGTATTTTTACCGTTTACTTTGAATCTTCAATTCAGGTTTGAAGTGGTGAATACAAGTTTCATCTTGAGTTACTAATCTGTAGTGGGAATTTTCAGGGTCAGTCTGAAAGTAATTCAAAAGTGTCCTGGAAATGTCAACCTTTTTCAGCCTCAGCTCTGTTGTCAGAATTCTTGAGACCCATCTTGTAGACAGAATGCTCATCTCCAAGATCTCAGTTAAAACAGTATGAATTGAACCATGACTAATGCTTATGGACTTATTAGCTTGGTGCAAAAACAATGTCGGTTTTTGACGTATTTTTAACGTCAAAAACCGACATTATTTTTGCATCAACCTAATAGTTGTTTGCTGGAGAATAAGACGTCTGTCATTGAAAACCATGCAGCGAATGGCATCAACTTGTTCATCAGTGGTTGATGTTTATGGATGACCTAATTCAGGGTCATCTTCTGTGCTGTCCCTGCCCTGCTTGAATTCTGCAGCCTACTTCTTCACAGTTGTATAGGAAGGGGAGTCATCAGCAAGTGTCTGTGCCATATCATCCTGAATTTCCTTGGGTGACATACATTTCTTTTGCAGATACTTCTAGAGCCTCTTTTTTGTCTATTTTTAAATTTGTTACACACCTCTCACCTTTGTATGGGCCACACCTCCACAGAAATTAAAAGAAATCTGAATTAGGTTTTCTAGTTTTATAAGAAGTTATTGTGTGTTGCCACAACAAAAATGTTCAGCTATGGCTCTTCTGGGTGAGGCTTAGAACTTTTTGAATGACCTTCAAAATCTAACATTATTTCTTATTAAAGTAAATGTTATATTTAGTGGATACGTGGGTTAATGCGGACATCCTAGTTTTTTAAATAATTTGTGACATCATTTGCTTACATTTGGATATGCCATGAGCAGATATGAATGTACGTGAGAGAATCATTGAAGATTGTAGTTTAAAGACAGTAAAATTGACCTTGCTAACCGAACGCTCCTCTGTGGCCCAATTGGTTAAAGGCATGTCAGGCTATATGACTGTTCTGTATAGGATACAGGTTTGATTCCTGTCAGAGGCTGAATATTTTCTATCAAAATTTCTTGGACATTCAGGCCGGTAAATGTTGTTTGATACTGTTTATTATTTTATTATATATATATATATATATATATATATATATATATATATATATATATGAAAAAATGAATTATATATATATATATATATATATATATGAAAAAATGAATTATATATATATATATATATATATATATATATATATATATATATATATATTAATTACAACAGAAATTTAAAATTACCTTATAGTTATGATCATTTCACTTTACAAGTTAGATTTACTTGTAAGGATTTCCAAACCGAACAAGAGGTTTCATTTTATTTTATCTTATTACCTTATCTTATTACCCTGCTCTGTTATAATAAATACATTGAGCTCTCTTTGTGGATCAGTTTTAATATTTTATATTATTAAGATTCACTTGGATTATATAACAATGGATTTTTACATATATATATATATATATATATATATATATATATATATATATATATATATATATATATATACGAGGAGGCACAGTGGTGTAGTGGATAATGGCTTGGATTGAGCCGAGTTCGAATTCCAATCGAATCCATTACATTCACTTATGTGCTAATAATACCCTTGGGAAAGGTATGAATCCTCTTCTCCCTACTACAGCTATGGGTAAATAGCAGGACAGACTGGGTTCTATACCCTTGGATGGCAACTGGTCAAAGAGAAGGATAACTCTGAATTCAAAACCTGCGGTGGGTTGTTTTTCGAAATCTTATGGCACGTAGTGCACCAGGTCTCTGTATTCAGCTCTTCAAAAAGTGTGGTTGGTTCTGCACAAACCCTTCACCACTATATAATCAGATCATATACATTTATTTATTTGTAAAAATACCGGATAGTCTATTAGTTAATAGAAGGTTGAATAGCACTTTAAATTTGTTAGAATAAAATTTAATTAATAGAATTTAAATATTAAAATATGCTGATAACAAATATGGCGCCAGTTTGTTTACATTGCGCCGATCAGTACGAAAATTTCAGTGATTGCGCAGTTTAGTGTTGCCAACATTGTGTGAAAATTACCTGTGTGCTTGCATCATCATTAATATCCTTCATGTGTGAATTGATTGGACGGTTTTTGAAATATTAGAAAAAAAGTTATCTCGATAATAATTTGGCACGTAGTACGATCGCAAAAGCGAGAAACCTAGGGTCACAAACTCACATCAATCCACATCAAATATGTTCTCTATCTCTGATATTGAGCGCTTTCTATTAACTACTGCATATATATATATATATATATATATATATATATATATTTTTGTATACACACACTTTTCACATATATGGAGGAAGCCAAAAACTTCTCTTTTTAGTTAAACTTTGTTTGGTTCCCAGAAACTGCCAATGACTTTCTCTTGTGGATCTTCTTTTATGTGCCATGTTCTTTCAGGATGTAGGCGATCATTGCCCTCCACATCTTCCCGTCCCTTGTAGCTCTTAATAAATTTTGTCTTTTTGTTATTTCTCCCAAACGCTGTTCTGCCATCCATTAATTCAAGACCATCAAGTATATTATGTGCTGCTTTCCTCTGTCCCTCTTTCTCTCAATCTGTCCTGTGAATATCAGGTTTTCCAAGCCTTCCTTCCTCATGCCCCAGAAATTTCAACTATCTCTTTCTGATGTTAAGTATAAGTTTCTTTTTTGTTTCCATTTTCTCTAAAACTTCGTCGTTGCTCACATATTCGGTCCATGGTATCCTCAGCATTGTTCAGTAGAAATTTCAACTGTCTCTTCCTGATGTTAAGTATAAGTTTCCTTTGTGATTCCATTTTCTCTAAAATTTCGTCTTTGCTTACATGTTCGGTCCATTTTATCCTCAGCATCTTTCTGTAGAAATTTCAACTGTCTCTTCCCGATGTTAAGTATAAGTTTCCTTTTTGAACATTTGTCCCACATGTGAGTTTGGTTAAAAATAATGCAACTATGGAATTTAAAACAGACAACAATTAATACATGTTATTGATGTGGGAGCCAAAGTTGGGACCACAGAAGTAAAACACGGAACACGGATTAGATGTAAGAAAGATATATTAACAACAGGTTACAGAGATAGTGTAAGCAGAGCTTACAATAAGTTAGTGTCCAACACTGGTAGTCGTACTAGACTCTCACTGTCTCTCTGTGTCACTCTCTGTAGAGTGCTATGTCGCCTACTTAATATAGGCCTGGAAGAGTCTATTGTGTAGGTAGTTTCCGGTCTCACAATACCCCCTTTCCAAAGAGTTTTCTTTTTGAAAAGGAGAGAAAAAAATAAAACTTAATACTTTTTCCTCTTGGGATTTATTGTTTCTCAGCTGGAAGTCGAGATCTTGATGCGTGAGCCAGAGCTTTTCTCGAACCGTCTGGCAGTTTATGTAATATGCAAGCGCCTATGCCGTACGAGCTTGCATCACTTGCGACTATAATGTCAAGACTAGGGTCGAAATGTGTGAGGGAGAGGTCTGAAGTAAGAGTTTTCTTGATCTTCTCGAATGCGTCTTGGCATTCCGGGGTCCATAACCATGGTTTGTCCTTTTTTAAAAGTTGGTTGAGAGGCCCTCTCAAATTTTGCATGTTCTTAATGAACCCTTGGTAAAAATTAGCTAGGCCGAGAAAGTTTTGTAACGCTTGAACGTTATCTGGAGCCGGCATGTTTCTGATCGCATTCGCTCTTTCTGGATCCGGCCGACAACCGTCTTTATTTATAATGTGTCCTAAGTATTTAATCTCCGGTAAGAAAAAGTCACACTTTTCCTCCTTAACCTTAAATCCGTATTCTTGTATCTTTTCGAATACGTTTATTATATGGTTCCGGTGCTGTGCCGTAGTTTTACTAGTAACTAGTATATCATCCAAATAGGCTGCTGCGTAGTCAAGGTCGCCCAGCATGGCGTCTATGACCTGCTGGAAAATTGCAGGCGCAACCTTTACTCCAAAAGCCAGCCTGTTGTATTTGTACAACCCTCTATGGCTGTTTATGCAGAGCAATTTGGAACTTCTTCCACATCTATCTGAAGGTATGCGTCCAAGAAGTCGATTTTAGAAAAAAATTTTCCACCATTGAGTTTATTGAAAATTTCTTCACGGCTTGGGAGAGGATAGTGGTGATCTTGCAAGGCATCGTTTAACCCTGTGGAAAAATCTGCGCATACTCGTATTTGATTGGACTTATTTTTTACGTAGACCGTAGGTGCTGCCCACTCGCTGAAATCTGTTTTTGACAGAATACCTGCTTGTTCGAGTCTATCTAACTCTTTGTTGATTTGTTCTAGAGCAGCGAAAGGGACATTCCGTTTCTTTTTGAATACCGGTTGTGCACTGTCCTTCACCTTGAACTTAGCTTTCATTTTAGTACATTTCCCAAGGCCGCCAGAAAAAACCTGGGGAAATTGTTGACGTGAATGAGTTTCTAGAATTCTTCGTCGACCCAGATGTGGGATTGGTAAGGCATTTAGGTTTCGCTGTGAGTGCGTTTCTAGAATCCTCGTCGCCACTGATGTGGGTGCCAAAGTTGGGACCACAGAAGTGGAACACGGATTAGATGTAAGAAAGATATATTAACAACAGGTTACAGAGATAGTGTAAGCAGAGCATACAATAAGTCAGTGTCCAACACTGATAGTCGTTCCTTTTTTAGATTTACTAAATTGGACGTTGTACTTTGTATCTTGCGACAAAATGTACTCATTGGGCAATCCCAAAGATTGAATTTTTCTATCCAGTCAGTTCCAAATAAGTTATCTGAAGTTTTTAATACGTAGGCTTTGAGCTTTTTGGTAACTCCATATAGTGTTACTGTAAGTATTACCTCGCCTAAAATGTTAATATTTTCGCCAGTTACGGATTTTGCTGTTTTATCCGTTTTTAATAAGCTCGGCTTATTTAATTTTCGCCAAGTACGCCAGTTAATGGTTGAAAGATCAGAACCCGAGTCAAGCTGGAATTTAATGGACTTATTGAAAATATCCACAGTTACATATTTTCTTAAATTCCTATCGATAATATTGTCAGATTGAGCTTGCCTAATTTTATTTTTGGGTTTTCTCGTTCTTTTGGCGTACCAGCACGAAGTTAAAGTATGCCCACTTTTATTGCAATTTTTGCAATATTTTTTGTTCTTAACTGGACAGAATTTTATCCAATGCCATTTACCACAATGGTATCATGGTCCGGGCGGTTTCTTTAACCTATTTGGGTTTTGGTTACTGCGTAATTTAGGACATGAGATTTGCCTTTTGTCTTTTTGAGGAGAATAGGAGATAGACTTCTGATTTTATTAATCTGAGTCACACCTGACTCCTCGATAGTGTTTGAGTCACGCTTTACAGATATTACTCTTTGACAGTCCTCTGCCAGTTTTTGGAGAGTCAATCCTTGTTCGTTGTCAAGCTTGGTCAGCACTTAAAATCATCGGCAGTCAGGCTAGTTTAAAATCATTACATAGCTTGTTTACCGATGCTGCAAACGTTAGAAAATCTTGCTGGTTGTCTTTGACTGTGTTCAGGCATTTCCAACGTTTGTGGAACAAGGTTGTGTTAGACCCGAATAGTTCCGATAGGAGGTTAATCGTCTCTGAAAAATCCAAGTCAGTCGTTTTCTTGAGTAGTATGAAGTCTACGAACCTACTATGTTCTGTAGTTCCCAGTTTTCTCAATAGTAGACGTACCTTTTTTTTTTTACTGGGCCATTGTTCTACGTTGAAAATATCTTCGTAGAGCCTGTAAAATGCCTCGAATGTTTTGCCGTTCTCTGGTACGTATTCAAAGGTTTCCATTGAATTGTAGATTATACTCTGGGAGAATATTGTATCTTTTTCAGAGTTTGAGCCTTTAATGCATTTACGAGTAATTCTTTAAGTTGTTTCTGTTGTAGTTCAGCGTTCTGAAGCGTAATTTTTTGGAATTCCATTTGTTGTTTATGTAATTCCAAAAATAGTTGTTGTTGTCTTTCTTCTGGTTTTTTTTGCTGGTCCAAATTTAGTTTTAACATTTGGGCAACTACTTTTTGCAAATCTCCCATATTTAAAAATGACAGCGCTTTTTTTTTTTGCTTTGAAACACATGTACTAAGAAGAGGTACACAAAAAAATCTTGATAGATTTTTCTTCCTTTTTTTTTTCTTTATACAGAAAAAAAATATGGACAGACAATTAGTTAAACTAAACCAAGTGTTTAAGTGTTTAGCTTTTTTCCCCCGTGGTTCCGTTAATTTTAACGTAATTGAATAAATTTTCAGCACACTTATGTATTTTTTTTTTTTTTAGAAAGGTACAAAAAAGAGAAAACTCACCTCAGTGAATTTGAGGGGAGAATAATTTTATGCCCGAGTTCAACTCAGTTACATAAAAAAATTTTCGATAGTTTTTTTTCGAAAACTTGCGTACACTGGTAGTACTTGCTCTTGTATTGTCAGTTTGTTTTACGAACAACTGTTTTTTTTTTCTCTGTGTGTGTGTGTGTGTAGAAATCGTTCTCGTATTGGACAGACTTTAATATTCCGTAGATGTCGAATCGCTAGTTTGTCAATGGCGTTTGGTATTGGAATATATGTAGACGCTGGGTGTTTAGCTTTTAAATTGCTAATGTATATACCAGCTTAATTTCACGTTCAACACTGCTGTGGGAACGCGTAGAGTTTGTGTATTTTTCGAGTACTGTCGCTATTGATATGGTGAGAACGAAATTCTCGAATCTTTTCTGTCGCCACTGTTGTGGGACTGGCAAGGTATTGCGGTTTTTCGACGTGAATGAGTTTCTAGAATTCTTCGTCGACCCAGATGTGGGATTGGTAAGGCATTTAGGTTTCGCCGTGAGTGCGTTTCTAGAATCCTCGTCGCCACTGATGTGGGTGCCAAAGTTGGGACCACAGAAGTGGAACACGGATTAGATGTAAGAAAGATATATTAACAACAGGTTACAGAGATAGTGTAAGCAGAGCATACAATAAGTCAGTGTCCAACACTGATAGTCGTACTAGACTCTCACTGTCTCTCTGTGTCACTCTCTGTAGAATGCTATGTCGCCTACTTAATATAGGCCTGGAAGAGTCTATTGTGTAGGTAGTTTCCGGTCTCACAATAGTTATTAACAAAAAGAATTACATGTATAGACAACTGAAATCAAAGGAAAAGTCATTAAAACTAGCTATAAGAACGTACTTGTTTGCATGTGTGATACATGTTTTTGTGTGTGAAATTATTTTCTAACAAATGAAAACCTTGCATTCAAAAAGTTCACACCTCTATGTGAAATTAGATTTTGAATCCCTAGAGATATAAAAATAGAAGCATACTTCTCAAGGTTCAAAACAATTTCAGAGGCTTGCACCCACTCACACACATAATGGAAGAGATGAGCCAGTAGCTGCTGACTAAGGCTTTGTCTACACACTAACAGAAACATAAGACTGTCATAAAGTAAGTCTGTCTACACATTTCACATTGCACTAAGAACACTTATTTACTTTATATTAGGTTGGTGCAAAATTAATGAGGTAATAATGTCGTTTTTTGACGTTAAAAAATACGTCAAAAAACGACATTATCACGTCATTATTTTTGCACCAACCTAATAAAACAACCTTCACTGTAAGAAAAATTGAACATTTCATTCTTATTGTATATTTCTGGAAAGAATATATAAATGTTATTTTAGCTGACATCTTGCTTCTACATTTCCTTCAGAAAGTAACCTTTACATGCTTCATTTAAAAGATGTGTTGTCGTTGTTGTTAAATGTTTGGAATCATGACACTCATGTAAGAAGAAAAACGTGGGTAGACGGATACCAACAGTATCATTATCCTTTTTATATTTACCTTTTAATTAATTTTCTTGTATAATTTTACATTTTTTTTTACAGCTGCTGACCTTTACTGTGTGGCCGTACATGAATTTGGCCACAGTCTGGGTCTGATGCATTCTCGATGGCCAATTTCAATCATGTGGCCCTGGATGAAAGGTGATTGCACCCTATCCAAGTTTGACATTGCAGTCATTCAGAAAATTTATGGTAAGTTGTAGATCTATCTCATGTTTTAAATAATACTTGAGACTTATATTAACACATCTTCCATTATGGAACGTACAATTTTGCCCCAGCCACCTCCAAAAAACAACTCCTTAAAAAAATAGAACCCTGATTTTTCAAGGAATTTTTTTAGAGTTGGGGTGGTAGGGGCAAAATTGTGTCTTACATAGCAGGAGATACTTTAACACAAGGTGCAATGAATACATTTTCATCTAAATTAAGCAAAAATGAAAATAACACTGACATCACATTTTAACAGATATATTTACTAAAATTACACAAAAATGTCTGGAAATAGTAAAGAGTAAATTTATTTAATATATTAGGTTGGTGCAAAAATAATGACGTAATAATGTCGTTTTTTGACGTATTTTTAACGTCAAAAAACGACATTATTAGGTCATTATTTTTGCACCCACCTAATAATTGCCATTGGCTTCATTTATCTATTCGTCTATCTATTTATCTAACTATTTCAGTCTATTCATTTCTATCTTTATATCTATCTATTTCAGTTTGTTCATTTCCATCTATCTGTCATTATTAAAACTTACCTAATGTATATCTCTTTTACTGGAATTCAATCTTAGCTTTTTTCTCCTTATTATAAAATGTATTCTATATTTATTTCAACACATAAATTCCCAAAGAATCCCCAGTTTTGCAAACAAGCAACTGTTTCTGTTGTTCTCTGTAAAAATGAACTTTTTCTTAACCAAAAGGACCTGCCTCGGAACAGAAATGGAAACGACGGCGGCCTACAGCTCACCCTCCACAAACTACTCGCCCATTCCTTAAACCTAACTGGCCAAGAATAACAACAACTATTATAACATCTACACCCTCCCCACCAACAGTATCAGTGTCAACAGCACCAATAGAAACTGTAACAATGAGTTCAACATCTACAGTACCAATTCCTACTAGTAATAATATTAACACTATTGCAAACACTGTTCAATTGACAAAGGAAAATACTGATACTATTATGACAACTGACTACAAAAGTCCTTCTGATGGCTCTGTTTCCATGACTGTTACACAAACAGACAGATCTTTATCAAGATCAAATGCATTCCCAATTACAACAGGTATTGTAAATTCATTTCAGCCATCAGTCACAATGGCTAAATTTGTTTCAACTCCAAAGGAGAACTTCCAGACCCAGGAAACAGCAACACCCAAATCTCTTCCAGTACAGAATTCCCAGGCATCACTCTCTACAGTATCTTTCATAAATAATTTACCTTCGAAAAATTCACTAAGTAGTTTACTCTTTCAAACCTCATCCATTCCGGGCAATATATCATATGAGCAAAAATTATCTCAGGTTCCAATTCTTGAAAAGAATGATTTCTTACCTCAGATTCGACCCAGTGATCCACAAAAGTCATATTCTACTGAAAATGGTTTGCTTTTGAAAAGCTCACCATCTGAGCCAAATACCTCACTATCTGAAAACACACAGTCAAGCCTAAATGTTTTACGTTTTATAAACACCTTCTCTACCCCAAATAGTTTGTCATCTCTGAGCCAACTCTCATGGCAAAATGATTTATCATCTGAACCTCCAGATATCTTAGCATCTGTAAACACATTGTATACTCAAAAGGACTTATCTCAGAACCTGTCATCTCAGAACCTGTCACCTCAGCCAAATGATTCCTTACTTAAGAGCTCACAATCAGAACCAACACGTCCACCACATATAAACAATTTCTCTCTCAAAAAACATTTAACCCCTGATCCACGTAGCTTACCATCTGCAAGCCCTTTTTATACATATAAGAATCGTCTTAAACGTCCTCATTTTCTGAATGAAATAAATCAAATGAATATGCTCAGTCATCTGCCCCAAATTTTAACATCATCCATGAATCCACGTCTTCCTTTGCTGACTTCAGAAGATCCTTTTTCCTTGGTCAACACTTCTTTGTATGATTATCAGTATCTCCAAATGTTTGATTCAGGAGAAAGAACTAATGTTAAAGAGAAAGTTTCAAGGCCAGTGTTTGTGGCCAACACAGAGCAGTTAATTGAAGCAGTGACATCAGTAACAAGTCAACCCAAATCCAGTGCAGCCAATTTCCAAGGAACATCTCAGCTTTCGGATATTCAACACTCCTTAAAAATCAAAGACCAGCATTCACCTGATGAATTAGTTTTTAATATGCATCTGTTCCCTGAAAGAAATCCATCTTTTCCCAGTACTCAGCTCTACAAAACAGCAACGATTTCCATGACAACAAAGCCAGTTGTTTCATCAAATGAACTTAAATGGATGTTGACTCCTGCCTCACAAGTAACAATAGATTCTGAGCCGACAATCCCAATACAAACTTCTCCTGAGATCACTGTTAGTTTACACCTGCAGCAAATTATTTACAATGAATCTGCCTTTCCGACGAACTCATACTTTGATCCATTACCGTCCACACAAATCCTTCTTTTTGATAAGAAAGCAAATAACCATGAGAGCCAAGAGAAAAAAATTCTGATTGAAAAGGAACAAGAGAATGGGGAGGTTTTTAGATTGAAACACAAACTGGATAAAACAGATCAAAATGATGGAAAGACTATTCAAAGAAAAAAAGAACTTTATGAAGGATTTTATCAAGAGAAAACCCTATCAAAACTAACTAATATTCTTAAAGAGAGGTCTAAAGGAAAATCACAACAAATTCTTCCAATATTTCACAAAAACTCCTATAAGTTAAGACCCGCTACTTTCAAATATAATAAGATCTACAAAAAATTACAGCCAACACAGACCCTGACTTTGGATAAGAAAAAAAGATCATTTTCCAATTTGAGATTTCCTCTGATATCATCTGAGGCAGTTCCAGGTTTTGGTAAAGCTTTGAGACAACAGAACCAGGAAAGGGAAGTATTCTTGCCATCTTCTTTGCAGAAATCTGTAGGGAGAACGTTCCTTAAGAGCCCTACACATCTTACAAGCAGTGTTCCATTTGTTGACCTAAACGCGTCAAGTTTATCATCATCTACCACTCTCTTTGCAGGTGGTGCAGATGCCAGGAAGAATCGCCCATTTCAAGTGGTTGGTGGCAAGAAAAGGGTGAAAATGTTCAAACCAAGATTTCGTCAAAAGATGCGCATGCAACAGTTTATTCAAAATTTACTTTATTCTACGATGCGCATGATACCACGTCAAGGACCTCCAAAGCTGAATCTATTGACTACTCCAAGCCTGCAACAAAATGTAGAGGTAAGCATAAGAACACTGTCAGCCCCTCCTACAAATCATGTCCTATCTCATGTAGTAACCCCGTCATTTAAAGCCGAAACTTATTTGATACCTGAAGCATTATCGCATAAATTTTTAAATGCCCAGACATCCCCCACAACTCAAAAATGGACTGGAGACACCCAGAGAAACTTACCCCAGATAATGAATTTTCAAGTCCAAGACTCTGCAAAGAATTATCTGCATGAACCACTTCATGTATTGTCCATTGATCAGCAGACCACACCTTTGCTGCTGATGATGCAAAATCCCCTTGAACAAGAACAGTCAATATCCAAAGGCCAACGGCATAATGATAGAAATTCTAACATACAACTAAGTTCACTATTGCCGTTCAGGTTGAAGGCAGCCATTTCAGACCAGGAAAATGTTCAAACAACGTCTGAAACAATATTTCGTAAGGTTGTAACACCCCACCAGCAGCAGCAGATGGTACCTATGTCTATTTATGCGAAGAAATTAAAAGAGAGTCAAGAAGGAACAGTACCGTCATCTTGGATTCACAAGCGATCTCTAGCTGAAACCAATCTGAATGACAAGATGACACCAAGTGAAAATTGGATGTTTAAATACTCCCCAACACTAGCAACCTCCCCATCTTTTGTTTCACAATCAACTCTCTATAGCCATCAAGTTGACATTGCAACCATTCCAACAGGAGATAATTCAATAAGAAACGTTTCTGAGAGATATAGCCATTATTCAGAGAAAGATGGAATTAAGACACTAACAATGACAACGACAAATCCAAGAACATTTATGCCGATGAAGCCATGGTGCTATGGTTCTGTTCAAATTGATGGTGCTACTGTTGATGGAAATGGAACTATCAACATATTCAATGGTAAGTATTTTTTTCCTTTAACATATATAATCGTATATAATATAGGTTCAGTTAAGTTCCATACATGATACACACTTGGGCAATCATATCTCTTGCATTTCATGACTGACACTACACAGAAGATTTCTGCAGTAGTGTTGTGGCCTTGTTAGGGCCAGAAATAAAGACACAAAGAGAGGGAATTGTGTTAAACAAATATATTAACAGAAACAGTAATACAAACATACAAACAAGAGTGTTACAACAAGAATGTTTGGTTCGACTGTCAGAGCTGACTGCTGGAAACTTCCCTCTTCAAAATGCAGTACCTGCTCCTATTTATAGCTGGTGGAGTCCATGCATGCATGGGTAAATCATGATAACAAATAGTCATATAGCCAACCAAGGCTATATGACCCAGTCTGTTCTGCTATTTAACACATAGTCGGAGAGAGAAGAAATGGATTCATACCTTTCCCAAGGGTATTTGTGTATAAGTGATATCCATTAGATCACAATGCATAATACAGAGTATCAAATATAATTAATATCTTTGCTTTTCAACTTGTTGTATAAGAGTAAGATCACCAGTGAGTAACACGGGCGATTCCATTAATAAGTAGATCATGTGATCATAAAAAAATGACTAAATAGGAATTAGCATGATGACTATATGATCACTGTTCACAATTCTTGTCTATCCACTATTGCTATAGTTCACTCTCTCTACTCTACTACTATATGGATTACAAGTTTTTTTTGATCATTATACTATTTGGCGATTACTACTTGAACAAGTATTACTAGTGCAGATATTATTGGAAGGCATTACTACTAGTACCAGTGTCTATGAAGTCTCAAATATAATGAGCATTTTTTGCTCTTGCTTGAAATAGCAAAAGTGACACATGAAGCCATCCAACATCACAACACAACTATGGTTCTGATATGTTTGCATAGATATTTTACATTAAAATAACTAAACTAGTGAAAAATGCCACGCTTCATGGTTAGAACCTGCCATGCCATTCATATTGTAGGAAATAACCCTGATTTCCCTTATATTCTATTGGTGAGAAGTAAGTTCTACTTGAACAGCTTCTTCCCATCAAATGCTGCTCTGTGAAACTAACTCCCAAAAGGATGTTTCCACAAGCACTACAATCTTAACCTGTTCAAGTCTAGGGTTATCTGTAACTCTGTAACTCAAGTGGCCTCCAGGCCTTGTACAGGGTAAACCTCACTGTATAAAAAAAAAATTGTTGTGACTTCCCCCACCTCATTGCCAAAAAGAAAAGGAGAAGAAAAGTATATCTGTCTATATCTCTGAGATGAGGTATTATGACTATTTACATTATTTAAATTATTTGAACTGTTATCCTCATCTTCATTGTCATATTCACAATGTTTCAGCAGTTGTATGCTCCAGTCTTCTTCAGGTGATTGGAATTTCAGACCAAAACCTGGTGGACAAAATAAAGGGTCTGGTTTGAAATTCTAATCATGTAAAGAAGGCCAGAGTGTACAATGGCCGAAACATTGTGAATATGGCAATGAAGATGAGGATAACAGTCTGAATAATGTAAATACTCTAAATAAGAAAAGTATAGTTTGTGAGAAAAGAGTGAGAAGAGGCACTTGGCATTGTTTCTTTGGTATATTAAAACAGTAAAACAAAATCCTTAAGCTCTGAAATTCTCCAGCATAGATCCTAAAGACGAATGAATCTTTTTCAATATTTATTCTTGTTATTTTTGATTTTTTAAAATCATGTTCACCCCAGGCAAGGCAGCAAAGCTACTAAGACAGAAGGGGTTACTGGGTGTGAAAGAATTAAAACCAGAAACATTGCTAAGGAGCAAGAACCAAAAGAAGAGTGATTAGGAGGACAGTAGATAGCAATTGACATTACATTTAAATTTTTGCAGATTAAAGTTGGCTGGAAAGCATGAAGCCAGAAGAACATTCCATAAGTGACAAGTGCAAGAAAAAAACTGTTAGCATAGAATTTATGGTTATATCTAGCCAGCTCAACTGTAAATTGGTGAGACCTAATTGCCAGTCTAGTACTGTGTTTAAATTTGAAGAGTCTAAGCACCATAGTGAAGAGCTCAGGCAAACAATTACCATGAAAGTATAGAAATGCAAAGGAAGGCAACCTTATGATGGTGGGAAATTAACTGAAGCTGAGATGCCAGATCAGAGCCAATTACGAGAAATACACAAGGCCAGAGGGGGATGGAAGAATCATGTTCTTCATCTGTCCTACATTTAACATTTAACTTAGCTATAGTTGTAGGAAATTCTGTTGTCCAGGTTTTTTCTATTAAAAATCTAAATGTCTGAATAATAAAATAAAAATAAAGAAACTATGGTCTCATGTCTGTTAAATAAATCATTTATATTTACAAATATATGTACATGAATTCAAAAGTATCAACAATGATTAAAAATAATCTTTAGTTAAGTTTTAATCTTGAGTTAATGAACTCAAACTGTTCAAGATTAAATTGAAAGATAACGTATATATATATATATATATATATATATATATATATATATATATATATATATATATATATAGCTAGTTAGTTAATGAAGTTATTTGGTAATCTGTATGGATAATTCCAAAGAGGATGTAATCCAGAGAGCTCCAAGTAAAAACAGAGCAAATATTAATTATATTAGGTTGGTGCAAAAATAATATTGTTTTTTGACGTTAAAAATACGTCAAAAAACGATATTATTTTTGCACCAACCTAATATTAAGAAACAAACAACTATAAGGGTTCATGGGATTTTAATTTATTTCCTTAGGATCAGGATTTTGGTCCTAATTCTTCAGATCTCCATTTTCATAGAAAAATATGGCTGACAAATTTTTCCACCCCTTTTTTTTAGCAATGTGTTGATAAGATTGGATATATTGGATAATGGCTTAGAAATGAAAATTGGAAGCCAATTTGCAATTCTCATTGGGTTTGTTATATTCACTTATATGCAAATATCCTAAGGAAATGTATGAATCCACCTCTTCTGCCCCCAGCTTTGGGTTAATTAGTAAAACTCACATCAGTAAACTATTATTATCTCTACCCCCAAATTCTTACAGCCGAAAATATTTTCTGGCTTTAAATAACCTTCCAACAGGTGATAAGTCATAAAAAATGAATCAATCAATAAACAATCTACTAATTATAAAACAATGATTCCAGTTTTGATTTAATAAATTCATCAAAGATTTTTTCAATGATGTCTCTCCAAAGATTTATCTTTATTATCTGTGAATTATCATGCATTTTGGGGGAAAGGTAGTCATTTTGTGTTACATTTTCCATTATTTGAAATTCAGAGTTTTCCTTCTCTTAGATTGGCTGCTACTCAAGTCTAGATATCTGAGTCTACCCTGCTATTCCTGTCTCTTCAGGACATAAACAGTCATGACTCTCCACAGCTTCCTTTTCTTTTTGTTAATGCCACATCTCTTCAGGACATAAGCGATTACGGCTCTCCATAGATTTTGCTTTATTATCTGTGAATTCCCATGAATTCTTGTGAAGGATTGTAGAGTGGTTTCAGAATTGTTCTTTTAGAATGGCTGTCACTCTAGGCTAGAGAGACAAGTCTGCGATGTTGTTTAATCCATAGCTGGGGAAAATAAATTGGCATTAATGAAAAAGAAAAGAAGGCTTTTTGTATATTTCTTAACATATTACTACTGAATATACAGAGTTCAATAAGGAAACAATTATAATCAACTAGTTTACCCATGATCCAAAAAAATGACTGCAATATATAGGTAGCTGTACAATTATATTTCACTCATAAAAATAAAAATAAACAATGTTGCTTGATATTTTCTGGTCAGTTTTCAATATTTCCTGAATATTAAACTAAAAGTAAAGATAAGAATTTCTCTGTTTTGTCTCTTTGCTATTATTGAAAATAGTTATAATAGATAAAACTAAATTTTAATCTACATATATCTAGACATATTAAATGTTTATGCATCTATGATAATTATTAATGACATTTCTAGGTCATTCGCTTAAAATGATTTTTTTGTCATCTCTCCAAGCTTTTTTTTTTACATTAAATATTATATATGTATTCGCAGATATTTCATTTTCTTTTTTTTTTCTTTTTTTCTAAATACTATTTCATTTCAGAATGTAGGTGATCATGGTTCTCTACAGATTCCTTTTCTTTACTATCTGTGAATTGCCAGGCAATCTTGGGAAGGATAGTGGAATAGCTTCTTGTTACCTTTTCCGTTATTTGAAATTCAGAGTTTTTCTTCTCTTAGATTAGTTGCAACTCAAGTCTAGATATCTCAGTCTACCCTGCTATTTATGTCTCTTCAGAACATAAACAATCATAACTCTCCACAGCTTCATTGCTCTTTTTAAGGTCATGTCTCTTCAGGACATAGGTGATCATGACTAGATTTTTAAGGTGAATTTGCTGAGAAGTTTCCAACACCAGTAACCTCTCCATGGTGGCCAACAGAAGTGGGCTGGCTGTAGGTGTCATGACAGACCTCTGGAGACAACTATGGTGGCATCATGACATCTTCTACTGCACCAAGCTATGAGTTTGTAATGCTGCCATCCTCTCTGTGGTACTATATAGTGCCAAGAAGTGGCCTCTCAGTAAAACCTTTGCTTCCTGCATCTATAGCTTTGAGTCCTGTGCCCTCAGGACTATCAAGGGGATGCCCTGGTCCAATCTTGTGTACAACAAGGAACTCTGGTGGAGGCCCAGCCAGCCAAGTATCCTTCATGCCATATTTGCTAGCTTTGTCACATCATCTGATGACCTGAGGACCACCATCCCAAAAATCAACTACCTGTTCAATCAGCCATTTGCAAACTGGTGCCAAGCTTGTGGCAAACCAAAGAACAATGGAAGGATATAATCTGCCAGAACCTCCAGCAGAAGGATATTCCGACACTCTTGCAAGACTGTGATAGCTGGAGGGACAAGGTTGCTCTTGTAGGCACAATGTCTTCCTGGCATGAGATACAGCAGCAGCTAAGTTTACCATTAGCCAGCAAGTTCGATAAGGCAAAAAGAGCTAAAATATTAAAGAAATTTTATGTAGTAATGAGGGTAATTTCATTATTATTATTATTATTATTATTGAATATATGATAAAAAATTTCAAGGAGAGAAAGTCCCTCTGGCCCAAAATTAGTTATGAAAAAGGCATCAAAATCCAGAAGGTTGTACCTAGCATTTGGCTTATAGTGTATCTATATATGTATACAGCTGCCAAGCTGATCTTATTGAGCTTAACAGACTTACTGTCAAGACAGGAGTTGTGTCAATATATACACCAAGTTGAGCATTGAAGGCATCAGGGAGGTCTTTAATGAAACTTAAAAACAAAGTAGGACCAAGGATAGAGCCTTGCAGACACCTACATTAATACAAAAAGATCTAGAAGAGTCGTTGTTCAGGACAACTTTTATTTTGTGATTAGATAGGAAAAACTAAACAAGTTCAAAAATTTGTCTGGAGCCACCATAACTTTTCAACTGATATGCCAGACCTTGTCAAATACTTTTGAAATGTCCAAAGCAACATACTTTGTATATTCACATATCATGTGACTTTTAAAGACCTAATTTTGAAGTTAATTTTAAGGGGGTTGCATCATACATGAGATATAAAATTAGCATATGTAATGCTAGTCTTGGCTATGCCGTTGACCAAACTATATATCGATTTACTGTAATCAAATAGCACAGCTGTATTTAAAATAAACATGATTTTCATAAAACTGATGTTTTACTTAACTGTATTCAATAATAACGCATGTAATATTCATATGTTAGTATTGTATTATAAAATACAATAATAGTGAAGATGTATCTTTTCCAATATTTACGTTTATAAGATGTTTAGCTGATTGAGACTATTGTCTATGCTTTCCATATTGCCTGATTAAAGAAAACTACCAAAGGATTTTTTTTTACTTGCTAAGAGAAACTATTATTACTTGAATTATTATTTTTATTTTAATATACAAAGGTAAAGAAATATTTATTAAAGTAAAAAACATGCATAAAATTATTACTCTGTAGTGTATTTCAGACAGAAATTATATTGAAGGAACTCACATAATACACAAGATACAGGATAAAATCATTTATTATAAATGAAAATTTGGAGGTCATGCACTACGCAAGATCACACGTTACACACGAAGATATGTTATGTATACACAAAAGTATATTTATCTCTCTTATTTTTCTCTTCTTGAATTATGCTTATGGCCACATCTTGTTGAAACAGTTCCTGTATGATCACTCATAGTTAGGCAACATTGAGCCTGGTTAGTACCTAGATGGGTGACTGTTTGGGAATATCAGGTGCTGTAATGTGCGGGTGGTGTAATGGATAATTGCACAGAATTGTTAATTGAAGAGCCAGGTTCCAATTCCAGTTGGGTCTGTTATATTCACTTATGTGCAAATACCCTTGGAAAATGTATGACTCCACCTTTTCTTTATGTGATATAAGTCTACCAGCTAGTGGTTAATTAATAAAACTTGTATCATTAAAACCATTATTATCTAAAAGAAAATTGTGTAGAAAATATTTAGATTTTGGCATTAAAAAGCCCATAGAGATTGATATCCTGCTAAACAAAAACAACTAAAAAAAACTTAATGAATTATGTTGTTCTATGTATAAAAACCAATATACATGTTGAATCCATTTATTTTTAAAGTTTTCAGCCTCATCTGCCACACTACGATTGAGTGAATATACAAGTGATGAAGAGTTGAGTAAACTTCACAAAACCTTGGAAGATTTGCTTAAAAATATACTTAATATGGCTATTTTAAATATTTAAAACTATAAAAGAAACTCCTAGCAACTTTTACCCCAACCTTTTTCATAAGAATTCCAAATTAATACAGGTATATTTTATGTTCAAAATTAAAATGTGTTTTGAGTCATATATTAATTTTGCTAAAGATAAAGATAACATAACATTTATTGACCTAAAAAAAATGGACTAGGTGACCACAGTTCAAACTCCAGTCCAGTCTCTTGCATTCATTTTTTTTTTCAAAAATGCCCTTGGGAATGTAATGAATCCATCTCTTCTTTCCTCAGCTATGGATTTAATAGCAAAACAGACTTAGATCTCTTGCCTTGGCTGGCATCCAGTGTAATAATATTCTGAATTCAAAATCATAGAGAATACAACAAAATGTACAAGATGAGTGATATTCCTCATATACACTCTGATTTTACTCAATCTCAGAGAAAGACAACCCCAAATACTTGGCCAATTCCTACATATACTAAATTCAAGAAGAAATCTCTTGTTCACAAGTGAAAAAAAATACAATAAAAATGTACTTTGTCAAACATGTTTAACAAAATATATATTAAAATCAATTGCAGTATACCCTTTATGAACCTTTGGAAAGGCAGTAGAAAACCATGCTTTCATGGAAATTCCCATATATTAAACAAAAGGAAGCTGTGGAGAGCCATTATCTGCGTCTTGAAGGGATATGGGAAGATAAAAAATATATTTATATTCATATTTAAAATTCAGGTTGAGAAAGAAAATTGTTTTCAAGATTTGATTTGAAGGTGATGTGGATCTCTTTAATTGCAGTTTGTAGGAATTTATTCCTTCTCTTCATTCTTTTTCTCATCCAGATTCCAATGTGATGCGGTTTCCCTTCAGTGCCAGGAACATTGGCAAAAAAAGAAGAACATTTATCCCAATTTCCAGGGTTTTCCCAAACGGACCCAGTAATGTAACAGCAGCTGTCACCATTATACTTGGGAAGAAAAAAAAATGGGAACGAACCTACCTTTTCCAGGTAAGTTGTCAACAGAAATTCTTGAGGCACATTTGATGTGTTACAAGAACTAACACAACCAAAAAAGTAAAAATGCAGATTTTCAATACAACTTGTTTTAAACATTCTTAAAACTTCTGAAAAAGAATAAACATCAGCAATGAAGTTTGCATAAAACATTTGAATATCTATCTATCTATCTATCCAGAAATAAATAAAATAAGCTCATATATATATATATATATATATATATATATATATATATATATATATTTAGGCAGCATATCTTCATTCAAACATGTTTCACTGAATAATATAGACATACTATGTATATTTATTTTATAATAATCCTTTCTAATTCTCTAATCAGTTTCTTGATTTTAATTAATCAAGAAAGGCAGTATAATTTTTTTTAACCCAAGTACTTTTGATCTCCTCCAAAATCATCTTCAGGTGGGAATTACAAAGGCAAACTAATGTAACTGTGATTGTTGTGATGACGATTTTTAAAAACACGTGTGTGAACATGCTCTGTTATAATTATTTTAAAATTTTAAATTTATCCATTCTAGCTATAGAACTTTTGCAAAACAAGCATCTCAATGTAAGGGAGATAACCAGAAATGGTAGAAATGCATAATGGCATTATATGTTGGTTAAATGCACTTCAAAATGTTGTTGCTAAATATATGTACATAGGCATTTATGTATGATACATAGGCAGTGGCAAAGCTTCCCAAATGCACTTGTTGCTTTGGGGATCTGATTTGTTATTTTATCGTCAAGGGATGCATTTGCATTCAGCTTACTTCCTAAATATCTAAATGACTTCACATACTTCAAGTTCTTCCCATCAACCTGTATAGGAGTGTCTGGGAATTGATGAACTGGTGGAGGATGTCTGACACCCTGAATCTGCTTTGGACATGGAGGCCACTGGTGGATTACCTCTGTTTTCTTTATGTTAATGGTTAGGTCATCAAGGCAACAGATAAACAGTTGATGAGTTCTTAGACTTCCTCTAGAGATGTTGTCACAAGTGCAACATCATCAGCGAACAGCAGATCATAAATGATGCTAGTTCGAAGAAGTGTTTTAGCTTTGAACTGCTAATAGTTGAAAAGGCCACCATTGGTTTAAAATTGAAATTTAACACCAGTGTCTATGAAACTACATGAAAATTGTGCTATTGGTGAGGAAAAAGATGTGTATTCATTATTAATATAAATTTTAGCTCTGTTATTTTTTTAGCACCAGCAGTCAATAATAAATATTTTATATTTATTTATATTCATATATATGAGATAATGATATATATTTTCATATATCAAGAACAGTATTGGGGAAATTGTAAGACAAAATGGGAAAAATTTATTTGTAACACATTTCGTCCATTAGGACTTCATCGGACTGGGTTTGTTGATGCTGTGTCTACATATGCTCAAGAACGAGAGATGCTGGTAGTTTCAAAATTTTTTGAAAGAATTTTTTGCAATCTAGCTAAATTCATCTATATTCTTTTTTTTTTTTCCATCATCTTTGTTTTTAAATATCCCACATTGTCAGATTTTCTGTTATCACGATGGGATATTTAAAAACAAAGATGATTGAAAGAAAAAGAAAAAGAATATGGATGAATTTTGCTAGATTGCAACCACCTGATGAATGTTTTCAAATTTAAAAGCTTGATAAACAAATGACATTCTTGCACTTGTATATAAACACGTGCAACAAAATAAATACTATATTTGTCTTGATAAAGTCCCTCAAAGGGTAAAACACATTGGCTAGGAATTATTTTTCCTTGTCTTTTTATATATATATATATATATATATATATATATATATATTGTAAAGAAGTAGTCATACAAAGAATAATTCAGTAAAGTTAATGTAATTAATGGTGAAATCACTTCGCCAACAGATTAAATAAGGCATTAACTCACTAACCACTGGTTGAATGATGTGATCCTTGTTTTTAAAAACTGTAAAATGGATGCGATGTTTAGTCCATATTGCAAGTACTTTTGATACTACTTGTATCATCTTTAGGCATGGATGTTATTTTTTAATTTCAGAGCATTCTAAGTCGTGACACTAGATTTTATTTTGGGATATTGTAGTGAGAACGTTTATGAATAAAGTAATGTGGCAATTCATGATTTCTATTGTTGTAAGTGTTTTTTTCTATTGATGTGACATGGACTGATTGTACACACTTTTAAAAAAAAACATCTTTTGGCCAGTATTACATTTATTTTCATCTCGGAATTTTACCTGAAATTGAAAAATAACATCCATGCCTGAAAGGATACATGTGGTATCAAAAGTACTTGCAATATGGACTAAACACCTGATCCATTTTACAGTTTTTAAAAACAATGATCACATAATTGAATGAGTGGTTAGTGAGTTAATGCTTTATTTAATCTGTTGGCAAAGTGATTTCGCCATTAATTACATTAACTTTACTGATTCATTCTTTTTATGACTACTTCTTTACAATATTAACTGCACTATTTAATATATATATATATATATATATATATATATATATATATATATATATATATATATATTGCAATATATTGCATTTCAGTTAGTTATATTCAGATTAATTTCCTCCTCTTGGTTTTTATGATCACAATGTTTCAGCCATTGTACCTTCTGGCCTTCTTCAGGTAATTGTCAATCTGGCTAATATATAATATTGCTTTGGCTTTATGACAAACCTGAGAATACTCTCAAGATCATCATTTGATAAAGATTTTGTTAGTAATGTAATTGATGATTTTGAGCAGCATGTTTATGAATATATATATGAGATAACAATATATATTTTTATATGTGAAGAACAATATTGGGGAAAAATATATGACAAAATGGATAAAGTTTTCTTGTAATGTGTTTTGTCCTTTAAAACTAAATTTGTTATGTTGGTGCGACTACACATGCACATGAACGAGGGATGCTGGGAATTAAATTTTTTTTTTTATTCTAGCTGAATTCATTTAGATTCTTCTTCTTTTTCTTTCTCCCATTTTTGTTAGTAGATATCCCACACTGTGATAATAGAAATTCTGCCAGGAATGGTTAAATGTTGTAAGAGCCAGGGCACAAATTTACGGTAGATGAGTTTGCGATCAAGGCACTTGCTAGACATTTTTGTCATAGTGAATTGTGTTCTCTTTTGATCAGAGTAGCATTTTTTTATGTCAAAATTGTGATCAGTCTGGTTACGGTGGGAAACCAATGCATTTGACAAAACAATACATCAAATGCCCACCATAATGAGACTGACCATAATTTTGACTTAAAAAATGCTACTCTGATCAAAAGAGAAAACAATTATACTATGACAAAGTTATCTACAGTAAATTTGCTACCTGGCTCTTAAAACATTTAAAGTCATCTGCTAATGATATTTCTGCCCTGCTTAGGGCCAAGAAAAACACAGTAGACGGACACTGACCTATTTCTAAGATTACTACTATCCCATTCATGGTCTGACTACAAAAAACGGACATTTCTCCAGACTGCTGCCAATATCCATCTTATTAACAAACTTTTTGCTACACCGAAAACCAAAGGACTCACTGAAAAATGAGTAAAAACATATTATTTATTTTATACCCTGAAGTCAGTTCATTTTATTCAAAAGTTTTCAGTAAAGAAAATCTTACCAACACCACCTACCCACAAGAACATTCTTTTTTGGGCTCAATTGCCTAAATTGTTCTAAACCTTGAAAATGGTTAATAAATTCGCTGAAAGCACTTGAAATGAACAATCACTTGGCCAATTCCTACACACACTAAATCCAAGAATAAATCTCTTGTTCATAAGTCAAGAAAAATACAATAAAAAGGTAGTTTGTCACACATTTTTAACAAAATACATATTAAAGTCAATTGTAGTATACCCTTTACAAACCACTGGAAAACCTCAAAAGCTATGAACATGACTTCCATATATACTTTTATTTTCAATCATTTCACCCTAAGCAAGGTGATAATTCCACTAAGATGTAAGGGGTTACTGAGAAGGAAAGAAATTAAGAAAACATTGAGGGGAGAAATAACATTAAAAGACAATTATTCTTGGAGTCAGAAGATGATTAAATTGAATTAAAATTTTTGGAGATGATAGCAGAAAAGCAAGAAGCCAGAAGAAAGTTCCATAAGCAAGAAGTGCGCGAGAAGAAACTATTAGCATAGAACTTATGGTTACATCTTACTATTTCAACAGCAAAATGATGAGACCTAGCTGCCAATCTAGTACTGCATTTAAATTTCTGAAGTTGATGTGCCAACTAAGAAAGCTCATCAGAACAATTGCCATGAAAATATTTATAAAAAACGTACAGGGAATCTATGTTATGGTGGTGGGAAAGCAACTAAAACCAAGACACTAGGTTTATAAAAATATTTGTTTTAATGGCTGTAATTAAAAATATATCTTTTCATCTAAAGAGTTTTTTGGCCAATCGAATTCATTCTTTCTTTGTGCAAGAAATGGATCTAAAGGATTTGTTGATATTAGATGATAGTAAGTACAACCAATCTTCATAACATTCTTACAAGTGTTGGTCTTTATATGGGAGCAGGGCTTGATGAAAAACTGCATTTACAACATCCCATGTAGATATAGTAAAGATTATAAAGCCGAGACCAGCTATTCCTTTAATATTTAATACATATGTACAAATAACAAAGATTTCTGAGAGAGTGAGTGATAATACTGAAAGAATCAGCACACATCAATTTAACTTTTAGATGCATAAATCAGAGCAGCATGGATTTCAGCATGGTGTGGCTTTTGTTGCTCAATATTGATATGGGATGGAAAGAGGACAATATAATAATTTACATATGCTTATCAATTCATCTTGGTCTTTGATTGCAGCACACCTAAGAAGCACCGATTTCTGCATTGACTTTCATTAGAGATATTTTCTGAGTTACCAGCAGAGTACATTCTGTCTACTGTTAGAATGTTATTGAGACACTGTATATTAAGTCTAAGCAGCCTTCCCTTTATAAACAGAAGGAATGGTTGGTATGTCTTAATATAATCTGTCTGTGATTCAGAGTGTTGATTCTCTGATAATAATTTTTTTGCCTCACTCCAAATTTGAATTGGCATGTACAAATTTATATTTTGTCCTTGTCTGAGCTCAAAAGAGTGAGGAACGATAACCAGTCAGCTCTTTTTTTGCTATAATTTTTGCTTTACCACTTTATAAATCATTTTTAATTTTTTGCTCTTTCTCACTTGGTTTTAATATATATATATATATATATATATATATATATATATATATATATATATATGTAAGCTAATATATGGATATAGATCTGACAGTATGAAGAAAAATATACAGAAAAAACAAAGAAAAATCCTTATATGAAATTATGCTGTTTTAATGTTAATATAATGTCAACGTCGTATGGTCTACTAGACCGAAACGTCCGACGTTGACATTATATTAACATTAAAACAGCATAATTGCATATTAGGATTTTTCTTCGTTTTTTCCGTATATTTTTTCTTCATATATATATATATATATATATATATATATATATATATATATATGTATTTATTAAGATATACATTTTAAAATGTCTGTTTTAAGCCATAATACTATTTTGTACTCTCCCCCATGAATTATTTGGGGTGGAAATTCTTTGTTTAGAAAGGAATTTTGGTAACATTTCCTTGTTAAAATATTGCTCTGCTGTTTGTATTCTCAAATTGTCTTACATTGGTTTATCTTTTTTTTCAGGGCCATTTAGTTTGGAGATATAGAAAATGTCTCCGTAGGTACTGCTTGGATCGAGGTTACCCAACAAACATTAGTCAGGAATTCAATGTCTCAACTCCTATTGAAATAACATCAGCCTATATGCATAATCGCAGACGAACATTGTTTCTCTTCAATGGTAGGTTGCCTTTTTCTTGGATGGTTTTATTCTTGAAATAAAACGTCATTATTCCCAGCACATACTTCAGAATTATGTTTACATTATTTGCATATGGACTAATGTCCACATCATTTTTGTTATCTGAACATTTTGGTTGTTGTAATCTCTGGCCTTCTTCAGGCATCTGTTGATCTATTAACATTTGGGGAGTTTCAAACTGAATACTTTATTTCATCTACAGGGGTAGATTGTTCTTATTTTGCTGTCCATGTTATTGCTTGCCCTCTCCCCAATGAGTCTACTGACAGGCTCTGGGGATTGAACCGACAATGAACCAATGTTTTATTCCACTAGGTTATTGTTTGGTAAGACAATCCTGAGTCTAAGATTTGGAGTCTTAAAGTTAATGTTCTTGACTGCCAGTTCTTTTTTCTTACAGTTGCTATTTTTGAAGCTTTGCTGTCATTTCTCTTTATTTATTAATGTCTTCCATTTCTATGCTAGGTCTACTTAGTAGGTCTTCATAGTTTAGCTATACTACAAATATTGTGAGAATAACAACAAACATTAGGACATTAATCCAAATATAAATTATGATAATCCCCTCATCCCAGAAATTCAGAGAAAAATAATCTATCATAAGAAGTGATAACAAGTGTGAATTGTTGTAAATGTTAAAGGTTAAGTATTCATTTGGAGAGAGGGCTAACATCCTCTCCAAAGCTGTACGTGTTAAGTTTCTTATTAAGCTGTTTGAATTCAGAGAGTTTTTGTTATTAATTAAAAAATTCTTCAATATGAAATTGCCTTGAAAAACTGCACTTTTTAAAACTTTTTAACTGATCTCAAACATTGGTCTCGATGATGAAAAAAGTGTAACTACTGCAAGCTTAAATAAAACCTGATATTATCATCAACTATGTCAGAATCAAAGAATCTTTGTAAACCCCACAATCATTTCTTTAGCTGCATAGTATTTGCCTCACCAGGGCTACATATGATTTTGAATTCAGAGTTATCCTTCTTCTAAACTGGTTGCCAACCAAGGCTGAAGAGCTCAGCCTGCTCTACTATTTACCCATAGTTAGAGGTTTTTGACATCAGTGTTGTCTTTTTGCTAAACTGGCTATAGGGCCTAGTTTGTCCTGCTATTTACCCATAGCTTTGGGGAGGAGAAGAGATGGATTCATTCATATCCCAAGGATATTTATACATAAGTCAATTTTAATGAACTCAACTGGAATTCAAACTTAGCCTTCCAGTTTCTTAATCCAATACTCCACCATCCCTATAATTTTATAATGCACCTATATTTCATTCAGTTTTATTTAATATGGCTATTTTAAATCTAGATTAGAATGGCATAATCAAGTTGCTGACTTTTGATATGACCTTAAACAAAAGATTTGGAAGGAAACTCCAATCAATATTAGAAAGAGCTATAACATTTAGTGAATTTGAGAAGGTGTCATTTCCTGAAAAACTGTTTAGTCAATGAATATTAAATATTTCCTGTATGGAAATGGCTACTTTTACTATTACCATGATTGCATTATTCATTTTCTACACCTTATCAACCCTTTGTGGGTAATTTAAAGCCAGAAAATATTTGTTAGATTGTAAGAATTTTTTTTGTAGATAACAATGACTTAGTGATACAAATTTTACTAATTAACCCATAGCTGAGAGAGAAAAACTGGATGAATACTTTTTCCAAGGGTATTTGCAAAAAGGAATATAACGAATCCAATGGGAAATGGAACTTGGCTCTCTGATTAACAAATCGAAGCCATTATCAATTACACCACCTGCACATCCAAGCTTACAGCATTTCCAAACAGTCATCCATCTAGGGTCCAATCAGATTCGATGGTGTTTAACTTTGATGATCATACGGGAATCAGTGTTTCAAAGTGATGTGGCTGGAAGCTGAATATGAAGGGAATGGAGATGATTCATCCTTAGGTATATGGCTTGAGGTATAGGGGTGGGGGTGGGTGAGATCAAGAAATGTACATTGTCAAAATACATGTGATGGAAATAATAATAGATTAATGAAAGGCTTGCAACATTTTGTCCGTGGGGAAGAGATTGTAAGGTGGAAAATATTTATCGCCCACAATCTGCGAGGCTTACAGTCACATCACGTTGAAACACTGGTTCCCATACAATCACTGAGGTTAAGCAACATCAAGCCTGGTCAGTACCTAGATAGGCGACTTCTTGGGAATAGGACTGTAAGTTTGGATGTGCAGGTGGTGTAATTGATAATGGCTTGGAATTGTTAATCAGAGAGACGAGTTCCAATTCCCATTGGGTTTGTTGTAGTCACTTATGCATAAATACCCTTGGGAAAGGTATGAATCCACATCTTCTCCCCACTGCTATGGGTTAATTAATAAGTTATGTATCACTAAAACCATTATTATCCCCTCACCAAAGAAAATGTGTATAATTTAGATGTTGGCATTAAATAACTGATCAAGGTTGATATGCAGCTAAGCAAAAGCAAGCAACCAACTAGTCTGTGTAGATGCTTTTGAACACTATCAAGACAAGCAAGAGAAGATTGTGCAGCTCCAGCCCAGATATGGAAGCAATACTCTACTTTTGGTCTGATCTGACTCTTGTAAATATAAGAACAGAAACATCTACTTAAACATGTGTATCCACTAGATATAACATAGATATAAGTTGAGAATCCATTATCTGAAATTCTTGGGATTGGAAGTGATTTAGTTTTCAGATTTTTTTTTGATTTTGGAATACAGGCTATTTAATTTGCATATAGCATCTATAAAATGGTGCAACTTGGGAATAGAACCCAGGCATAAACATGATATCCCTGAAGGCAGTTTTATATAAAAAATCGACTCAGTTGTTACAATTTTTGTTTTACTTTTTGCAACTGTTTAAAAACTGTTATGGGGTCCACCCCTTTTTCATGCAAGTGGACTCGACCAGTGTGTATTTGTACTACTGTCGGTGATATACCCAAAAGTCGGAAGAGGTAGAGTAATAGAGAGAGTAAGAGTGTGAGGTAACCGCTTGGTAGGAGTCACAGTTGCGAGCAAGTAGACTCAATAGGAAGTTCTACTTTGATACTGAATTTCCCAGACGGTATATATATTATTATTGCTACTAACTGCATTTCTGGATCTACTAACCGTATTACCAATTGTATTATTACATCAATACATCTATTTGTTATATTTCATTCCTGCATTTGGAGACCAGATTTCATCTTGGAATCCACAACAATAACTTAGGTGAAATTATTTTAAGATTATCAAAGAGAAGGAAAAAAAAACAAAAAACAAGAATTAAGTAGTAGTTTACTGGTACAGGTTAAGAATCCTTTATCTGAAATTCTTGTGACCGGAAATGCTTCGGTTTTCAAGTTTTTTTTTAATACAGGCTATTTATTTATAAAATGGGAGAACTTGGGAATGGAAGTCAAGCATAAACACAATATCTCTTTACATTTCATAACACAGCTTATACATATACCCTGAATGTAGTTTCATCAGTGAACATATGCCACTTATAAAACTTTTATATAAGCAGCATGTTCACTCTGATGTTGACGAATCCACTCCATCAATCAATACATAATAGAGATCATTGTTTTTCTATTCTTCATTAATTTCTGTTCATTGTTAAAATTTCATGCTGAAAGCAATTTCACAGTTTCATGTTGTATATATGGTTGTTCCAACACCAAACTCCTCAGTCAGACACTTCATGCTTACAACTCTGCCTAGTTTTTCCAACAATTTGACTTTCTGTGATTTTGATAAATATAAATGCTTCTTTTTTTTTTTTCTCTTTTCACTACCAATATGGGTATCTGCAGGTCTTTTTGAGTAATATCTGAGCACAAAACATCTGGTAAGTAATCCATGAACGAAGGCGTTGCTGTGACAATCACTAACAAAAAACTGTGTCTGGACTGGGGAATTTCCACCCATGATAGACAAGGTCACTTACAACAGATGCACATCACCAAGGAACCTTCCCAGTGCTTTCTGAAATTTTCCATTTGTGGCAAGTCATGTCATCACCTGAAAAACTTTTGGATTTTGGAATTTCAAATAAAGGATATTCAACCTGTACTAATAAAAAATAGAAGGCATTCAAAAATTCAAAGTAGCAGTGAATGTGTTAAACAATTGTTTGCAGTGAAATATTTTTTATTACCAAATTAACTTCTCTTTATTTTTTGTTATAGGAACCTCTTTATACCACACTGTAAGGTGTCTGCGGTGGTTGAGGAAAAGTGGTTGTAGCAGCATGGAGACTGAAATGCAGCCGGGACTTTTGTCAAGCCTTCGGAGTATTGACGCAATGTTTACTCATCAAGGCAACTTCTATGTGATTCATGGTGGAAGTTATTTTACGAAAATGCTGAGGTCTACGAAGAACAATATCTTCCAACATGGTTCCATAGCGGAGAGTTGGTATGGATGCCAACGGAAAACATTTTGAATAAAACATTCTGAACTTTTTGTATCTGAATTTCTGACATGAGATGCTATCATTATTTACATTCAGATTAATATCCACATTTTTGTTGTTGTTATCACAATGTTTCAAGCAATGTGTCCTTCAGCCTTCATCAGTATCTGTCAATACAGGTAATCGTTATGCACTTTTGAACTGAACACTTTATTTAATCTATAGGTTAGATTGTTCACATTCACTAGACAAAGTCTGTGGAATGAGAACAATCTACCACTGTAGATTGAATAAACAGTTCAGTTCAAAAATTCCCTGAAGCTTATCTGGAATAGACAAGTACCTGAAGAAGGCCAGAGAGCACAATGGATGAAATGTTGTGATAATGAGAAGAAAGAGGAAGATATTAGTCTGACTGAATAATGAAATAATGACAACTCCTCATTCTTCATATTCAGACAGAAACAAATAAAGTAATCTGTTTATGGAATGTATAATATTGCAGTTCATACTTTAGATCATTTTTTTTAATCATTTCACCCCAAGTAACACAATAAAGCCACTAAGGTGCAAGAGGTTATGGAGTGTGAGAGAGTATGTGAAAAGAAGACAATTGACATTGCACTGAAATTTTTGAAGATTAAAGTTGACTGGAAAGCAAGAAACCAGAAAAGACTTTCAAAAGTGTGAAATGTGAGAGAAGAAACACTTAGTATTGAATTTATAGTTTAAATAGATTAAAATTAATACTTCGAAGGAGCAAAATACATTGCAAAACAATCTAAATTGACTGGAAGGAGGATTTTTTTTTTTGCTAAAATATCTGATTAGCGTCCATTTTTATTCATCTTTCATCGCAATGTAATTTTCTTTATTAAAAAATCTCCCCAAAATATACTTTTCTGAAACTTTATTTGAGCAATATTAGCTGAGTATAATTAATCTGATTTGAAACAAATATTTACTTCAATTTTAAAATATCAAAGAAATGCATTTTTTTAACATGGTGGTAGCTGTTTATTTAAAATGTTGACGGCTGGATGTTTATTTAATGTTTTTCTATGGTGACTTTATCTGTAAAAAAATAAAGAATATACCATGAGTGCCTTTTTTATATAATTTTTAAGTACTCAGTAATCTTAAAAATTTAGGAAAATATTTTCTGTAATCTAATGTTTTATTGAAGTTTAGATACTTTGGCTTTAAATTTACTATATTTATTGCTCTTATTTTCTGATAATGTTGTCTATGGATGTCCATATCTACAAAAATTGGCATGTTTATATACATACAAAAAGAAAATTCAAAATTCTTTTAAAAATATTGGTGTTTGATTAATTTTACTAAGCTTTTCAATTTATGATCAGTAAATATAGTTCCTAGTAAATGAAAACAATTCTTGTAAAAATTAATTATTTATCAAAAAATTTTTTTTCTAAACACAATAATGTCTATAATACATCTTAGATATAAAAACAATTAAAAGCTTTTCAAATCAAATAATGTTTTAGTTTTATTGCATTTTTTATTTTATGATTCAGATCAGATTTTTCAGTAAATGGTATTTCTGCTTTACAAAAAAATCGATGATTTAAATGCTCCAAGGAGTACTACTTTTAACTAATATAAATATTAAGGGGGTAAAATTTAATTTTTCAAAATTTCATAAAATTAAGTTAGGGTAACGGATGTAAAAAAACATATTTCTACCAAGATTTTGTAAAAAAAAATTCTAAAATAATTTCATTCATTTGTGAATAAGTCCTGAAAGTTTCATTAAAATCTGACAATTATTTGATTTTTGCAAGAATTTTCAAATCACTGTGAAAAAAAAGATGCTAAAATTTCCTATACTAATCATTGCTCGATTGAACAATATGCCTAATGAACCATGTGACAAAACTCATCATCTGTATTCTAATGAACAGAGTGCACAGCAGAATCAGCTCAGAGATAAGAACGGTGCAGGTTCATTAAAGACACTGGAACAAGGAACGTGATATTCATGCTCAGAATGTTATCAGAAAGAGTGATAGAGATGCTGAAGGATGTATACCATGCAAAGGTCTTCGACAAAGTACGCCACAAGGATCTGATGGAACTGCTCAACAACTTCGATATATTCGGGAAAGATATCAGAATAATCAAGAATCTATACTGGCAGCAAACAGCAGTGAATATACAAAAATAGAAAGGGGTGTAAGGCAAGGATGCATCTTTTCACCCGACCTGTTCAAACTATACAGCGAGGCAATCCTGAGAGAATTGGAAACCCTACTGGGATTGAGCATTGGCGGCCACAATCTTAGCAACATAAGATATGCAGATGACAGACACAGAAATTAAATTACAAAATCTCCTACAGAAGGTAGAGAGAGAGAGTGAGAAGAAGGGACTAAGCATAAACTACAAGAAAATGGAGCATAAGAGGATGTGTTTGAAATGCGATCTGAAGGTCAGGAACACTAGAATCAAGCAGATGTGGATGTTTAAATACCTGGGAAGCGTCTTGACAGAGGATGGTAAGTGCAACACTGAGATCTCTAGGTGTATTGGGATGGCCAAGAACACATTCTGAAAGTTGGGCAGAGTACTGCAAGACAGGAGGATATCTTTGGTAACAAAGAATACTGAGCTGTTATGTGACATATGTCCTTCTTTACGGCATCAAATGTTGGATGATTCCTCAAAGATGAAGAAGAGACTTAAGGTGACAGAGATGTAGTTCTACAGAAGGATGCTAACGATATCATGGACTGAGCATGTGAGCAATGATGAGATCTTAGATAGGTTGCAAACAAGGAGGGGGCTTATACTTAACATCAGGAAGAGGCAGCTGAAGTTTCTGGGACACATAATGAGGAAGGAGGGTCTGGAGAATCTGATACTCGTCGGTTGAATAGAGGGAAGGAGAGACAGGGGAAAACAATGTGTGACATACCTGGCAGGCTTAAGCAAGTGGATAACAGGACATGGTGGAGGAAGTAGAGGGAAGGAACTTGTTGAGACCTACAAGGGATAAAGGGAGGTGAAGAGCCATGATCGCCTACATCCTGAAAGGACATAGCATATAAAAAGAAAAAGAAGGAAAGTCATTGCTCCCTCTCACCACTGATGCAAGAAAAACAAGCTTTTTAACCAAGATTTTGAAAGTGCTAGAAAGGATTAAAAAATCTAATTAAATAATTAAAATTACTTTGGTCTGTCCTCTTAATAATAACATAGGAATTTTGATGCTAAAACTTTATTTTTATTAAGTCTGGAACATTTATTCATAATAGTATGCTCTTTTTTCAGTGAATTAGTGGAGGTACTGAGTATTATGTAGTAAGACAAAAAAGGGGGAAAACTGAAACCATTCAGATGACACCATTATTAAAATAAGAATACTGTGGATGGTGCTGGAGAAGTGAGAAGCCTTGCTGTCACTAGATCCCTAGTAAAAAGCATCAAATACTCAAAAATCCCATGATAGTTGAGGTGTACCATGCTGAGTCCTTCATAGTAGTTCTTGAAGCAATAACATTTACTTAGCTGTGGTCAACTCTCCGCCAAACAGCTGGAAGGACTGAATTTGCATGGTGTGATATTAATAGCAGGGAATAATCAATGACCTGAAGGGAGAAATGAATTCATGCCTTTCTGAAGAGCATTAATGTAAATGGTCACAAAATAATTTTACCCAATAATTGAACTTGACTGATTGATTCCATTCATCGGGGGAACTCTGCACTTTCCCCTCAGATATTGTGAGGGTAAAAAAAGACTCAACAAGAACAAAATAATATAGGTTGAACTACACTAATCTTAGATTTCCTCATCAAGCAGCTTTGATAATTTGGAACAGGGATTGGAATCAGGCAATTAGTAATTCCTTAAAAAATAAAAATTCTGTACACTTTATAAAATCTAGGTATTTGTGTCATTAGTAGGAAAGATTAATGAAAATTTTGGCAATGCTTAACCTTTGTGTCCTTGAAAAAATGGTGTGTGAAAAGGGTGGTTATTCCCTTGACACCACTATTACTGTATACACTTTTGACACCCTCGGCAATGTTTATATTTGGGTATGGTGATAAAGTATATCCAGTAACAAGGCCTCTGATTGGAAGATTGAGGGTTTTGAGGAGCATGGAACCACTTCTTAATTGCTGTTGCTCCCAGATCCGCCCTGACCTGGGGTGGTAGCACCTGTTAGGGTCTCAGCTATAGGAAAATAGCGAACTCCCAAGCAAAAACAAAACACTATGAAAGTATATAAATACATTTTTATAGTAAAATTACCAACAATGCATATTTATAGCAAAATGACCAGCAAATCATTTTATAGTAGAATTACCAACAATACATTTTAGCTGTAGTTGAAGGCATGCAATTGCATTCAAAATATGTTTAGCTGAAGCCATAAAATTGTGTTCAAAATATTTAGATTTCAGCATTAAATAACCCATGCTGCTAAACAAAATCAACCAAGCAACTAACATGAAAGAACTCTTTCATCACATTAGTCCATATAATATCGTACAATTTCTTAAAGAAATCAAACTGTATTCCAAAATATGACATCAACAAAACTGCAAAATAAAACACACCAATCAGCACCTCTAGAAATTGTATGCACACAAACATGTATATGCAAAAAAGCTGAGTATTATCTACCATTTATTCAATTGTGAAAGCAGAATAACATGTATCATATTTTTATTACTTCAAAACTCCCAAGAAAATTAAATTTTGGTACTAAATGACCCATATGCTGTTAAACAAACAAATAACGTTTATTTACGACATTATAAAAATATGTGAACCAAATACAATTATTCATATTTTATAAAGAAATAAATTTGAAAAGAAATCTTTTTATTCAAAAATTTATAAAAAAATACAAAGTAATCAAAATACAATGAAATTATCAAGACCAACAACAATACAATCTGTAATTATGAACAAGGAAAACATTGTCCGCCAAATGAACAGTGAGAAACACACTCAAAATATTGAGTGTGTGCAGTCTCACTGAAAATCTAAAATTAAAAGAATGTTTTGTTCAGAGGAAGAGATACTATCACCTCATTTTAGAGAATTTATGTGATGACAGCAAATAAAAGAAATGCTTGGAAAAAACATTTTTTTAAAAATTTATAATTATATTTCACAGACATTTTCATAAGTTTATAAATGAAAAAAAAGTTCTTTTCACATTTCTTTGTAAAATGGTAAATAATAAATATTTCATTATACAAAGTGGTCTGAAAGTCTTGTCACCCCTATACAATATAAATTTTTATTTCAATGCTCTGTGGGGTATTATCAAGGAGAGATTTTCATATGGATGGTACCAGAATACCTATCAGTTGAAGGACATCAAGTGGAGAACCTATGCAGCAATCAACAAAGCACAGCTTCTTAAAATGTTGCAGAGGACATGGCACCATATCATTTTCTGTCACAAAAATGATGGTGTTCATACAGACATTCTTGATGTATGATAGTGTCAACGAAAGTGAATAAACTAAATCCAGTACATGTGTTTTGTATTACTGTATTACTTGTTCTTCTGTCGTTCTCATTACTTTTTGGTAGAGGGTGACAGTACTTTCGGACTACCCCGTAGTTGTTTACATATTTTTATAATCTTGCAAATATAAAGTTATTCTTGTAAAAAACACTAAATAAATAGTGTTTAATGTCTTTGTTGCCAATCCTCAAGAATAAAGAAATGTATAAATCCACTTTCATGTTTGGGTTTTATTAAAATTTCAATCATCACTTTTTAAAACAATATAAACATTGCCGAGGTTGTCAAAAGTGTGTACAGTAACAGTGCTCTGTCAAGGGAGATAACCATCGTTATCACACTTTTTTTTTATGGGCATGAAGGCTAAACATTGCCAAGAGTTTTATATAAACATTGTGTATTGTGTTTCTATGCTTCAGTAACAGCATTACTATGTAAGCAAAAATGTTATATGATTTTATTCAACTCAATATATGTCTACATGTGGCTAAGCTAGATAACCAATATGGCATCTACTTTATTTGAAAGAGCAATAATCCAAGGGGAATAACTCTCATTCCTCAGCTACATATATTTATACAAGGTGTATGTATTATTTTGCCATTTTTTTAACCTAATGTTTCAGGAGTTCAGAAAATCTGCTTCTCAACCTTCCGTATGGTTCCAGGCTGACCATATTAGTGACAAATGTTGATGAGTGTTGTGGGTGGGTATATTGGCCCACAAACAGATATTGAATGATTGAAGAAACAACAAACAAAATGAAGACTTGAGTAAAAATAAATATTGCCAAGTTTATTTTTGTTAAAGAAAAATATATAAACAGAAATAATGTTGGTGTGAACTAGGTAAGCTCATGTAGAGGGTGAAAAACAGCATTGTTCTGAGAATGTAGTCACTAAAAAGTGTTGTCCTGAAAAGGACAGTTTATTGCATATTGTTGGCAAGGATGGCAGGATCTGAAGATGGATGGAGTGGCAGGAACTGGAGGCCTACTGGAGATGGCTGGAGTAGCAGGAGCTGAAGATGGCTGGAGCAATGGCTGATAGCAAGCTGAAGATAAGGATGGCTGGCCAGCTAGCTGGAGCTGCTGCTGATGTCTGGCAGTTGGCTGCCGCTGGAACAGATACTACACTTTGATCCTAGCCATCTGGGTCGTGGAACAGTATTTAGTCACCCCCCCCCACACACGAGGGCATCATGTGGCACAAGGCCGGTTTAATGTGGGAGCTTCGAACCTGTTGGCTCTTCCAAAAATATAAACAGATTCAGGGTCGGTTTACCTCCCCAAAAGAGACTCCGCTCTTCAGTGTAGCCTTGTTGGGTTCCTCCCCGCCTGAAGGCAGAGAGTTCAACCAATCAGCCGGTTGCCCGACTTCAGACTTAACTGGGTCATGGAACACAGGTATTAATTCATGTCTCCCCACCAAGACAGGATGCAAGACAAGGTCAGTTATTTAACATGGGTACCTGAGCACATACACTTGGGTCACATCAAAATATTGGTCAATTTTTGGGACTTACAACTCTTTGGGGTCAAGTCACTTTTTGGATTATTTCAACTAATGGTTTTGAACTGATACTGAGATATCCAAAAAAGGCATGGCATGTGGAATTAGAACAATTTATCTCTGTGGGCTAAATAAAGGGTTTGGTTTGAAATTTTAGCATATATCACCTGAAGAAGGCTGGAGCATACAACGGTAGAAATGTTGAGAATATGGCAACAAAGATAAGGATGACATCCCAAATGATTTAAATTGTGTAAATAATTACAATGACTCATCTCAGAAATATAGACAGATCTCTAGCTACAAGGCACTATTTTAGCTACTTAGAAGTTACGCACACACACACACACAGACACATGTAAATGAGTGTGGGAAAATGAAATGATAAAATCAATAAATAAAATAAAATTAATGAATAATAAAAAAAAGAAATACATTTTCCCATAATGTTAAGAGTAAAGGAACTGGAAATATGATTACCCTCACTTGGCTTTGTCAAATGCAGTTAGCTGGCACTGCTTAAGTTTATTAAAAGACAAACTTTTTCCTGCCTTATTCTCTTTTTTTTCTCCCTTGCTTCAAGAGGTAGCAGTACATGGAAAATGGACAGTCTCGCTGGAGCATGTTAGTTTCCCCAGTCCAGTGACAGCTAACTCTCTCTTTTCACTTTCCAACACATGGTGTTTGCACATGGCTTCCAAAACCTTCACTTATGAAGTAAGTCACACTTTTCCTTTGGTTGTTCCAACCCAGCACACGGCTAACTTGAACTTGACCATTAATATGAGGCTAATCCTTACTTACTTTAAACCTCTGGATCAAAGTAAAGTAAATGGACATACCAAAGAGACATTGAGAATTTTGTTTCTCAACAGTTTATATATATATAAAAAGAGAATAAATGATCCATAGTAGCAAATTCCAGTTTTTGTGTACTTCTTCTTTAATTGTTCACATACAAACACATATTAAATTCCAAATGGGTAAAAATACAAGTAAAAATCATTATTTATATAATTAATGGTTATAATGAGAAATGCTTTATTAGAAAGTCCAGTGATGGCAAAATCTAAAGATTAAGCCAATTTAGACAAGTCTATTAAAAATGGGGTTTTCTATTTTCTATCTCTTATGTCAAACCTGTTTGTAATTTTTGAGAATTGAAAAAGGGTTTGGAAGGCACTTTGAGGATTAAATTGAGAAAAATTAATCACAAGAAGAAATTCAATAAGAATGAATAAGTTTTAGGAAGGCAAAAATTTACTTATCTTGGATATCATCAAAGTAGATTTGCATTTAATAATAATCATCAATTTAACATAAGTATTTCACATGTTCGCATGAGTTTTACAAGAGGAGAATTAAAAGATAGGCTTCAAAGTACGAATCTTTACTTAGTGTATGACTTAGTTTCTCTTTCAATCCCAGCAGTTTTTCTGTCAATAAGAACCAATCACACATAAATGCACCAAAGCATATTTTCTACAATATGAGATGCACTTTTATCTAAAAGAACTCCTTCAAAAATCACCCATGTCCTGATGGTTGAATTTGGACAGGTTTTGGTGTAGAGCTTATTAATTTTAGACTGGTACCTAAAGATCTCTGACACCAAAATTAGTCATATTTGAATATAAATGATTTTATGATTATAATTTAAAATAATATTGAAATAAAAAAATATATAGTTTGAGGCTAACACCTAACCATTTGTTTAACATACTCACCCCCCGATGACCCCAGAATTAAATATTTATGATTATAGATCAAAATAATGTTAAAATATAAAAAAAATAATTACAGTTTTAGTTTTTTCACAAATATTTGTTAAATTATATGTTCATGTGAGATCGTATCAGGTGACCAAAAAAGTTTGTATGGTTCAACCCTTCAAATATCAACAATCTGTAACAACACTAGCAATAAGCCATGAACACATTTCAGAAACATGAAACCTGTGTACATGTTTACAATTGGCTTTGTTGAAAAGTGAAATCCAAATAAGATCTGTGAAATCTATAACCATATAAATTAGTTCCACAGTTCAGTACAAAAGGAAAAAAATAATGTTAATTTTTACAAAGTGAATTCAATTGTAAACTGTCAAATCTTCATCTTAAAAGTTTTCTTGTCAATGAATGTTTCTTACAAAATGAAGGAAATAGAAATTCAAGACAAAAAATATTTCATAACAAAATTTTGACAAAATTCCTTTTGTTATGATTTATTTATTGTGTTTGGGTAATACACTGACGTGCCAAAAGTTATGGGTTTGCAGGATGTAAGGGTAATGGTAGGTGGTGCCACCTTAACTCAGTTATGGAAATACCCAAACTTCTGGTGAAACAATGGAAACAAAGAGCTTGGTTACACATGGCAAACTGTTGTGAACTATCAGAATTCAAATGGGGTATGATAGTGGGTATCCAATATATAGAACATTCCATTTCTAAAACTGTAAGGACATTTGATATCCATTGATCTACAGTGTCACACATGTGTCAGAAATATCTGATAGAAGGCATTAGCATTCACCATGGACAGTGTAATGGCTAACTATTGGTTCTTAATGATCATGACCACAGGTATTTGGCTAGAATTTTCTGTGGTTCAAGCGACACTGGTTAAAATCACACCCAAATTCAATGCAGGAGGTAACTGATACATATCAAGTTTATGTAGAATATGGGAACAGAAGATCCACCAGGGTGCCCCTGTTAACACTACAATACTGAACACCTCATATGGGTTTATAATGTTGCTAATTGAGTACTGTAGAACTGGAAATATATAGCATGATCTGATGAGTCATGGTTACAGTCGTTTTGGGTTGATGGTAGGTTTGGGCATGGTATAAACCAAGAGATCATGAACCTCAACTGGCAACACTGTACAGCCTTGTGGTGGTTCTATAATGGCATGGATTGTGTTCACATGATATGGCTTCTGTCTATTGGTCTACCTGAACATGTCATTGCTACGTGACTGCTACATTGTAGTTGCTCTATAATCATTTGCACCTATTCAGGGATCCCATGAACCCCAACAAGAAGCAGCATATTGCATTGAACCATCAAATCTAAGTGGCTCAAATACCAGGTGACTTTAGACAGCTATCAAGGTGCAACATCTCTCCACAGGTCTGCCAATCACTTATAGTATTGAGTCCATGTTGAATTGTGATTGCTGAGCGAGAGGGAATCCTACATGTTACTAGGTACCTCTCCTATGACTTTTGGCTTGTCAGTGTACTTTAAATAGAAAAGATTAAGGTAATTTTTTTATAAGAACAGAAATAGAAATGAATGCATGTATTTAATCTCTTTCATACCCCACGTGATAAATTATTTCTGATAGAGCTCAAAAGACCTCAATCCTCCTATAAATTATTTTTAATTCTGTGGCCTCTTAGGTACATTGGGTCTGAACTACTTATAACATGAGGATAATGAATCCAGATAGAAGAGCAGTGAAGATGATGACAAGAATAACACCAATTTTGTTTATGTATAATTCAAAATCTTCTTCAGGCTGTCTGAATATAAGATAGAAAATGTCTCCAAAGTCAAAGTTAAATGTATGCCTGTTTTCTACTGGCAGCTCATTATACCTGAAGAGAGAAAAACAGAAATCCATTAAAGCACATCTTAAAATTAGCAAAATTTAAAAAAAAATTATTATCCTGTTTATAAGTATAAACCAATATTAGCGAGAATAAAAAAAAACATCATTTGATATTATTTCATGTCTAAAGCAAGTATTAAGTATTTTAGCAAATGTTTCATGACAATTTTGCATCACAAAGTCAGAGCAGCCTGAGAACGAGTATTTGTTTGTCTAACATTTAAATGAGGTCCTATTTATTAAGTGTCACATGAAAAATAATTTTGTGGCGTTTATTCATTGATTGAGCCAATTTTGTCATCTTTAATGTTATTTTATCCAAAGTTTGTTTTGGCAATCTGACTTTTTTTTCTACCCTGGAATTTCTGAAATGAGGGATTGTTGTTATTGTGAAAATATATGTGAACTACTTTCTTTGACATAATGTTATGTTTGCTATGCATTTTAGTGAGTAGAAGGTTTGAAACATTGTAATAGAGATGAAAGAAATGAAGGCATAATAATCAGAGGATATGTGGATAGGAATGTAACAAAGAGTATGGGAATATGGATTTGAAGGAAAAGAAGAAAAATGGAATGGTTATTATGAGAAGGAAAAAAAGAATGATTTTATGAGAGAGAAAAAGGAATGATTTTATGAGAAGGAAAAAAAGCAATGATTTTATGAAAAGAAAAAAGGAATGACTTTATGAGAAGGGTAAAAATGATTTTATGGGAAGGAAAAACGATTTTATGAGAAGGAAAAAAATGATTTTATGTCAAGGAAAATATAAATATGGCTTTTATGAAAAGGAAAAAACAAATGATTTTATGTCAAGGAAAATATAAATATGGCTTTTATGAGAAGGAAAAAACAA
This sequence comes from Acanthosepion lycidas, assembly GCA_963932145.1. Lineage (NCBI taxonomy): Eukaryota > Metazoa > Mollusca > Cephalopoda > Sepiida > Sepiidae > Acanthosepion > Acanthosepion lycidas. The sequence continues at coordinate 32,427,531 of OZ010601.1, read as the reverse complement.
ATGATTTTATGAGAAGGAAAAGGAAACAATGATTTTATAACAAAGAATATATAAATATGGTATTTATAAGAAGGAAAAGAAAGAATGATTTCATGAGAAGGAAAAATGGAATGATTTTATCAGAAGAAAAATAAAAGGAATGATTTTATGAGAAGAAAAAAAGCAAAGATTTTACTGGAAGTAAAAAATGAATGATTTTGCATGAAGGAAAAAAAGCAATGATTTTATTACAAGGGGAATATAATAATGGCTTTTATGAGAAAGAAAAAGTTAATGATTTTATGACAAGGAGAATATAGATATATGGTTTTTATGAAAATGAATGATTTCATGAGAAGGAAAAAAGAATGATTTCATGAGAGGAAAAAAGAAATGACTTTATGTCAAGAATAGCATAAATATAGCTTTTATGAGAAGGAGAAAAGAATGATTTTATGAGAAGGAAAAAAGGAATGACTTTATGATAAAGAAAAAAGAATGATTTCATGAGAAGGGAAAAAGGAATGATTTCATTAGAAGAAAAAAATGATTTTATATCTGTGAAAATGTAAATATGGCTTTTACGAGAAGAAAAAAAAAGAATGCTTTTTATGAGAAGTTTAAAAAAGGAATGATTTTATCAGAAGGAAAAAAGAATGATATTACAAGAAGAAAAAAATTATGATAAGGAAAAAAGAATAATTTCATGAGAAGAAAAAAGTAATAATTTTATGTCAAAGAAAATATAAATATGGCTTTTTTGAGAAGGAAAAAAGAATGATTTTAATGAGAAATAAAAAAACGATTTCATCAAAGAAAAAGGAATGATTTTATCAGCAGTAAAAATGAATGATTTCATGAAAAGGGAAAAGGAATGATTTTATGAGAAGGAAAAAACAATGATTTTATGACAAGGAGAATATAATTATTGCTTTTATGAGAAGGAAAAAAGGAGTGATTTTATAATCAGAAAAAAAGAATGATTTCACGAGAAGGGAAAAAAGAATGATTTTATGACAAGGAAAAAAAGAATGATTTTTAATCAGAAGTAAAGAAGGAATGATTTTATCAGATGGGAAAAAAAGCAATGATTTCATGACAATGAGAATATCAATATAGCTTTTATAAGTAGGAAGAAAAAAGGAATGATTTTATAAGTAGGAAGATAAAGAATGATTTTATATGAGAAACAAAAAGAATGATTTTATGAGAAGTAAAAAAGGATGTTTTTTTTTTTAGGAGCTGGCAAAAAGCAATGATTTCAGGACAAGGAGGATATAGAAATATGGCTTTATGAAAAGGAAAAAAGGAATGATTTTATAAGAAAGAAAAAAAGAATGATTTTTTATAAGAAGGAAAAATGGAATGATTTTATAAGGAATAGTATATGAATATGATTGATGAACTTTGGCATACGATTTTTTTTACATGGTGGAATATATGAGAAAGTGGATATGAATAGATATGGTATTTTTTATGAATCAGTATTCTATTTATTAATATATCTATATTCAAACAGCCATTAATATTCTATTTATCAATATATCTATATTCAAATGACCATTAATGGTGAATTATTCAAATCTTACCTTATAACAGGTTTTGATCTCCTTTCAGGTACACGAATGAAATGAACCACAGATGTTAAGGTGAACAATTGATAGCGTTCTGTGCTATTAATATTCCAAGATGATGACATGCAAGATCCGACCATAACATTTTGAATGCATGTGAACGTCCAATTGTCAAAGACATAACTAGTGGGAGAAAAAAAAAAATGAATCTCATGAAAATTACCTGTTCATAATTATATCTTCTTTAGTTTTCTGTTTTATATAATCACTTACTGGATCATTTTTCAAAGCCTGGGGTCAAGGCAAGGTAATAAATATATGCTTTTTGTTTACTCAGAATCTGATGTTATGTGATACTTAACATGCACAGTGTTTAATTCTTATCATTATTTTTCATTCTATTATTTTCATTATTAATATTACTAGCACAGTACCCATAAAAAATGACAGGATTACTTAGGTATAGATCAATGTACAAATACATATTTCAGTAAATATATTTGTTATAGAATATCTTTGAGAGTAATATGATTCTCACCTCTTCATAATTTTCCATCTGTACTTTTAATTTTTTTTTAACCAATAGCACTTTAGAGATATAGGGGCACAACATGTACTGCAACTACAGTAGCAGTAATGTGTCTTGGGCAAGATTGTCTGATGGAGCACAACCCTCTCCAAGCTGGTTTTGAATTCAGAGATTTTCCTTCTCCTAGACCAGTTGCTACCCAAGGCTATAGGACCCAGTCTGTCATGCTATTTACTCATAGTTGGCAGGGAGAAGCGATGGATTCATACCTTTCCCAAGGAATTTCTATAGTAAAATAATCTCCTAGGAATTTCTATAGTAAAATAATCCCCAAGGAATTTCCTATAGTAAAATAATCTCCTAGGAATTTCTATAATAAAATAATCCCCTAGGAATTTCTATAGTAAAATAATCTCCTAGGAATTTCTATAGTAAAATAATCTCTAAGGAATTTCTATAGTAAAATAATCTCCTAGGAATTTCTATAGTAAAATAATCTCCAACAAATTCCTATAGAAAATAAGCTCCAAGGAATTTCTATAGTAATGGAAATGTAGTAAGGAATGTCTATAATAAAATAATCTCCCACAAATTCCTATAATAAAATAAGATTATTTAATCTCCATCAAATTTCTATAATAAAATAATCTCCAAGGAATTACTATAGTAAAATATCTGCAAGGAATTTCTATTGTAAAATAATCTCCAATGAAATCTATATTTGCATTTAGTGTTTACTGTATAATTACAGATATACCTTATCCTATGTTGTTAATTGGTTCCAGAGTTTATGACTTAGGTCAAAAAACAACTTAAGTTGAAATAGCCACACTATAAACTGCAAAAAAGCACTCCTCATTGCCTATTACAGTATTTATGATATGTATGTACAGTATTCTGAATAAAATAATTAATTTTCATCTAATCTTACAGCGATATGGCCTTATGCTTAGCATTAGCACTTGCACTGGGACTTTTCTTCAGAGCCATGGGCAAAAATGTATTCTAAATCACAAATGAAATGTAATTGAAAGAATGTCAATGGCAGAGCACAGCCTGAATTCAAAATTGATGTTGGAGTGGAAAACAATGTATGAGTGCCACCTGTTGGCAGAAATTTGAAATAAGAACATATGTCGAACAGACTTTATTATGCTAATTTTTTGTTTTTGATGATTTTATGATAAAAAAAATATATATATATATATATATATATATATATATATATATATATATAGTATACATAATATTATTTTTTAAATTTATTTAAATATGATTTTATATGTGTTTATTGTCATTTTAGTGTTTTGATGTTTCTAATATTTTTAATGGCTGATGTGAACTCAAGTAAAACGACCTAAGGTGGTTTTTATTTTTTCATATAATATTTAAGAAAAACTGACATATCTTCGAAAATCAGTTTATATGAGATGACTTAAGCCAAGAAAGAAAGATTAACAAAAATGAAGATATAATATTTTCTTTTCCAGTTACATCATCTGTAACTTGAAGAGAAAATAATGACATAATCAAAATATTCACTTTCTACACTACTTCAAATAAAAGGTTAAGAAGGAAACACCCATCAATACTGGAAAGAGCTATAATAGTTACTGAACTTGAGAAACCTGTTTTCCTAACAAGTTTTAAGAGAAAGATTTTTCTAAATTACAACTGAAGGCAGTATTAGGTGTTTGGTCAATGAATGCCAAATGTTTCCTTATAGGGAAATGGTTAATATTACCATTAATCTTCATTTTTGTAAATCTTTTTTGTTACTCTTTATTTTTATTAATCTCTAATCTTAATATGTTCATTTTTTTTCTTACCTGGCTCTTGCTCCAATAATCTCTTTAATTGGTGTGCCTTGTACGAGACCTGTGTTTGCATACATGATGTCCAGAACAACCCCAGTAGGCATTTGGATACAAGTCCCTTGAGAAAAGTTGCTTTTATTATTGGCCACTGTAGATTCAGTGGTCCAGGGTAGGGAAACACCAATTGTGCTACTATTATTTTCCATGGTCATATTTGTAGAATTAAATTCAGGCACAGGAACAATGTCTGGAAACTGATCACTGATATTTTCCCTAAAAATTGAAAACAAACAGAAAATTTAAAAAAAAAGAAAAAAAAAAAAGGGAACAAATGAATCCAAATAGTTTTTATTCTGGCAGCCATCTGGTCTACTAAACTTGTTCTTTGTGTTGCTTTGTGTAGATTACATTGTTTTGGCTGATCAATTCTACAGCCTTCTTCAGGTATAAAATTCATAATGAAAGAAGATATGGTAGCAAGTGTAATAGAGATACAGGAAATCAATGAAAATCTTTTCAGTGCAAATAACTTGATAAACTCTGATTAAGATGCTGAATGATAGACATCTATATTTCAAAGTTTTGTATAATTGGTGATAGCCACTAGATCTAATTTTAATAATTTTAAACTCTTGACTAAAAATAGATAATTTTCTTTAGCAATTTATTTTTAAATATTTAAATAGGAAGAAGAGATCATTGAGTACATTAGTGTTTCCTGACATGAGTGGTAGCACCTCCTTGTGGGCTCTATTATGTTGAAAGGGGGCACTGTGAGTGTTCATTTAGGGGTTGGCAAACATACTCAGTTGGGCTGTGGGCATTTATCCATTTTTTTTAAATATTAAAAAATTATTCAATATTGGTGTTTCTGATATATTGCCTGTTTTGGCTTGGTTTATTTTGTTTTGTTTTATGGCATATCAACACAAAGTTTTTATTGCTGGTAATATTTTTGTTTTCCTTCAAAAATGTATTGCTGGTAATATATATTTTTAAAATGTATTGCTGGTAATATCTTTTTTCCAAAAATGTATTGCTGGTAATATTTTTTCCTTCAAAAATTCATTGCTAGTATTAAAACCTATTTTTACATTTTCATAGTGATTTGACCCCAGTTTGGGGGTTAACTATTTGCCCATAGCTGGGATCCTAACAGGTGCTACCACCTCAGGTCAGGGTGGACCCGGAAACACCAGCAATTAAGAGATGGTTTCACATCCCTCAAAACCTCCTGATCAGAGGCCTTGCTGTTGGATGTAGTTTATCATCTTACCCAGGAGGCGGATGTAGTTTTGCTAATCTTACCCAGGATGTTGTCTGTTTTACCAAATTAATTACCCCTTGTTTTATCTTCCTTTAGAAACCGTTATTTAGAATGGAACTGTTTTAGGTTAAGAATCATCCAGTTACTTCCTGTTTCATTCTTACAATACCTGGTGGGTGGTAGAGATATTTTTGTAGTTCAACTGAATTAACAGCACACTTCACTTCTATGCTAGATTATTTGTCTTGCTGTTATGTAACATTTCCTTTATATTTTATGTGTAAAACATTTTCATATACTAGTCACTAGATGAACCACAATTTCCTGATCTGAGCATGTCTTATTGTATCTTTGAAGAACTTTCAAAAGATAAGTGAAGAGTGATTTGTTTTCATGACTTATCAACCCTTTGTGGGTTATTTAAAGCCAAAACATATTTTTTTTGCAAATAAATATTGCATTAACAATTTTCTTGAAGATAACAATGGTTTTTTTCCAGGTACAAGTCCTACTTTTTAACTGTGGGGAGGAGATGGAATACACTTACATGAAAATGAATTCACTTACATAAAATGTAAGTGAATGTAATAGATAAGAGAAGAAAATTGATATCATGAAGAAATCTTATCTTCTTTAATAGCGTATACTTGTAGGCAAAAATGAATGAAATAGATCCAAAATGTGAAAAGACAATGTAGATATTGCAGAAAGACGTGCTTCCTGCAATTGAAACATTGTTTTGTAAGGGGGAACAATCAGATGTTATTTTTCAACCAGACAATTTTCCAGTATGCCACAGAAAAAAGTAAGTCTAGAACATCAAGCTTATAGTTTAATCTGGTCAGAATAAGTAAGTATCATATCACATAGACATATCCTTCTCCCAAATACAAGAAAAAGAAGCCTTAACAATACATTATAGATTTTGTCTGATGTTTTAATTTTCACTATGAACTTCTGTATGAAATACAAATGCTGGCATAATTAAATTGGCTTATGGCTACATCATGTTGAAACACTGGTTCCTGTAATTCACCAAAGTTAAGCAACTTCAAGCCTGGTCAGTATCTCGATGGATGACTGCTTGGGAATACCAGGTGCAGTAAGCTTGAATTTGCTGGTGGTGTAATGTATAATGGCTCAGAATTGTTAATCAGAGAGCCAAGTTCCAATTCCAGTTGGGTTAGTTATATTTACTTACATGTAAATACTCTTGGTAAAAGTATGAATCAACCTCTTCTTCCCTCAGCTATGGGTTAATAAGTAAGACTTGTATTACTAAACTGTTATTATGTTAAAACAAAATTTCAGAATCTAAAAATATTTTTTGGCTTTAAATAATCTGCAAACGGTTGATAAGCCATAAAAAAAAAATGAATGAATTAATAATTGATGCAAAGACCATCAAAAAGTGACCTGAAGAAGTCAATCAGACTCATATTTTGGTTTGGTCAGAATCCAGATTTGAACCTTGTAAAAATATTTGGTTTTACATTAAACACAGTTTAGCCAGAATAATCTTTTACCTCATTCTTGTTGATTTTTTAATGGAATGGATAAAAAAAAAATAACAATTGTATATATTTTCATGTCATGGGTATTTTAGTAGAATTCTTGTGAATATGTGATATTATGGTATGTGCTGCAATGAATGGATTCTTGTGGCGTATGAGTAAATTGTAATGAATGAATGGATCGTAAACCAGATTAACTAAGTGTAGGATAGTTAGTGATGACCAACCTTTCTCCATCCCTGGTTGGCCTTGTACCACATGAGATGTAATATTTCAAAATAAATACATTGACTCTTCTTTTTCTAATACATTGTCTGCAAATTTACCAATATGGTGTAGAGATTTACAGAAACCAAAAAGAAAAGGTTTTCCATATTAAGTTACATTACCAATTTTTTTCTTTTTTTTTTAACATTTTAAGCTTATTTCTTGACTAATGTTTTGTTCTTAAAACCATTAAAAGCTGAATATTTTACCATTTTGGACTTGGCCCATAAGTGTAATTTCATGCACCAAATACAAACACTGACATGAATTATTTCTTTCTGTTTGTCACTGCTGCACTCACCTTTATGGCATGCTTATTATTTCTCAAATAATTTTCTCTATGGAATGATTCTTTTTTTCCCACATTTATTAAACTGATATATAAGGATTCCAGGCAGAATGCTTATTTGAACCAGCAGGTTTATTTCAAATTTGAAAACGTCCCACTCTCATGACTATTGCAAGTGGCACTTATATTTGTATAAAATAGATTCACTAATTAATAATAATACAGAAAGAATGCTTAACCTAAAATATGCCTGCTCGTCATAGTGAAAAAAAGAAACAATTTGATGAAAGCAATCTAACCTGAGGACCTTTATCCAATCAGAACTACGTTGTGCACCATTGTTTCCATAACGGCCAATTCTATCCGAAGGCATCAAGCGACTCAGTTGGTAAAAAAGCCATTTCCTGGGAACAAATGAAGAAAGATTTTTTAAAAAATATGGGACAATTTCTAAAACTTTTTTCTGGCAAACATATGTGGGGTTTCATTTGAGATGGGAGAAAATATTTGAATGTAAAAAATTCATCTTTGCGCAATAATGAGGAAAGATATTTCATCATGGCCAATGCAACATCATGTAAACATTTTATAATATATTCTGGAAATGTGAAGATATTTTTCTTGCCATCAAAAAACATGATTCAATCTCTCTCTTTTTCATTTGATGTAATCATGCTTTTTAAATATATATACTAACAGCTCACCCAATACAAGGCTTGAGAGCCATTCAAGGTAGAGTGTTACTGAATGAGGTGTGTGATATGAATGTAAGAGGTGGGGTGGTAGAAAGGGAAGGTTATAAAGATAAGGATGATAGATAACAATTGACCCTTGACTTGAAGAGGTTGTGTTCAGGGAAGCATTCATACAGTAGCCTGTTCCACAAAGCAGCAGTTCTTGGGAAAATAATGTCTGAGAAGAACTTCCTGCTTATACAGTCCATCTGAAGTTATGCAAATCACAAAAACCTCAATAACACAGATTTATTTTAAACAAGTTTTGTCAAATTTTAAACGATTAATTTAGATGTCAAAACAAAGATTGAGTTAAATTTGTAGGGAAGTTCAACATGTTTTATTAAAGTTATTGGAATTATAAAAAAATGCAAAAAATTTAACAAATTAACTGATAATAGATTGCTGGCAGTTATTGAGAAGAACAGTTACTATATTAAAATATAAACGCTTCAAAGACTTCTTTTATTTTTTTAAGCATATCACCCCAAGTACGGCAGGAGTGCCACTAGCATATATGGGGTTACAGAGAATGAGAGTAAAGAGGGGTGTTTGAGGAAAGGATAAAGAGTGGGATGGTGATCAAGATCAAGGCATCAGAAAATGTCATTTGACATGACATTTGAATATTTGAAGATTATAGCTATCAGAGAAGCAAGTAAGTGGAAGGGAGTTCCACTGTTAGGAAGTGCAAAATAAGAAGCTTTTGGAGTAGAAGAGATGCCTACATTTAACTGTTTCGACAGTGAAAGGGTGGGACTGAGATGCCAACCGAGTAGCACGCTTAAATTCATGCAGTTTGGGAACCAGTGAAAGTAGCTTGTCAGAGCAGTTGCCATGAAAATTATTATAGAAAAGATAGAGGAAGGCTATAGCATGTCTGTGAGAAAGTGACTGTAGATGAGATGCCAGATCAGGACTTATCACATTGCATATCTGTCTCTGGATTTTGTTGAAGACCTCAAGATGAATAGCGGGGGACACCAGCCCATATATGGCAACAGTATTCAATACAAGGATGAATGGTTGATTTGTAGATTTGAAGGATTGACTCAGGCATATATATTTGTTATTAGTTCTATTATAGGTCTTGATCAATTGTTGGTGATTTTATTACCTTGTTACTGAAATAAAAAGGAATTTTCTGGTTTTGCATAATAATTTCAGACTGCAGTTTTTATAATAAATGCAATAACTAATAAAACATGTTTAAACTATTTGCCTATATTTCTAAGATGAGGGATTATAACTATTCACACTATTTCTATTGTTTGGACTGTTGTCCTCATCTGTATTTTCATATTCAAGATATTTCGACCATTGTATGTTCCAACCTTCTTTAGGATTGGTGTATATTTCTAAGATGAGGAATTATAACTATTCACACTATTTCCATTGTTTGGACTGTTGTCCTTATCTTTGTTGTCACATTCACAATGTTTTAGCCATTGTACAACTGGGTCTTCTTCAGGCAATAGTTGTTTGAATTTCAAATCAAACCCAGAATAGTCAATCTGTATGTTAGCAATTCTGTAGATTGGTTTGATGATTACATTAAAGGAAATGGAAATAGTTTAATCTACATCATAAGTTCAGACTGTAGTTTTTATATTAAATCGAATAATTTTAATAAAATGTGTTAAAACTACCTAAAGATTTAACTTAAGCTTTGTTCTGACATCTAAATTAATTGTTTAAAATTGGATAAAAATTTGACAAAGCAAATTTGAATTACTGGGGTTTTAGATGATTTACATAATAACTTCAGATGGATTGTAAATGGAATACAGAAGCAATAAAGGGGATAATATATCCTAGCTGTAAAGGTCTGAACTAGTGGAACTAAAGAATTGAGCTTCTCAGGACATTTGTCACAGAAATAGTAATAGGGTAGAGATGGGTTTGCAAAGTTGCAACTGTGTGAAAGAAGTTACAGGTTGGAGATTAAATGCCCCTTCACAAAAGTGGGTAAATGATGTTGAAAGCTGAGAAGTGAGGATTAATCAACTCCAGCCCAAAATATGGCAGCAATCATCCATTTTTGGTCTAATCCAAGATTAGCAATGAAAATGGTGCAAAAGAACTCACCTTAAGTTTTGACAATCATTTAGAGAATCTTGTGTGAGCAAAATAACACAACTTGAGAATAAATCTTCACCAAATGTTATTTTCTTTTTGCCTGCCAAGCTACACAAGCCAGAGGGAGCTGGGAAAACAAAACAACAAAATATTCAATCAAGATTATGAAAACTCAGCAACCTACCTCACAAAATATAAATAAAGAAGAGTCATCATTTGTTTGTAGAAGACGACAGTTTTGCAAATAGCATCAATTGTTTTCATCAGGAAGTAAAACTCAAAATAAAAGAAATGAGTCATCCACAATAAGGAATATAAAACAACTAGCATGTGGTAGTCATTAACAGGTGGATGAGATGGGACAGTCATCAACAGAAGCACAGGTGGACAAGATAGGATAGTTATCAACAAGGATGTAGATGAACTAGATGGGGCAGTCATTAATAGGGATGCAGGTGGATGAGATGGGGCAGTCATCAACAGCAACAGAGGCAGATGAGATGGGGCAGTTATCAACAGGGACACAGTTGAACAAAATGGGGTAGTTATCAACAGGGATGCAGATGGATGAGACGGGGCAGTCTTCAATAGGGGCACAGTTGAACGAGATGTAGCAGTCATCTACATGGACACAGGTGGATGAGAAATAGCATTCAGGGACACATGAATATGATGGAGCAAACGCAGGAGAACAAGATAAAGCAATCATCAACAGGGGAACAGATAGACAAGATGGGGCAGTCATCAACTGGGACTGGGACAGAGACAGATGAAATGGGGCAGTTATCAACAGGGTAAGATGTGTTAGGTATCAACTAGGACAGAGGTAAATGAGATGGGGCAGTCATCAACATGGGTGCATTTGAATGAGATGGAGCAATCATCAGGAACACAGGTGACCAAGATGAAGCAATCATCAACAGAAATACAGGTGGATGAGATGTGGCCGTCATCAATAGTAGTATAAGTGGACAAGTTGAGGTAGTCAGGTAGACAAGAACAGGTATGGGTATCAATAGAGATACAGGTGCATAAAATGGGGCACTCAGGCAGACTAGTGAGACACAGGTGACCAAGATGGGGTAGTCATCAATCAGGGCACAGTTGGACACTAGGAAGTAGTCAACATGACCCCACTTTTCCACTTACCCCACTGCCCCTTCCAATATACTATCCAAGAATACTTCTATCAATTGAAGAAATTATCCCCAACCTAAGGAGTTTCCATCTAGAAACTGATGATAGTTGGATAGTAAGCATCATTGAGCTTGATCAGGATGTGGACTGGTGCTTGCATAGGAACAATGGCTCTGTGTCTTAATATGCTCTGTTGTAATTGGATAACAAACAAGAAATATCAAGTCATATCAATTTAGTAGTACCCTTCATGCAGTCATGGTACCAAGGAGGGAAGCTCATTAGAACAATTGTCATGAAAATATTCATAGAAAAGACTCCATGTCACAGGGGTTGAAATGTGACTGAAGTTGAGATGCCAGGTCAAGACCAATAACATTACAGATCCAATTTTAGATTTTGTCAAGAATCTTGAGATATATAGTAGGAGCATCAGACCAGATATGGCAGCAATATTCAATGCATAGACGAATGCTAGATTTATAAATATGCAAGATGGATTCTGGCAAGAAAAATTATCTGGCACAACACAGTGAGCCAACTTTTCTAGCAGCTGACCTAGCAATTGATTTAATGTAATCAGTTCACTTCATGTCAGTGGAAAACATGAAATCAAGAAGGCTCAATGAGTTGCTCTCCTGTCTTTATCCATACTGATTGGAGGCAGAAATAGTTCTCTATGATGACTAAAAGATAGAAATTTTTTTGGAGACATTGAAATTTTAAAGCCATTTCTTGCCCCATTTAACAACTGATTGGAGATAATTTTCAAGATTAGCTGCCAGTTTTACTTTATCAAACCTACTGGACTTATTATTATAACAGGAATAAATAGTTGAGTCATCAGCATAAATTTCAAGTTGAGAACTGATGACATTGTGAAGGTCACTGATGAAGATAGGAAACAATGTAGGTCCAATGATATAGTCCTGGGTGACACCTGTATGAATGTGAAAGGATCTAGAAGAGTGGCCATTCAAGACGATTTCATTACATGATTTGTTAAGAAAGATTGGATATAAAAAACATGTTAGTTCATGTAAAAAGAACATACATGGTTCCCACACATGCATTTGTTGGCTTTCATGCTGATTAACATAAAGTTGCTTTGCAGTGGTTTCATTTGTAACAGCTGTACCACTCCATATTGGGTCTCCAATAATATAGCCTGACAAAAAAAAAAAAAAAAAAAATTTTAGTTAAAGTGTATATCTCAATAAAAAATCATTTTTTTATTCTTGATAAATAAAGCAAATGATAAATTGAAACAAAGCTTAAATTCATCTTGATCCAAATCATAACACTTCATGTGTTGCAGCTTTTCCTGTGAGACTGTTAAAACATGACCAACAGAAAGATTCAAACCTAAACTTCTATGGACAATGTTAGATATATTATTTTTTTTATAGAAGATGAAAGATTAAAAAAAATCAGCATTGATATTCAGAGAACTTAAAACGATAACTTGGTTACTTATTGTGCCATATTTTACTTACACTTATTGTCACATGAAGCAAACAATAGTCAGTGTATTATTTAAACAAATTAGCTGTAAAAAATTAACAGTGCCTTTTATAGCTGTTTTTCGCTTATATTATTGCTAAGACTGTTTTTACATTTATATAAGTAGCAAAGTAATCCTTCTAAGTAATGTTGTTAATTGAAATAAGTGTTGTGTAAAAAGACTGTACAAAATATAAAATAATAAAGAGAAAATTATAAGCTCTTTATTTGGAATTTGTTTTTTTTGGCGTGAAGCATAAAATCTTTTTCATTTCTGAAGATTGAAACCTAAAATCTTTAGTTGTTTTATTTAAGAAAAATATAATTCCAATGAAATGTTTGAGTAAATTTGTGTGTAATATTTTAATAGTGGATCAATGATAATTAAATTTGAATCTTCACTTTCACATCAATTGAAAAACATTGTAGCAAATGTTAAACTGAACAAAATATGAGGATGTGATGAGTGATTTGTTGTTTAATTGATTGATTTTGTTTTCTATGGTTTATCAACCCTTTGCAGGTTATTTAAAGCCAGAAAATATTTTTTTGATTGTAAGAATTTTTTTTGCTTTTAAGATAATAATGGTTTAGTGATATAAGTCTTACTAATTAACCTGTAGCTTTAGGGGAAGAAGAGGTGGATTAATACCTTTCTCAAGGGTATTTGCGGGTAAGTGATTCTACCAAAACTCAATTCTCCGATTAACAATTCTGGAAGATTATCCATTACACCACCTGCACATTTAAGCTTACAGCACCTGAGATTCCCAAGTGGTCATTCATCTAGGTACTGGCCAACTTGCTTAACGTCAGTGATCATACAGGAATTGAGAGTTTTGTGATGTGGCCATATGCCTTTATTGTTTGAGAATTATTAGTATTATATATATATATATATATATATATATATATATATATATATATGTATGTATGTATGTGTGTGTGTGTGTGGTTTTTTTTGGGGGGAAACTGTATATTGTGCCTAAATTCCTGTTTAAGCCTAGAATGTGTAAATTTATTTTAAAAATGTATTTTACTTCAAACGTTTAGCATTCTTATTGGTATTTAAATGAAGAATATATATATGCTAACATATAGATGCTAACATTTACCATGTTAATTTATAGTCTGTCTGCTGATGCAAGGAAAACAAGATTTTTAATCAAAATTTCAAATGTTCTAAAAAGGATTAAAAAATTTAATTAAATATTTATACTTTGATCTTTCCTCTTAATAATAACAAAGATTTTACCAATAAAACATTTTTTTATCACTACTAATAATTAGCAAATTTGTAGCAGTACATAATTTATATATAATATATATATATATATATATATATATATATTTTTTCTTTTCATTTCAACCTTTGGAAGTAAAGTCTGATGATCCAGAGCCCTGTTAAAGGGGTTGTGGTGAAATAACTTATTACATGGAACCTTAAAGCGGTCTGTTTTTATTCAAACAAATATATATATATATATTATTTATCCAATAAAAATACACATAACATGTTACATTAATATTTTCTATCCAATTAAACTTCCAAATAAATTGTTCTCAGTAATATTAAATCCTTTATTTAAGTTGAGCCATCAAATTCTTATAAATAACTGAAATCAATTTGAATAAATCAGTATCAATTGACCTTGTTTGAAAGTTCCATGGCACCTTTATTAAGCTGATTTGTCACATTTTTCATCTTCTACAGAAGATTTATTTTGATTATTTTGCTTAAACATTATTCTTGTATTTATTGTGTTTTCAATCAATTTCTGCAAAAATAAATAAAAAAAAAAACCTCTTCAAGGCAGACAAGCTTCTGCTATGACCATCTTTTCTCATACATGTCCAAAATAACACTAAAAGAAATTGAAAACTATACACTGGCTAAATACATTACTTGCACTTCAGTGTCAGTGAAGTTTTACGCTTTTTTAAATAAAAAAATAAAGAACAACTAAAACTGAACTTTAATTCTTATGGATTTCGTTAATCAAAAATACAATTTTTCTTTAGTTTTCACAACTTTTTTTTTGTTACCTTTCTGCATAAAGAATTATTTATATGTGAATTTAGAAATCCCTTTAATCAAATCACATTTAAATAAACAACTTTTAGCACTTAAAAATGATATTTCCCTTTTTGTGATATTATATTTACAACTAATTTGTGCAAATAAAAGTGAAAAAGAAAGTAATTTTCTTTCCTCATTATAATTAATATCAAAAGGCAAAATGAAAAGAGTCAAAAGAGCATCAAATTTGAGAAGTTAAGGTAACAACAAAATGAATTTGAACGTTCACTTTATAAATTTGTAGATATTTTATTAAAGGGAATTAACTCTGGGCATTCATTTTTTTAATCTAAGGGAAATAACTAATGATGATTATTTTCGGTGGAGTTGGAAAATAGGCACTGTATCAGTACTCATGTATAAACCTACTTCTTGTATAGCTTGTCTATAATACGACCGTTGTCAAATATTGCAGTACTGGTCATTATCTTGGACATATTTTATAACAAATAAATGTTCTTGATTCTTTTTTGTACAAAGCTACCCAAAAAATTGTGAGAAAATTTTTTTTTCTTTCTATGTGCCATGTCCTTTCAGGACATAGGAGATCATGGCTCACCACTTCCCTCTATCCTTTGCAGCTCTCAACAAGTTCCTTCCTTCTGCCATCTCTCCCAGACCATGTTCTCTCATCCACCTGCTCAAGCCTGCCAGGAATGTCACGCACTGCTTTCCCTTGTCTCTCTTTCCTTCTATTCGACCTGTGAGTATCAGATTCTCCAGGCCCTCCTTCCTCATTATGTGTCCCAAGAACTTCAGTTGTCTCTTCCTGATGTTAAGTATAAGCCTCCTCCTTTTTTGCATCCTCCCCGTCTTGGGTTTAAAAGTAGGAAAGTAGTCATACAAATCCCATTTTGCTAAGTCTCGAAAAAAACTACTTACTGTAAAATATCTGATATGAAGATTTAGATACCCTGCTTTTATATTAATTTATACCTGACTACGGTACCTTGGGCCTGCCTCCTATGTTACCTCAGTTTCTTCTCTTTTGTCGCTACATAAATTCATATTAGACAAAAGAGATGCTGCCAACTAAGAAATAACCTCAGCAATGTGAACACATGTGAACAATGATGAATGCAAATTGGAGAAAGGAAAGAAAACATTGTTAATTCTTCATTTATATAAGGTATTTGCAGATTTTAAATGGCACACATAGGGAATGACATTCTGCTGTTTGTGTAACAACAGAAAGGCTGCAGGAGCTTACCTGTTGTGTTAAAGTTATCCAAAGGTACTGTGAGAATGTAGACCTACCAGGTTATGGTCACCAAAAATGCATGAATTTTACCAGAAAAATGCAGGAAAAAAATTACCTGCATATAATGCAACCAGTCACCAAAAATGCAAAATTTTTACCATCTTCAAAAAAATTACCTATGTATAGTGAGCCCCTTATCGCCTATTCTGTGTAAAAAAAAACCTGATCATAAAAATTCGCAGTTTGAAAATCCTTTATCAGAACTTCTTGGGACCAGAAGTGCTTTGGTTTTCAGATATTTTGGGATTTTTGGAATACAGGCTATTTTAATTTGTATATAGCATCTTGGAAATGGAACCCAAGAATAAACATGATATCCCATTAAATTTTATAACACAGCTTATACATATACTCTGAACGTAGTTTTTTTAGAAGATTTAATACATTTTGCATCTATGCAGATACATGATGCTAGTCATGTAATGCCTACACAGATTTTTAAATGGTGAAATTAAGATTTCATGTAAAAATAATGGTTTTGTACTTTCTGTACATGTTCAAAATCATGAGAGGGTACATCATCAATGACATCACTATGAGTGTGAGAAGAAAAATTTGGTAAGCTATCAGTCTCTACCAACGATGTTGTGTTTTGATTAAAATGTTACAATGCACACAGGTACAGTATTTGTATAAAAACAAAACATGGATTCTGATTACATTTAAATGTAATGAAAACTGAAAAAAAGTTGAAATTTTATTTGTAATGCTGCAACACAACAATCATGCTACTGTTGCTTTCTGAAACTTTCTACTTATGTCAGAACCTGAAAAACTTTTGGATTTTGGAATTTGGGATAAAGGATACTAAAGCTGTAGTACAGATTAAGCACCCCAAACCATGATTTGCTATGCAAATTAATTGTAAATTGATCCCCACCTGCAGAATTCTAACAAAACATATATGACACGATTTCTTAAAATTTAAAAAATAAAAATATCTTTCAAATCATTAATTTGGAGTTTTTTTTTTCATTTATTACTAATGATTATACACTGCGGATTGCAAATTTAAAAAAAAAATTAAAATTTTTATAAATCATGTGGTATGAGCACATTTTGTTTTGGCTTCCATAGGGGGATCAATTTACAATTAATTTGTATTGCATACTGGGCCACCACCAACATTATTAAGTTTTATAAAACTGAATAAAATTTTTTGATATTCATGAGATTGAGTGTTTAATCTGCAGTAATGTGGAAAGAATTTGAGAAGAAAAATAATTATTTTCAATTACAGTGTCTCTCATACAATTCCACATTTTCAAATTTCAAGAGCAATTCACTTGAAAAGATGTGACAAAAAGAACATAGTAAATAGAAAAAAAAAAAAAATTCTTTTCTGCAATGGAATTGAATCACAAATCCAACAAGGTTAGTGATATATTCCGTGCTAATAGGAATATATACTTGAAAAACAAGGTGGTTTGGTTGGTTTGATTTTATGGCATATCAACCACTGTCGGTCATTTAATGCCAAATTAAGGGTTTATATATATATATATATATATATATATATATATATATATATATATACACACACACACACACACACACACATATACATACATACATACACATATTCCTATACATATATTAAATATACAGTACTATTAAACATATAGCTGGCAACATTATTTTTTCAAAAACGCATAGCTGGCAACATTATTGTTTCAAAAACACATAGCTGGCAACATTATTCTTTCCAAAAAACGTATAGCTGGCAACATTATTTTTCCAAAAAAAGTATATCTGGCAACATTATTTTTTCCCAAAAAAGAATATCTGGCAACATTATTTTTTCCAAAAATTATATCTGGCAACATTATTTTTTCGAAAACACATAGCTGGCAACATTGTTGTTTCAAAAACGCATAGCTGGCAACATTATTTTTACCAAAAAACGTATAGCTGACAACATTATTTTTTCAAAAACATATAGCTGGCAACATTATTGTTTCAAAATCGCATAGTTGGCAACATTATTGTTTCAAAAACGTATAGCTGGCAACATTATTTTTTCCAAAAAACTTATAGCTGGCAACATTACTGTTTCAAAAATGCATACCTGGCAACATTATTGTTTCAAAAACATATAGCTGGCAATAATTATTTTTCCAAAAAACGTATATCTGGCAACATTATTGTTTCAAAAACATATAACTGGCAACATTATTTTTTCCAAAAAACGTATAGCTGGCAACATTATTGTTTCAAAAACGTATAGCTGGCAACATTATTTTTCCAAAAACATTATCTGAGGCCTTATCTGAGACGTAGTTTATTGTCATACCCAGGACGCAAAACAAGGTGGATAAAATAAGTAAAGCCAGTACAATAAGAATAAAGGTAACAGTTACGCACAAGGTCGTTGCAAGTCAATCCCGTAGTGAGTGCTACTACTGGAAGGTCAGTAGTTCTCATGTAAGTCTGAGTCATACTCGACAGATCCCAGCTAGTATATTTAGCTACCCACCCCACAAGGGTTGCATGTGGCACAAGGCTGGTTTAACGTGGGTTGTCCGAGCCCGTAGGCTTGGTCAAAAATATTCCCTTTTTGAACCCACATAAACGGGTTCAGGGTCAGTCTACCTCCCCAAATGAGACTCTGCCCTTCGGTGGAGCCTCATCCGGGTTCCTCTCTGCCCGAAGGTAGACAGTTTGACTGTTTAGCTGGAACAGGTCGCAGCTAGTCTCTGTAGTCTGTTGACTTACAGATACTTATAGGTAGTTACTACCTATAGTGTAGTCACTCATGAGGGTGACAGGTTATTCCATTACATCAGTTAGTCATTTGACAGACTGTTATGATAACAAGCCAGCATTTTGATTATTATTTTAGCCTTTACACAGAGTTTCTCTGCTTAATCAAATAAAACTCAACATACAAAAATATTGCTAGGACTCATTTTGAAAAAATGCAGGAGAAATGAAATGATAAGCAAGAGGAAGACATTTTCCATTAAAAACAACAAAAGCACTTTCTGTTTTATTTTATATAATATATGGATGATCATGACTCTCCACATCTTCAGATTTTTTGTTGTTCTAAGTAATTTTTAACCCTTTTTTTTTTTTTTAAGCATTTCACCCCAAGCAAGGTGGGAAGCCACTAGGATGTAAGGGGTTACAGAAAATTTAGAGCAAGGTCAGATAGGAGTGATAGAAGAAAGGATGAGGGTAG
Source organism: Acanthosepion lycidas (assembly GCA_963932145.1). Lineage (NCBI taxonomy): Eukaryota > Metazoa > Mollusca > Cephalopoda > Sepiida > Sepiidae > Acanthosepion > Acanthosepion lycidas. Next base: position 32,408,317 of record OZ010601.1, on the reverse strand, counting down.
TGGATAGATCAAGGCAACTGGAGATGTCGATTGACATTACACTTGAATAGCTGGAGATTATAGCTCACAGGGAAACAGTAATAGGGAAGGGAGTTCCACAGGCGAGAGGTGCGAGACATGAAGCTATTAGAGTAGAAGAGACGGCTACATTTAGGAGTTTTGACAGTGAAGGGGTGAGAGCGGGATGCCAGCCTTGTATGGCGCTTGAACTCATGACGTCTGGAAACCAGCGAATACAGCTCCTCGGAGCAATTTCCATGGAAGTATTTGTAGAACAGACAGGGGGAGATGACAGAGCGTCTGTAAGAAAGTGACTGTAGACGAGATGCCAGGGCAGGGCCAATTACATTGCATATTTGCCTCTGGAACCTATCAAGAACCCCAAGGCAAACAGAAGGGGCACCAGACCATATATGGCAGCAATACTCCATGCAAGGGCGAATTGTTGATTTGTAGATCTGGATGATCGACTCCGGGGAGAAAAACTTCCTGGCGCGACTCAGGGAGCCAACTTTCCTTGCAGTGGACGAGGCAATTGCCTCAATGTATTTATTCCATCTCAGGTCAGCAGTCAACGTGAGACCGAGAAGCCGCAGAGAGTTGCTCTCGAGAAGTTGAGCGTCAGACATTCTAATGGAGGGAAGGGAAGGACCTCTGTGGTGATTAATAGAGAGCAGTTTTGTCTTAGAAGCGTTGAAGTTGACCAGCCAATTCGTGCCCCAGTTCACAATCGATTGGAGGTCCTTTTACCATTCCTCTTTGTTTTCTACTACCATCCATTCACGCAAACTCGTTAAATCAGTTACTCACCATTTCTCCCTGCTTATCTTACCTTCAGTATGCCCTATGAGTGTTAAATTCTCTAGACCTTCTTTTCTCACTGTACCAGAAATTTTAAGTTTCCTTTTGATTGTAAGTATAAGTTTCATTGTAGTTCCTATTTTATTTAAGACTATCCATGGTTTTTCTTAGTATCCCTTGTAGAATCATATCTCTATTTCTTCAGGTCTTTTCTCTATCTGAGAGGAGAAGGTTTAGCAGTCATTGCTATTGTTACGTGTTGATAATTGTAACAAAGAAAAAAAATGATTTACCACAACACAGAGCTAAATCACAAACAAATATTTAATTTACTAAAACACAACATAAAATATATACAAGATAAACAATTGCGGCCTACAAAACAGAAAACACAGAGTTACTGGCGAAGTGTTACGAAGGAGAAGGAAAGGGAATCAAATATCTTTATCACTTTAGGGCTAGTGAAGTAATCTAAGTGATATATTTGGAAATCCACAAAGGTGTGTAAATAAATATTAATTTTTAGTTTGGTCAATGAAAATTAGTCAAAATTCTATTTACCAAATTTGTTCCATGATATTCTCTCTTGGGTTTTGGTTGGTCTGCAACTTTTTATAGAGATTCATCTGGCTGGATATATTAGTCTTTGAATCAAAAGCCGGAGTTGATAACAGCAGAAATTCCCATTCATCAACTGACAACCCTTTTCCAAAATCCCATTTTTATAGGGGCTAACACCTAATTTGCATATTTCTAGATGTTTCTCGAATCATCTAGATTTTTCTCGAATATACTAGAATGATCTAGAATCTTCCAAACATTCTATTTCTAATTTCTCTATTTTACAACTACTTCATGAATGAAAACTTTTTTTGTAATAACAAGTAGAACTCAGTGGAATCCCTTATTATAGAAATGCATCCTCGTAACACTATATAGGAATTAGATATCACACAACAGTTTATTTTTTTTTATAGTAATGTTTGCCCTGTACAAGGCTGGGTGGCCACCTGAGGTAAATGGTCATATTAAAGAGTAGTTTATATGGATAAGAGGGGGAAGATAACAGTTGATTCTAGACTTGAACAGGTTAAGATTGCAGTGATCAGAGAAACATTCTCTTGGGAGTCTGTTCCACAGGACAGTAGTTCAAAAGAAGAAGCTCTTTGAGCGAAACTTACTTCTCGCTGATAGAATATAGAAGGAATGTGGGTGGTTTGCTACTATGTTAGTGGTATGGCATGTCCTAGCTGTGAAAGTTAGACCTGGTGGAACCAAAGAATGGAGTTCATCTGTGCACTTTCCATGGCAGTAGCAATAGAACTGAGAGACTCGCCACATGCCCCACCTGTGAGAGAGCGGTTGGAGAGTGGAAAATAATTCTTTCCAACAAGGACTCAGAGATGCATTTGAACTCTATCAAGGCTGAAAAGTGAGGTCTAGTCAGTTCTTGTCCAAATATGACAAGAGCACTCCATTTTGGGCCTGATCTGGCTCTTATAAAGGTACCATTTTCTTTGCTTCTAACAACATTTTACTACCTATCTCATTAAATGTGAATAAAATTATAAACAAACCTCTCAGAACTATGACACACTTCCATAAGATATGCAGATAGCTCTGTGTAAATGAGAGAGAGATAAGAATACAGGAACTCCCAGATAAGGTATTAAAGGAAAGTGGGAAGAACGAAATACCATCAATTGTAAAATAGAATGTCTGGTTATCAGCAAGAAAAACAGCCAATGATGTGAACTGTCAACTGAAAATTGGAGACCTCAACATCAAAAAAATTCAAAAGTTTAAATATTTGGGATGTGTTTTAACAGAAGATGAAAAATGTGTCACTGAAATCTGAAGGTGCATTGGAATAGTGAAAGGCAAATTCCAAAAGCTAAGCAAAGTATCAAGAAACTGGAAAATTTCATTAAAGACAGAGAGTGCAAAACTGTCAGGTAATAGTATATGATAGTGAATGATGGACAATTACCTCATAGATGAAAAGGAGACTTGAGGCAATAGAAATAAAGAAAAGAGTGAAGAACTGTTATGTAATATCAATCCTCCAATATGGTAGTCAATGCTGGACAATTTCCTCATAAATCAAGAGGAGATTTGAGATAACATAGATGTGGTGCTACAGAAAAACACAGAGAATACCAGGGACGGAGCATTTAAACAATGAAGAAATTTGAAGGAAAATGGAAACAGAATCAGAAAGAGACAGTTGAAATGTATGGGACATACAATGAGGAAAGAAGGCTTGCTCACCAATAGGGCATATCAACGGCAAGAGGAAGAACAGAGGGGAAACAGCAAGTAACCTATCTAACAAGTTTGTATAAATGGATGTAAGTACAATGAGTGGGTTTTTGATTCATTTGTTTTCTATGCCTTATCAACTCTTTGCAGATTATTTATTGCCAGAAAAAATTTTTAGATTGTAAGAATTTTTTTTAGATAGTAATGATTTAGTGAGACAAGTTTTACTAATTAACCCATAGTGGGGGGAGAAGAAATGGATTCATACCTTTCTCAAGGGTATTTGCACTTAAGTGAATATAAGAAACCCAACTAGAACAATTTAATTTTACTAATTAACCCATAGCTGGGCAGAAGAGGTGGATTCATACCGTTCCTAAGGGTATTTGTGTGTAAGTGAATATATCAAACCTGACTGTAATTGAAACTCAGCTCTCTGATTTCCATTCCTGGGCTGTTATTTATTGATTTGTTGACTTGTTTCGTATGGTTTACCAACCCTTTGCAGGTTATTTAAAGCCAGAAAATATTTTCAGATTTAAGAATTTTTTTGAGATAATAATGATTTTTACTGATACAAGTTCTGCTAATTAACCCATACCTGGGAGAAGAATAGGTGGATTTATACCTTTCCCAAGGGTATTTAAGTGTAAGTGTATTTAATGAACCCAGCTCTCTGATTAACAATTCTGAGCTGTTATCCACCAACTGCACATCATAGCTTACACCACCTGGTATTCACCTAACTAGGTACTGACCAGGTTTGATGTTGCTTAACTTCAGTGATTGTATGGGAACCAGTATTTCAATATGATGTGGCCATAAACCAGGGAGTGGGATGGATAATTGTAGAAAGACGACCACCCTTCTCTACACTAATTGTTGAACATGGACATCTATCTGCTATGAGAAGAACATCTGCTCATAGGAACAGTCATTGCAAAGAGGGTAGCAGTGCATAGCATTGAGTCATATGCATTGCCACACTGAACTACAAAATTCTCTATTATTGTATTATTAATCTATGTCTCTCGTGTGATTAAACATGTTCTTCACTCAACCTTTTTTTACAGTGTTTCCTTACAGTATTATTAACCAAAACTATGAACTTTATAGGAATCAATAGTAAAAAGACAAATATTGCTAAGAGTAGGTGAAAAGGGAGAGATGTAAGAAGTAAATCTTATATACAGAGTGTGATGGATAAATTGTAGACTAAATAAAGCAAAAATGAAAATAACACTGACATCTCATTTTAACAGATATATTTTTCAAAATTACACAAAAATATCTTGAAATACTAAAGAGTAAATTTATTCAATAAAATTGCCATTGGCTTCAGCTATGTCCACCAGATGCCTTCAGAATCTCCTGCATCTCTTCTGGACGGCCTCCTTTGGTGAATGTTGCCATAATTCTTGCCTTCGGTTCATTTTTGGTGCTACAAGGAGTTTTGTTGGGCTCTTGCTCAACTGCACCCCACACATAATAATCAAGGGGGTTGCATGTCTGAGCAGTTAGGCGGCTAGATGTAAGGGGTGATGTGATCACAGAAATTGTCTGACAGCCATGATTAGGTTCTCCTGCTTGTGTGGCATGGTGCAGAGTCCTGTTGCCAGTCAGGGTCTTCCAGCAACCACCCTCTTGACCCCAGGCAACACTACATCCCCAAGGCACCTGATGTAGGACTCTGTAATGAGTTTGAGTCCCTCACCAACAAATTTGGGAGTTCTTTTCTTATTAGAATGATCACAGTGAGTTTTCCAAGCTACTGTACCTTCGTAATCACCATTAGATTCATACAACTCTTTCTAAATCCTCTGCATTGTCCTCAGATTGACACTGAAATGTTCACATAGGAGCATAGTACAGCATGACATTTTCAAATTTCTGGTGGAGTGAATTGTGTCGTAGTGCTCTTTTTCTCACAGATGAGACTAAACTGACCCTACTATACTGTGCAGTCAACAAAATCAAAAACAATGCGCATACACAATATTAAAAATATAAAATGGCGACAATTTACTTGTACCCTGTATATTTTTCAACCAATAAAATTCCATCAGAAGGTTTGTTGGATAAACAGTCATTATTAGGACAAAAACTGCCAAAATACTTTGCAGGTGTAGTTTTAGACCTACCACATGTTATTTTTGGATCATTTAGAAAATAACAATAATAACTCCTTTCACCACTCCTGTAAATTTGAGAAAAAGATTTTTGTGAGCCAGTGTGAAATTAATGAATACCTTGTGTTCAAAAAGTTCACACTCAGACTCCCCTTACAGATATAAAAATAGAAGCCTACCGCTTCTCAAGGTTCAGAAAAATTTCAGAGGCCAGTTTGATCTACACATGCATACACACACACACCTATGCACACAATGATGAGATGTCCACAGCTGCTGACTGTCATAAAGTAAGTCTGTCCACACATTTCACACTGCACTAAGAATGCTTAATTACTTTATAAAACAAACTTCACTGCAAGGAAAATTGAACATTTTATTGCTATTGTATATATTTCTGTTATAAGTGTTATTTCAACTAATGTTCTGCTTCTATTTTTTCCCCAGAAAATAATCCTTTTTATATTTCATTTAAGTGATGTGTTGTTGTTGGTAAATGTTTGGAATCCTGACACTCAGATAAAAACAAATGCCTGGGTAGATGGATCCCAACAGGGCCATGACCGCCCACATCCTGAAAGGATACAGTGTATAGAAAGAGATGAAGAATAACCTTTCACATTCAGATATAATATTCACTGGTTATGAGGAAAAAATTAAGTTAGTTTGTGTACAGATAATCATTGTTCCAAAGTTAATGTTGCATTGGTTTTTTTGTCAGCAGACAATGCTGAAAATGTCCGCGAGTATATTCTTAATTTTAACTTTGAGTAAGATTTTACTTACCTGGGTTTCCAGATATCTTTTTTTGGAGTCCATCACTTCCATCACCTTTAGAATTGTTATAGTTGTGCGTATACATTACTTCATATCGTGGATTCAGCTGTGATGATTTGTTTACTGTTGTTGTTTTAATGGAAGTCCTGATTGCTATTCTTGTAACATTGGTAAAAGGATCTTTTACAATCTCTGAAGTATGCACAAAAGTCTTTTGCTGTTTTACATTAAACAAACTTATGTTCCCTAGAATAACAGAGACATTCAAGAACTCAATTTTGCTACCAGACCAGGTAAAATTATATCGAACACTGAGAACTACATTATTACACTGGGAGCCATTACGGAGTGTTGGTGTACTTGGTCTGGTATAGCCATCATCCCAGGGACACAGAGGTGGCAGATCTTCATCCATTGCAGATAAGGATTCTTCCACATTGTTAGGACAATGGTAAAGGCCACTGCTATCTATTATACAAACATCAGGAATGGTAAAGTTCTGAGAAGATTCTAAACTCTGAGAAAGAACATCAGAAAGAGTGTCTAAAGACTTCAGATATGTTTTAGAGTTACTGGTGCAGTGATAAAACACTTCTGTTTTGACAAATTGTTGTTCTAGCCCATTAAGGATTGTGTATGCAGGGGGACAGTGGGGGTTTCTTAGCGCCGTTGATAAAGCAAAACTAGTAGCACTCAGGATGGAATTGTCGGAACAGAGATCAGGAGTCATTTGGTATATGCAATCTGAATTGAAGTTGATCAGAAAAGGAACAGGTGCAGTTGTTGCACACTGGCCACTGAACGTACGCTGAGGTAGTGTCAGGAGCCTGGGTACAGGATAGATAATATTTGGAATGGAGCTTTGAATTTGACTACCATATTTGTAGTTGAAATTTTCAGTTCTTCCAGAATTTGAGGAATCAGCTTTACTGCAAATCAAAAGAAAGATAGTATAAGGTAAAATGGCAATTTTTTGGCAAAATTAAGGAGAAATTTTATTTGGACAATTGAACCTCTTTTTGATTTCTTTATTTTGTTGCTACAAACCATTTTGGTGAATCCAAACTTTGACTTTCTACAGATGATGATGAGCCACTGTGAAGTGGCTCATCATCATCTGACTAGTTCCCCCCACATACCAAGGATGAATGCAGGTGATACTAATTCATGTGTCCTGGCAGAGCCTACCCCTCCTTAGGTCAAACCCCGGTTGTTATCAATCTAAGAAACACCCCACCCCGTCCAGTAATTCTATTTCATCACAGCACTATCCGCTATACACATCTATAGAGCCCAGTCTACCCTAATGTGCTAGGTACCCATTAACTTTACAAGAAGGATTATCTGCCCTTTGACAGGTCTTGTTTTAATTCTGCTGGGTGTCTATCAACATTCCTCACCAGAAACGCTTAGTGGGGGAACTGGTTTAATGGTCAATGACTAAACCATGTGGCAGGTAGCAATGGGTTACATGGTGCCAGCAACACTCACAAAGTGACCTGACATAATCAGGTAAATAATTTTTAAAGAGAGAAGAAAAAAAATAACCTCTTCAACAAAAAAATGGTCATAAATATAACAACCAGATAAGATGTAAAGGTCGGAATATGTGTGTGTGTACATATATATATATATATATATATATATATATATATATATGTATATATGTATGTATGTAAATTTTTAGATAGAGTGTATCTGTAAAGGAACAGAATGAATAAAAAGAAAAGAAGAAAAACTATTCTTAGCCGATGCATTTCGCCCCCCCCCCAAAGGGACATTATCAAGGCAAATGTAGGATTTATTTTGTTACATGTGCTTATATACAACAGCAAGGATGTCATTGGTTTTATCAAGGCTTTCAAATCTATATTAATAAAAAAATGTATATTTATTAATATATAATTTATAGCTCCGTTATATTACATTGACCATTATATAAATACATGCAACAAAATAAATCCTATATATGCCTCAGAGGATGAAAATGCATTAGCTAAGAATATATATTTTAAGTATTTCACCCAGAGGTGCCCCTAATATGCCAGGGCTACAAAGAGTGTAAGTAAGGGAAAAGACTGGGTATTTGGGGGGGGGGTAAGGAAAGGATAAAAAGAGGAACAGAGGGAGATAAAAAGAAGAATGGGGATCAAGGCAACAGAAGATGTCGATTGACATTACATTTAAATTTTTGAAGATTATAGTTAACAGGGAAGCAAGTAAGAGGAAGGGAGTTCCACTGTTGGGAAATGCAAGAGAAGCTGTTGGAGTAGAAGAGGTTTCAACAGTAAAAGTGGGGGGCTGAGATGCCAACCTAGTAATACGCTTGAATTCATGTAGTTGGGGCACCAGTGAAAATAGCTCATCAGAGCAGATATCATGAAAAAATTTATAGAAAAGACAGAGGGAAGCCACATTACGTTGGTGAGAAAGTGACTGGAGTCGAGGCCCCAAGTCAGGACCAATCACATAGCATATCTGTCTTTGGATTTTGTCGAGGACCTTGATATGAACATTAGAAGTACCAGAGCATATATTCAACAGTATTGAATGCATGGATGAATGGTAGTAGATGTGAAGGATGAACTCAGATGAGAAAAACCTTCTGGCACAACACAAAGAACCAATTTGCAGTAAATGCAAATATTAATTCAATGTAGTGGTTCCACTTCAGGTCAGTGGAAAGTGAGGGACCAAGAAGGCACAGTGAGGCGCTCTCAGGGAGTTGAGCATCAACCATGCTGATAAGAGGCAGGGATGTTTCTCTATGGTGGGTAAATGACAGCAGTTTCATTTTGGATGCATTAAAATTCAAAAGCCATTTCCTGCCACAGTTACTCACAGATTGCTCAGGTTAACTTTGTCAGCAATGTTGGATTTACTATTGAGACAGGAGTAAATGGTTGTTGTCTACAGAGATGCTGACTTGAAAACTGATGACGTCAGGAAGATCATTGATGAAGATCAGAAACAGTATAGAACCATGGATAGATCCTTGAGAAACATCAGCATTCATATGGGAGGAATTGGAAGAGAACCTGTTAAGGACAACGTTCATTTCATGGTTAGACAGGAATGATTGGATAAAATCCAATAATTGTCCTGTAATACCATATCCCTGAAGCTTAGGTAGAAAGCCAGCATGCCAAACTTTGTCAAACACCTTCAATATATTCAGTTATGACTGTAAGTACATCAGCAGTAGACTGGGTAAAGCAGAAACCATATTGTTTGTCAGAGAGCAGATTGTGGGAAATGAGATGCTTAACTACTTCGGCATTGATTAAAAACTCAAAGACTTTGTTGAAGAGTGGTAGGAGACTGATGATGAGTCAGAAGGGTCTCCAGATTTCTTAAAAACCATTATGAAAGAGGAGGACTTCCAACAGGCTGGAAAGCAAGAATGAGTGAGGCAACAGTTGTAGAGTTTGGAGAGAACAGGAGCCAGCTCATGGACACATTTCTTTAGAACTACAGCTGGTATCCTTTCACCACCACTTGCTTTATGAGAGTCTAATTTTGAGATGATGTCTAATACCATCAACAGGGTTATACATATTTTACTCAGTATAGCCTCAGTTCTAGGGGGAAAATCAGGTGTGGTTACCCTGGATGGGTTGTGTGTTGAGTTGGATGAGAATTTCTGAGCAAAACATTCAGCATTATCGGCTGAGGATGTTAGAACTTTGAATTGATTGAACAGAGGAGAGATTGAGGATTTGCTGTAGTTCAGCACACTCCTGCAGAGCTGCCAATAATCTTTAGAACCAAACTTGCGTGATGCTATACATTGTTTCATTCTATCAGCAAACAGCAACTTTGCTTCATTGAGGACACACTTGCACTCATTATAAGCAGAGACAAAGAGATGTCTGTTGCAGACATGTTGCTCCAGTATGGATGGAAGAAGTGATTCCTATGGACTATAGTAGCAGGGCAGGTGAGAACCAAGGAGATGAATGCAATTTAATTTGATATTGGGATGAAAGCTTCAATGCCGGCTTTTACCCAGGAGACCTCAGATACCCATTTTTGTATGGGATGATTAAAAACCACATTCCAAGGTATGTTGCAAAGAAAATCCTGGAACAATTCCCAGTCTGCATATTGATAACAGAAAGATATTGTTAGTAGGTGGTTCATAGCTAGAGGGGGAGTGGAAGGAGATATTAACAGACACCACCACATCATCAGAGTTGCCAAGAGGGCAAAGCTGTGTAGTGCGACAAGAATCAAGGATAGAAGTAAAACAGAGATCGAGAAGTGAAGCGTTACCATCTGGGTTACTGGGGAAATGCATAGGAAAGTCAAACATTTGCATTGAGGGATTGAGTGATTGAAAGTTAAGAGTTTGGATGCCAGCGAGATCAGTTAGACTGGGTCAAGAAACATGGTATGGTGGGTGTTAAAGTCACTGAACATGAATATGTTTGCAAACAGATGCTGAGAGATGGCTTTGTCTATATTATCGGAAATGCTATCAAGTACACAACAGTCTTTAGAGGAAGGGGAATGGTAGTGAAAGAAGAGATAGCTTACTGAATTGAGAAGAGATAGATGGAGACAATTATACAAATGGTCTGGAGATTCTAAAGAGAGTCCTCTAGCTAGCAGGAGATGATCGCAGACATAAACTCCCAGGCCATGCATGTGGATTTTAGGGTCCTTTCTAAGGAGAGGAAGGTAGTCAGGAATCAAGAAATCAGAGGAAGAGATTGCCGAATTAAGGTAAGTCTTGCAGAGAGCTAGTATATCAGGAGACTTATCAAAGAGGAATGATTCCACACTGCAGAATTTGGTACGAATACCACGGATGTTGGAGAAGGAAATGTTAAAGGGTTTAGCTGATTTTTTGAGCTGGTTTAGGTTTAAATTTTTGTTTGCTTGTGGTCATGTTGAGTTACATTGGTAACGAAAAGGTCTAAAGTAATAAAAGCAGTCAGTCATTAAATGTGGCATTAACAGAAAGGAACAGGCACAAGGCTACAACATAATTTGGCCTCAGGGTTGTCCACCAGAGGTGCATGTGGGGATGCCCATCCATGCACGACATGACACTGCAAGAACCTTGATATTATGCAACTGTTGACCAAAGCAGCCTTTCAAGATGCTACAGAAGACTTTGGATTCCTAACTATCAGCTGGGAACAGCAACCAGAAAACTGCCAACCTGGTACCCTCGGTATGAAAAGATGTTGCCATAAACCACACACATCACAAGAGAGTCACAACAGTACTACTACTAAGGCCAGAGAAAAGGAAAGGATCTGGGAAATAGGAAAAAATGGATGAACCTCTACTCCTGTTCAAAAGAAGGGGCAAGAGTATTAACTGGGTGATAGGAAAGCCTATTTACTCCTATTAAAAAAAACAACATAAGAAATAGACAAAAACAAACAACAAACAAAAACGACAAACACAGAAACACAACTGAAAAGCCAAGTTGGGCTGGGAGCCACAGCACAAGTTATGTATGTATAGATCACTCGTGGGCTAGTGGTCTAAAAGTCACATTGGGAGGAGAGGGTAAAGGGAGATGCTTGAACATTCACTACACCTGCTCATAGGGATTGTTATAGATGGATAGAGGAGAAGCATAGAGGGGCTATGGATAGGGAATATGTGTGTGTGTGTGTGTGTGTGTATGTATGTATTGCGTATTTTTTCATTGAAAATGACTGATAAGGTGCTGTGGTTAAGCTTTTTAATATAATTTCTCACATGTTCCTATATTTTTTTCTTTTCAGGACATAAATTATATAAAAAAATCCTTAAGACTACAAAACCAAACCAAGGCATTCTAGCGTCGCTTGACATAGAAAATTTATTTACAAAATGTCCCTGTCGATGAATGCATTGATATAATCCTTAACTCAATATATAAAAATAAGTTCTACCTACATCCATTAAACCCAATATTCTCAAAAAGTTATTGCATACCTGCACAACTAAATCCCCTTCTACAACAATAATGGCAAAATTTACACTCAAACTAATGGAGTAAGTATGGGAAATCCTCTTTGTCTGTGCTTCTCCATTGCATTTCCCTTGGAGAAAACAACGTATTTAAAAAAGTTAATAAACTGAAAATATATGTCTGCTATGTAGATGATATTTTTATTTCAGCTGAGAACAAAAACAAAATTCATAATCTCAAAACTGCATTTGAAAAAAAATTCCATACTCAACTTTATCTATGAACTTAGCCAAAAAAAAAAAAAAAAAAAAAAAACTCTCGTTCTGTGATGTTCGTTTGGAGTCTAATAATAATACATTTATTAGTTATATAAAAAACCCACAACTAAAAACTCTTGCTATCATAATTTTACTAGACGATGTCTTTTCAGATATAAAATAGGTTATTAAAAATTTCCTTATGAGAGTGCTCGAGTTCACTCTTTAAAGAACTAAATAATATGAAACAAACACTTGTTAATAATGTTTTTCAAAACCATCTTATAGATTACCATATTAGGCATTTTCTTTCTAATTTAAACAATAGCAACACTGAACACACAGAAACAAAACAACAACATTAAAATTTTCTACAAAAATCAAATGCGTAGTAACTATAAAGAAAGATGAATCTTTACTTCGAAACATAAAGAAATACACAGTTCCAGTTGACAAATACAAACGTTTAATGCCATTTTGCATTTCTATCAATTTCTGGTCAGCTCTCTTATATTGAGATGCTTGTTTTACAAAATATATATATATATATATATATTTATAATGGATAATTTTAAAATTCTAAAATAATTATAACAGAGTGTGTTCATGCATGTTTTTTTTTAAAAAATAACAGTTACAACGATCACAATTACAATAAGTTTGTCTTTGTAAGATTACCTATGAGGATAATCTTGGAAAGTACTTGGATAGGAAAAAACTACTGCATCTTCCTTGATGAATTTTATCTTAACATCAAGAATCTGATTAGAGAACTGGAAAGGATTATTATAAAAATAATAGACATATATTTATATTATTCAATGAAACATGTTTGAATAAAGATATGCTGCATATATATATATATATATATATATATATATATATATATATATATATATATATATATATATACATATATGTATGTATATTGTTAAATATAACAGATAGTGGATGTCTATTATGTTTGATCATGAGCCATTCTAAGCTTTGTATAGTGGCTTTAGTTCTGGGAGAAAATAAAGACAAACATTTGGATATTTTTTTTATTATGCTAGTCCTCGATCTAAGCTTTCAGCTCACATGAGCCAATATTATTCAATGAAACATACTTGAATAAACACATGTTGCATATAAATGTGTGTGTGTGTGTGATATTTCAGAGCAATATGGATTTCTTATAAGAATGAATGTACAGTTAGTATAATAGCTATCAGAATAGAGAAAAGAATTGATGAACCGAGTGAAAACTTTGGCTGAGTCAGTTGCATTCCCCCGAATGGTATTGGGAAGAACCTGAATTCATCTCTTCTACTGCCTCTAGCTATGGATTAAATAGTAGACCAGACTGGGATATCTATCACTGAGTAGCAACTAGTTTAGAAAGAAGACACTGAATTGAAACCGAATAGGCATAAGTGGAAGGAGAGCATTCCTTGAATTGAAGCTTAATTTGGCCATTCACCACATCTGATCCTCCCCAGTAGTTCTGGAGCTCCACCTTGTTACAAGTTGGCATAGCTTTTATTGCTTAATTGAGATAACTGCATAGAATTGTTTAATAAAGGAACAGAAGACATGTTACCATTACATATGTTACAAATTATGCGTATGTTGCTTAAAATAGAATAAATTAATTTCTATCTAAATTTATGGGATGAAGGGTTATCATTATTTATGCTATTTACTTTTGCTCTCATCTTTGTTGTTGCTATTAGAATGTTTCAGCCATTGTACCTTTTAGCCTCCATCGGGTGTATATCAATCCCTGTATGTTGACATACAACTGATGAAGGCTGGAGGTGTACTATGGCTGAAACATTGTGATAACAACAACAACAATGATGAGGGCAATAGTCTGAATGTAAATAGAATAATTTATTTTAAAAGTGTTGTGGTTGATGTTTAAATTTTGTTTGATACCAAATTTTTCATCCAGGAATTAAACCCCTGAAGAAGGCCATGAAATGGATCAGTCAAAATGTTTTGGGAACAACAAAAAATCTCACAAACACAGAAATGAGTTCAATTAGCAAAAAATATCTTTGAATGACTTTTCTCAAAATTATATGTAATTCATACAACTCTGCAATAAAAACATTTTTTTAAAAAAAAATTAGGAAATTTGTTATACATACTGCAAAGGGAAATAATATAAAAAGAAATTGAAAATTTTATCTCCATTTTAAAGAAACAATGCTTGCACAGAAGCTTAGTGGCATAGAGAGAGTACTCAATGCCTAGTGGGGGTGGGGACAGAGATACCTTTGGTGCTCACAACTTTTGAAATGTTTTACAGGTTTTGTATGTCATTACCTATTCAATGAAAATAATCTAAAAAACAAAAAAACAAAAAAAAAACAAAACAAACAAAAAAAACAAAACAAACAAACAAAAAAAAAAAACACAGACAGAGTGTATACCTCTGCCAATCCGACTAAAAATACCTGCAGAGGAGGTAACTATTGAAACTTATATAACAACTGCAAATTTTTATCACTTATTTTACTACCTATAGAAATTCATCAAGAACATTTGAGATAATACATTGCAGGTTGACCAACCCCCAAAATTAAATCAGTTCTTCAGCCATTTATGACTAATCGCTTTTTAAAACAACAGACTTTGCTGAAATTAGTTAAAAGAATAGTGTTGTCAATAGAAAAACTGTTGTTTTGACACTCTCCATTTTTTGCAGGCATGAACGTCCAAGTTTGCCAACCTTCCTTTTGGCCCACTGTTTTTTTTTTTTTTACAGGTACATTTGTTAAACTTTGCCCTAGTCTTTAAATTCTTTGTAGAATTAGGAACCATCAGTATTATCTAGACAGCTATTTGCTAAGCTGGAACTGGTTTCTTGCAGTTTTCCATCTTTCAAAATCTCCAGTATATCTTGAAAAAAAAAAAAGAAGCTAAACCAATGAATATAAATTTCATGAGAAAATCTTCCATTTATTTCTGCAATCAAGCAATCAAAAACATTTTTTTCACAGTGCAACAAATTTCCTGTTCATTATTCAATCCAGAATCAGCTGAATAAGTCAGAATACAGAAAATTGACTGCTATTCAGTTGATGTTATTCAACTCAACTTATTCAGTTATATAACATCAACTGAATACCAGTAACATTTTTCTGCTGACATGAAGTAGAAATATTATATTGAATCAATTACTAGGTCTGCTGCTAGGAAAGTTGGTTCACTGCTTGTGCCAGACAATTTTTCTCACCAGACTCTATCATACACATTTATATATCTACCATTCATATAACCATTAAATACTGCTGTCATAGCTAGTCTGGTTCTTCTGCTCTGTATTTAAAAATTCTTCAGAAGAATTTGCAATTTTATCAGTCCTGACCTGGTATCTCTGCTTCAATCATTTCCCCACTGTCATAATGTAGCTTCCCTGTAGCTTTTCTATAAATATTTTATTAGTAATTGTTCTGATAAGCTTTCTTCTTTCGTACATAGACTTTATGAATTTAAGCACAATACTAGATTGGCAGCTAGATATCATTTTACAGTTGAAATGTATAGATGCAGCTGTATGTTCTATGCTAACTCTTTTATCACTCGCACTTCTTGCTTGTGGAACTCTCTTCTGTCTTCTTGCTTTCCAGTCAACATTGATATCCAAAAATTTAAATGCAATATCAATTATGACCTTCTGTTTTCTTGGTTTTTGTTCTTTTATTGTTCTCTCTCCTTAATAATTTTTTTCTTGTATTCTTTTATACTCAGTAACCCCTTGTATCGTAGTGGCTTTATTGCTTTAGTGGTGAAATGATAAAAAAAAATAATTTCATTTGTTTGACATATTTTTCTTTTGTCTCTGGTCAATCTCCATGTTTCATATTGGTTCTTACCAACTTTAAGTGCTTCTTGACAGCACTTTTTCAATTGATAGGTTATATTGATTCCTCTTTCAAAGAATCAAGACCAGCAGCTGCTTCATAAAAATTCATTTCGGGATCCTGAAGATGATTTTTTCACTTGACTGAAAGATGACAAAAGATGCCTCTAAAAAATACAAGAAAATCATATGAAATTTCAGAATATTATGATCAGCCTCATTTTGCATCAGTTGTGCAGCCATTGTCATTTAACTGCTTTCACAATTCATCCAGTTTTTCATCTAAATCTCTTACAGCCTCTTCTCTTGCATTCCACTGTGTTTCCAATACAGGATTGACAGAAATCTTAAGCTTCTGTTGCACTCTCTTTGCTGATTGTCACATCAAGTTATTGATTAAGCTAACAAGTTATTAAACGACTTTGATTAAACCAAAAAAGGTAATAAATATTGTTTCCTAACTTGCAGCATGAAGACATGAAACTATGGATGTTACAGTCTATAAACATTACTTTTGAATTTTTTATTGAAAACCTGACAGATCAACTGACATGACTGTATTGTTATTATAACATTGGAAACAAAATTCAATTGACAAAAGGAATAAACACAAAATTAGAAGGGGATACTCTTCTAATTTTGTATTTATTTCTTCATAGCAGCATCTTTCTCTTTTATCTGTCAATAAACGACCTTGTATCTTGGCTTCAATCAATATCAACAAATTGAATCTTTTGCACTAATCGTTCACAATGAGCAAAATCTGGTGTGGAATAAAACAGAACATCAACTATAGGTTTTGTTTATATGAATTACTGACAAACAATAATTTTACACTTGTAAGACAATTAGATTTTTGGATTTCAGGAGAAAGACAGGACGTTAATATCTGTATGTTTCTTTTACATGTTCCTTACTTGTAACTTGATCAAACTTTGGTAATAACTGTAAAAGTGTTGGTTGATTTTGTTTAGTGGCATATCACCACCCCTATGGGTCATTTAATGTTGAAATCTAAATAATTTGAACAATTTTATTGTTTCAACTAAATAAACTTTGAATACAATTGTTTGCAAAAGTGATAGGAAATTTCTTGGGTTTCTGTTTGAGGTTATATCCTCAGTGTAACCACAATTACAGGTGTTTGTATTGTTTACCTGTTTATCTGCAATCACATTATATTTAATGGAAGTTTTTCTTGCATGTTAAACTGACATGTGAGCTAATGTGGATGTTTTCCATAGAAGGGATTCACTTTTACATGCAAATTCAACAAAAAAAGAAAAGAAGGAAAATGGCAACCTCCTTCATGCTAGTAGGACAGGTCTTTGCCTTGGCCAGAGAAAGCCCAAATTCCCACTACTTATCCCCTCACATGCAACACCATTGATATTGGCTCTCGCAAGAACTTTCAGTTAAGAATCCACCAAAACTTAATGTTAATTGTTGATTATTGGAAGCTTTTCTTGCATTTTAAACTTGCACATGCGCTGATGTGGATGTTTTCCAAAGAGGGGATCTTAGTCGCTTTTACATGCAGATTTGACTTAAATATTGTATACAATCACCCCAAAAGTTCACTGTATATCTGTCCATTTATTTCTTTCTGGCTGAATTTATTTTTTCAAACGCTCATTTGTGTTACTTAGGAGACAAATTCGATGCTCAATTTCTTTTCAAGCAGCAAATGACTCAGGAGAACAGGCAATGGGCCATGGGCACATAAACTTTAAATTGTTTCTTTTTTCCACTTAAAGAAACAACTCTGTGTTGAGAAAACAGACTGAGAGATGTCATAGGTGAAAAAAAAAGAAGACAAAATAAACAGTATGCTTTTTTATGAAAACTGGAATACACTAACCACACACTTTTGTGTGTTCATAAGGTGTTTGAAATAAAATGCCATCAGAGAACACTTATCTTTGGCATCAAATGGATTTTCTTTATACTGAAATTCATGTACTCCACTAAGATGCAAAGGGTTTACTGGCAGTGGAAGAAAATGAGAAGACCTTAGTGAAGAGCAAGGACAATAAAAGAACAGGTTTCAGAAAGACAGAAGATGGTGATTAGAGTTGCATTTAAATTTTTGAAGATTGTACATAGCAGAGAAGCAAGAAACTGGAAGAGAGTTCTACAGGCAAGAAGTGTGATAAAATAAACTATTAGAATAGAAAATATGGTTGCATCTAGCTAGTTCAACAGTAAAAAAGTGAGACCTAGTTGCCAATCTAGTATTACACTTAAATTCATGTAGTCAAGGCAAGCAAATTGTCATGAAAATATTTGTAGAAAAGACAGAAAGAAGTAATGTCACAGCAATTGACATGGGATAGCAGACATTCCATGTCAATTACATTACAGACACTTCTTTGAATTTTGTCAAGAATCTCGAGATATATATTAGGAGCACCAGACCAGATATGGCAGCAGTACCCAACACACAGGCATAGATTTATAAATCTGTAACAGGGATTTAGATGAGGAAAATTGTCAATAAACCAACTCTCATAGCAGTAACCTTGATTCAATATAATCATTCTACTTCATGTTGGTGGAAAATGTGAGCTTAAGAAGGTGCAAAGGTGTTGTTATCCTGTAGGTTAGCATCATCTATGCTGATGTGTCATCAGCATAAATACTTAGTTGGGAACTGATAATATTGGGAAGGACATTGATGGAGATAAGAAGCAATGTAGGTACAAGGATAGAGCTCTGGGGTCACTGGTATTAAAGTGAAATGATTTAGTATTGTGCCCATTCAACATGACCTTTGTTACATGATTTAAGAACAATTGGATTAAGCCAAGTATTTGTTAAAATATTTATGAAGTTGTTACATATATTATCCTTTTCTTAGCTAAAGCTTTTAAGGGTAAATCCCTAAACAGCACTCAAACAAAGACGAAGTTCAGACAACATGGGAATAATGAGTAATATTATTGTCGGTTTCTCCCATTAATACCAGTAGTAATAAAAACATATTTGGAAAGAAACTGAGAGAAAGGCAAATCATGTGAAACTGGATGCATCCAGTAAAACTGAACCATTTAGTGTGGCATACATAGAAAACAATTTATAACAAACAAAGCATACAAATGTAGTTAGTATATAAAAGTTAGTATAAAAAAATATATATATGTCTGTACCTGAAATGTACAGTTGTGTGAGTCTATTTTTAGAGCAATTGAATGTGTTCTAGTTGTGAGAATTTAATTTTAACAGATATTAACACATGTGTCAATCTACAATGACAAATTCTAAGAAAAGAGCCAAGCCTCCTGATCGAAATCTGTAGGAAGAAAAAAGAAAGAGAAAGGAGCCTTCTACTTCTTTTTATACACTCCTGCAAACATTACTCATTGGCTCTGTTGAAGTCTATATAATGTCTAATTTTGGCCATGGAAATAAGTGTAACATGCCAATTTTAATTTCCACTAAATTTTACAGATCCAAAGGCAATAGTGTGAAATGAATGCAAAAATAAATTCTTTGGTCCCTTGTACTGGTTCAGAAAATACTTAGTAAACAGACTGAGATTGATAGATAAAAACAGGCTAGCATAGTGTGGATAATAAAAAAAGAAAACAGCAACCAGCAAGTAAATTCAAGCTCTCCCAACTGGTATTCCAACTTTGAGTCGTTCCTTGAGTTCTGTCTCAAAATCACACTAACAGACTTTTCTAGCCGTCAACCGTGAACGTCACTCCAAGCACCCCGCACTGGGAAAATTGGTTACTTTTATATTTGTCCAATATACCCATAATCCCTTGCGTCTTCATGCGATCCCACAATTCATTGCGTCCATGTCCCATAATGCATTGCATCTTTATTGCATAAAAATGCAATGCAAGTCCCCCCTCATTCTTTTACGATATCTGGCCGAGGACGGATTATGGCAGAGCAGTAAGTGCTTTTTTCTCCCTTATTTCAACTGCAGTAGCTTTACATGCTAAGCAAATACGTGCTCCTTTTTGGCGGGGACAAGGCAAATGGCAACCAGTTGTGCTCGTCCCAGGTCCTGTCTCATCACGTCTGCCACACATAGATATACTATTGCAGGTATTATCCTTTTCTTAGCTAAAGCTTTTAAAGGTAAATCCCTAAAAAACATTCAAACAAAGAAACATGTTCAGGCAGCATGTGAATAATGAGTGATGCTATTGTTAGCCACACACATTAATCACAGAAGTCATTGAAAATAGATTTGCAGAGAAAGAGAAAAAAAGGTATATCATACCAAACTGGATACAACCAGTAAATAAGACGGAACCATTTAGTGAGACATACATAGGAAACAATTTATAACAAACAAATAATAAAGAAGAAATGTACATGTGTAGTTGGTATATAAAATGTCAGGTACCTGAAATGTACAATTGTGTGCATCTTTTTTAGGATGATAAAATGTGTGCTGGTTCTGAGAGCTTCATTTAGGGAGATGGTAACACATGCATCTATCTACAATGATGAATGGACAAGAAAAGAATCAAGCTTCATGACTAATGTCCAGAGGGAGAAAAAAAGCAGAGAAAGAGCCTTTTCATACACTCCCATGAGCAATTCTGATTGGCTCCACAGGAATCTACATAATGTCTATTTTTAACCATGGAAGTTTGTTCATTGTTCAGTTTGGAATAGAATGTACCAAATCTTTCAGTTAGCATCAAACAGAACAGATGCTTGGTGACCAGTGTTATCACTTCCAGCAAAGAAAACTTTCATCAATTTGCTTAACTCCATTATTGAAGCTATTGCGCATGTTTTTTTTTTTCATCCATGTGTATCACTTTCTTTTCCTGACATAATCAGTTAAAAGAATGAAATAATAAATACATCTTTAGAGAAAGATTTTAAAGTTAGGCAGAGAGTGTACAGGTAAAAGGTACCATGATGTGTACCAAATAATTTTAAATTTATTATGTCTATTTTAGGTTGTATTATGTAAAGATGATTGTCAGTTTGTATTTAAAATTAAAGCATAAAGAAGTGTTGCAGCATACCTATGCATAATAATAGGTATATCTCCATTCACATAAATACAGTAGTAAATACTGTATGTTGGTCTGCAGTTGGAGATTCATTGTGGAACTCACTTCTAGAAGTTTACTACTACTTCTATGTGTTGCCGGTGAATCTTTATGTGTTGTTCTTGTCCTAAGTATTATTGTTCATTACCAATTTTCATGTGATTATTCTATTTAGTAACCTTTCCTCAGAGAGCCGAGTTCGAATTCCAGTTGAATCCATTACATTCACTTAGGTGCTAATACCCTTGGGAAAGGTATGAATCCTCTTCTTCTCATCCCAGCTATGGGTAAATAGCAGGACAGACTGGGTTCTATAGCCTTGGATGGCAACTGGTCTACCACAGAAAGAAATGGCAACTTACTGTGGGAAAAAATCTGCCTTGTCAGTCATGTATCGAAAGATACATGATTGCCTAAGCAAGTATCACACATGGCACATAACTGACTAAATCTTCCCTAGGTTACAACAGGAAGATAGTTTTTAAAGGAAATACATGTCTTCCAAAAGCTAAACAAAGTATTAAGAAACAGAAAAAAAATTGTTAGAAATAAAGAAGAGAACACTGAGTTGTTATCTAATATCAGCCCTCAATGAATGTTGGATAATCTCTTCAAAGATGAAGAAGAGACCTGAAGCAACAGAAACATGATTTTACAGAAGGATGCTGAAAATACTATGGACTGAGTAATGGCAAAGTTTTAGAGAAAATGGAAACAAAAAGGACATTTATACTTAACATCAGGAACAGATGGCTGAAACTTTGAGGACATATAATGAGGAAAAAAGGCTTGGAAAATTTGATACTCACAGAGCAGATTGAAGGAAAAAGAAACGGAGCAAAACAATGCATAATCTATCTATCAAGCTTGGATGGCTGAACAAGGTTTAGGTGAGATAACAAAAAGACAAAATTTATTAAGAACTACAAAGAACAGGAAATTGAGGAAAGCCATGATTTTCAACATCTTGAAGGGACATGACACATAGAAGAAGAAAACTTGATTGTCACTTTGTATTAATAATCAAAGTATTAGTTTTTAATGGAAGTACATGATTATCAATTTGTATTTAAAATAAACATTGGTATTTGTTATTTTTTAGTCCTTACAGGCTTGTAGTAGATGGGTTGACTTTTTAACAATTGTAGTATATTTTACAGGGTTTTATTTTAACAAAATACAATAAAGAGAGAAATAAAAGAAAGAGAAACTATCAAAGCAAGGAAGAATATAACTTTCATAAAACCCCAATAAAAGAATTCTTCTTTAAAGGTGTACGATGAATGTAATTTCCCTTTATCGTGTGGGCGCGTTTTCATTTTAATTTGGAATTGTGGTGAGTTCAGTAAAATAAAATATAAAAATAAAAATGTACAAACAAAAAGAAAAGGATTAAAACAAAGCATTTGCTTTCCCTTAGAATCCTTATCTTTTTTTCTAGCTTTTCACTTTCTTTCTCTTTATATATTTGTCTCAAATAAAAAGAGGGTGAAGATGAAAAGACTAACCCTGGCCAAAAAACACAAGATATTGACAATCCAGCAGTTAAATATTTTTTGAAAAACTAAAAACATTTGTCTCTGCTATGGCCCTGCCTTAGCCATAGCAATGTTCACAAATTTTTGGCAATGAAGTAAAAAAGATATATCAATAAAAATGATCAAAACGTGTTACATGTCACTTTTATTATAATAATCTTAGTTTTATTAGTAAGAAGGAAGATTGTAGAAAATTCTCATATAAAAGTCATTAATATTATATTAGTTTGTTGGAATTCACTGCATGGTGTCCTCACAACAAATGTGATAAACTATGTTAAACTACCAGAGAAGCTGAAAGTTTTAATTCAGATCATTAATTCTGGGAAACTCTTGGAGCAATCTAATTTATAGTAGGCTCATAAATCTATAATCTATTTGTAATGAAAATGTGAGTTATTTAATTATTTTAGATTTGAAACATAAAATGAAGAAAAAAAACAATGCCAACTACAAATGTCTCATCCATCTTGAATAAAAGATATTGTACAATTTCAGTTTGGCCATGGATGACATCTGAGTACAAATCTGCTAAAGATTCTAATTCATTCACTTTATTTCTTTTACCAAAAGTGTTTGAATTAAAAGCACTAAGTTTGATACCCACATTTCTATAAGGCTCAAATCTTTTACCACTGCTAAAGACACCAACTTGGATGCAAGTATGAATTTAAAAATTTTTTGTCAATATTTCCGAGATGAGGTATTGTAATTATTTACATTATTTTTATTATTCGAACTGTTATCCTCATCTTTATTACCATATTGACAAGATTTCAGACGTCATATACACCGGTTTTCTTCAAGTGATTGGAATTTCAAATTGAACCCTTTATTTCATCCACCAGGGTAGATTGTTCTAGTTCCACATGCCATGCCTCTTCCAGATGTCTCAGTTATCTCCCTTTAACTCAACTCTCCAAGATTTTGCTCACCACTGCAGTAGCCAGGCATTGAACTCACAACTCTTTGGGTCAAGTCACTGGATCCAACCAATGCTTTTGTCCACTGGACATATGTTGTTGAGGACAATCACCTGAAGAAGGCCAGAGCATACAATGGCTGAAACATTGTGAATATGGCAATAAAGATGAGGACAACTGTCTGAGCAATGTAAATAATTTAAAAAATGATTTAACTGAAAGATTAATTGACTATTACGATAAAATTATCATATTAAAATTATGTGGATATAACCTTATAATAGGTGTAGGACATACCCATTGCCCCCAGCACAAAATCCATACACTTAAGGTGAAAAGCTGTATAAAACTTCCTTGGTTAAACTGAAGCATGACAAGCATGATTAGTTCTTGATAACAGTAATTAAATTTTTTTTTTTAGCCTGGCATCATATTTTAATATATATATATATATATATATTAGAATATATATATATATTGGCTCCTGAAGTAAATATTAATTTCAGTTGAGCTCTCTAGGGAGTAGGTATGGGTTTGTAAACAGTGACTATTATAGCTAGTATAGCGAGACTCTTCGCATAGCGAATTGAGTCACTGTCAGTCACTGGGCGTGTTTCTAAAAATAAATACGCTAAAAATCCACCTGCTTCCCTGCCGTGCGCCGACGGCTTAGTGGTAGAATCTCCGGCTGACACCAATTCAGTCGGGTTTCAATCCGAGCTAGAGGCAACCGGACGTCTAGCCACACTGATGAGCTGTGAAACAGCGAAACAGTCTGTTTGTGGATGACGTTTTATATATATATATATATATATATATATATATATATATATTCTAAAGATTTTTCTGACTCATTCTAAATTCCAAAAAATAATGTCATCAATGTTAAATTATTTAAGGAAATTATATTTTTAATAATTCTAAGAATAAACATCCTGATTGGTTAGCACATTTGTCTGTTGACATTTTTGAGATTTCATTGCAACAGTAAGCCTATGCAATTGGAATTATGAGGTCAGTTAAACATGAATAAATAAAAATAATGAGGAAATATTAAAAGGTATAATAGTTTAATTCTCAAATACCTAAAAAGTTTAAAAAAATGCTAAGCTTTGAAAATGTGTGCTTATTAATAGAATATGAGATCTGATAAAATAATTAATACTGTGTATTATTTTTTAATTCATGGATACTTCGAATTTTAAAAATGAGTCAATATGAGACCAGGTAAAAAAAAAATTGAAACAGTGTGGTATCATTCTTTTAATCTGAAAATCTCTGAACAAAATTATATAGATTTGAATTTATCTGGGTTTATTTTTACGGAAAATAGACCAATATGCTTTTAAAAAAGCTTATTTTACCAGTATCAGTAAAATAGACTCCAAGCTATTTTGCCAGTCTCAGTAAAATAGACCCCAAGCTATTTTGCCAGTAAATATTTTTTATTATTTTAAGGCAGGTAATGTTTAATATAACAACACCCAGATTTAACACAGATGCTTATTCATTTTCACCACGAATTGTTAAAATAATTTAAATTTTTTTTGTTAAAACACAAGTTAAAATCATTTATTCATCATTAATTTATTAAAAGAAATATAGAAGTTTCTGAATATTTTAAGCATTTCACACATCTGCAAATTCAAAACTCGTATTTGGGCATGATTCTCATGGCAATACACTTCAGGTACACCCAGTGAAGACAACAATCACAGGCCACAGCATCCATGTTGTTTAAGTCCTGCCTGCTCAGCTCAAACAACCACTGAACTGATGATCTCAAATATAATATATTCTTAGTCTAAAACAATATTTATATTTACCAGCAAAATAGCCTTGGTGTCTACTTTACCTGGGCTGGCAAAATAGCTTCAGTTTTTATTTGACTGGGACCAGCAAAATAGCCTGTTCATATTTTTATATGAAAAAAGAAACTAGAATAAACAAAGAGCTTGGAATGCAGAAGCCACTTTATTTTCCAGTGTGTGTCTTGCCTTTCCTTCATAAAGCAGCTCTTCTTTTGTGACTTGTTGCTAATGGGTCAACCAAACTTGGTCTTCCAGAATTTTTGCCAGCTAAATGAATTTTCTGAGAAACAGAAAGTTTCTCTGAGGTTTCAAAACTCAAGACAAAGGAATTTTCTTATATTGACTGTTTTTATTCTATTTTTAATTAATTCCCCTATTTTTCATTTAGTTAACTTGGAAGATCTATTGCACCAGACACATAACTGGTGCCATCAGATAGTTGGCAATCTAGGCTGTTCCTCCACCACAACACCAACTGAGAAATTTTATCATTAACATGATAGTGTCAGATATATAATTGGTGCCCTCAAGTAGTTGGTAACCAAGAATGTTCTATTGCAACACCAATTGAGAAATTTTATCATTAGCATTGTGTCAGACATATTTTGTGCCCAAGGCTGTCAAGCCCTTCTCCATCACTACACCGCTGCCAAGACATTATGACTAGCAGAGTGTAGTTATCATACGGAGTGTCTGTCAATGTGCATTTATTAATAAGCTAGACTTTTATACATATTGCAGTATTCATTTTAAAGCAGCAGCAGCAACATTGATTGAATGGATCCAAGTTTCTTTAATACTTGGCAGGTTGGGGGGAAATACGATTTGTAAATATTTATGCTGATGATATGATGATATATGACTGCAGCTCTAAAACTTGTGGTGACCAGAGATTGGCAGCTGATCTCTCATCCAATCAAAGCTCTAACTTCACAGTGTGAGGAAAAACTGTCTGGTTACATTCAATGCCTCAAAAGCCAAACTAGTTAAATTCCATCATCACTGATCGGACCCTGAATTAACACAAATTATGATGAATGAATGTCCCCTAAGAGAGACTCCATGCCTTGAGAGATTATTGTGCTTTAAAATCACCCCTGATCTCAAGTGGAACTTATACGATCTATCGCTAAAGATGCAGAAAAAATGGTCAGTTCCCTGTACCATTCTAGTAAGGACCTGACTCCTCATGCTATTCTCTATCTTTGAGCCAAATCAGGCCTAAAATGGAGTAATGCTATCATTTGGGTAGGAGCTGCTCAGTCCTCACTTTCCAGTTTTGAGAGAGTCTAAAAGCATCTCTGAGACCTTGTAGGTGACAAATCATTTTCCACTGTCCTGCCTCTCTCTCACAGACAGGATGAAACAGGCTTCTCCCTGCTCCATTGCTACTTCCATGGAAAGTGCTCAGATGAGCTGCATTTCTTGCTTCTGCTGGTTCTAACTTTCATGGCCAGGACCTGCTATGCCACACACATTGTAGCAAACCACCTTCATTGGTGAAAAGTGAGTTCCACTTGAACAGCTTCCTACCATGAATGACTGCTCTGTAGAACCGACCCCATAGAGAATGCTTCCCTGAACGCTATAATCTTGACCTAGAGTTAACCATTATCTGGTCCTCCTTTCTGCATAAACTGCCTCTTACTCTGTAATGCTCTAACTCAAGTGGCTCCTGGGCCTTATACAGGGTAAACCTCACTGTAAAAAAACAAAAAAAACAAAACAAAACAATAGGCATCACTTCTATTTTCTATCAATTCGTCAGTGAGCATCAGGTCAATCACATTCTGAGATTTCTACTGCATTCTAAATTCAAAAACCATAAAGCATTTGTTGTAAATATATTGATTGAATGACTTATTTTTTATGACCTATCTACCTTTTTCAGGTTATTTAAAGTCAGAACGTATTTCAAGATTGTAAGATTTGGAGACAATAATGATTTACTGATACAAGTCCAACTAATTAATCCATAGCTGGAGGGGAGAGAAGAGGTGGATTTATACCATTCCCAAGGGTATTTGCACATAAGTGAATATAATGGACCCAACTGGAATCAGAACTTGGCTCTCCTATTTTAAATTCTGAGCTATTATTCATTAAATCACTCACACAACCAAGCTTGCAGCATGTTGTATTGCCAAGCAGTCACTCATCTAGGTACTGACCAGGCATGACATTAGTTAAGTTTGGTGATCATACGAGAGCTGGTGTCATAATGTCATATGTCATTGTAAATACAATTTGGTCACTAAACTCATAAAAGTTTCCTATAACAGATGGAAAGACTGATTATTGCAAAAAAGAAAGAAGGATAATCTGGAAATTCCTTTGCACTTTTGCCTCACCCCACTTAGCATTTCCACCAGACCCCAGAAATTATAGGCACCATGAGGTCACACCAGGGAATTTTCTTATATTGTCCATTTTTATTCTATTTTTAATTAATTTGCCCATTTTTCATATTGTTAACTTTGAAGATCTATTGCATCAGACACATAACAGGTGCCATCAGGTAGTTGGCAATCTAGGTTGTTCCTCCACCACAACAACTATTGAAAAATTTTATTATGAACATGATTGCGTCAGACATATAATTGGTGCCCTCAAGTAGTTGGTAACCAAGGCTGTTACTTCATTGCAACACCAATTGAGAAATTTTATCATTAGCATTGCTTCAGACATATATTTTGTGCCCAAGGCTGTCAAGCACTTCTCCATCACTACACCGCTGCCAAGACATTATGACTAGCAGAGTGTAGTTATCATACGGAGAGTCTATCAATGTGCATTTATTAATAAGTTAGACCTTTATACATATTACATTGCAGTGTTCATTTTAAAGCAGCAGCAGCAACATTGATTGAATGGATCCAAGTTTCTTTAATATTTGGCAGGCGGGGGGAATACACTTCTGTCATATTCGAGAACAATAAATTCACTGACTGGGGGACATTACTTTCAATTTTCAACGGACATTTCTTATTCTTGCTCTTCTGGTGCAACAACACTGACCACTTAATGGCTATTCATTTTCCCTTCTGAATTCATTTCCACACTAAAATAATTATTCATCATTATGTATAATATATGAACTGTAAGTTCAGACACATTTCTATCTATATTAGAATGACCCCACTTTGTGGGTGCCTGTTACACTAATACAATATCAGCAGATCTAGCAGAATACTGTTAAAATTTATTGATTCCACTCTAATAAAATGTTTTGTAAGACAGTAATAAAAAGTAAAATATGTTAAAATCTTTCATATGTTCAATGTTAAATGTTTATAGTAATGTATAATTTCCACTGTGAAAATGGACAATATGGGATTCATTAATAAAGAAAGAGAATCAATATAGAAATCAATATAGAAATCAATATACAGACAAATCTGCTTTCTATGCTCACTTATAGGAAAGGATCATTTTGGCATGAAACTATCATGTACAATTTCAATGTAAAAATATTTCATGATTTCAGGGGAAAGATTTTATAAGATTAATCATAAAAAACTTTCATAAATTCAATGCTAGAGTTTTATAACAATTCAAGTTTTAATTAAGACCATTAATTCTGGGAAACTCGGAGCAATCTAAGTAGGCTCATAAATCTATAAACTATTTGTAATGAAAATGTGTGTTATTTAATTATTTTAAATAATATAATAGGGAATGACTGTAAAAACAACTTTTCCCCAAATTCATAGACAAATCACGCAGATGCATGCTGGGATTTCTTCTTAGCCAATAAGATAGACTATTTCTTGGTCTCATCTGCCATATTTTTCTTCTTTCCTGTCTTGGAGTCAGGAGTACAATCACTTACCTGTATCGTGGCCAATTATTCTATAAAATGTTCTAACTTTGAAAAATGAAACAATTTCCAATACAATTTGTAACTTAATAATATTAATATTGTGATAGATAAGGAAAGACGTAATTGTCAAATTATTGATTTTGCTACTCCATACTATACAAGAGTGGATGCCAAAGAAACTGAAAAATATCAGGATCTGGATAGGGAGCTGAAGAAATTATGGAACATGATTGTTGAAATAATTCAATAAATTATTATTAAGAGTGTTTAGGAATAATTGAAATTGAGACCAAGATTGTACTCCTCCAGAAAAATTACCATCATTTATTTTATAAGAATTCTCCAAAAAGCGTTATGAGGTGTCTTATTGGCACCACAATGCAAGAACAGAATTTCAATGTGCAAAACCAAAATACTAATTACAATACTAATAAATTCTCTGATGCTATATGATGCATGACTTTATATCCTAACTGATTGGAGATATTGAAATGCACACATGTATTAAGATGGGCTACAGTAAATATCCTGTTCCATTCTACAAATTTGTTTATCATTTGTTTGACCATAATTACTTGGGTATGTCCCCTAGGGGCTGATGTACTGTCCATCTCTGTTTATGAGTGAGAGCAGTGGGGGAGCATTTTGGCTAGAAGTCGAGAGGGTTGTTTTTTTTAAGTCTTGATGATGAGGCAGCCAAAGCAACTTGGGGGTCATGTCTTGATACTTGGGAACATCCTTAATTAGAGACTATCTGAGTGGTTGTTGGTTGATTTTGTTTAGTGGCATATCAAACTCTATGTATTGTTGGCAAGGTTTTTATTAAAAAAATTATTGTTTGTATTTTTATATATTTTTTGGTGTTGCATTGATTGTCATTTTACTATACTTAATGACGTGTTGATTTTTTTTTGTGGGTTGGGGGTGTTCACTATTTACCCTTAATTAGAAACAATAACAAGTATTACTACACAGGTCAGGATGGACCTGGGAACATCAACAGTTCTATGCTCCTCAGAACCTCCAATCTCCTGATCAGAGGCCTTGCTGCCAGATGTAGTTTATCATGATATCCAGAATGACATCTGAGCAGGCTGTGTTAACCAACCTGAAGGTAATTCTAATTGGGCCTCATCCTGCAAGGTTATATGTTGCTTTTATCAAAACTTTTCACCATATTGTGCACATTTGGCTGTGATGCATGTGCTTGGTATATTCTTATCAGACTTGATGTCATAGTGGGTATATTGGGCTTCATATATTTATATGCTAGGGTTATTTTGTTAGCAGGCTGTTCTACTCACTCAATAATAATAATCCTTGATTCTACACCATGAATGGCTCTCAAGGCTTTTCATCTTAGAAGATTGGCAGTGTTGACAGGTACAAGTTTTATCTTGGTGAATTAAGATGGGCTACAGTAAATATGTGAATAGGCACAGTGTGGAACATTTATTAGCACTGAAAGTCTGACTGCCATGGTTAGGTTCAAGTTTGTTGCCTTCATAAATTGCATTCTTTTTGTGTGGCCTCATTCCCAATAACCATTACAAATGATTTCAAACTTCCAACTTCCCAAACAATACCAGGATGTAGACAAAGGAATTGTAACTGTCACAGAGACACCACATTGGTTCTTGCTAATGACTGTGATGGTCAAAAGTTCTTGAACAAAAACAAAATATGAACACAACTTAAAAAAAACTATGTGCTTTTTTTATTAGTGTTAGGTTGATTTTCCTTCTATGTATGAGTGTGTATGTGTACGTGAGTATGTGTACCTGTATATGTGTGTATGTGTACCTGTATATGTGTGTATGTGTACCTGTATATGTGTGTATGTGTACGTGGGTATGTGTACCTGTATATGTGTGTATGTGTACCTGTATATGTGTGTATGTGCACATGTGTAGGATGTTGTGGTTATTTCATCTATTTGTAATTTTCTTGTCTCTTTATACTTTCTCATTAATCCTTTTCTTTCTTTTCTTTATCATTTGGCCATGTGCACCAAAAGATAATGTAACAAAGTTATTTCTGGGGTCAGAGATGACTTAAAAAATTAGGCTAATATTCCAGAATATTCTGAGGTTTTCTAAAATTTCCAAAATAGAGGTGTATTTGATTTTTTTTTGTTTATATCTTGTTTAAAAAATTATTTATTTATTTTTTAATTAATGTTTAAATGGCAAAAGAAATATTTGTTTACATGTCTTCGCTTGGCCATTTTTCATTTATCTTTTTTAGTTTGTTTTTTTTGTGTCATCTTAATAGGTTATTAATTACAGCCAACACATACATACACATAGATGATTATAGATAGAAATCTGACAAAATAATAGGAAAAAGAACAAGTAGCAAACAGATCTTAATCTAACGTGTTTCACTTTATTAAAGCTTCGTCAAAGATCAAGATAGAAATGATAAAAAAATGATAAAAAGTAAAGAGAGTCGCAGATTAATGCTATGTTGTGTTTGGCTATTTTTTATTGGTTAGATACGTGTCATGTGTAATGAAGTAACAGATGATATTTAAATGTGTGGCAAAAATTCTCAATGCTAAAGTGTGTAAAAGTTAGTAAGATGCAGTAAGATGTTTTGATTGGATAGATGTCATGTATAAGGAAGTAACAGATAATATTGAAATAAGTGTTAGAAAACGATCTGGATGTTAAAGTAAGTAAAGATTAGTGATGTGCTGCAGGATATTTTGAACAATTTTTCATTAAAGTATATCTTGTGTGTATTTTGTCTATATGTGGATTTTTATGTATTTGGAAGAGATAAGTTAGATTCATGAATAATGAATATGTAGAAAAATGGTGATTTAATGTAGTTTTTTAAATGTGTGTTAGTTGATAATGCTGGTATAAATATATTTTCATAATATTTTCTCTTTAAAGAGTTATGTTCTTTTTTTATAAGGCTTGCATTGGCAATATATTTATATATATATATATATATATGTATATCTGTCTATATTTCTTAGATGAGATGTTATGCACGCTATTTACATTATTTGGACTATTGACCTCATCATGTTGCCATATTTATCACAACGTTTTGTCCGTTGTATGCTCTGGCCTTCTTCAGGTGGTTGGAATGGAAAATTCATAAACTTAAAGAATAAAGTTTAAAAATCTCCTGAGCTGACAAAGCATAGAAATGAATACAATATGGGAACCACTAATAAAGAGTGCCAAAGTGATAACACTGAAAATTGCAATATGAGCTCTGGTAAAAAAATAATTGATAACAGCAAAAATTGCAATATGAGCATTGGTAAAAAAATGATTGCTGAAGATATTAGGTTTATAATACCCCAAAATTTATACACAGAGTGTGAGTTCAATACCTGGTTATGGCTGTGGAGAACTTGGAGAAGGGAATTAACAGGAGATAACTGATAACTGACATCCATTAGACATGGCACGTGGAACTAGAACAATCTACCCCAGTGAGAGAAATAAAGGGTTCAGTTCGATATTCCAACCACCTGAAGAAGGCCAGAGGATATAACGTCCGAAACGATTTGATAAATATGGCAACAAAGATGAGGACAATAGTCTGAATAATGTTTGGCAGAGAGTGTGTGTCCAAAATAACTATTTTGGGATTTGTTTGACTGTAAGTCCTATGTGAATGTGCGGTTAGGCACGTCAGGTTCAATGGGGGATGCAAGGTTGTATCCTTCTGAAGGAGACATATTTTTCTGATAAGATTACTTGAATATTCAGACTGGTAGATGTAGTTGGATAAAAGATACTGCTTAATTAAAAAGCAGAGCATCTACTTGAATATGAGTATCCATCAAGAATAATGTTTAAACAAATTATATATATATATATATATATATATATATGATTGACACAAATACAAATTGTGTTACTTAGCTGATTGGTGTTACCTTCAGCATCCCGACTCCAGCAACCATTCTGTCCACTCATCAGGGGTTTGGGGGGTATCAGCAATTGATAATTTATGTTTTTTGTTTTCCTTTTATATATGCACTTCACTTTTCTTTGGGGCAATTTTTTAATTTTTCATAGTGTGTGTGATTGTGTTTGTGACGCGTATATATATTTTATTTACTCTATTCAGTTTTCAATTTTTTTTATTGTTACATATCAGTTATAACTATTTTCTCATTCAATTTTTGGATTGAGTGTTGTAGTCTATTCTAACGCTTATTGGTTTGTTAATTTGTCTATTGTTTACTTTATTTATTTGGATTGATTTTTTTTTACTTGGATTTTATGTATTTATTTTTTATTTTTATTTGTTCTATTTAGGGAGTGGTTTGTTAATTTAATATTTGCTTGGGTTAATTTGTTTACTTATTTGTTAATTTATTCTTTTCAGTTTTCAATTTTTAAAATAAATAGAGTAAAAAATTGTTTTCATGTCTGCATTTTGAGATGAACTCAGATTGTTTATTTAGTAATTTATTTTGGTCTGGGGAGGTAATAATAGCTATTTTTTCCTCCATTCAAAGTTTGCAGGTTCTGGATTGATTATTGCAGGCTGATAGTCGTTTCTTTATTTTCCATTATATTTTTGGCGTGATTTGCATTTTGTTTTTAATTTCCCAGATATACTTCGCGTATTTACTATTTGTGAAAGTTGTTTCGTGTGCATAGTTTCTTTGATTTCAGGGTCCTTCAGTTACTCCTATATATGTTTTTTCTTCATTATCTGGTGATTTTACAGTAGCTTGGTATATTAGATTGTTTGTCAGCAATTACTGTTTAAGGGACATTCATTCTTTTTTTCTACAGTTACATGGTTTAATTTGTTCAAGTGGTTTGTTGATAGTTTTCCTGTTGTGCTTTTTTTATTATTTGTGCCATGTTCTTGGTGCGACTGTAGCTGTTTTTGACAATGTTTTTAATTGAATATTTTGTGTAAATTTCTTGATTCTGAGAAGTGTTTGTTTAAGAGTTTGAAGAATATTTTACCTACATCTGTTTTTACGTTTTTGCTGTATGGTGGGTTGAACCATATAATATTTCTCTTCCTGTTGGCTTTTTTGTGCGATGTGGTGAGCATGTGAGTGTTGCCAAGAATCTACTATCTTTTAGGGCTGTTTCGTAGTTTTTCTTAGCTTCATTAAATATGGTTTCATTGCAAGAATTGTTGGAAAGCCTGTAGTTTGGTATCTGTTTGATTATTGAAGGCTGGTTAATTTATTATACTCGTTTTTTATTTTCATTTATTATTTTATATATTTATTTATTCTTTTCGGTTTTTGATGTTTTATTAACATAGTAAAAATTGGGGGGGATTTGTTTAGGTCACTTATTTAATAGTTTGTTTTGGTCTGGGAAGATAAAGCTATCTGTTCGTCCACAATGCACCACTGACCCATATATATAAATAGTCGAGAAAAAACCCAACACTTGCGGCCTGATGATTGCGTCTAGCATGAAGCATCCTGTCGCCTCTGAGTGTTGACTTCAATGTTCACTTTTATATTTATATTTACATATGCTCTATCTATGACATTGAGCACTTTATCCCATAAATAGAGCACACTTTAAAACTATATATATATATGGGCTGTTGGCTCGTATTCCTTTTGACAGGTTTTGTTTTATTGCCCTGTGGGGTAACATGCCATCCTGTTCACCAGTAGAAAAGCTAGTGTGGGAGCTGGTTTTGGCACTAACCACCATCCATGCAGTATGATGTACTGGGTTACATCTTACAAGTAACAGGCCTAATCCTCACTTGACCTGCAATATTCTAAATCTTCATCTCACAAAGTAGTGATAAAAATGAAGAAGATTCACTGGAAATTTATTGTGAAAATACTTCATTACAGAATTAAAAGCTCTAATTAGAATAAAGGCAATCTCCACTTTGTAGCTTTGACAAAATTCAAAATTGTTCATGCACTTTTCTAAGGGATCACATATTTTCCACTCTATAGCCTCTTTCCCACAGATGCAATCTTGCTACTCTATTGCGATTTCCATAGCAAATATTCAAATGAACTCTTTTTTAGTTCCAACAGGTAGGACTCGACATACTATGACCACGGAGTTGGATCACATTTCCTTCATATTCCATTTGTAAGGAGGAAGTTCCATTCAGCTTTTTCCAGAGAATTGCTACTTTGTGGAACATATTCCTGCATCGATGCTTCCATGAACACTATAATCTTAACTATTCTGAGATGAGGTATTGTAACTATTAACATTATTTACACTGTTTGGACTGTTGTCATCATCTTTATTGTCATATTCACGACATTTTGGCTATTGTATGCTCCAGCCTTCTTCAGGTGATAAACGGAATTTCTGATCAAAGCAGAGGTGAATAAAAACTTGGAGAGTTGAGTTACTAAAAGGGAAATAATTGAAACTGAGATATCCAGAAAAGATCATGGCATGTTTTGGTTTGAAATTCCATAGTATATCACCTGAAGAAGGCCAGAGCATACAAAGGCTGAAACATTGTGACTATGACAAAAAAGATGATGAAAACAGTCTGTACAATGTAAATAAAGTAAATAGATACAATCTTAATTTCTTCAAGTCAAGGGTCAATTGCTATCTATTGTTCTTATCCTCATAATCTTCATTTCTTTCTATTTCCTCTTATACACTTCATTCAGTAACCTCCTACCTTGAGTGGCTCTTGAATCTTGTATTGGATGAACTTTAGCATATACAAAAAAAATTTATTTGTTTTTAGCACTTTAAAATCATCTCAAGCTATAAAATATATATAAAAAAGTAAAAACAAAATGAATATAATTGAAATTTTCTCACCTGAAAGAATATCGTTTTTGAGTCAGTTCTGTTTTAAATGCGATTAAATTAGATATAGTTGATCTGTCATGACGAAAAAGGCCAAGATAGGCAGAATCTTTAGTGCGGACACACATGAAAGGGATTTGTTGGGGTGAAGTTGAATCACACATCCATGGAGGTGGTGGTAGCTGCTGGGCCCCTTGATAACCAGGGATGCATTTACTAAAAATATCAACATCAGAAGGGCTGCAATCCTTTATGGGAGAAAATAAAAAATAAATTTTTATTTAAGAGATGAGGTTTGCAGGCAATAAACTCTTGAGTTAAAATATTAAAAGAATATGGATAAAGGTTTTCACAGAACAAAATAACAGGATTGTAAATTAGGTCCCAGGGAGTTATTAAGGTTACAATTTAAACTATTTTAAATTCTGAAAATCAATTGATCTTTGTAATTTGTTTTAAAATGACGTTTGAGAATAATATTTAAATTGAAATAGTTAATTCCTAACTGATAATTTCATAATCGATCACATTATATATACACACTATTTTTTCTTGTGTGATTCTTCAAGAATCATGAATGAAGATTAAAGGCACAAAGCAATGGGGAATGGGGTCATATTATATGCAAGTATGTGTTTTCAGATATTTTTTACTTGGCTTAAAAACATCTTGAAATAGCAAGATTGCAAATACACTCAACAAAATAGATGAGAAAACACGAAGTAGGCAGGTGTTGATAACACTTGTTTAGTTTACAAAAGGTATTCGGTCTGCTATGTTTTGATAACATTAATGTTACAACAAAGCCCTAATTATTGTATAAATTATGTAGTATTTTGATTTTTTTCCTGTTTGAAAAATGAGATGATAATTTCCACAATGTAAGGTTTCTGTTTCATATTCCTCCGTTTCTTGACGCAAAGTATCTAGTTTGAAATCTTCAACAATTTAAGAAAAATAATACAAAATAGATATGTAAATAAGCCCAACATAATTATATTGGTATATAAATAGTGTAAAGTGGTACTTGTAATTTTAAATCGCAAAATATTACGTTAACTTACATGCATATGAAATTGATATTTTAATGGATAATATGGTACAACTTTACATATAAACATTTATATAGGGATGGCTCTACTACAGGATCATGTTGTACTCAACATTCTCTGTTTGTAGCTTCAGAAATATGGGCTTGTATTATACTCACATTGTATTATAAAAAGAAAATACGCTATATATGGTGGAATGTCAACTTGTGACTGAGTACAATCCCCTTTTACACTATTTTAGTGCACCTTAAGCATTTCTTGATTTCCCTTAAGTGACTTTTGAGTCCTGCAAGATAAGCATACCGTATCACAGATCTCATAAACATTCACCCAATTCCAGCAATCTCAAAAGAAAATATACTCAAGTCTTGTTCTGCACAACACTCCAAAATGTGTCCTATTGAAATTACGAGTGAAAATAATAATTATCTAATTTTTCGTTTGTTTATGGCTCAAGGGAGATGATTCTAATTGTATTAACTGTTAATTACAGAATAGTAGATGGCATTTACTTGGAAATAATTCTATAAATGCAAAACTGGTACCAGAAATATGAAAATAAACTGTTGGCAATTTTTAAATTGCAGTTGGAATATGAGTACCTGTGCCTCTAGCCAGACTTTCATTTACATCATGGAACTGTTGTGTATGCCTCAAGTGGTGTGATAAGAGGTTGTCTCAAGGAAATGAATGATACTCTGTTGTATTTAGTGATTAGAGCAGATTCTAGATTCATGAAAGTGATGGCTATTTACACTATTTACATTCTTCAAACTGGCTACTGCAGTAGTGAACTCAGAGAGTTGAGTTAAAGGGAGATAGCAGAGACACCTGGAAGAGGCATGGCACGTGGAACTAGAACACTCTACTCTCTCTAAATCTGAAATTTTGAACTGAACCCTTTATTTTGTCCTCTGGTGGACAAAATAAAGGGTTCAGTTCAAAATTTCAATCACCTGAAGAAGGCCAGAGCATACAACGGCTGAAATGTTGTGAATATGGCCAAAAAGATGACAACAGTTTCAGTAAATAGTGTAAATAATTACAATACCTCATCTCAGAAATATAGTCAGATATTAATAGTCAGATATTCATTTATGAAAATTAATTTTAAACCTTAGGTATTAGTGGAGGTACCTACAATAAAACTTTTCCATTTAAACAATTTTTTTTTAGGGGGTGGGGGGATAGGTTTCTCAAGTCCAGATACTGTTATCACTCTTTCCATTATTGATGAGAGTTTCCTTCCTAACCTTTTGTTTATGTTAGTGTGGAATTTCAACATCTTATGTCATTTTTTTCTCTTGGCATTGCATGTGATATTCATTGTAGTTGTTGCTGTTGCTGAAAGTGAAAGCTTCTAGTCCTGAACCTGCACGTTGGTGGTGAATATAGACAACAACACCATCATCATAAAAGAAGCAATCAGGTCAACTCTGCATCTGGTTTCTTTGGTAAAGTGTGAAATTGAGTACAAGGCCTACTTTTGCATAGTACTACAACACAAACAATATAACTTTATTAAAAATATTCTAACTTAATTTCAAATAAAGTTTTTGAGACTGACTGATTTGGATAGCAGTAACTGTCTGATAACATTATCTGTGATAAAATAAAATAGATTCCTCTGTAGAACTTAATGAAGCTGTGCCTATAGCAAACAAATTGCATTTTTCTTCAAACCAGATGTACAAAATAGATTCTTAATTGAGATGTAAATCTTTGTGTCTCGACTTAAATAACTTAATTCACCAATTCTGACTTGACAATATCAGGTTATTAACAGTGACAGGTTATAATTCCTGAAATTTGCAGAAAAAAAAATGCCCCCAAAATCAGTTTCATATTACCAATTTTGCTGTCTGCAATAATTCTTCTTCCAATTCAGTTGCTTTTTTTTTTCTTCATCCATTTTCAGCTTTGTCTTTTATTGACAGATTTAGAGATTCTTTGGAATGGAAGAATCTATTTGCCTGCTGCTTTCTCTAGCCTGGTACCAAATAGAAAGACTAATCACGGCTTAAAATGGTTCCTTACGATTTTCTTTTAATTCTTTTTCATCTCGTTTAAGTTAGTCTCATTATCACCACATATTTGAGTGATGATTTTTAGCTTTGCAAGCAAACACCTAAAAGAGCTGGATTTTTTTTTCTCTCTTTTTTTCAATATCTAATGAAACTGAAATTAATGACTGGGAAAAAAAAAAAAAAGAAGATGAACTCAAATACAAACTCATTGAAATGAGTTTGCAACATATTTTATACTATTGTTTAAAGAATAACATAAACTGTGTTTTGACATTTGCAAAGGAAATATAGAAGCTAAAGAAAGATTTGGTTTGATGGTTTCCACAGCTGAAATGTGTGTCATGAGGCTCCTAAGGGTCATGGGAATGTTTCAGAAAAAATATGAAAATATGTTAAAAGCAATAAAATTGTGTGTATATATTTATATTAAAATTTAGGAATTAAAAAAATTTATGCTTTCTGTAGAGTAAATGTAAAATAAATGACAGAACTGCCCAACAAACAGAATTGACAAAGTTTGGAATAAACATAACAAGAAAAAGAAAAAAAATCAGGACAAAAAATAATATAAAGCAAGCAAACAATATAGTCAAGGCAAATTAACAGTAATAAGGCAAAACGTTCACAAGCTAAGAATTGGGGTTGAAACACAAGAGCAAATTCGGAAAAGTGAACGTAGCATTCTGATTTCAAGACAAGGCAGACCAGGACTGAGTCATATGAAACCGAGATTTGTCCTGTTTTATTGGCTAGGAAGAAATCTCAGCATGCATTTGTGTGCTTCTGCCTGTAAATTGGGGGCGAGGCATGTTTTGCAGTTATTTCCTTGCAGGATTGGAACCAACATTCCACCTTGAGTGTCTCTAGGCCTCAAAACATTCTGTGTTTCAGGGTTGTGATAAAAACAAATTTGGGAAATGCAGAATTAGTTCATTGGCCTTTTTTTGACAAGCCATTTTATGGTAACTCATCAAAATGCTTGATACACACAAATAATTAAAGCCTAAAACACTTGTCGGGAATGAATATTTAATAAACAATCAAGAAAACAGGGTTAACTTTAATATTTTGATGTTATTCTAAAAGTACATTTAGCACATGTTTTTTTAACAAGTATTTAAATGAACAGATGAGTAGGGACTAGAAGGAATGTTATGAGAGCAAATGTTATGAGATACAAAGAAGCTGTGGAGAGCCCTGGTCGACCATAAAGCTTTTGGCCATATCACATTGAAACACTGATTCCCATACAATCACCAAAATTAAGCAATGTTGAGCCTGGTCAGTACCGAGATGGGTGACTGCTTGGGAATACCATGTACTGTAAGCTTGGCTGTGTGGGTGGTGCAATGGATAAAGGCTAAGGAATTGTTAATTGGATATCTGAGTTCCAGTTTCAGTTGAATTTGTTATATTCACTTATATGCAAATACCCTTGGGAAAGGTAAGAATTAACCTCTTCTCCTCCTATCTATGGGTTAATTAGTAAGACTTGTATCACTAAACCATAATTACCTCCCCAAAAATTGATAAGTCATAGAAAACAAATTAATCGATCAATATGATATGATCACCCACATCCTGAAAGATACATACATATATGCATACACACAAGATAGTACTGAAAAGTTCTCAACCTAACCAAGAACAGATTCTATGTCCAAAATTCTGATGTTAGGTAATAGGTCAGATTTTTGAAAGTGAGTCAGTGCAAGCTCTGTACACACAAATACATAGATAAACAGTTCTTATTACTATAAATATAAGATATTTTTTTATAGCTACACATATTTAAGTTGCTATTCCTGCTTTTATTTTTTTTTAAACAGTAAAATTTATATCAACTGGCCTAGTCATATTAAAGGAAAGTTGTTCCTCCTGACAGGAATGGAACCTGTACCCCTTCTTCCATCATGAAAACCACTCCTATAGTGGAAATGTACCGCTACCAATTTGGCCACAGGAGACCATCATGAGAAGAGTAAAGTTTGAATTAAATATTTAAGATGCACAACTCTCACTGGCGCATCTGTGAATCTATATCCACTAGATTCATTTCTACACCCAAAACAAAATTTAATATGCATTAATGTAGGAATACATATACATAAATATATATATATATATACATATTTACACACAGACACACATATATTTTCATAATACATATGAAAAAAAAATATATAAATGTATATATGCATTAATCTATACATGTGTTTCTATGCATAACTGCATTGTGTAATTTAGTGGGTGGATATGCCTCAAATATTCACAAATAGATATAATGAGGTAGCGTTGATGAATAGATATGAACAAATGAAAAAGTGAAAAAAAATCCCAGTTGCTGTCGGTCATAGCAGAAAAGGAAGCCAAGCCAAATGTTATTGCTTCTACAAATGAAACTTTTCAATCATATCAAGAAGGAAAGAAAGAGGATATATTAATTAATAAGAATTGGAAAAAATAGATTACATAAATAGATGTCCAGATTACATGATGGCCAACAGTTTTGTACTTGGTTGATTGGTTAGTTAGTAAGGAAACCGTTATTGTCTAAATTTCTAGTTTCATTTTCATTTTATTATTTTTCTTTCTTTTCTTATTTTAAAATCAACACAGCATTACTAAAGTCAGTTACAGTATTGAGAAGAGTGCTAGATTACTAGGAAATTTGCTACTCCTTAATTACCAGTAAAAGATACCAGTTACTACAGTTTTTCATTTAAAGAGTGCAAAACAATAATAGATGAAACTCTCAGTGATATACTAAATTAATACAGCAAATGTGATGAGAAAGGATGAAAAAAAAAAAAGAGATAACTGGGTTGGAATAATTATCCAATGAGAACTGTGCAAATGACAGGGTCATGACCATGCAAAGCAATGGCATACACAGAAACTAGAAGCTGCCTGAGAAAATAGAAAATTTTAGAGGACTTTGAAATTCAAAGGGATGACCCAATACAAGCCTGAATTCAAACTTAGTTTACCAATTCAATTTTCTGTGCTTGGAACTATTGCACTATGTCACATGAATCAGTGTGCACACATGCACACACACACACACATATATATATATATATATATATATATAATATGATAATATAGTTTAAAGGTGTCATATGTATATGGATGATGGGCCTCAATATCAGGGATAGAGCATATGTATGTATATATACAAACACACAAGGTGAAATGGGTAAATTGTTGCCATTTTATATTTTTAATTTTGCTCATGCACATTGTTTTTGATTTTGTCGACTGCACAGTATAGTAAGGTCAGTTGCACACCATCTGTGAGAAAAAGAGCACTATGACACAATTCACTCTGGCAGAAATTTGGAAATGGTATGCTGTACTGCTTGGCATTAGCACTGGAAGCTCCAATACAAATATTTCAGAGTGTTTGTGTGTCAGTCTAAGGACAATGGAGAGGATTCGGAAAGTGTTGGATGAGTCTAATGGTGGTTACAAAGGTACAGCGGCTTGGAAAGCTCACTCTGATCATTCTGATAAGAAAAAGAACTCCTAAATTTGTTGGTGAGGGCTTCAGACTCAACACAAAGGCCTACATCAAGTGCCTTGAGGATGTAGTGCTGCCCTGGGTCAAGAGGGTGGCTTCTGGAACAACCTATGTCTGGTAACAGGACTCTGCATCATGCCACACAAGCAAGAGAACCCAGCCATAGCTCTCAGACAATTTCTGCAACATCACTCCTTATATATGGCCACCTAACTCCTCATACTGCAACCCCCTTGATTATTATGTGTGAAGCACAGTTGAGTGAGAGACCAACAAAACTCCTTGTAATACCAAAGATGAACTGAAGGCAAGGATTATGGCAACATTTACCAACTTAAATAAGGAGACTATCTAGAAGAGTTGCAGGAGATTCTGAAGTCGTCTGGAGGCAATGGTTGAAGCCAATGGCGATTTTATTGAATAAATTTACTCTTTAGTATTTCAAGATATTTTTGTGCAATTTTGATAAATATATCTGTTAAGATGAGATGTCAGTGTTATTTTCATTTTTGTGTAATTTAGACAATTTATCGATCGCACACTGTATATAGATTTGCATACTCACACACACACACATATATATATATATATATATATATATATACACACACTGGGTGTAACTTAATTGGTCATCCCACAAAATGTTTAATATCTAAGACACCACAAAACTAATTGAGTTTCTTTTTTCCAGTTTTTCAGATAAGATGTATAGCCACCTTGATACTATTTGTCATAAGAATCACTGAAAAACTCCCTGATTTATTCAGCTAAAAAGAGAGCAGGTTAAAATAATTTTGTTTCAGCCCCACTGTCTTCTCAACTAAGCAATGGTGAGAGGAAAAAATCATTCAAGCCTTCAGTAATGGAGCCAACATTCATATTCTGGCTTCCATCTTCAAAATCTATTCAAGAACCGTCAAGAGAATGGTGAATAAGTTTAAAACAGAGGGAAGAGTAGAGAGGAAAACTGGATCAGGAGGTCACAAGAGGAAGAGGGATCATCATTTCAACTCAGAGCTAAAGAGATCAATTAGAAAAGATCCAACTCAATCCATAAGTCATTTTGCATATGATAGAAGAGTTTCAGCTAAGACAGTCCAAAGAGCAGTGAAAAAAGATTTGAAAATGATATTGTATGTGAAACTTCTGAGGCACCGTGTTACTTCAGAACAAAAAGTTAAAAGATTAGAGCGGGCGAAGATCATCTTGAATAAATCAGAAAATGATCTTGGAATAATATATATATATATATATATATATATATATGTGTATTTGAACTTAATTTCAATCCTTCATGAGCTTCTGATCCTTAGCTATGATTAATTAATGATGAACATGTCATTTTCATTTATGATGGATTTCATCACGATTCTTCTGTTAATCTTGGAGAGTAATTACACATACTTATTGCTCAAAGTGCAATAGTGTTATAAAAACCTCAGAGAATTCCAGTAAGATATCTTAATCATTTCTAAGATATAATGTTTCAAAGCTTAATGTAACAAATGAAAAGTTTGCTTTTACACAATTTGGACAATTTTGCTGTTACTATATATATATATATATATATATATATATATATACACACACCCACACATACATGCACAAACATGTATGTACATGCATAAATATTATTTATTGATCTTTGTTTTACTGTAATAGATTCTTGTAGCCTGATAGTAAGACACACTTAGCTTAAAATAGTTTCACTGGTAGAAAAAAAGGATTACAGGTTCGATTCCTGTCAGTAGACACATTTTCTTTAGTAGTACTCCCAATTTCTAGGCCAGCATCCAATAATTACACTGTTTTCTTAAAACAGGGATGTCTATTCAAACACATGTAGCCATTAAATATGGCTAGTTTTAACCTGTGAAAATTTCACGGTTTTCCTTTCTTTTTTGTTTTAATCAATTTCACCCCAAGCAAGGCAGTAAAGCCACTAGGACACAAGCTGTTATTGGGTGCAGAAGAATTAGAAAACAGAAACATTACTAAGGAGTGAGGACAAAAAGAGAATAATCAGGAGGATAGTAGATAGCGATCAAAATTGCATTTGAATTTTTGAAAATTAAAGTTGGCTGGAAAGTATGGATCATGAAGGGAGTGACACAAGCGAGAAGTGTGAGAAAAAGTGTTAGCATAGAATTTATGGTTAAATTTGACCAAGTCAACTGTAAATTGATGAGACCTTGTTGCCAGTCTAGTAGTGTCTTATTTGAAATTTCTGATGAATCTAAATTCTTTAATTAATGACCAAATAAGCTCATGGCAAATTATCCAACAATAAAATATCCATAGAAATTCTATCACTTTGTTAAATATTTGAGCTTAACAATTGTAACAAAATATCGCAATAACAATCATAAATATGAATGTTTGTTGTCATTTTAAGAAGTAAGAACGTATAGATAAAAAGATTTGAAATTGACAATTTTTTTCAGTTCACTGAAACAGATGTTAAAAACTTCTGTCTTCTTCCTTTCATTTTCTCACTGTATCCA
The DNA here is from genome assembly GCA_963932145.1 of Acanthosepion lycidas. NCBI lineage: Eukaryota > Metazoa > Mollusca > Cephalopoda > Sepiida > Sepiidae > Acanthosepion > Acanthosepion lycidas. The sequence continues at coordinate 32,363,326 of OZ010601.1, read as the reverse complement.
AGTAGTGTTTTTGATATGTATTTTGTTTCCAAAACAGAATAGTCCATTACTTATGTGGTATTAGCAGGAGACGTTAAACACTTCTATCTTTCTAGCATCTCTGATAAGTCTTTTGTCTTTCTACATAATGAAAATGGAATAATAAATTAGCAGGACATGATGGTCATATGAACTAATGAATTGAGGTTCAAGCACAATTGTTATTATGATGTTTATTGTAATAATCAGAAGTATCATTTGCTTAAAAATACCAATAATTGTTTAAAAATTACTTTGTTTATGTTTCAATTATGAAAATAAAGTTAGCAGATATAGACTTTGAAAGATCACAATGGAAGATATGTATTTCTTAAAGTAATTGAGCCTTGATTTGCTGGAATGGCTTCCCATGGCCTAATGGTAAGGCACACCTAGCTTAAAAATTGTTTCCTTGTGTAATTGAAGAAGAAAAGAGACAAAAGAAAGAAAGAATCTTTTCTTATTTATCCAGTGAAAAGAAAGAGAAAAGTATTTAATCTAATGCTTTTCTATTTTTCTTTCTATTACAGGGGACATTGGAATACATGTTTGATTTCTGTCAGAAGGCACATTTTCTTGGGTAGGACTCTTGATCTCTAGGCTGGTAGACATTAATTTCAATGTTTAATAAAGACAGGGATGTTTACTCAAACACATGTATCCACTAAATATAATGTTTATAGTAATAATAAGAGATACTGTCAGATTTTAAAAACTTCATTATTTCCTAAGAAACACATATGTACATATGTGCATGCAAATATACCCACCAATGCCAATGTAGAAATTTGTAGTGATTCATAAATAAGAAGTAGAAGTTGCATCCTCTGTCTTGTTAGGTTATAGCAAAAGGAAGGGAAGTTGAATTCCTATAATGCACTAGAAACACAGTTTTGGTGGGAAAAATACTAAGTCTCTGTCTGCCAACTGTTGGACCAGAAAGACATGTTTTCTCAAATAAGTTCATAAGAAAGACGTCTATTCATACAGATAAACCTAATGCCATTCTTTTCTTGGCATTAATAGATACAAATCAATATATATATATGTGAATAATATGAATCAATTATGTAAGCAATTGTATGTTTAATCAAAAATCAATCATTTAATAAATATGTTATATCTTGTTGCATGCACACCAAAAAACTGTTCATATTTCATTTCATGTTTTCATGTAATGTTGCACACACATATTAATTTAACATCTTGTGGATAGATAATAATCCCAGGTAAAAATAACAAAAAAAAAAAAAAATAAATAACAAGGCCTCATATCATTCACACTCCGACAACAAATTCATATGCAAATACAAATTTTAAAACTATGTTGCAATTGTTTTCTCTATAAAAAGTGTTAAGAAATCAATTTGGGTAATTCAAATTTTCTGAAATGTTATGGGGTCAGATAGGATACAGTTACCATGAGCCTTGCCATCATGTCTCTTAATATAGTGATACCTCAATTTAAGTCAGTTCAAGTTATTTTCAAAGATACGTCGGTTTTATATGGAAAAATAAAACTCACGTTAGGTCGTTTTACTCAAGTTTACGTTGACTGTTAAAAATATTAGATATGCCAAAACACTAAAATAACAATAAACACATAACATCATATTTAAATAAATTTAAAAAAATAATATTATGTATACTGTACATATATCATAAAAATATATCATTATATATATATATATATATATATGTATATATATATATATATATATATATATATATATATATGTTATAAAATCATCAAAAACAAAAAAAGAATAATAAAGTATGTTCAGCAGATGTTCTTATTTAAAATTCTTACCAACAGGCAGCATCTGTGTGTTGTTTCCTGCTCCAACACCAATTTTGAATTCAGATGTGTTTACATCTGTGCTCTGCTGTTGATGTTCTTTCACTTTCATTTCAGTTGTGACTTAGAATACATTTTTGCCCATGACTCTGAAGAAAATTCCCAGTGCAAGTGCTTAATGCTAAGTGTAAGGCTATATCGCTAGAAGATAAGGTGGAAATTAATTATTTTATCTAGAATACTGTATGTGCATATCATACTGTAATAGGCAATGGGGAGTGCTTATTTGCAGTTCATAATGTGATTATTTCAACTTCGCTTTTCGACCTAAGTCATGACCTCTAGAACCAATTAACGATGTAGAGTGAGGTATACCCGAGGTCAAATTCTTTGAAATAATTCTTCTGATAGAAATAAAATGATCAGAAAAAGTATTTTGCTGAATTGTTTTGAAAACTCACCATATCGCAGCAGCAGTTAATGTCACAGCTGTTCCATGTCATGTCACAAGGACAATTGGCAAAATTCTTCTTTGCTGGATTACCAATTAGTGTTGGGCGAATTTCATCAGTTGCTACAAAATTAAATAGAAAAAAAATTAGTGGTAGGTTCACTAGCACCAATACCTTTCTTTTCTTTTCTTCATTTGAATAATAATAATGATGATGATGATGATAATAATGATAATGATGATGATAATAATAATAATAATTAGGAATACTCATGAAAATTTCATGGTTTTTCTATTTGAATTTTCTAATGAATCTTAATTCTTAAATTAATAATCTACTTACGACTTCGACAACTATAAAATACCTGTGGAAATTCCTCTTTAAATATTTCAGGTTTACAGCATATGATCACCCAAGTTAAGCAATATCGAACAGGGTCAGTATTGAGATGGGTGTCCACTTGGGAATACTAGGTACTGTAAGCTTGGATGTGCTGGTGGTGTAATGGATAATGGCTTAGATTTGTGTTATGGGATCTTACCCATAATAATAATAATGGACTATTCCATACTTAATAAATACTGGGCCTCAGGAGTAGGCAAGGAGTCAGTAGTTCAAGTCGAGTCAAGAGTCGAGTTCAGAGGCAGTCCGAAACAGAGTTGCGTTCAGACAATTACTGCAAGACATTGGAATAGTGATACTGGTCGAGACTACATTGTTCTCTCTACTAAACCTGATTGTTCAACTAACACTTCCACTTCTCTGTATATATTCCTGTTTGTAACATATCTGTGTTATTCCATACTTGTGTTCGAGTTCTTCTTTATTGGTTCTACCTTGGACTATCACCATGGTACAAGGAACTGGAGCATAACAATTTGTTAATCAGAGATCTGAGTTCCAATTTCAGTTGGGTTTGTTATATTCACATACACACAAATATGCTTGGGAAAGGCATGAAACCACCTCTTCTCCCTCCAGCTATGAGTTAATTAGTAAGTCTTGTATCACTAAATCATTATTATCACAAAAAAAAAATCTTACAATCTGAATATATTTTCTGGCTTTAAATAACCTGCAAAGGGTTGATAAGCCATAGAAAACAAATCAATCATAAATATTTGAGTTTAACAACTTTAACAAAATATTGCAATAATAACCATACAATATGAATGCAGGTCATTATTTAAAGAAGTAAGAAGATACAAATGAATAGGTTAAAAACTGACAAGATTTTTGTTTTCACTGAAGCAGACTTTAAATATATGAGTCTTATCAACTCTGCTATCTCACTTTTTTTGTTTCTTTCTTTTCCTAGTGTTTTGCTAGTGCCTTCTTTTTTTTTTCTTGCCCTGAAATCAAACACTGCCTTTGATAAATCCTTTCTTCCATCCATCCTTGCAATCAAACAGGAATTGTTTATCTGAGGTAATGACAGGTTGTAACGTATGTTCCAACTAATTAATTAAGGATGTGAATGAACAAGTTGAATTAGAATATGACAAACAAAAAGCAAAAACAAAAATCTTAACCTCCTCAAGTCAAGAGTGAATCCTTATCTATCCTCCTTATTCTCATGAATTGTAGTGTTCCAAAAAATGCTTAGATGTAGCAAGCAAAATCTTGTCTACCCCACTGACAATATCCTGTTTTTGATAATAACTGAAATGATTTGAATAAAAATGTGATCTTTGGATAGTAATTCTAGTTCAGGTATACTACAACTTATTTCATAACTGGAGGAATAAAATATTATAAAAATTAAACAGACATCAGCTCAACTTAACAGAACTTATTTAAATGGTTTCTTGCTGCTTAAATGTACCTATAGATAGATGTGTATTGGCCTGAGTTGCAATTTGAATGAAATTGTAAAGAGTTCAAAAAGGAACATAATACTTACAGATAAATTGAGAATCATTGTGGTAAATAAAAGGTTCAAGTGAGACAATGACTGACAGTGTGAGTTTTCTCTTGCGGAGTACTTGAATACCTGGAGTCAGAGATGCACAGCATGTAACAGCTACTAATTCCAAAGTCGGTTCTTTAACATCAAATTGCCGTCTTAACTGTATACTTGCACCTTCAGCCTGCAAATAAACCATAGATGTAAACTGATTGAGAATATGTCAGCCACTGAGAAAATAGGTGATTTCAAATTTCTTTCAAAAAATAAGTTTGTGAAATACAGCTGTTCGATGCTTTGACACCCATCATCAGTGGTGTTTTTAGCATAGTATCATTAGGGGTTTCGGGTCTGAAAACTCATATTCCTTCTTCATGCCAACTCAGTTGATATTGGTCAGATATAGACTTGTGTACCATGACAACTATTCACATGACTCTTAATCCAGCGAGGGAATTTCTGTGGTGATAAGCATGAAAACTGACTAAACAACAAATTAAAAAAAAACAATAAAAAATAACAAAACTGATGATCAATTAATTGGTAAATACTGATATTATCAATTATCAGCAGATCAATCAGTGCAAATCATATTTATATCTTATAACAATGGTACTGCCCTAAGATATAAATTAGAGATGAAAAAGCATAAGATCCTTAAAATGCAAATTTTGTAAGAACACTTACAAATTTTAACAGTTAGTCTTTAAAATGAAACCAATGTAGGGCTAATGCTAGAGAATGGCATGATGCAATGTGTTTTGGAACATTGTGATTATACAGACAGAAGTCTTTTAATTCAAACTGAAAGGGAAAACTTTTTAACTATTATTGTTGTATATACATCAACAACACAGATCAAGTAATTGGTAACTTTTTCAGCTGACTGAGCAATGTCAAGACTCAGTGTAAATCATCACAAGAAATCATCATCAACATTATAGGAGACCTTAGAGCCAATGTTGGAAAAGAACGAGAAGGCAAAATAATTGACAAGTTAGTCAGTCAGTTATGTGCCATGCATGATACATGTTTAAGCGATCATGTATCTTTTGATACATGACTGACGAGGCAGATTTTTTTCCCACAGTAGGTTGCCATGTCTTTCTGTGGTAGAACAGTTGCCATCCAAAGCTATAGAACCCGGTCTGTCCTGCTTTTTATCCATAGCTGGAGGGGGAAAAGAAGAGGAATCATACCTTTTCCCAGAGTATTAGCACGTAAGTGAATGTAATGGATTCGACTGGAATTTGAACTCGGCTCTCTGATTCCTCAGTCAAAGCTGCTATCCATTACTCTACCATGCCTCCAAGTATAGACTAGGAACCCAAAATGAATGTGGTAAAAGATGGGTCTAATAGTGCATTGCAAACAGTCCACATAGCTATAAACATCTGGTTTCAGAAGCACTTAAGATGCTTCTAGAGATGCAGAAGCCTGAGAAGAAACACAAAGAACTAGACTGATTACATAACTATCAATAAAAGGTTCAGAAAATCTATTTTACACTGTAAAACATAACCAAGTGCCAACTTATATACTCTCTCCAAGTAAAATTATGGAAACAATAGACTAGAGCAACATCTAAACAGCAATATGACAAACTCCTGAATCACCCAAGTTGCAAGGAGATATATAGTAACAGAGTTAAAAATAAATATAACTTGAGTGAAACTACAAAATTCAAAGTGAAACTCATTGAGGGAAGCACATGTGATATTGGTAAATGAAACCATCCCAAGGAAAACAAGACAAAAGAAGAAAGAAGGGATGAGAGATGAAATTCTTGAGATGATGAAAAAGAGACAACAAACAATGCCAAGGAATGAAAAAGAGCACAGAACACTAAATGCAGACATTACAAACAAATGTGTGCCGGCCAAAATAATCCAGATTCTGATGAATAGAGCCCAAAACAGAATTAGACCAGAAATCCGATAAGAACAATGGAACTAGAAATGCAGTATTTATGATCAGAATGATACTGGAGAGAGCAATACAAAGGCAGAGGATGTAAATAGTACAGCTACTCATATCTGATGATGCTGGTTTGCTAGGGTGTCTGCTCAAGCACATTTTGTGTTTGTTGAACACCCACAGAGTCTACCTGTGGTTTATACTGCAGCTATGCTGAGCACACCTTAGTTATAGTTTCTGGAAGAGTGTATATTATCTAGGGGGCCAAAAGTCTGAATAAGGCCAGCACACTCAACTCTCAGTCATGAAGACTCGTGACTTCATGCTAGCATAACTATTGATGGCTACCCAATTTCACTCACAGGTCTTGGGTCAACTCATGGTATGGTTTTCAAGCACTTTCCAAAGGTGTCACATGTTGGGAAAGTTGTTAGAATAATCCAGAAATTATACTGGGAGTAAAATGCCTGCATATGGATAGAAAAGGAGTTGAGTAGGTATACAAAGATAAAATAAAATCATTACAATATTTCTTCCTATATGAAGTAAATCAATAAGTCCATATCCTGATATTAGCTGAATTTTGATCTGAAATTTTCAATGTATAATGTTCAATTTATGTAATTAATACAACAATTCAGAAAAATGGAATATTCCACTTTTTTGTGAATCACTTTCATATTTCTTGCACAAATTTGTTTAAAATTGAATCAATTTGATATACATAAATAATCTGGCATTTCCTCCCTGACAATTGAAATTTATTTAAACCTTTACATATAAGGTCATTCCATGAGTAATTCTGAGTGTAATTCTTAGTATAAAAAGAGTGGAATCTTTGGTGTTCATGCCTGGTATCATAAATGGTGAGAGTTAAGGATATAATGAGGGCACAAAAAACCATCATTGAGATAGTGTAAGAAGCTGGCAAGTCTCAAAAGGAGATAGATGTTGAAGTGGGATACTATCCATCTGCTATTTCAAAGATAACAATACAAACTTGTTGAAAATTATCCAACTGCAATTCCAAAGTCAAATCAACAACTAAAGATGAACATTAGCTGAATAGGATCCTTTCCAATTGATTTGCCAATTGTGGTGAAATTTCCAAAGCCTGTAATAATGCTTGTGTAGCTGTTTCTTGATCCACAAGCTCAGATATGAGAAGTGGATAACAATTTTGGAGCCACTGTTAAATTTTAAGCAGAAACTGTAATATCTGAACTAGATACCATCAAAGTTGGACTGTTGCTCAATGGAATCAAGTAATTTTCAGTGATGAATCAAAATTGTTTTTCCTTTGGTTCCCTCATCTGGAGAAAGTCACACAAGAGACATGATGAAAAATGCATCAAAAAAGTGTAAAATTCTCTCAATCTGTGATTTTTGTTTTAAATTATTTCATTCAAAACAAGACAATAATGCCACTAATATGCAAAGGGTTACTGGGTGTGAGAGAATATGAAAAAAAAGAAACATTATTACACAGAGAGAGAGAGAACAATAAAAGAACAAGAATTAAGACAGAAGATAACTGACATTGCATTTAAATTTTTGAAGATCAAACTTGACCAGAAAGCAAGAAACCAAAAGAGAGTTCCACAAGTGAGAAGTGCAATAGAAGAAACTTTTAACATAGAACAGTTACATCTAGCCATTTCAACTGTACATTGATGAAACCTTGCCTCCAATCTAGTACTGTGCTTAAATTCATGAAGTCTACGTACCATAGAAAGTTCATCAGCCCAATTTCTGTGAAAATATTTATAGAAATATATATAATGATGATTTAGTGTTGTATTTCTGTCACCGGTATCAAAAAGATCTGTTTTTGAAAATGTTGGTTAATGCTGCTGTCTGTCAGAATTTCTGAGATCTTTTATTTTTCCCATACATTGAGGACAAGTTTGGGAACATCGCATTTATCTTCTTGGTTCTTCACCCACAGCAAAATTTACAAAATAATGGTTCAGGTAGAAAAGGTTAAATGTTCTTGATTGGTCTGCAAGTAGCCAATATGCCAAACAGAAAATTCATGAGGGAATAAACAGGAAGAGATTAAGAAAATACTATTCATCAAATATTTTATAGTGAGAAAACAAATGCAAGTGGAACTTAACTGAAGCTTTATTCAACTTAGAATGGAGTGTGACCTACTGGACTTAAATACAGAATATGTATAAGGGGGAGATAATCCATACAACATACTGAAGAAGTGAAACATGTCAAATAATCCTCTACAAAAGTGATGTAAAATAAATTTTCAATGTTCTGCTTCACTTAAATGGCATCATTTTATATTTTTAAATGTTTTTTTATTCCAAATTTTCACAATTGACCCCAAAATTTGAACTCCATGGAAGAAAGGTAATGTTATGCATGTAGTGGGATTGTCACGGTATTATTCATTTAGAGTTTTAAAATGCTATGAAACACTAAATGCACATTTATAGGTTCAGCAACAGCAACATGTCCATAAAAGTTTGGTTGAAAAACACACTGCACTTGTCAATAGGAAAAATGTTATTCTTCTTGATGTCAACACAAGGATGCATAGAGCAAGAATAATGTGGGAAAAATTTAGAAACTAGGTTTGTTTGTTCTATCTCACCTGTCATATTTTCCTGATCTTGTACCAAGCAATTATTATTTTTTTGACCACTGCAAAATGCTTTAAAATGAAAGCCTTTCATAATGGAAACCAGATTCCACAGTTCATTAAAAATATTTTCATATCAAACTCTGCAAAATTTTACTCAGTATTCATAAGAGCTGTTTGATAAATGGCTACATCATTGCAAGCAATGTTGGATATATAGTTAAATTAAATGTAATTATATGATGGTAAGCCAAAAATTATCCACACTTTCACCATAACATATCTTTAGACAAGAGTGTGGATAATTTTTTACTTTTCCTTTTATTTTATATTTTGAACAATAAAGTTGATCAACAAAAATGGAAACTCTTTATGATTCAACCTAATATATTTTCTTCAACTGCTCTTAAAAGTTTCTCTTTGCTGTTTCTATTCTGCCTGAGTAAATTACAGTGTGCAGAATCATAGTCTAGAATTCTGCCAATGATAAACTTATAATTCAGAGCAACTAACATTGCCTTGAGAAAGAGCAAATAACATTGCCTTGAGAAAGAACCAAAAGGAAACAATCAGAAACAATGAAGAAGATAATTTAGTCAAGCTTTAAAAGCAGAATTAAGTTTGTGCAAGAGAGAATGATCAGAGAATGAGTTAAATTGATTCACTGAAAACTTTTCCTACAGGCAGGATATTAGGCTAATTCTTCCAAAATGCCTAAATTTGGCCTTTGGCTCCAATAAGAGATCATGGGTTTGAACTTTATGTTTATTGAATCATGCTTTATGCAAAAATCATCTCCACTGGATCAAATTTAATTTAAATATCTGGTGAGAGTGGGAAGTGGTTGTGTCAGTAATGTAATAGAAAGTGAGTTCTCACCTAATCTGTTGCATTCAATTTCACACAAATACCCTTGAGAAAGGTACAAATTCATCTTTTCTCTTCCAATCTAAATAACAAGGTAGTCTGGGCTATCTAAGCCTTGAATGGAAGCCAATATAGAAGGACTGCTCTAAATTTAAAACCACGAAGATGGCAGTAGGAAATGGCTTAGCTATCTTTCACAGGAAGTCATGGCAATTCACAAAGAAACTGGATTTGTGAAGAGCCAAAATTGTATATATACTCTGAGTACTTTATGGAGCCAACCCTGGAATCACTTTGTCATATTCAGGGAAGGACTTTAGGAAAGAGAACATTTCTTTCATGTAAGTTCCCTTCTTTTGTTTACATAAAAATTTGTTGTATAAATGGAACCTGAATTTACCTGTCCCCCACGCAGTAATAAACAAACAACACCAAATTAGGTTTCGGTGACAACATATAAGTTAATAAACATCATTGAGAAGTTAATATTTGTGGCTCTTTTCTGGTTAGTGCTTGTACTACAAATGCAAGCAGAAGAACTGGATTTTTTAATCTTGACTTTCCAATGAGTGTGAAAAAAATGAAGGATGAAAAAGCCATTATTTGGTTTCTGATATAAAAATTTTCACCCAGATGTCTACTTTATATTGCTAAACAAAAAGATAAAAATTCAGTTTGGCTGATGTGATTGACACAAAGTAAGAGTTATGTGCTCCAGAAATTTCAACAATCTCTTCCTGATGTTAAATATAAGTTTCATTTTTGTTTCATTTTCTCTAAAAATCCTCATTGTTGATCACATGAATAGTCCATGGTATCCTCAGCATCCTTCTGTACAACCCCATCTCTGTTGTTTCAAGTCTGTTCTTCATTTTTGAGGTGATTGTCCAGCATTCACTACAGAGTAATAGTTCAGTACTCTTTTCCTTGTTTCCATTCAAATTTTTCCTGTCTCTTAATACTCTGCTTAGCTTTTGGAATGCATCTTTGGCCATCCCAATATGTCTTTGGATCTCAGTGTCACACTTTCCATCATCCATCAGAACACTTCCCAGCCAAAAAAGCCTAAAATCAAAAAAACTAATATATACTTACTATCCTGTATGGGTAAATATGCAGCTATATATATATAAGAAATGTGCAAGACTGTATCACCAAAACACTCTGCTGATGTTGGCTGCTGTGGAAAGTTGTAAACAATGTGTGGTGTTGCTCTTGTAGCCCCACTCAATGAACTTAATGATGACTGATTCATAAAAGTGCATCAGATTAAAGAGGTCAGACTGTAATGGTAAATGATCAGTTGCTACACTAAGCATGTCTTTACTTGTTAGCTGACTGTCTATAACCAGTTGGGCATGTCCTCTACAGACAGATGCCCCATGGATCTTTGTTCCAGAGATGGAGTAGTAGGGTATCATTATGGCGAGGTTTCAAATGAATCAGGTTACCCAACCTGAATGTATTTTTTAATTAGGCCACATCTGCAAGGTTAAGTGCTGCTTCTGTCAAAATCTGTCACTGTACTAGACACATTTAGCTGTGATGCATATGCCATGATGATGGGTATATTGGGCTTTGTATATTTCTGCCGCAGCATCACTTTGTTGGCATGCTGTTCTCCAATACATCAATGAAAACTGATGTACAAACTGATTTCCTACAAAGAATACATATTCTATTCATATGAACCTATCCTAAAAATCTTGCCAGCATTAAATAACTCATTGAGGCATTGATATACTGTAAAACTAAACCAAACCAAACAACAGCACAATTGAAAACATTTTAAATATTGAGGAAAATGTTGGCATATTGAAGAGACTTACTGTCACTTAATCTCTAGTGTATTTACCAAATTACTATTGGTAAGTACAAACATTACTACAACTAGTATTCCAAGGAGAAAAAGGAGAAGAAATTTTAAGAACTCCATAATTGTGTATGTACTGAATATGTTGGCTCCATCATTCTTGTCTGAATGATCAGCCATGCTTATAACAGTGCCTGAATTAACAAGAAACTTTTATTGAATACTTAAAGTGGGATTAAATAAGTTTCCTCCAAGGAATATTTAGGAGACTCATCTTGAGCTCCTCTTTCAAAGCAATGTCAATTCATGCATATACATACAGTAATTAAAATGTTGGCTTTATTTTTTGAAACATTTTCTTCACTTCTTGAATATTTTTTACTCTTTAATACAAAATACAGAACAATAGACACTGATTAGTCTGCAAGTACCTAGGGGACAAAAAAAAAGAAAGAAAAAAAAAAATGGAAAAAAAATTCTATAAACCTTCCCCAACTTCAATTACTATAGCAGTTGCCAAAACTTATTAAAAAACTAGAAAGACATTTTTATTTTTACAGTTTCATAAGAACTCATGTCAGGATCATGATATACATCCAAAACATGATTATCTAAGTTACACCCAATTAGGAAAGCAGATTAGACATTTTTCATTTTTAATAGTGCTGCAGTTCGTTTAACAGTTAACAACAGAAAAAAAAAACAAAAAAAAAATGATCAACAAGTCAGGTTCAAATTCCTGCTAAGACAGTTTGGCTTCAATTTGCCTTTGAAAAAATCATGAAATCATTTCTCCATCCCACCCAGTAAATGGTAAACAGCAGAGTAAACTTGGTTTCCTATATTTGGATGGTAACCAGTCTAGGAGAAGGACAACTATGAATTCAATGTAAGAAGTGGTTTATTCCCACTTGCTTTAAATAGCACCCTACCCTTGGCTATCAATCACTTTAGGAGAAAGACAAATATGAATTTAAAAAAAAAAGAAACATTATTCACCACCTGTTTTGGATAATGTTATGGTGGAACACCCCTATTCTATAGTTAATAGACTCTCCCACCTAATATAAGTAGGAGTAGTAATAGAAACGGGGGTCAGTCAGTGAGTCGATGTCGGACGACAGTTAGTCGAATACGAAAGTATCAGCGAACACAAAAAGATTACTCTGTGTAATGCCTATTATATCAAGTTCCTAATGTTTTGTACGTCAAACCTATTTTGGGACCGATTTAGTACAATACAAGCCTTCACTGCGAAGGCACTCCACAACAGATAAAAATAGCAAGAAAGTAAAATAGTGATATTTGAAATTTCAAACCGAACCCTTTATTTAGTCCATGGGGGTAGATGGTTCTCATTCCAAATACCATGTCTCGGGTTATCTCAGTTTCATTTAATTTGCCTTGATAACTCTCCAAGTTTTTTGTTCTCTCTGCTGAGGCCAGGGAGTGAACTCACAATTCTTTGGGTCAAGTAACTTTTTGGGATCATTCTTGGGGCCACATGGTTCAGTGGATGTGAGTATTGGTCGATTGATCCAACAAATATAACCTGAAGAAGGCCAGAATGTACAATGGCTGAAACGTAAATGTGACAGCAAAGATGAGGACAACAGTTCGAACAGTGTAAATCATGACAATACCTCATCTCAGAAATATAGACAAATATATTTCCTGTTAATATTAATAAATCCCGTAATTGTTAAAATGTACATTATTATTCATCTAGAAATATTTTTGTCAAGAATGTGAGAAGGAAATCATTTATAGGTAAACAATATTTCAGTAGTATTAGGGTTTTTGCTTTCTTTCAGTAATATATATATATATATATATATATATATATAATTTTTACTATGTTACTTAAAAATTGAAAACCAAAAAGAATAAATAAAAATATATAAAAAAAATAAGAAAAACAAGTAAAATAAATTAATCCAAAATATAAACAAATTAACAAACTGCTCCTGCTAAAATAACTATTAGAAAAATAAAAAAATAAATAAATAAACAAAAACAAGTAAAAATAATCAAACCAAATAAATAAATAAAATAATAAACAAATTAAAAATTGCACCCGCCAAAAAATAACACTTAGAATAAGCTACAGCAATCAATCCAAAAATTAGATGATAAAATAGCCTTAATTACCTTCCCAGACCAAAATAAAACTATTAAATAAACAATCTAAACTCATCTCAAAATTGTTTTACTATGTTGCTAAAACATCAAAAACTGAAAAGAATAAATATATAAAATAAAACCAAATAAAAAACAAGTAAAATAAATTAACAAACAAACCACTCTTGCCAAAATAACTGTCAATGCACCACTGACTTGTATATATAGTCAGGAAAAAACTCAACACAAATAGCATGATGATTGTGTCTAGCATGAAACAGCCTGTCACCTCTGAGTGTTGACTTCAATGTTCACTTTTATATTTACATACGCTCTATCTCTGATATTGAGTACTTTATCCCATAAATATAGCACACCTTAAAACTATTAATATATATATATATATATATATATTATATGAATAAAAAAAAGTAAAACTATTATTTACCAATGCACCTTGTCTTCTGATGGACTTTATCAAGGCAGATGTAAGGATTTTATTTTGCAGTATGTAATTATAAACAAAAATAAAAACATTGTTAGTTTTCAAAATTTTTAAATTTAAAGATGCTCAAAAATATACTTAGGGCTAACTGTGAAAGTCAAGGTAAACTGTAGAGAATATGCTATGATAAAAGCAAACATATGGAGATTATCAAGTCCAGAAATTCACAATGCAATCAATTGTAACTAATGCAACCTTTTCAGTAGCTGTATAGTATGTGACTCACTAGTGCAATACACAATTTTGAATTCACAGTTGTGTTTCTGCCAGACTGGTTACAAACCACGCTACAAAGCCCTGTCTGATCTGCTATTTAACCCATACCTAGGAGAAGAAGAGATGGAGTCATACTTTTTCTAAGTGTATTAGTGCAAAAATTAATGCAACAAAATTGGCTGGAATTTTAACATGGATTACTGATTTCTCTGAGCTTCTATCCATTTATTTTGTAAAGAAAAAAAATTATTTCTATATAAAATTTTTTTCTAAAAAACATTTTGTTCCTAAAGAATAAAGGTATTAGGATTTTATGCTGCAATCTTTCCCTTTCTTTTTTTCTTTCAATGTTGATATGATTTTCTTTTCAGATTATGTATCAATTGTACAAAAATCACATTGTTATTATTGGGTCCACATTTGTACCAAATGTGGACCCAATACTCTTATTCTTAAGTTTCATACTGGATTGAAAATGGCTTTATTCTTCAAGTTAGAGAATTTAATAGCATTGACCTAACAAAATTGTGCTATGATGTGCTGTTTTTGCTGTATTATGGTAACAAACACACCTACAAACAGAAATTTGTGCTAGCTTTGGTGGCAAGCACCAATCCCTCTTTCTAAAGCAATGAGAGGATACAGCCTCAAGCAGTTGTTCCCTAGGGCTGAGCATCTCAAAGAATTGTTTTCTTTAGTGGCGCCTCTGTCCTCTGATGGAGCTGCAACTGAGTCGCACTCTGGCTGAAGACAGAGATGCAACTGAGAGATAATAAACCCTACCTGGCATGTGCCAGTAAGTTGATTGCTGTGAGGGGAAAAAACATTTAGGCCTGATCTGTATATGGGAAGATGCTTAACTCACCTATTATTTCTTTCCCTTACTTTTCCAATGTAAGATTTACAGAGATGATGAAATCACCCACTCTTTCTTTTCTCAGTTGTACTTATTTCTTTCTTCATTTTAGCCATTATCATAGTTTATATATTGAAAGGGAATAATCACAGCTGTGTATTCATTTATTATTCTCAGTCAAGAAAAGAAGCCTTATTTATCTGTTCATATCCAATGGCCATTTTCCAGCTGCTCTTGCATCAAAATAAAAATTGATGTGCATATATATATATATATATATATATATATATATATATATATAGTGTGTATTTAGGCAGAATTTTTTTTATTGATGCATGTTTCATTAAATAATATAGACAAGTTTTGTCTATTTATTTTATGTAAATTCTTTTCATATTGACTGATAAGCTTAATAACATTATCATTAAAAGAAGAAAGAAAATCACAATATTGATACATATTTTTTTAATCCTATCTAAGCTTTCCGCTTACATAAGCCATTATCAAAGATGACAATTACATTACAATATATTAAACAATACACGGACAAAACAATAATGATAGTCTGTTTAGGTTTACATGGAAGATTTCCGAGCAATGACAAACTCGTGCATATGAGATGCTGGAAGAGAAAATCAATACTAAGCAAATAGAACATATTATTGCTTCAACTAATCTCAATCATATTAATCTCCTATATCGTAATCAAATGCATACTAATTATAAATAAGATGAAAATATACTAAAAAAATTAGTAAATACTAATATATCTACAACAGATCCTAGCAAAAAAATTAAGTTAATCATATACTACACTAAATCTAGTATATCCAACTCAATTATTTGCAATGATTCTTCTCCCATGGTTAGCGATTTGCAAAAAACCAACATAATTTACAAATTCAAGAGCCCTTTGGGAGATTGTATCTCCAACGGATTAAATAATATTTATGTTGGTTACACCACAAACTCGCTTTCATGACACTTGACACTACATTTGAATGATAACTCTAACATTTTTAGGCATTTAAAACAACATGCCTGGCCGCATACACAATTCTAGAAAATCCTTGTTGAAAACACACCTATACTTAAACATGAAAACAATAAACAAAAACTAAAAATTCTTGAAGTTGAAACCTAACCTGAACAAAATAAACTATGAAATCCCCACAAATATTCTTAAATGCCTATAATTTATAACAGAAGCCATTGGTTTATACCAACAGCTGCCCATACTTAATACTTCTCGTTTTCACTCTTGTGTGGTCGTCTGTGATGTCATGAGCTGCAGTGCAAATTTCGCTTCCAGCATCTTGTATGCACAAGTTTGTCATTGCTTGGAAATCTTCCATTTAAACATAAGCAGACTATCCTTATTGTTTTGTCTGTGTATTGTTTAATATGCTATAATGTAATTGTCATCTTTAATAATGGCTTATGTAAGCCAAAAGATTAGATAGGATTAAAAAAATATGTATCAATATGGTGATTTTCTTTCGTCTTTTAATGATAATGTTATTAAGCTTATCAGTCGACATGAAAAGAATTTACATAAAATAAATAGACAACACTTGTCTATATTATTTAATGAAACATGCACCAACACACACACATATACAGGGCTCAATTTACTGTTTTGAAAATAAATTTGAATTAGCATTGATTTTTAGATCTATAACTTTGGAATATCACCTAAATACACTGATGAGACAGAACATTATGACTCACAAGATGTAGCAAGAATAACAACTAGTCTCATAACAACTACACATGCCAGGATCAGAGTTATATAAACAAGAAGGCCAGCCTTAAGTACTTCATTTCAATGTTCAATCATAGAATTACAGGCAATATTAAAAATTTCATAAAGGTCACAAACAGTTATGGCCAAAAGACTAGCTGAGAGCATTTTCAAAATTACATGGCTTGGGGGTTGCTCATGTTCAGTTGTGGGGATTATCTGTTAGCAGTGTTGTAAAGAAGAAAAATCCTCAACTGCCAACTAAGCATTAGGCAGCCAAGACATATTAATGCAAAAAAACAAAAAAAACAATAAAAATAACTGATGCAAGTTGTATCTGGAAAAAAACGTTGTTACATAATCAGTAATGATTTCTGCCAAATGTAAGTTAATAGAAAGTCTACTGTGGCACAAACAGTTTTAATCAAGATAAAGGAAAGAATGCATCACAACACACAGTATATTGGTGTATATGGGGCTGCATAGCAACAAATCAGTCAGAGTAGACATGCAAATCAGTGTCCATCATGAAAAGCATCTTCAAAATGGGGATGCAAGCATCAGATCTAGACTTTGCATTAATAGAAGGTCGTTTGGTCAGATGAGTCTTCCACAATTGGAGTAAAATCTTTCAGCAGGACCATTCATCTTGCTACAATGTACAAGTTGTACAGGAATAATTTCAGATACAGAAGGTGGTCCTAACAATATTCCATGTTGGGCACACATGTAAACAACCAACATCTACTTAAAGATGAAGATCTACCATGTCAGGAACCACACACAATTGAGCATAGTCTCTAGTGAATTCAAACAAACAGGAGTCAAGTACCAGAGAGTAGATAGTCTAAAGGAAATGTTTGAAAATACTGAAACAAATGAGATTTTGCAGTTTGTAAAGAAGATTGTTTTTTATCGGAGAATTTAAGTTTACAATCTATTTCTGTACGTCTTATACTTGTGAAATTCCCACAATCTATTTTTAAGCAAAAAGTTTATTACAATTTATCTTTATGCAAGTTGTATCTGGAAAAAAACGTTGTTACATAATTCATACTTATCTGTTAATATTCAATCATAAAATGAAAAGAAATATACTAATACAATTCCCAAAATATGTTTTGGCTTTAAGTAACCTACAAAGGGTTGATAAGCAGTAAAACAAATTGAATCATAAATCAATCAATTACGTATAGAAAGAAAACTGTACTGTGTTCATCTGATCATCTGACTCTCCAGATCTAAATTCCATTGAGCACTTACGGGATGTGTTGGATACAAAAAGTTCATTCTACAGAATCTCTATCAAATAGCATCAGTTAAAAGATCTGAGGAGAAAGAGAAAGCATTGTGCTGTAAATTTTTTAATGCCATCTTCTGTATTTCAGTTGACTGTTGCTTTATTCTGTGGATAATTTTGAAGATACACAGTTGTTGGTTACAGAATTTATTTTCCCTTCTAATTTAAAATGAACTAAATGCGAATATTTCAATTTTAAATTTTATAAGACTGTGCTATAAGGCTTTCACTGATCACAGGAATGAAATTCCAATGCTACAATTTTGAACCTAATCTTTAAACTAATTTCCTCAAAAAATGGTAAGGATTTGGGAAAAAATATTTTGTGTTATTATTTACCATGTCAAACCTCAACTTTTAAATTGAGTGCAATGCCACAGTTCCAAAATCAACCTGTCCTAATGTAAAGGACCAAAATTTTATTAGGAAGGTAGCCATATTGCTTTGACTCCTCAGTGTATGCAAATTTGAATCAACTCATTATAACCTTAATGGGAAGATACAATATTCTTTGAAGAACCTAATACAAGATTTATATGTTCTGTAATGGAAATTTCCCAAATCAATGAACAACAAACAAACTTAAAAACTTTAGTTCAATGCTTTTCTTTTAGTCACATTATGCTTGACAGCAGGTTAGATCCAAAAGTGTAAGACTGAGACAAATCTAAATTGATAAGAGAGGAACCAACAATATTCACTTTGATTTAGTCATCATTGTAAAGTTAAGATTGTAGAATTGATATGAGACAATTTAGAGAAATAAAACCAACATATAATCCTAGCTACTGATTCTGTAGTGATTATTTTGTAGTTAGAGTGTTGTAAAACTATTTTCATTTTTTACAGACCTTTACTCAAAGGCTTATTTCATTTTCAAATCTAAAGACTATCTATGACACTGATATTACTATTAGATAACATGGTATATCAAAAGTATTTTCATATTTTTACAAACCTTTACTCCAAAGTTTATTTCATGTACACATATAAAGACTATGACACCACTTTATTATCATCATCATCATTATTATTATTATTATACTAGTAGTAAAGAGTAAAATGATGGGTACAAAATTTAAATTTATTAGGAGTTTGATAAATAAAAATGCTTATATGCTATTTAATTCTATGTTTAGAAGTGATAAAATTCTTATACTAAACAAAGTTTGAGCATTTTGGTGATATTTTTTAAAAAGGTCCTTGATGATTTTGAAGTTGTTTACAGAATTCAGGAAGTGGAGGGAAATGAAACAATCTGACCCTAATGCCTGAAAATGGTTTAAGCATTTTAAAGGTGATGACTTGTACTTTGAAATAAGGCCCAGAATTGGACAACCATCAATTGTTGATTATGATATTTCCAGAGACAAGGAAGAATAGAACCATCAGCAATACTTGAACATATTTAGAAGAGCAAATATCATCAAAAGATACCATATGTAGAGCATTAAGTAAGCCTCCAAAAACATATCAAAAGATTCATCATGATTAAAAATACAAATTGGTTTGTACATGTCAATAGATTACAGAGAATTAATCAAAATATTTAATCTCAGATTCTTGAAACAACTTACATATTAGTCTATGTTACTTTTCTTTGATTTTCCATCATAGACAGCAGCATTTTTCAAATTTTTCAGTAGATGAGGTTAAATTTCATTATTTAACATTCTTTCAGGCCCCCCCCAAAAAGTTTTATAAATTAAAAAATAAAAATTAATTTAATAATTAAATTTAAAAAATAATTCTTTTTTTAATCAGCATAATATGACTCAGAATGATGAGTGGGATGTTTTTGCAAAAAAAAGGAGAAATTTGTTATCATAAAACTTATGTTACATAAGTCTACTTTAATATGAAACACATAAAAAAGTAAACAAATTAATTGAAATAAGATCTTTGTATATATAAATATTATAAAATAATTTGTTTTCCAAAAACTTTGAAGTGATATTTTGGTAATTATGATATGATTTAAAGATGATGACTTGTCCCTTGAAATAAAACCCAGAATTGGACAAGCATCAGATGTCAATTATGATGCTTTAAAAGAATAGAACCTGACCTCAGCAAAACTTGAAAACTTTTTAGAACAAGGATGATCAAAAGATACAAGAGAGAGACTTATATGAGCATTTTAAGGGTGAAGATTTGACCCTTGAAATTAGAGCCCAAATGTGGACAGACATCAGATGTTGATTATCACGCTATAAGAGATAAGGAAGAATAAAACCTGACTATCAGCAAAACTTGAAAACTCTTTAGAAGAACAAGGATGATCAAAAGATACAAGAGAGTGACTTATATAAGCATTTTAAGGGAGGAGATTTAGCCCTTGAAATAATAGCCCATATTTGGACAGACATCAGATTATGATGCTTTAAGAGACAAGGAAGAATAGAATGTGATCATCAGCAAAACTTGAAAACTTTTTGGAAGATATGATATAGCTTCACATAAAAATGTGTTATATAATACATGAAAATAATTTTGATACACTGCAATAATTTTGACAAATTTGAATGGTTTTGATCATATAACATGCATTTGTCACTGGTCTGCCATTACCATTTGGAAAACGTTGTCTGACTGAATAACACTGATATCTGTATAGGAATTTAATTAGTTTCTGATATTGGGGTATCTCTGACAGTGAATGGCTGAAGAATCTTGTGATCTGATCATACTATGATTGTGTGATTGACAAGTTTTTCAATGTTACAAGCTGAAGAACTGGAATGGTGGATATTTGTCTGTGGATATGATAAGATGTGTGGGCTGATGATGGAGATGTCAGAAATTCAACATACTTGCCTCATGAGGGCAGTTGCATATGACTGGGCAATTGAATTGGTTTGTAAAGATAAGTGTGGCTGTAGCTGCTTAGATTAAAACTTGAGAGGGATCAGGTTTTACTTTCTGCTATTTGTTTCCCCTCCCCATTATTACTCTCTGTCTTTCAAATATCAGAAAGAAAAGTTAAAAAAGAAAGAGAAAGCAATAGAGTTGAGCTGAGGTGTTTTTGAGTATCGGTGTGAGGAGAGAAAACACAGCTGATTCATTTTAATGTGATCCATATGCAAATGAATGGAAAAAAAAATCAAAATGCAGTTTTAGCTATAACTGCCATGGAAATAACAGCTAAGTGATATCTAAGAGCCAGGCCCCTTCTGGATGTGGATGATCATGGTTCTCCACAGCTTCTTACTTTTAGTTACTTTCAGCAATACTTGCTTATTTATGAGCTCTCTCCCGAGGTCAATGCATAAGGTGGGGGGGGGGTTATATGATGATGGCATAGGTATTCATAGTTGGGATAAGAATGATCTTGAACAAAAAATCAACATTGTCTTCCAAGGGTCCCAAGAAATATGTCTCAAGATAAACCTTTCCAAAGAAGAAACTATGATATGGAATTTGAATGACAGCAATGATGGCACATACCCTCAATCGATCATAAAAATTCAGGATGTGGAATTAGTAAATACTAAACACCTCCGCCTGTAGACCAGTTATAACAAATTTAGTATATGAGAAAAGGAAATTGAACATAGAATAAGCTGTGTCAAAGGTAGTTTTGCCTAACACTGCAAATTGCTACAAAAATAAAAGATCAACCTGAAAACTCAAGTCATGTTCTTAAATACCCTTGTTAGATTAAGACTTTCATATGGATGTCATGCATGGTGCCAAACCCATTCAGAAATATCTAAACTGTCACCTATGTACAACTGATTCCTAAGATCAATAGTTAAAAAGGCTTTGAGCAATTGAAGCCTGAGTGTCTTTGGCAAAGATCATCCTTCTTTGAACATTGTAGACTGGTTCTACAGAATCATAAACTATAACCAAGTAACAGAAATATGTAATCTTCAGCCATATATATATATATATATATATATATATATAACATGCATACATATGGAACAAAATTCTATTTCTTGATGTTCTCATAGAATCCAATAATAATACATTTACCACCTAAATATATAAACAAAATCAGTAAAACTTATGCTATCTTAATTATAACAATAATTAGAAGAGGGAATGTCTATTCATATACAAATTAGTGGTAATAAAATCTTCCTGACAACAGTATACATGATTTCCTCCTGATGTAAGCTATTACTCATTAAGAACTTGTTAATGGCAAACAAATGCTAATTGCCAAGATGGCTGTCCCTACAGCTATCTGACTAAAGTTCCATACTGAAACATTTAAACCAGCATGGAATTGTAACATCCTCTATACACAACATACTTGTTGGGAACACACCTCTAACAACAAAAAGTGTTTAAAAATAACAGCAGTTCTTATAAAAAAAAAAATAAATCCTAAATAACGTCAATTATGAACATGGGCATAATGTACTGGCAGTATTAGGGAATTGACATATCTACTTTTAGACTGTCTACAATAGCACCTATATATCATTTATTATTATCATAATATAACTAAAATTCTTAAGAATGGCTAATACATTAGCAAAAGGCACTTGGAATCAATAAACATATGGACAATTTCTAGATTTGTTAAAACACTTGTTACCATGCAAGAAAAATATAATAAAAATCTTAGCAAAAGTAGCTTGTCAGTCTTGTTTAACAAAACAAATACTAAAGAGGGATTACTGTCAAATGCACAACTATATATACATATATATATATGTGTGTGTGTTTGTGTGTGTGTGTATAGCAGTATCAGTGTCAGCTGATAAGGACATCTGCAGGGTGTTACAGGAATCATCTTTGGTACTTATTGTCTTAACAAAGAAGGTCAGCTGAGTGAATTGAATCTCAAAAGAACAAAGTTAAATGATCCTAAGAAAGAAGGTTTACTGAGTGGAGTGGACTTGATGAATGACTTTTTAAGATGAGAGATGACAGCACAAAGAGAGGATGTTTCTCTATAAGACAGTGGTCCCTAGCAGCTGAAAGCAGAAGACTGCTTGGCTGTCACATGAAAAGGAAGGCACATACTGATTAGACCATTCACCCACCCCACACTCTACCCCACTCTTCATTTGCTTGCCTGCAGACAGCCCTTATAAGAAGGTTGCAACAGAATAAAGTTTGATAACTGCTACAATTTTGTCTCATGGTTTTATTTTGTGGGTAACATTCTGACTAATGAGTTATTTTCAATGTATTAAGCCACAAGTGTTTGACTGGAAGAAACTACGTCTTGAAAAATGAAGCTGGTGTCTTATCTGAGCTGTAATGCTACATATGCATATGGCATATAACCTTGGGTGGCAAACGGCCTAGGAGAAGGATGATTCCAAATTCAAAACCTGAGGAGTGTTATGTGGGGACCTTGTGCACTAGTTCTCTGAATTTGGCTCTGAAAAAAAGTGTGGTCAGTTCTGCACAATCTTTCATCATTATAATCAAATCATATGTGCAGGTAGTCTGGCTGGTTGGTTATAAGAACTGAGCTGTTGGACCCTTACATGTTGAAAACCTGATGGGAGAGTTCTCCATATATGCATACAGACAGCACATAATGTTACCTTCAGTTTTTTTTCATATCTGTTAAATGATAGTCATTATTTTATTTTAATTTCTAAGTGATTCTCAACTAAAAGCTGACTGTAAAATGATAGTATTCTGAATGTGACCTGTAGTAGCAACCATAAAATAGATTTATTCTTTAGTCTCTAAAATACTAAAAGTTTATGGAACAAATTGACTTCTAAGGAGAGCAAGCAAGAAATTCATTGGATAAGCTATCATTAAAGACTAGATTAGTCTCTGCACCTATCTATATTGAACTACTGATAAAATTTCCTGCTTGCTATAAATGGATCTTCAATTTTGTCCACATTTAACTTTAGAATAATAAATGAAAAAAAATCAGAAGATATAATGTTTTCTTTAAAGTTAGAGCAATATTTATTAAGTGTCAGCAATGTTACTTCTGATAAAAAATGGCTCTCAGGTGAATGCATGAAAATAGATTTATAGCCCATTGTCTGCTTTAAGATGGTCAGGTCCTGTCAAACACTATTTACATCCTTTGAACTGTTGTCCTCATCTTTATTGTCATATTCACAATGTTTTGGCTGTTGTATGGTCTGACCTTCTTCAAAGGTGATACATGTTAGAATTTTGAACTGAACCCTTTATTTAGTTCATGGGGGTGAATTGTTCTAATTCCATGTGCCATGCCTTTTTGGATATCTCAGTATCAGTTAATTCCCTTTAGTAACTCAACTCTCCAAGATTTTGTTCACCTTTACTGTGATTTCACAACTCTTTGGGTCAAGTCACTTTTTGGATTACTTCAACCAACACTTTTATCCACCAGGCATTGTATCCATGGGGAGGGTCAGAGCATTCAATAGCTGAAACATTGAATATAACAATAAAGATGAGGATAACATTCTGAATGATGTAAACAGTGTAAATAGTTACAATACCTAATCTCAGAAATATAGACAAGTCCTGCCAAACAGTTTAAAAACATTTTCTTACTCTTCATACACACATACACACACTGTTTCATTCATAGGCATAATTTTCTCTTCCAATGTATTCTTTTTCAAAGTTTCTCATTGGTTGTACTTTTGCTAGTAGCTCTCAGACCATCATGTTCTGTCAGTCAGTTTAAAAAAATAATTGTAGTACTTTTCATTCATATCCAAACATAAAAAAGATCTTTTTTAATCATTCTGCATTATTCACAGCATTATTTGTCTTTTCACTGAATTCTTTTTCAAAGTAAATTAACTCCAATAAGATTGTTGTAGATTTTAGGTAAGGTGTTTCTCTGTTGCCACAGCACAATCCTAATTAAAATATATTACCATTTGATTTGGAAACTGGAGTTGTCTGCAGCAGTAGAAGAAATTTGTGCCTGTTGAATAAAATTTACTAATAGAGTAATAAAGTTCATAATATAATAATAGAGTACTTAGAATTAATAGTCAGGTTTTTAAAGAAGCAAGTTGTTACATACAGCAGGTTCTGGTAGGGTAGAAAAACAGTTGATACATTGCAATTGGGTAAGCTGTCCACTTTCGTGAGGTCTGTTTATTTATTATCTATTTTTTTTGAACAACATGTTCCAAAATGTTTTTGCCAGGAATTTAACTCACATTTTGGTTTTGGGAAACATGATTTGTAATGGTGGGTAGATGTTTCCTTACAGGAAACATTTGAAATTTGTGGAGTGAAGAATTAGCATTACTATTGGTTGAAATTTATCAAATCTTTTTCTTAAAACAATTTTTCAGGAAAACATATTTCTCAAGTTCACTGTTATCACTCTTTATAGTATTGATGGGTGTTTCCTTCCTAACCTTTTGTTTAAGGCAGTGTGGAATGTGAAGTGGTTAGGAATGTCAACATCTTGATTATGTTGTCATTTTCTCAGAAGAGAAAATGATTGTATATAGCTGATAGTTTATACATATTTCTGAAGGAGTTGGATGTCATGCATGACATACGTGATAGTTTAGATCTGATGAGGCTGTTTAAGAACATGACTTTAGTTCTTAGGTTAATGTTTTGGTTTTGTCTCATCTTATTCTAAGTCCCTATCCCTAGTGCAGCCTGTCTTGCATTCAATTTTCTCATCTCTGAGACTAAATTTGTTCTAAGTGTGATTCATATGCTGAGATTTATTAATTTCCCATTTTGAATTTTTATGATGGATTCAAGGTAGAGACATTTTATAACCAAATATAACTTTATATGTTCAGATGAAGTAGAGACTAAAATGATATAATCTATAAACCTGAAGCATGATATGGTAACAGTAATATTAGCTGTTTCCCTATAAGGAAACATTTGGCATTCATTGACTGAGCAACCAGTATTTATTATGTTGAAATTTTATATCTTAAAACAATTTTTTGGGGGAAAATAAGTTTCCAGTAGTCCAGTAGCTGTTATTGCTCTTTCCAGTATTGATAAGAGTTTATTTCCTAACTTTTAGTTTAAAGTAGTGTGGAATGTCAACATTTTGATTATGTCATAATTATTCTCTTCAAGTTACAAACGATATCCATTTTAGCTGTGCTGCTGTAGGTAGTCCTCAAGTGATATGGTTTCTTCTGTTTGGTACACTTCTTTGTTTGCGAATCTCTAGCGCCAGACCACAATGTCCAAAGAAGGATGATCTTTGCCAAGACTCTGAAGCTTCCCTTGCTCAAAGCCTTTTTTAATCATAGATAATCATAATTCAGACATTATGCATGGGGACATTATTTTTTCTATAATATTTAGAACCTTTTTATTGACTTTCAGTTGATGCTTTACCACAGGGGTTCCCAAAATTTTTTCTCTGGACTGAATTTTCAGAATTAAAATTTCCTTGTGCTTCACTGAATTTTATGTGATAAAAGGTATATTTGAAAATAAAAAACAGAGAGGGGTTCAAAGGGAGATAACCACAGTTTCAAAGTCAGAACATTATCATTGATAACCCTCTCCTCCAATTTGCAGAGCCTAGTTTCTGTATTCTTAATACTTGATATAAAAAATATCACGGTGATAAAATCGGTCAATAATTATTTATAACTATTTACACAGGGACTCATGCATGCAATTACAAGTAATGAATAATAATATTTTAAATTTTGAAATCATATTTTTTTTTTTTGTGTATGAATTTTTTTGAAACTGTTTCTAAATCTTTGATTATCTTTCAATCATTCTGCCTCACCTGCTATTCTCTCCCACTGCACTTATCAGGCATGCTTCCTCACTTGGGAACTACTGCTTTATCATAATCTTAACAATAGTCTTGCCTTTGAGAAGAGTCAGAAATATTCCAAAACAGTTGAATACATTTTCTGTGTTGCTGATGTTTGCAGAATGACATTTCAATCAATCTATTCTCCAGCATTCCTCAGGTGTATAAGGAGAGAGAGAGAGAAAGAGAGAGAGAGAGAAAATAGTTTCTTTTCATGTTTCCTTGAATAAGATGAACAGGAAAATGTCCTCTTTTAATTTAATAAGTCTGCCTAAATACCCAATTTTAAACTGGCTGTGTACAGTGGACAAAGAAACTCTTACCAATTATATATGGTAACTAAAAGAACAGTTACATATATAATAATAATAATGATGATAATTTTCCATTTACCTTTCATTAAAATTTCCTTTGTCTTCTTTTTAAGTCCATTAAGAGAAAATATACAATAATAAATAAGTATAAATGGTTTCTAAATGAATTACATTGTTTTCTATCGTTGGTTTGCCCTTAAGTTTCTCAGAATTGAAAAATTTCAATCAATTCCATAAAATATAAAAGAAAATATAGATAAGAGCTGAATAATAATATGAAACCAATTGTTTAAACTGACCGTTAGAGTGAGGTTTGGGTTGTTTATCAGCCATAGCTTTGGCCGGTTTATTGCAGGTGGTGTTGTCTGAGTTGTTGATAAGGAACTGGCGGGTGTTGTCTGAGTTGTTGATGAGAAATTGGCAGATGTAGTTTGATTTCCTGGTAATAGAAAAAAAATATTAAATTGTTTTTTTTTTTTCTTGAAAAGAAATCATATTTTTCTCAAAATACATTATTCTGTAAAAGGAAGAAAAAATTTAAATCTGTTTAAATCATTATTTAAAATCAATGATTTTTTAAAATAAAACCTATTTTATAATCAAGCTTCCTGAAGAGTGGATGTAATTCTGCAAAACTCGGAGACAAGATAAATAAAAATTTTATTTTATTTATTTTTATTAATGCTCACTCACTTGATATCAAGCAATCTAATCATAAAAACTGCTTACCTTAAGAATGTTATACTCCAGAAATACCCGAGTTGATTTTTCTTTTTGTGTGTAATGGAGTAGGCAAGTTGGGCGTTGATGTATTATTTTCACCATTGTTATTATTTGTTAACTGTAATGTGTTTTATATTAATGGCAGAAATTAAAATGCATAAAACGTAACAACAATAATAATTTGATACATGTGAATAACAAGAATTTGTATTTTCTTTTTTGTGATGTGAATTACAGTGTATTGGTATAATGTGTGTAAAAAAATGTTCTCAGTGTCTCTTTTGTTTAAAAGTCAGTGCTTACTTAGTTTGGTTCTGAGAATTTCGTTTGTGAGGATGCATTTGAAATCATCTGTTTTCGATCTTCATGTAGCGCTGGCTAGACATATGTTTCTAAACTGCTACTGCTACTTGTCTACTCATCTATTGACTACTGCTACGGGTACCTTAGTCTACACTAGTCACTTTACTGACTCTCTTGTAGTGGAATTGTTGTTTTTATAATGATGAAGGTAGGGTGATGAAATATCCTTCTTTTCTACCATCACTGATGACAAGGTTATTTTTAGAATGATGAAATAGCATCATCATTCTGGATCATACAATATGAAATACAATCATTGTTATCGTTACATGTTACTATATATGTATATGAGCTTTATTAGAGATGTATGAATGCATATTTATATTCTAACAGACATTTATTTACAATTATATTAATTAATAAATTTAACTATTAATTTTATTTACATTTTATTTTATATCATGTTTATAAGTCTACCATTCATTGAAGTGTTGAATATTGCTGTCACATATGGTCTGGTGCTTCTCCGATGTATTTAGAGATTCTTGATAAAATCCAAAGAAGAATCTGTAATGTTATCAGTCCTGATCTGGCATTACAGCTCCAGTCCCTTTCCCACTGCTCTAACATAGCTTCCCTGTGTCTTTTCTATAAATATTTTCATAGTAATCATTCTGATGAGCTATCCTCTTTAGTACCTTGACTTTAATAATTTGAGTGCAATTCCAGTTTGAAAGTTTTATGCTTACAGTTTCTTCTCTTGAACTTCTTACTTGTGGAACTCTATGCTGTCTGCTTGCATTCCAGTCAAATACCATCTTCAAAAATTTTAAAGCAATTTCAATTGTTATCTTTTTTTTTTAATTCCTGTTGGCTTATGGTAATACCAAATTAAAACACAAGTTCTCATATGATCACCAAGGTTAAGCATTGTTGAGCCTGGTCAATACCTAGATGGCTTACTGTTTTGGAAAACCAAGCGCTGTAAGTTTAGATGTGTGGGTGCTGTAATAGATAACAGCTTGTAATTGGAAATAGGAGAGCCAAGTTCTATTTTCAGTCAGGTGCATTATATTTATGAGTAAATGCCCTTGAGAAATATATGTATCCACTCCTTCTTCCCTCAGCTCTGGGTTAATTAGTAGGAATTGTATCAGTAAATCATTATTATCTCCCTGCCCCCAATTTTTACAATCTAAAATCTGCCTTTAAGTAACCTACAAAAGATTGATAAGCCATGAAAAAAATCAATCAATCTTAATTCCTGTTCTTTTATTGTTCTTTTTCCTTAATAATGTTTTGCTTTTTCTTATACTCTTTCACATTCAGTAACCACTTCCATCTTAGTAGCTTTATTACCTTGCTTGGGGTGAAATGATTAAAAACAACATTGATTGCACTGCATATTGATCTTCAGTTATCTTCTAATCATTATGAAGTTTTTAATTCTTTTATTTACTTATTATTATCTGTCTATCTATCTACCTATGTTTACATCTATCTATTTGTTTATATATATCTGTTCAAATTTATCTGTTATTAAATGCCATGTCAATTGTTATCTTTTGTCTTCTTAACACCTGTTCTTTCATTGTTCTCTCTCCTTAATGTTTTTTTTCATATTATTTCACACTCAGTAACACTTTGCATCTTAGTGGCTTTATTGCCTTGCTTGAGTTGAAATGATTAAAAAAACTTAGCATAATACACACATAAACTTAAATGTCTGGTCACATAAGTATACAGAATTATAAAATTGTTCTTGATATATAAAAATCGACATAGCCTTTTCCCATAGATAAGTATCTACTATATTTTGTTTGCAAGCATTGTTCAACTATCAAAAACCTTTTGGTCATATATTGATTGTAATATTCATTTTTCTCCCTATTTCTGAACAATTAATCAAAACTTCAACTGCTCATGTATCCTCTTCTTTCACTTTCATGACATGGAGAATCATGGCTCTCCTCTATTTCTTGTCTTTTGTTGCTCAAAGTAATGTTTACCCATACTCCATAGCCTATTAATACATGTAGCTAACTTAGCTCCATAATTGACACAGATACAACCATCACCACCTCTGCCGCCTCCACCACCACCACCACCACCACCACCACCACCACCACCATCATTTCATTATTGCTGCTATCATTATGGGTCTTCTTTTATGTACCAAGTCTCTTCCAGGGTGCGAATGACCATGGCTCTCCTCAACTGTTAGTGTTTTTTTTAAAGTAACTTCTGACTCTTTCTCCTCCCTCTTCCACCCTGTTTTGCTATTCATTCATCCAAACTTATTAAAGAGCCTCTTTTCTTACATTCAGTGCCTTTTGAGTGTTAAATTCTCCTGGTCCTCTTTCCTCATTATGTATCACAGAAATCTAAAATGTCTCTTTCTGATTCTAAGTACCAATTTTCTTGAAGTTCCTATTCACCTTAAAATTACCCATTGTGCTTTCCATGTTTTTTTCATCGTATTCTCAGCATTCATCAATAGAATGACATTTCTCTCACTTTAAGTCTTTTCTTCATCTGTTAGGAGATCATGCAGCTTTCACTGCCATATAAGAAATTAGATATTACGCAGCAGTTCAGTACTCTTCCTTTTCTTTCTTGCAATATTTTCCTCTCTCTGCTTAGTTTCTGAAAGACAGCTTTCATTATTCTTTGAACCTTGAGATTTCCAGTACCTGTTTTTGTTTTTTACAGTAAGGTTCACCCTTTACAAAGCCCAGAGACCACTTGATGTAGAGGGTTATATTAGGAGGCAATTTATCAATTTTCTGAAGATAACGGATAACCCTAGACTTGAACAGGTTAAGATTGTAGTGGTTAGGGAAACATCCTCTTGGGAGTTGGTTCCATAGAACAGTGGTTTGTGAGAAGAAAATGTTCAAGTGGAACTTATTTCTCACTGATGGAATATGGAGGGAATGCAGGTAGTTTGCTGCTATGTAAGTAACATGGTGGGTCTTTGCTGTGAAGGTTTGAATTGGCGTGACCAAGGAATGAAGTTCGTTCAAGCACTTTCCATAGAAGTAGTGATAGAGCAGTGAGAGACTTTCCACATCCCACCTGCAGGAGACAGGTTGGAGAATAATTTATCACTTACAAGGGCTTGGAGATGCTTTCAGACTCTATCAAGGCTTGAGAGTAAGATCTAGGCATCTCCCACCTAAATATTGCAACAATACTCCATTTTTGGCCTGATCTGGCTCTTGTAAAGATAGAGGAGAGCGAGAGAAATCAGGTACTTAATGGAGTGGTACAGGGAGCTGATCATTTTACCTGCATCTTTAGCAATGGATTGTATATACAAGTTCTCCTTGCCGTCAGGTGTGAGTTTGAGGCCCAATAGCCTTTCAAGGTACAGTGCCTCCCTGAGGGGACATCTGTTCCTCATGACTGGTGGTAGTCCGGGGTCTGATTGGCGATGATGGAAGTTATTCTTTTTAAGGAGCTCAATGACATTCTTATTGATCATGGCTCAAAAATATTACTGATGATATTGAGGGGGAAGATCATGGGAGGGGGGAAGATCATACACCCACATTCTTGAAATACGGGCATAAACCTGACAACTTCCACAGGCTTAGGAAGGATTTCTCCTTCAAGCAGCAGTTGAATGACTTCACTAGGATTGGGGATAATTCCAGGTTGATATTTTTAGACAACCACTGGAATTTTGTCTGGGCCAGTGGCTTTCTTAGGGTCGAGGCCTTTAGTTGATAAGTTTAGATACTTCTGATGCTGTAATGGCAATATTACTGAGTTTGTGCTCAGTGAGAAATGGGAAATTGGGGAGGAAATGATCTTTGTTGTCTAATACTGAGTTTAAGGCAAAGATTGAGGCATAGAGGTTTGCCTTGTCTGTTGAGAAAGATATGACCCTGTGGCCATAGCCGCTTTACCTCTGTTCATGGTTTGGTTGGTGAGCTTCCAGAACTTGTGGGATACAATGGGATTCTTTTAAACCTTGGCCTAGACTGCTTGTGCATAGTTGTGCTTGGTGTTTTCTAGAACTTATTTGCAGTGATTGTGGGCAGACCGGTTTTCCGAGAGTTCCTATTTTACTTAAAACTTCCTCATTGCTCATGTTCAGTCCAAAGTTTTCTCAGTATTCCTCAGGAGAAAACTCAAAACTGCCACTTCAAATTGTCATATAATCCAGTTTCATTAAATTTCAAATCAGTCACATTATTTGAAACTTGATGCTTATTGAACTTTATACAATGACATGTGCTTTTCACTATAAAGGAAAACCATACAAACTTTTTGAATGCAGTGTAACTCGGATATAAGAGAGTTGTCGGGACTGGAGAAGAAGTCTCTTATATCCGGGTTTGGTCTATTTTGTTTAGGTAAGTATGGGAATAATTTGGGACCAGAGAAAATCTCTCTTATATCCGAGTTTCTCTTATATCCGGGTTACACTGTATTATCAACTCTGAACATGAAAATGCAAAGTAAACAATTACAGAGGGTGCATAATGTACAGTTAAGTAAACAGCTTAATAATTAGAAAGAGTGGTGGCTCACAAATGAAATAATAAAGTTATTATTGCCTATAGAACCCCCTTTTGAATTCTTGCTTCCCACCCACCTACAATTTGCAAGAGTGTAGATGCAATGCCAATGCCATCTTCTGTTTTCCTGAATCCTGTTCTTTTATTGTCCTTGCTTTTCACTTCTCACTAAAGTTTTCTCATTCTCTTTCACTCTCAGTAACCCCATGCATCCTAGTAGCATTATCGCCTTTCTTGGGATGAAATGATTAAAAAACAAAAAAACAAAACAAAAAAAACCTTTCTTCTGGTTTCTTGCGTTCCAGTCAATTTTATCTTAAAAAAATCAAATGCAATGTCAATCATTATCTTTTGTCTTCTTAGTTCCTGTTCCTTTATTATGCTCTCTACTTAATAATTTTTTTTTTCTCTCAAATTCTCCTGCTTGGGGGAAATGACAGAAAAATACTTTAACTGACTGAATAGAGTAGCTGGCAAAGAGTAAGATAAGGCAGCAAAATTACTCTTTTCAACAGATATACAAAATTGAGTAAAAAAATGTGTTATACTGTAATGAAGTTATAAAATGATATATCATTATACATTAAGCCTTCTTCTTCTTCATGTGCGATATCCCCTCAGGATGTAGGGGGTCAAAGCTTTCCACAATTTCCTGTCTTAAATTTTGTCTTTTCATTATTTTTTCTAAACCCTGTTTCACTATTCATTTACTTAAGATCTTCAAGCATGTTATGCACTGTTTTCCTCTGTCCCTCAATCTGTCCTGTCCTGTGAGTATCAGATTTTCCAAACCACCCTTCCTCATTATGTGCTTTAAAAATTTCAATTTCCACTACCTAATGTTAAGTATAAGTTTCCTTTTTGCTTCTATTTTCTCTAAAACCCCATTGTTGTACACATGTTCGGTCTATGGTATCCTCAGGATCCTTTTGTAGAACCACATTTCTGTTGCTTCATCTTTGAGGATTTTGTCCAGCATTCACTGCCATATAGGAGGATAGATGTCATGTAACATTTCAGTACTCTTTTCTTTGTTTCTAATGAAGTTTTCCTGTTTCTTAATACTCTGCTTAGCTTTTGGAATGCATCTTTGGCCATCCTAAAGTGCCTTTGAATTTCAGTATCACACTTTCTATCCTCTCTTAAAAAACTTTCCAGATATTGAAATTTTTGTACTTGTTTGATTTTAGAATCTCTGATTTGTAATTTGCATTTTGGGCTCATCTTTTGCTAACAACCATGCATTATGTCTTCTTGCAGTTGATGTTCAATCATTTCCTCTTGATTTCTTTTACTACCTTCTATAGAAGTTTTTTGTAGTTTTTTCCATGTTAACTATCAACATGGTGTCATCTGCATATCTTATCTTGCTAAGATTGTAGCTACCAATAATGAATCCTGGTAGGGTTTCTAATTCTCTCAGAATTGCCACACTGTATAGGTTGAATAAGTCTGGTGAGAAGATACATCCTTGTCTTACACATCCTTTCTATTTTTGTATTTCTACTGAACTCATTTTCTATCTGTATGCAGTTGGTTTGCTGCCATTATAGGTTCTTGATCAAGGAACATAAAATGTTGATAAGTAGGTAAAGAAGCAATAAACTAATCTTTGCCTCTATTATCACATTAAACTAACTCTTGCATTAAGAGTTGACTCCTGACAATCCTTTTCTTCCTGGTTTTCAATGCATTTCAATAGTAAAATCATTAACAATGTATTAGTATCTGTTGAAACTTGACTAATGCATGGAATAATAATGCAACACAAAATGTACTTAGAACAAAATGTATTGAAACAAGAAAGTGTACACAATATTTACATATAGTCTTTTGTATATTCCTGGGAAGACCGTTCCTGGAATGTGTGTTGACTGAGTCGCAGTTGGGCAGAGTCTCTGGTTGAATCTCTTCATTCCTTCCCGGTACCAACCATATTTATATGGTCGGTACTCCACTATGCAAATTAGGTGGATCCTACCACAACAGTATCATACATCATTTTATGGTCAGGTCACGCTTAGGCCTGCTACTGGCAATATGTAACCCAGTAGAACTTGCCACATAGACAGATGGTTGGTGTCTA
Source organism: Acanthosepion lycidas (assembly GCA_963932145.1). Taxonomy (NCBI): domain Eukaryota; kingdom Metazoa; phylum Mollusca; class Cephalopoda; order Sepiida; family Sepiidae; genus Acanthosepion; species Acanthosepion lycidas. Next base: position 32,328,555 of record OZ010601.1, on the reverse strand, counting down.
AACCAGCTCTCCCACTAGCCATTGAAGACAAAAAACAAGATCGGAAAAAGGGCAGATGAGCTTCTTATAACAACTCCTATAAGTCAGTTTGATCCTCACTGAGTGCTCCCTATAAAATTCAACATTAACCTTCAAAATACTACATTATTCACTACTTCCCTTTCCACTGCATTGTTTTTCAAGGCTCCTCTACCGCACAATTCAAACATGCTATCATTCATTCCCCTGAGTCACTTGCAGTGGCAGGATAAAATTTTGGCTTTGCAAGAAAAATCACCTCCAGTATGTTAAAGGTTAAATAATCCAACAAGAGTTGACATGTGATAAGGTCAACTAACCAACAACTGGCTTTAGATAATGGTTAGCAAGGCTAGTCTGGTTGATCAGTATTACTGAATATGTGAGTTTGATCCTCACTGAGTGTCCCCTACAAAATTCAACATTAGATAACCCAACAAGAGTTGACATTGCATTTGAATATTTGTAAAGTTGGCTTGTAAGCATGGAGCCAGAAAGAAGTTCTACAATCAAAGCAGTAAAGCCACTAAGACACAAAGGTTTACAGGGTGTGGAAGAATTAGGAACAGAAACATTGATAATGAGCAGAAGAGGAAAGAGTAATCAGGAGGACAGTAGATAGCAATTGACATTGCATTTAAATTTTGGTTAGATTAAAATTGGCTAGAATGTATGGAGCCGGAAGGGAGTTCCACAATTGAGAAGTGTGAGAAAAGAAACTGTTAGCATAGAACTTATGGCGACATCTAGACAATTCAACTGTAAATTAATGAGATCTTGATGTCAGTCAAGTACTGTGCTTAAATTCAAAATGTCTAGATACGATAATGAAGAACTCATGCAAACAATTGTCATGAAAGTATTTATAGAAAAGTCACAGAGAAAGTGATTGAAGTTGAGATGCCAGATCAAGATCAATAATATTGCTGATTCTTTTTTGGGTTTTATCAAGGTAAATCGTTGGTGCACTGGACCATATGTGGTGGCAATAATCTAAGCATAGACAAATGGTAGACTTATATATATGTATGATAGATTCTGGAGAGAAAAATTGTTTCACACAACACAGTCAACCAACCTTCTTAACAGCTGACCTAGCAATAGATTCAGTATAGTCTTTTCACTTCATGTCTGCTTTCTGCCACACCATGATATGTACAGCATGCGAATTTCAGCTTATAATATTTGCTTTTCTTAGAAATATTTACAATAACTTATTTCATGGTATTAGATGTTAGGATGTAACTTGTTCATCATATTTATATAGTTATTGATATTTATTTTTTTTAATTTCAGGTATATAAAGATTGTCTAAAGAAAAAGCCTCAAAAAGCAAACCAGGATATGGTAAAGTTATTGAGTGATAGGAACACAATATTGGAAAATATGAAAATGCTTAACAGAAAGATGAAAGAACAACGAAAAAATATAACTGAAAATATTGAGAAGAGAAATGTTACAAAAGAGATTGTAGAAAATTTAAAAGGAGAAGAAAGAAAATATCTGAAGATGTCATTGAGAATGTAACCATAGAGAAAAGATATAGAATGCTGGCTAAAGATGTGAAAGCAAAATAAACTGATACGTTTAAGTAAACACCATAAAGAGAAATGCATAAATTGAATGAAGAAGTACATGAAAACTGCTGTAATTTCTTGAAAATAATACACATTTTTTTTTACTGTAAATTACAGGTGATAGTAGGGGTGTATATTATAAATAAGTTTAAACAAAAATAGTTTTTTCATTATTGATTTACAATAATAAATACGTACTTCTTCTAAAATAAGAAAGATATCACAATTTTCATTTTAAATCCAACAATAATTGTTTTGACATTTTTTAGTCAATAAATTTATGTTTATCAGTAACTGCATTTTTTATTTAGAGGAAACCCCAGTTTACTGAAGCTTTAAATGTGTTTCCAGGATACATGGTTTTCATAAGTTCATTTGCCTTCATCCTTATTTCTACAGTACTTATGAAACATCCACTTGATCGTCTTTCTTTCACAAATTCAACTAAACTTTGTTCCATATCTGGATATTGAGCTTTTCTTCCTTTACCTATAGGTTTAGCACTGGATTTACACGTTTTTATTTCATCTATATACCTTCGCCATAAACGCATGTTAGCCTCATTCAACTCATATACTCTAGCTGCAGCTCTGTTTCCTATTCTTTCTACTAATTCTATTACTTTCATTACTTTACTGTTTAAAATTTGAACTATAACTCACATGTTTTGATGACATTTTGATGGTAAAATAAAATGTTATATTTATTGCGAAAACTGCAGGGTAATTTTCAACATTATTTTAGCTGCTTAGTTTCGATTTTATTCCTAATGTCAAGGTTGACAAAATGTCTTGGTAATTTTTTTTTTTTTGGCAAAGTTTATAGATACATATTATACATAGGGATAGATATATTTCTTAATTTTTGGATCATTTGTTGGGGGTGCGTATTATTTATGGGTGCATATTATTTTTGAGAAATGGTAATTTCTCAATAGTAATTTCTAGAGATGACTATAGAGTAGGGGTAGGCAAACCTTTTGGCTCAGGGGCCACATGGACGTTTAAAAATTGACAGATGGGCCAGGCCAGCACCCGATGCATACATATCAAACACTGTAATGCTTTTTTTCTGTTTGGAAAAAGCATTACAGTGTTAATACTTACATTCACTTTTAGTGGGAAAAGTGTTGTTCATCACTCTTTTTTGCCAGTGTATCAAAGTCTGGTGTTAGTTTTGTTTTGGCAAGTCTCAGAACAGATTTGAGGTTTTCATCACTCAACTGGGATCTGTGGGGTGCTTTGTTGATATTCATCACATTAAAAGTCTGTTCACACACATAAGTGGCACTTGGAAATAAGGGCAATGTGCCACCTAGTGGGATCCCAGGCATTACAGGATATGGTCAAATGAATGCAGTCATAATTTGTTCACCTCTACTATAGGGGCTATTTATCTGATGGCCAGGCTGGAGGATAAATTCTTCATGGAAATAGTCAATGAAAATGACTTGGGGGAGGAGGTGGAGTAATGTTCTGGCCTAGTATTGTACACAATAAAATTATAGGCCCTCTCAATAATGACGCCAATGTAAATACAAAGAATCATTATTGGCTGATATGGATTTTTTTGTGTGTAGTACATAGCCTAAATAGGAAACTTTAGTAGTAGGGTCAGTTGGACACAGTCTGTGAGAAAAAAAGCAATTCACTCAGTCAGAAATTTGGAAATGGCATGCTGTACTGCTTGGCATTGAAGCTCCAATACAAACATTCCAGAGTGTTTGGGTGACAATTTGAGGACAGTGCAGAGGATTCAGTAAGAGCTGGATGAGTCTAATGGTGATTACAAAGGTATGTCAGCTCGGAAATCTCACTCTGATCATTCTGATAATAAAAAATCTCTCGAATTTGTTGGTGTGGGCCTCAGACTTAAAATGGAGGTCTACATCAAATGCCTTGAGGAGGTAGTGCTGCCCTAAATCAAGAAGGTGGCTGCTGGAAGACCCAATGTCTAGCAACATGACTCTGCACCATGTTACACAAGCAGGAGAACCCAGTCATGGCTGTCAGACAATTTCTATGACCACATCACTCCTTACATCTGGCCACCTAACTCCCAAGATTGCAACCCTCTTGATTATTATGTGTAGGGCACAGTTGAGTGAGAGATCAACAAAACTCCTTGTAACACCAAAGATGAACTGAAAGCAACAATTATGGCAGCATTCAGTAACTTAAACAAGGAGACCAACCAGAAGAGTTGCAGGAGATTCCAAAGTCATCTGGAGGCCATGGTTGAAACCAATGGTGATTCTATTGAATAAATTTACTCTTTAGTATTTCAGGATATTTTTGTGTAACTTGTTAAATATATCTGTTAAAATGAGAAGTCAGTATTATTTTCATTTTTGCATAATTTAGATGACAATTTATCCATCGCACTCTGTACATTCTTTTTATAGTTGTTATGTGTCATATAATATCTGTCGATATTTCTGAGATGAGGTATTGTAACTGTTTACACTGTTTATGCTGCTTGGACTGTTGTCCTCATCTTTGTTGTCATATTCACAACGTTTCGGCTGTTGAATGCTCTGGCCTTCTTCAGGTGATATACATTGGAATTTCAAACTGAACCATTTATTTGGCCCAGTGGATAAATGTGTTGGCTGAAGTAATCCAGACTTCGTCCAAAGAGTTGTGAGTTCAATACCTGGCCACAGCAGAGGTGAACAAAAACTTGGAGTGTTGAGTTACTAAAGAGAAATAACTGCAAACTGAGGTAGCCAGAAAAAGCATGGCATGTGGAATCAGAACAATCTACCCCTGTGGACAAAAGAAAAGATTCAGTTTGAAATTTCAACAAATATCACCTGAAGAAGGAAGGCCGGAGCATACAACAGCCTAAACATTGGGAATATGACAATAAAGATGAGGACAACATTCGAAACAATGTAAATAATTTAAACTGTCATATAATAATGGAAATCCATTAAATGCAGAAAGGAAAAGTTCTCTTGTGACATTAAAAGTAATGCCAAAATTGTCTCTTAGTAAATGTCAACATACTGAGTCATGATGATACTTTATTTCAAGATTTCCAACAAGCTGAGATTGACTTTTCTATATTAAATTTTATTGTTAATCTTTCTTGCCAACTTAGAGACATCAATATTTGTAGAAGCTGAAAATGAATTTTGTATATTAGATGAGGAGGCCACTATTAGAAAACCTGGCCAATTAGGTTAACTTGTCAACAAGAGAAACATGCTTGGTTAGACCATCATGCACAAGCCAATATGCTTCTGTTAAGATCTCTATTGGCAGGGCCTACTGATTCCTATTACAAAATGGACAGTGTCCAGCTGTGCCAGAGAACAATGTAATGTAAGTTTATCACCAAAAGATTGGCAGCATTAGTCTAATGTTAAAGAAATCTCAGGAAACAAGGAACTGTGTAAGAAACATGCAAATGTCTGCTTGAATAAAATTACCTAAATTGGTTGTGGTGTTTTTCTTCAGACAGTTGATTGAATCAAAGAATGCAGTGGCTGCCTGCTGGTTCTGAACTGCGTCTGAAACGCACTGCATATGTATATCTTGTCCTGAAAGTCCGCGAGGTATAAGGAAGGCCTGAAAAAGAAATAGTTCCTGAATATTGAATATGGAGATGATGGTAATTTGTTTAAATATATTTAAACTGTGAAGGTATTCATTTCATTAGGATTGTGGAAATTTCCAGAGATATCAAAACAAGCAAAGTTTTAATTAGGAGGAGTTATGAAATACTTGACACAAGAACTAGGAGGAGACCAACAGGATAATGTTGAAGATGATTCAATAAACAAAAGTTTGTAAATAACTTGCCAAGATCTGATGGATTCCAAACTTTAGTCAAATAAGTAAAGGTCTGAATTGAGTTGAAATGGAAAAAGTTTGCTAAAGAAAGGGAGATAACTTTTGAATCAAAAGTTTCACACAGGCATAAATGCATAGGGATATGAATCCATGTTGATCATTTAAAATATTTTGTCATTTTAATGTAATTAGATAGTAAGTTTTATATGGATAGTTCAGTTTACGAAAATGATTGGATTACCTACCTGATTAATTATTCTAGAAAGAAACAAATATATTTATTGTGTATAACTTGTTTTGTATTAACAACTTCTTGCATCAGCCAAAATGTAAAATGGATGGAAAATATGATAAGTGACAATCAGAAGAGATAATATTTGATACACATAAGAAAAGAAGGCTTGGTGAATTTAATACTAACAAGGTGCATTTAAGACAATATAAGCAGAAGACAGCAGTGAATAAACTACTTGACAAAGAGACTAGGTTGGTTGATTTAATGACATGTCAATTTTTGTTGGATTGTTTAATGCTAATTTTTGATGTGGGCACCCAGTGAGGATCAAACTCACTACTTTGAAGTTATGGTCAACATGATTATTTTTGTTAATCATTACCCTATGCTGAATCATCTCCTACCTGATAAATTTGGCCACAAAGACAAAGAAAGGTAAAAAAGGAACAAATACTGTTTGAGAGTCAAAATTAACTGTGGTAAATGTTAGCATTATGAAAGAACTGTATTAAATCTCTTTTCCTCCTCTTGTCTTAACAAAACAATTTTCTCCACCCATGTACAGCTGAAGGCTAAATAATTTATAAAGAAAAATATATCAACGCTGTTTCTGTACAGATGAAAGACACTAAAAGTGTTTAAAAATATCAAAATAGTATTATTAAAGTACATATATTTTTGCATTTTTTCCAACTTGCTCAGTCATTGCATTGTGATACAGCCTCCATATTCAACCTGTTCTCAGAGTTTTGAAGTTCTGACTCCTACATCAGCCTTGTTTTCTTGTTCTTCTAGGCTCAACCAAGAAAGATATTGCACGAAATACTCAATCATTATGATTAGCTTTGTTGTTGGCAACACATGACAATAAACAAACAATCCTAGAAGGAAAAGAGTAAAGTCAAAGTTTGAATTTCCAGATAATTTATTTCACTGTTCCAGAATGATTGTGATTTTGGATCAAGAAAGAAAGACATCTTCCAAAGAAGTTACTCACTTTTCAACATCCTACGCTTTGAGACAGAAATGGTGTCCGTTATCTTTCTTCAAACACTGACAAGTATCATCGTCTCTTTTTCCTCACTGATTTCAGTCCAAAATACCATACCTGCTTCAAGTGACTACTTTTGAGGAAGTGTTATTTCACTTGGATTGAAATATTAAACAAAGAGACATCATAACTTTTTCCAATTCTTCTAACACTTTTTAAAAATTATTTCACCTAAAGCAAGCTGATAATGCCACAAGGAGCAAAGCGGTAACTGGAAGTGAAAGAGAATGAGAAGAGACTTTAGTGAAGAGAAGTGAAGGCAAAGGACAATAAAAGAACAGGATCCATGAAGACAGAAGATGGCGATTGGTGTTGCATTTGAATTTTTGAAGATTGTAAGTGGCAGAAAGCAAAAAAAATAGGGAATTCCATAGGTGAGAAGTGCAAGAACAGAAACTAATTATCTCAATGTATATGGGATGAAACAAATCTTATATAGTCAGGAAGTATTCCTCTAAATCAGAAAAATGAACCATATATAAGAAACTAATTATAACAACATATATGGGGAAAGACAAACCACCTTATGTAGTCAGGAAGTGTTCCTCTAAATCAAAAAAATGTACCATATATAAGAAACTAATTATCTCAAAGAATATAGGGAGAGACAAATCTCTTTATATAGTCAGGAAGTTTTCCTCTAAATCAGAAAAATAAACCATATATAAGAAACTAATTATTTTAAAGTATATGGGGAGAGAGAAATCTGTTGAAAAGGAAGAGAAGATGAAGGAGGAAGAGTAGACAGAATAGGAAGATATTAATAATTCCAGTTATGGTTGGAACCCTGTGTTTGATTGGGAAATATTCTGATAATAGCAGTGTAAGAATTCCTGGCAGCCTATACTTTAAAGAAATAAAAAAAAAAACATGTTCTCATAAGAACAGTTCCAACTCTGCAAAGTGCTTTATCCATATAAAATGTGTGTTTTTAGATTTGTTTTTTTCCTACATATGTATATTGGAAAATGTCATGACCTTAGGTCTCTGGTTTGGTTCCCCCTCCTATCAGAAGGAAATGTATATACGACAGAAATCAAAGGAAATGATAATAAATAAAAAAATAATTCCCTGGTTCTACATTAGCCATCGTTCTCATAGCTTCTGATTTTGTTTGTTTGGAGGACTTATTCAAATTTTTTGTTCAGGTGAAGATTTCAGCTTATAACTCCACATCTGCTTGCAACAGCATGAGAGAATATTGACTAGAGTTGAAGAAGAATTGGTTTGCATATATTGTAATTTCAAACAAAAGTTAAAATGTTTTCCAATAGCTAACTAACTTTTAATATATGAGCTTAGTAATCATAACCTATTTAAAGGAATATCATACAGATCTCCTTATATGGGTATGAGGTATACCTCTAAATTAGTACTTATCTCCTTATATGGGTATGAAGTATACTTCTAAATTAGTACTAAACCGCATGTGGTATTCTTTAAATTTTTCTCACTTTCCATTTTCTTTTTATTCTAATCCAAGATGTTGGTCAAATTTCCTAATTTGGGCATCTGTCTAATTTGATCCCCCCTCCCTGATTCTCCCTATCCTTTATCAATTTATTACTTCTCTCTTTTTTTCTTTTTCCTTTCTCAGCCTAAGCTCTATTGATTTATATTTTCCTGACTAGTCACCTTATCAGTCAATGTCCAAAGTCATCCCCTGGTGCTTGGAATTGTTGGGGTGTGGCGTTTCATTATCAGCTAGTGTCCAAATTCATCCCCTGGTACTCAAAAGTGTTGGGGTGTGGGCTAACATATTTGAGAAATTTTGGATTTATGTTGAAAAGATCCCAAATCACCTGTTTTTTTTAAGCATTTCACCCCAAGCAAGGTGGGAGTGTTACTAGTAGAAAGGAGTTACAGAGAGTGAAAGTAAAAAGAAAAGACTGGGCATAGGGGGGATTGAAGAAAGGATAAAAAGAAGAACGGTGGGGGTATCAAGGCATCAGAAGATGACGACTGACGTTACATTTAAATTTTTGAAGATTGTAGTTATCAGAGAAGTAAGAGGAAGGAAGTTCCACTGTTGGGAAGTGCAAGGGAAGAAGCTTTTGGAGTAGAAGAGGTGGTTATATTTAACTATTTCAACAGTAAAAGATGCCAACCTGTTGGTTATTTAATTAATCTAACCATGCATTTACTGACACAAGCTTGTAAAATCCTACACCATACACAGAATAAATGAGAGATCCTATTGCAGAATCAGCATAACTATTGCTTGAGCCCAGATAAAAATATATTTGTTGAATGTTTGAAAAAGATGATTTTTAAATTTTTTATCAAAAAAGATAAAATAAACTTATAAGGACATACAGCTAGTTCGATGGTTATCAGTGGAGAAAATGGAAGTGGCAAACTGAGTTCATATTCTGACTGCATTCACTTTCACATTAACTTTGCTAAAGGCATGAGTTCATTAAATAGCATGGTAGACTGGGATCTCCAGCCTTGAGTGGCAGCCAGTCTAAAAGAAGGACCACTTTGAATTCAAAACTGTAGGGAACGCAATGAGAAAGCACTCTATCATCTTTCTGCAGAATTCATGGTAATTCATAATAAAGAAAAGGAATCTGTGGAGAGCCATACTTGCCTATGTCTCAAAAGAACATGGCATGAGATATATTTCAAGATCCGAAACAGATGCCTAAAAATGTGAATAGTATACAGCCCTATATATAGTGTTTTTTACTATGTATATATATATATCTATGACAGTTTAATTTATAAAGTAGGCAAAATAAGATGTTAACAAAAATAACTATTAATAAAATGGAACAATTATAACAATATACTGCATTAAAAGTTATGACTTATAGAAATTTTTACCATGGATCTTTTTAGGCCCAATAAGAGAGTAACAATTTACAATATTGATGCCATATATGGTCTGGTGCTGCAGCTATATATTTAGAGATCTATGATAAAATTCAAAGAGGAATCTGCTATGTTATTGGTTCTAATCTGGCATCTCAGCTTCAGTCACCTTCCCACCATTGTAATGTTAATGTAACTTCCTGTGTTTTTTCTATAAACACTTTCATGGTAATTGTTCCAATGAACTTTCCTGTATGCTACCTGGACTTTATGAATATAAACACAGTAATAGATTGGTGACTAGGTCTCGTCATTTTACAATTGAAGTTTTTTTTGTTTCTTTTTTGCACTTGTCATTTGCGGAACTCTTTTCTGGCTCAATGCTTCCCAATCAACTTTAATTTTCAAAACTTTTAAATGCAATGTCAATCATTATCTTTTGTCATCTTAATTCTTGTTCTTTTATTGTTCTTGCTCCTTAATAGTGTTTTTCTTATATTTGTTCACCCACAGTAACCCCCTGCATGGGGTGAAAAGATTAAAAAAAAACCAAAAAACCAATAATAAAATAGAAAAATTTTAACAATATACTGTAATAAAAGTTATGTGATGAAGAAAACATTCATTCTTATATCTTAGCAACATTTATTTTTCTTTTGAAGTTAAAAACCTTTTCACTTAAAGGAAGCAATCTTTTCTTTGATGTATTCAAATCTCCAGGATTGCAACTGTACTTTGAATTGTTAATTTTGGGGATTTAACCATAGGTAAGAATCTGTAGGAAGCAAAGTGTTGTATAAGAGTAAGTGTTGTTGCCAACACTGTGGTTTGAAACTAGATTGCCAGCGGGCAATTCCATTATTAAGTAGATCATGTGATCATAAAGGAAGTGAATAAATACAAAGTAGTGTGATGACTATATGATTACTATTTCTCCTCTATCACTTTACGGTTCACTGCTCACTCTTCTTGCCTACTCACTATTGCTATACATCCACTCTATCTACTCTACTACTATACAAATTATGATTCTCTTCTGATTATTATACTATTTAGTGATTACTACTTGAACAAGTATTACTAGTATGGATATTACTGGAAGGCATTGCAACTAGTACCGGTGCCTATGAAGTCTCAAATATAATGAGCATTTTTGGAAAAAGGTTTCGCTGGTCACAAAGTATCGATAAGGGGATCACAGTATTCTTGAAATATGGTGACAAACTTTTGGAATACAGAGTATGAACGGGGGTATTGAAACATTCTCAGTCCAATCCACTTTCCAAAATCTGACCAAATGACCAAACATTGGAATTTTATTTGGCATCACTTCTTGGCAGACCAAGAACTTTTCAGCGCTGCTTGATGTATACACATGCACATGCAGACATATATATGTGTGTGTTTATGTATATATACATACACATGTAAACTCTAAATGATAAACCATATATATTTGCCTCCCGAACACCAAACATTATAAATTGCTATAACCTATTTCTTCCCAGTCTCATAAAGACTCAACTATGTTGCCAGGTAATCTAAGAAATGGCTAGTTTCATAACTTCAGCTTTCTACAAATAGAATTGGAGGGAAATCAACAGAAGCCTGGTTCAAGAGTCCAAGCAAGGTACTGAAGGTTTGTTTTCACACTAGTTCACTTTACTACTTCAAAGCTGAAAGAATAACTTTCAAATTAATCAGTTTTAGCTGGAAGAAACCCAAGACTTCTTTTTTTTCATGGACTTTTCAATGAAGAGTGAGACCTGATCTCCAATTGTAACCCTGGATAATTTGATCATTTTTACCAAAATATATCACCGGTCCTTATTAGATTGGCTGACAGGTTGTAGTATTTTCAGAACTCATTGTTTGCTTTCTGACTTTCATTTTCTTTCTTTTCTTTTTTAGCAACAAGCATGAAAATATATCCCAGAAGACACTGCTCCCTCAGCAAATTAAAGTACTGATGATTAAAAATATAAATATTTCTTAGCAGCTATATTTATCAATCTACACTGAAATTCTCCATAAATCCAATTGCAAAAAAGAAAAGACTAAAGATTATTGAAGCCATCTATATCCAACAAAAGCAAACACTGATTAATAAAAATAACTATAGTCTCAAACCCTGTATTCTTCAATGTATATTAAAAAAAAGAAATTACACATCATTACATGTTGCCATTACATGTTACTGACATGACTGACTGAATATAATGACACTTTTAAAACAATACACTGCTTAAAATGCATCTGATGTTCTTTGCTTCACTTTACTTTCTTACACCCCTGAAAATGACTGATGCGAGTTGAAAGCTTGACTCTTCCCAGTTTTATAAAGACTCAACTAATGTGAAAATAACCAAAAGAAATATAATGTTCAAGCTCTCGACTCACATATAACATCTTTAAAAGCATAAAAATCTAAAGAAAAGTAAGAGAAAATTAAATTCATTTTAAACAGCAGATTGATTTAACTTAAAAAAAATACAACAACAACACTTTTTAAAAGAATGTTACATTTGATTTTTCTTGTTACTTCCTCACATCCCCTGATTATAATTCATGCAGGTCAAAAGCTTGCATCGAATATAAATTTCAACTATTTGCTGCATCTACAACGGCCACATTTGTGAAGAGATATTTGCATTTTAGAAAAAGCAATAGATTTAATAGACATAAAATGCCTATTCTTTTTAGCAAGACTTGTTTGCAAGAACATTTGCTATCAAAATATATACACAATTTATCGATCTATATTTCTGTCTCTACTTAGGAGACATATCTATACAGAAGCTTACAATCAATATACCTGAGTTTAATTTATGCATAGAATATCTATTAAATTAAGATTATTAATAACTACTTCTTTTCTTTTTAATACAAGGAATAAATAATATCTAAAATGAGGATATATCAATGTGACATGATGGTTTTATGAAATAAAAATTTATTTTAATTTCTATGCCTTTTTTGTTGGTTCAGCTTTTGCAATGTTATCTGTACAGACTTGTACTGGACTTTGTACAGACTAATAATAACAAAAGACTAAAGCTTTCATATGTAAAATTATTGCATTTTCAACTCATCGATTCCCAAATATTTATGCAGATGACACTACCATTTACTCCTGTCTTACTAACAAGCCAGATCTGACAAATTAAAACCTGGCAACTATTCTTGAAAAGGACTTCCAATCAGTGGTTAAATGAAGCAAGAAATGGCTTGTAAATTTCAATGCCTCCGAAAAAAAAAAAAACTGCTTTCATTTAATTACCACAGAGACCTTCTTCTGCCTCCTATCAGAATGGCTCCAAGAGAGCAACTTCTATGCCTCTTGGCTTCACGTTTTCCACTGACATGAAGTGGACCAACTATATTGAAACATCTGCTGCAAGGAAGGTTTGTCATGCCAAAACATTTTTCTTCTCAGAATCCATCTTGCACATTTAGAAATCTATCATTTATGTATTGAATCCAGCTGCCATATCTGGTCTGGTGCTCCTGCTATGCATCTCAAGATTCTTGACAAAATCCAGAGAATGCATTTGATCCTGACCAGACATCTCATCTCCAGTCACTTTCTTAATGACGTCATGTGGCGTCCCTCTGTTTTACAAATATTTTCATGGTAACTGCTTAAATGGGCTTTTTCCCCTGGTGATGTTACTAGATTGGCAACTAGGTCTCACTGTTTTACTGTTGAACTAGCTAGATGTAATTGCTACTTCTACTCTAACAGTTTTTTCTTGCACTTCCCACCGGTGCAACTCTTTTCTGATTTCTAGCTTCCATGATAACACCAATCTTCTTCAACTCTGTTCCTTTTTTGCCCTTTCTGCAATCATCCTTATTTTCAATCTTCTCATTCACATTCTCTTTCACTCCCTGTAACCCCCTGTGTTCTAGAGGCATTGTTGCCTTGCTTGGGGTGAAACAATTAGAAACCCCCCCAAAAAAAACTCCAGTTTTGGTCAATTAATATTGACGTGTTAGTGTGTGGCTGTGACGGTTTTCTCTGAATGTGGCTTCTTCTTGCAAGGATGTCTCTTTTCTCTTTCAGTAGGTAGGGTGCTTCATGTCATCTGATTGTCCCACATGTGCAAATTCTAAGCTCAGTGAGGTTGACCCACTGTATACATGTTGGGATTAGCTACTGACATCCTGCATGTGGTGTAAATATGCATCTGATGGCTATGAAGGCACCTTTCAGGCCCACATACCTTATTGATAAGTTTCTTTATTGACATTGAATTTAATTCAGATCATATAGTATTTTCTGGCATGAATCACATATTATAGAAAATAAATTTAATCTGTATACCATTTATAGAAGATAATGAAGAAAGGTTAAACTTTTTAACTAAATGTTTGCCCAATAAAAGGCCCAAGCTAGAGGATTGATGAATGAGGTTTTTGGATGGACGTAAAAGGAGTAAGCAAGTGCAGATTATGAGGATATGTAGGATAAGATAATGGTTGTCCCTAGACTTGAAAAGGTTATGAATTTAGTGATCAGGGAAGCATCCTCCCAGGAGTCTGTTCAATGAAAATCTGCTTGAGTGGAACTTACTAATGGAATACAAAACAAACGAGGATGACTTGACCCCATGCATATGGTATAGTGGGTTCGAGCTGTAAAGGTCTGCTTATGTACCTTCAAGCTTGGCTCTCTGATTCCTCAATCTGAGCCACTATCCATTACTTCATGTAAATGTATTTAACTGACAAAATCTTTAACAGTTATTCACGGATGACTGCATTTTCTGTATTCTTTGGAATACATGAGACAAATATACTTCAAGAGAAATTCTGAGAAGACTTTTTTTACCCATAGTATCATCACATTACCCTGGAAGATTAACATATAAAGAAATCTCATATAAGCAAAGTACTAGTAAATATTTACCTAGAGACTGAAGTATAAATTACCAAAATACCAAAAAAACTATGGTAGTCTCTCTTGTTGTATTCGACATATAAGGTTCAAGAAGCTCAGTTCTTAGGAACCAACAAGCAGACACCAGCACATATGATTTGATCATAGTGGTGAAGTCTTTGTGTAGAACCAACCACACTTTTTGAAGGTCCGAATACAGAGAACTGGTGCACTATATGCCACAATGTCCCCAAATGACCCTCCAGATGTTTTGAATTCAGAGTTGTCTTTCTCCTCCAGTTACCACCCAAAACTATAGAACCCAGTCTGTCCTGCTATTTATCCATAGCTGAAGGGAGAAGAGGAGGATTAATACCTTTACCAAGGGTATTAGCATGTAAGAAAATGTAGTGGATTCAGTGAAATTCAAACTCGGCTCTCCAATTCCTCAAATCTGAGCTGCTATCCACTACTCCACTGTGCCTCCTTTAACCACTATCCACCAAGCCTCCTCTTAGTCACGTGTATACGAGCAATATTTGCCTTTAAACTTAAGTTTAATAAAACATGATTTCAACATGAAATAACTGAGCAAAGATTGATAGGTCATAAAATCTACAGACCTAAATACTCCTCACCCCACCAAAAAAAGTTTTTTCTACAGATATTGTCTTCACATCAAAACTCATGTTTGGCATCAAACATGACTCAATACAACTCGTACTTCAAAATTTACATTTACAAAACCTAACAGAGTATAGAGGTAGTTATTTTCAGCTGTCCATTGCTCAACTCATGATAAACACTCATGTTTCAGTGCCCTACATCAGATTTGCCATTGCTGCTCATGGATATGTGATTTAATTTTAGACTTTAAAGACTGAAAATGTTAAAAAAAAAAAGCTGCAGATTTCATTATGAGTGACAATCAAATTAATTGCTGACTCTATATATAATACATATACTACGATTCGAATATCTCTAATTTGTAGTTTCTCTTTTGATGACAACTGTATGTAGCATTGCAGCTCAGACCAGACACCATGTTAATTCTCAGAATGCAGCTTCTTCCAGTCAAATGCTTGTGGCTTAAAAATAAACCTTTGGTCAGATTGTTACCCATGAACTAAAATCATAATTTGTAGCAAGAAGCAGTAACCTACTGCTATAAATAAGCAAACCGAAATTGAAACCCAGGTGATGAGAGGAACAGTTTAATGGGGATCTTCCCATTCCTGAAGATGCAAGGTGATCTTCTTGTCACTCTGCCCTTTTTGTGAATAGTGACTACTGTCTTATAGAGAACATTGTTCTTTGTCTTGTCATCTTTATCTAAAAACGTAATTTATCTTCATTCAGTGTCTTTCTTTGATGGATTATAGTCCTTGTGAGGACCACTCCACTTAGCTGATAGGCAAATAAATGTCTGAAATTATTTTTGTGACAAGTCAGCTGATATCTATATACATACATTGTCTTCTTACAATTGATGTTAAGTCCTTTCTTCATGCTTTCCTTCACTACCTTCTCCAGAAGTTCTTGTAGGTTCCCTTCTATGTCTGCTATCAACACTGTGTCATCTGTATATCTAATATTGTAAAGATTGAGGTTGCCAATAATGAATCCTAGTAGGACTGCTAATTCTCACAGAATCACTTCATTGTATAGGCTAAAAAGTCTGGTGAGAAGAGGTATCCTTGTCTTACACCCCTTTCTATTTTTGTATATTTACTGAATTACTTTTCTATCCACAGACAGGTGTTTCATTCTCAGTATAAGTTCTAGATTATTCTAATCTCCTTCCCAAATGTGTCAAGGTTACCCTTATTCCAGTGTTGTACTGTTCTTGTACTATTTCTGGTCTCATTCTGTTGTGTGTTCTACTTGTCAGAATTCAGATCATTAAGTTGATTGTCTGATGGGGTTCACATTCATTTTGTACTTGTTAGAAACAAAGAAAAGAGTACTGAACTGTTATGGCAGTGAAGAAGAGGCTCAAGGCAACAGATATGGTTCTACAGAAGGATGCTGAGAATAACATGGACTGAACATGTGAACAACAATGAAGAAAATGGAAACAAAAAAGACACTTATACTTAGAATCTGAAAGAGACAACTGAAGATTCTTGGGCATATAACAAGGAAAGAAGGCTTGGAAAAATGGTGGGTAGAATAGGATTTAGAGAGCAAAAAGATAAAATTTGCTTGGAGAACCATGATCGCCCACATCCTGGAAGGGCACAGCTCACAGAAGAGATACTGCTATTCCAAGTTTTACAAAATTCTGAAAAAAGTCTGGTGTCAAGGTTTTTGAAAGTTATTACCCATTACGACTACTGGCCATGTTTAGAGATTTAGTGGGTACATGTATTTGAGTAGATATCACAATTTTGTAAATAGTATAAATTTATATCTACCAGCCTGTGTATTCAAGAGTCTTAATAAAGAAAATGTGCCTTCTGGTAGGATTCAAACTAAGAGGAGACAATCATCAGGCAATTCCTGCCTGACGAAGCCATCTTGGTAGAAACAGTTGTTGCAGGAAGGTCAGTATTTTGAAGATTTTATATCTTAATTTGCTCTAAATTTTCATAAAATGAAAATTGTATTGAGAAATCTTTTAATTCAATATTTCTTTTGGTGAATACCATTTTTCGCCAAAAATTTATATGTATATATATGTACTGAAGAATGAATTTATATATATATATATATAAGTGAACATTGAAGTCAACACTTAGACACAACAAACTGTTTCATGCTAGAAGCAAATCGTCATGCCTGACAATTGCATCTAGCATGAAACAGCCTATCACCTCTAAGTGTTGACTTCAATGTTCACTTTTATATTTATACATGTGCTATCTGTGATATTGAGCACTTTATCCCATAAATATAGCACATCTTAAGAGTATATTTCTTCATATATATACTGAAGGATTAATTTATGCATATATATATATATATATATATATATATATATATATATATATATATATATATATATATATACCTACATTCACACACTGTGCAAAATACAGGCATTTGAATTAATGGATTAGGAAGACTGCTTGTAAAATGATGATGATGTTGATGATGATGTAAATGGTAGGAAAGTGTCTTACCTCAAAAGTTATGCTCTTCACTTGAAGTGAAGAAGCAATTAAGCTTACATTGACCACGTTTGGCACAAACAAACCTGGATTGCCTGGTAAAAGGAAAGAAAAAAAAAAAGTTTTTCAAACAATGAACTTAGTTGAAAAATGTCCACATCTTTCAGCAATTTCAAATAAAAGAAACATTACTTTTTGAATACTTTAAAAAGAACCATTTCAAAAGAATGTTTAATTTTTCTTTATTTTTTTGTAATTGTATTTCTGCCTTCAGTTATATGAAAGCATAAGAATTTGCTACTATTCACGCTTACAAGTTTTCCTGAGGTTGTTACTTCATTTTTTGATATTTTATTCAAAATATCATATTTGCTAACACCTGGTGTCTCTGATTCAATCACTTTCCCACTGCCATAAAGTAGCTTCCATATACCTGTTCTCTAAATACTTTCATGGTAATTGTTTGCATGAATTCTTTGCTATCGTACCTGGACTTTATGAATTTTAAGTGTAGTACGTGATTGGCAACAAATTATAATCAATTCACAGTTAAATTGGCTAGATGTAACTGCCAGTTTTATGCTAACAGTTTCTTTTCTTTGCATTTCTTGCTTGTTGAACTCTTTTCCCATTCCATGCTTTCCAGCCAAGTTTGATCTTCAAAAATTTAAATGCAATATAAGTCATTATCTACTGTCTTCTTGATTACACTTTTATTGTTTTCAGTCCTTTATATTTCACTTTTTCCTTATTCTTTCACACTCAGTAACCCCTTGTGTCTTAATGGCTTTACTGCCTTGCATGGGGTGATATTAAAAACAAAAAAATATGTTTATGTCTGATTCACACTCCTCTCCAGTTTTTGAACAGGAGTAGAGGTTTATCCGTTGTTTCCTGTTTACAATTGGGTTTATGGTTCCCTCTAAAATCTTTTCATTCTCTTTTATTTCTGGTGGCCCCTTGCATTTTGGTGGCATTATCACCTTGCTTAATGTGGTGTCTCTGTAACTCTCTACCTTGAGTGGCTCTTGGGCCTTGTACAGGGTGAACATCATTGTAAAAAAAAAATTCTGAATTTGGTTCACTTTGCTTAGTTTCTCACTATTTGCTCTTCTTGCCTTTATTATCAGCAACACAAGGTAATATTTTCAAAATTGTTGTACTGGAGAGCAGACATGGCTATCATAAATTTATTGCTATTTTTGTTTTCTTCACTGACTAGAATGATGTCCACAACTGTTAGTGACACTGCCATTTTTGCCTAACTGTTCTGTGTCAGCACCTTTTCATCTTCAATAAGATTATTTTTTCTTTTAATCATTTCACCCCAAACAAGGCGGGAATACCAACAGCAAGCAGGGAGTTCTAGAAAGTGAAAATGAGAGAAAAGACTGGGTATAGTGGGGTTTAAGGAAAGGATAAAAGATAAATGGGCTTCAAGACCAACAGAAGATGGTGACCGATGTTGCATATTATGGCAGGATTGCTTGATTATATCATTCAAATTTAGTTTGATTCTGTTACGTTGTCATCTGAATTGACCAGATTGCATGACATCATTTCCCAAGGTTATTATCAACAAATCATAAAACATGGGTAAACACAAAATAGTTCAGCTGCACAGAAGTGGGTGCTTGTCATCAAAAAGCAATGGGTAAGTGGCTACAGCAGTGGTGATATAATTGTATCCCAACTTCTACCGAAAGTCTCCAGAAACTAGCAGGACATTATTCACCATAGGCTTGCCACTTGGAAATTTCCCATTAGGAAATTAACAGAGTCTTTGTCATATTTATCAAGTTGTGTGTGTATGCGTGCTTGTATACAGGATTGAAAGAATGGGAATGATCTTGGGTAGGAAATCTCCAAGAGGCAAACTTGCAAAGGATAATACCATGATAATAAATATGTTAAAGTCAATTTTTATAAGAAAGACATATAGTGGCAATTCATATCAAGACAAAAGAAATTTTATCTGAAAAGATATCACACATTACAAATTATATGAGCCATCTCATTGTGGGGATAATGATTAGCAAGGCTAGTTTCGTTGACCTTTACTACAGAGTAATGAGTTCAATCCTCACAGCTTCATAGAAAAATTTAAAATCAATTCACCTCAAACAACTCAATAAAGCCACTAAGATGCAAAGGGTGTGAGAGTGTATAAGAAAAAAAAGAGAAAAATAGTATTAAGAAGAGAGAACAATAAAAGAATAGAAACTAAGACAGAAGATACTGATTGGCATTTAATGTATCAGTAGACATTTTTGCTTGTAGCATTTTTTTTACTTGCTGTGTACATAAAATGTGCATAATTCTAAAAAAAAAAAAAAAAAAGTTAAAACCTCACCCATGTTAAAGGGTGTAAAGGAGTAAAAAAGCTCAAGACACCAAACATGTCTTTCATCCTCATCCCTTTCCCACTTTTCTTCCATCTATATTTCTTTTCATTTTTCTCCAGCTTTCTTAAAATATCCTCTACTTTTCCCCCTTCAAACCTTGTTTCCATCTTTCCTCCCCCTCCATCGCTTTTCCCAATTCTTTTGCTATGAAGAAATGAACAGATCAAGAAGTAATGGATAAATAAACATATTGTGTGTCTGTGTAGGATTTTTCACAGAGTGCACAGATACTACAATGAGCCTAGACTAGAAGTGCTAGGAAGTTATGTTCTGATTTTAGGCAGAGAACAATAAGAATCATATTGCCAAGCAGGAAAACCAATCCATTCATAAATAATCCTGTAATTTTATTTTTATGCTGAGTTCATAAGAATATTTAGATTCAATTCTGTTAAAAAATTCTGGTTAATTTTGTCAGAAATATTGTCCAATGGTATCTTCTTTTATTTTCTTTCATTATTTGGGTGGTTATGGCTCTCCACACTTTCTCTCTCTTGTTGCTCTGAGTAACTTTTGTACCTTTACGATCCTTATTTGCCCTTCGTGTACCATTTATTCACATAACATAGTTAAGTAGGTTGCTTGCTATTTCTCTTACTTCTCTTGCTTTTAGTATATCCTGTGAGTGTTAAATTTCCCAGGTCTTCTTTCTTCATTATGGTGATTTGAAGTGATTAAAAATTAGAAATAAATCGCAAAAACTCCCAAATATTAAAATAATCCAGGCGGGGAAATGAGAAAAGAAATGAAGAATTAAAGTTAAATTAAATATATGAATTTGACAAAGGAATCAAAGAGAGTTAAACCCAAAACAAATTTGGTGGCAAATCATTAAGGAAACCATCAATGATTCTGATGTGCTTCAGAGTATGTTGATAGTCAAGTTGAATAGCACCTTTAGGCATAAATATTTTCCCTGACACTTGAAACAGACACATCAGCTTATATCTGTCTATATCTCTGAGATGTGGTATTATGATAAACTTGCATTAGATTATTTGGACTGTTATCCTCATCCTCATTGCAATATTCACAATGTTTTGGCTATTGTACACACCAGGCTTCATCAGGTGATTGCAATTTATGTTTCGTCCACCAGGGTAGAGTGTTCTAGTTCCATGTGTCATGCCTCTTCTGTGTGTTTCAGTTATTTCCCTTTAACTCAATCCTCCAAGATTTTTGGTTCACCACTGTTGTAGCCTGTTATTGATCTCGCATCTCTTTGGGTCTAGTCACTGGATCTAACCAATGCCTTTATCCACTATGTGTCTTTGAGGACAAAATAAAAGGTTTGGTTCAATTACAATCATCTGAAGAAGGCCGGAGAGTACAAAAGTCAAAACGTTGTGCATATGGCAATGAAGATGAGGATAACAGTCCGAATAATGTAAATAATGTAAGTACAGATCTGCTTAGTTTTGTATTCTAACATAAAGCAAGGGAAGGATTTTTTATTTATTAATCTAAAGATTTTATTACTTAAACATTATTTTTAGTGGACACTCATATTTGAGTAGATGCTCTGTTTATTAAACAATATATTTATTTTTGTCTAACAGCCTGAATACTTGAGAAATCTTATTAGAGAAAAATATGCAGTCTCTGACAGGATTTGAACATGCGTTCCCCTAGGGGAAATTGTCATTAGATCTGACATGCTTTAGACTCTCGGCCATGGAGTGTGTCAATGGTCAAGTAAAGTTCAATAGTGCCTTTAAATGCATCATTTATTTTTATCTACCAGCCTGAATATTCAAGAAATCTTATTAGAGATAAACATCTATTAGTGTTTAAGCATGAAACAGTCTGTCACCACTTGGTGCTGACCTCAATGACCATTTTATATTTACATATGCTCTATTCCTTTCAACTTTACTTGACCATTGACACACTCCATGGCTGAGAGGTCTAAAGCATGTCAGATCTGTGCCTGATGAGTTGGTAGAAATATGCAACTTCAAGTTGCACTTTGAATGTAGGTATATGTATACATATTAATATGAAGAAAAATATACGGAAAAAACAAACAAAAATCCTTATATGCAATTATGCTGTTTTAATGTTAATATAATGTCGATGTCGGACGTTTCGGTCTAATAAACCATCTTCAGGACATATTCATAAAATATAATTAACATTATCAATTCAACATGACAAAGACGATGGACATAAGAACAAGACTTATCCAAACAGATAACTGAAAGTTTTATATGATCAGCGTTCCGTTTAAACATGGTCACGTTGTCGTCACGTGGGCGACGCTGTGAAAACGTATTCCTAAAATTTGAGTATTTTGAATGAAAAATGAAAAATGAAAAGAATTCTATTTTGATCTAAAATTTATATGTACGCTTGTCTCTGTCTAACCACATGGAGCACTGTTTGTTTACACCTTATATTAAATTAAGTAAATATTTATTTGCTTACCTGTGCATGAATGCTAACGCATATACATACATACATATATATATATATATATATATATATATATATATATATATATATATATATATATATATACATGGGTGTAACAGCAAAACTGTCTAAATCGTTTAACAGCATGGGATGTATATTATTATAAACAGAGCATTTACTTAAAATACTTGTATCTATAAAAAGAATGTTTAACATAAAAATGTCTTTAAATAATTGTTGGACTTTGTCCATTTCATAATGTGTGACGTCATTTGCTTACATTTGATACACCATGAGCAGTTATGAATGTACGTGAGAGATTCATGGAAAATTGAAGTTATAAGCAGTAAATTCGACCTAGCCAATCGAGCGATCCTTTGTGGCTGAGCAGTAAGGCACGTCAGGCTATATGATGGTTCTGTATAGGATACAGGTTCGAATCCTGTTGAAGGACGAATATTTTCTATGAAAATTTCTCACACATTCAGGCTGTTAAATGTTATTTAATACTGTTTATTATAAACAGAGCATTTACTTAAAATACTTGTATCTATAAAAAGAATGTTAAACATAAAAATCTCATTAAATAAATAAATATATATATATATATATATTTACAAAATCATCAGGGGGAATATATATTTGAATGCTTGCAAGATATTTATTCACTACACTTCTGATGCTTACATTAACTTCAAATTTACAGAAGTGACGTATTTTGATATAAATTAAATAATTTCTAAGAAAAGTTCTTTTTATTATCTATTATGAGATATTTTTAAAAAATTGCACTTAACCTTTTTTTAAAGTAATGCATCTTCATCTGTCCAAATAAAACAGATACTTTTTATCATTCATGTTAAAAATGAAAAAGTTTCAATCATTTCTTGACAGTTTTTACTGAGAGAGTTTTAGACCGCATAAATAAAGTAATGTTATTCCAAATAAATTTGCTATTTTAAAAAACTAGAAGACATCATCTTTCATTTACAAGATTCTATCAATAAGAATAGAAATAATTCAATGAAGAGTCAACTAATCACTTTTCAGGAAAAGTACATAACATTATTCAAAAGAATAAAGTGAAACTTAAAAAAAAACATATTTTCAAACTTAAAAATTTTAAAATCCTTCAGAAATGTGAATAGCATTTTTATAAGTTTAACAAAAATCTAGACATCAAAAATATATTAGATAAATATTTTACAAGTGTCTAATTCTATACACACTGTATGCACTATGTTCTAGGGAATTTGATATAAAATGATGGCATATATAACAGCTATAAGTATATATTAGTGAATATACATAAAATACAATGTCAGTAGCATGACTCAGAGTTTCATGCAGTCTTGAAATCTTCAGGTGCTATAGAGTTTGCATCTTGTGGTGTTGATTTAAAATTGTGCATTAAGACATGTTTATTTAATCATTGTTGTCTAAAATATTAATTATTACTAGTTTAATTTAATTGTTATAACTATGGTATTTTATGCGAAACAAAGAGGAGAAAGAGTTATCCCCTTTGATACCCAATTGGTTTACTTATTTCAAATTTAAATAATTGTTTTTTTAAATTCATAAGCTTGAACAATAAAGGAGTAACTTTATTGCTCGAGCTTATGAATTTGAATGATATAAATTATAAATAATCAATTATAATATTTTAGGCTACAATAATTAAATAAACAAGTTATAACGCAGAATTTAAAATCAACACTATGAGAATGCAAACAGTCAGAATATACTCAGTACCTGAAGATTGCAAGACTGCATGAAACTCCAAGTCATGCTACTGACATTGGATATTATGTATATTCACTAATATATATATGTGTGTGTATAAATGTATATATGTATGTATGCAATGGATAAAAAATGAAAATAACACTGACATCTCATTTTAACAGATATATTTACCAAAATTACACAAAAATATCTTGAAATACTCAAGAGTAAATTTATTCAATAAAATCACCATTAGCTTCAACCATGGCCTCCAGTTGGCTTAGGAACCTCCTGCCCCTCTTCTGGACAGTCTCCTTGTTTAAGTTGGTGAACGCTGCCATAATCCTTGCCCTCAGTTCATCTTTGGTGTTATAAGGAGTCATGGTGCTCTTTTTCTCACAAATGTTGCCCAACTGACCCTACCATAGTGTACAGTCGAAAAAAATCAAAATCAAACAAAGCGCAAAATTAAAAATATAAAATGACGACAATTTACCCATCGCACACTGTATATCTATATATACATATATATGTATGTATATATACATACATACATCTATATACATGTACAAATGATTATACAAATTTACATGCACATTATGTCTGGAAACATACAGCCACACACTCATACAGAGGAATTCATTTTTTATAGCTACACTGATAATTATTTTTCAGGTATATCTTATAAAATATGGCACGCTGGAATTGCTACTTCTTTTTTATATGATCTTCTTTTTTATATTTCAGAAGGTCACAATTCTCCTAAAGGTCAATTGCTTTGGGCAGACTGCTTTATAATCATCAGAACTTCTGGAAATACTGCTTTTTTTACTTCTTTTTTAATGTTAGCTCATAGTTAATAATTCAAAGCTGATAATATAACGGACAGCCATAAGTACTTAATTTTATTCATTTATGGGCATTGTGTTCTATAGATTGTGCTTGTGTGTGCATGTTAATTTATGTTCAACTATAATATTACAGGAAGTAATAAAAATAGAAATGCATTCTTTTGTCTACTGCAGATTTTACAAGTATAAAAGTACAAAGGATCTCATTGCAGGATGACTGGTTCTTGCCTAACTCTAACAAATTCAGCCAATATGCTTTATTTTTTTACCCCATGCAAGGCAGTAAATCCACTAAGATACAAGAGGTTACTGGATGTGGAAAAATTAGGAACAGAAATATTAATAATGAGCAGGAAGAGGAAATCATAATCAGAAGGACAGCAGATAGTGATTGACATTGCATTTAAATTTTTTCAGTTTAAAGTTGGCTGGAATGTATGGAGCTGGAAAGGAGTTCCACAAGCAAGATGTGTGAGAAAAGAAACTGTTAGCATAGAATTTATAGCTACATCTAGCCAGCTCAACTGTAAATTGATGAAATCTTGATGCCAGTCTCATACTGTGCATAAATTCAAAAATTCTAGATACCATAGTGAAGAGTTCATCTGAACAATTAACATGAAAGTATTTATAGAAAAGGCACAGAGAGACAACCTTACAGCTTAAAGATCTTTATTACTTATCAGATAAGCCGTATCACTCCCTATCAAAAACATTTATAAGTCTATTTAAATTTTACAAGATTACAAAAAAATATATTTTACACACAATTTTCTTGTGGACTCCATATATATTCATAGGTTTGAAATAGGACTGATCATATTCATATCAATGTCATCTAAATACAATAGTCTTTACCATATAAGGTTTTGACCCCTACTCACTTTATGTTGGTTGGTTTTGTTTCATGGCATATCAACCTCGCTGGGTTATTTAATGCCGGATTTTAAATAATTTGAACACAATCTTATGACTTCAACTATATATATTTAGAATGCAATTGTTTGCTTTCAACTAGAAATAAAATGCTAGTTATTTTGCTTTAAAAATGTATTGTTGGTCATTTTTTATATAAAAAATGTATTGCTGGTATTTTTACTATATGTATTTTTATACTTTCATAGTGTTTTGTTTTTGTTTGGGTGTTCACTATTTGCCCATAGCTGGGGCCCTAACAGGTGCTACAACCCTGTATCAGGGTGAAGCTGGGAACAACAGCAATTAAGAGGTGGTTCCACACTCCTCAAAACCTCCAATCTCCTGATCAAAGGCCATGCTGCCGGATGTACTTTATTGTCATACCTAGGGCTATCCTTCTTTGAACATTGTGTACTGGCAATACACAATTACAAGCAGAGAACTTTACCAAATAACAGAAACCATATCACTTGAGAAGTACCGATAGCACATTTTACTTGTAGAGATAATAATGACATAATCAAAATACTGACGTTCTACAGTACTTCAAATAAAAAGTAAGGAAGGAAACCCCTATCAATACTGGAAATAGCAATAAGAGCTACTGAACATGAGAAATCTATTTGATAGCAACTACCACAAACAGGGTGGGCCTAGCAGCAATAGCAATTAAGCCTTACCCATTTTAGATTAAGTGTTTGATTACTGCACTTGATTTTGAAAACATACTGTATGCTTTATTTGTTCACGGGTAGAGTATCTTGAAAAAATGATGGGGTTATTCATGTACAAATTGGCATTTCTGCCGACCAACTGGGTATCTGTGTGCTTTAAAAAAATATTAAAGTGTTGCAGCCTGGGATCAGTGTAGTGTCTGTGTACTCTAGCTAGGAACAGGTTTTTTCCTTCTGAGGATTGTTATATAGACAAATGTATGTATAAAAAATTAAGATATGAATGAATATATCTGTGCAAAGATGATATTAATAAAAGCAATGACAAGAGAAAAATTTACTTTTGTAATGTGTTTCATTCTTTGAGGAAATTCATCAAAGCAGATGAGAAAAAAACCTGAACTGATATACACAGCTAAAGTTATTGAGAGAAAGCTAATATTATTTTTTTCTCTCAACAATAACTTTTCTAAATATCCTAGCATAAAAGGTTTTCCTTCATTATCTTTTTGGATACATTTATGTATATCTGAATTTTACACACACACACACACACAGATACATACATACAACATATATATATATATATATATATATATATATATATATATATATATATACATCTATATATACACACACAGATACATACATATGGATTGGAATATAACAGGATGATAAGATAAAGAACAAATAGGAAATGCTTATCAATCTAACATGTTTCACTTTCATTAAAGCTTCATCAGAGACTGAGATATAGAGAAAAAGAAGAAATGCCAATATTTCTACTTTTGTGTTGTCTGATTTTCAGTGGTCAATCACCTAGACTTCATGAGTTCAAGTGCCCTACAAGGCTGGCATCCCACTCTCACCCTTTCACTGTCGAAACTTCTAAATGTAGCCGTCTCTTCTACTCCAATAGCTTCATGTCTCGCACCTCTTGCCTGTGGAACTCCCTTCCCTATTCCAGTTTCCCTGAGAACTATAATCTCCAACTATTCAAATGTAATGTCAATCAGCATCTCCACTTGCCTTGATCTATCCACTACCCTTCTCCTCATCCTTTCTTCTATCACTCCTATCTGATCTTGCTCCAAATTTTCTCTAACCCCTTGCGTCCTAGTGGCTTCTCACCTTGCTTGGGGTGAAACGCTTAAAAAAAAAAAAAAAAAATATGTATCATGTGCATTTAAAGCATATTTTGTGGCATTCCAAATTCAAGGTGAGACGACATCATAAATTATACTAAATGTAAATTTGGATACAGAAATAAGATTAAGTTTGATTTATGTGTAGGCTAAAACATATGACAGTGCTTACCATACTGCTCAGTACACATACCGATATCATAGCTTGAAATTCTCATTACCGGTAACATTGACAAGTTTATCCCAACTGCATAAATAGCTTCTCTTAAAACGTTGTTAATTTAATTTTGAACACTGGACTTGTTTTACTTTCAAGGGTTCAGTATCAGATGTAACTGGAGAGCAGATGCTCAACTGCCCCCCAAATTCCTGTCACTGAGCTTCAATTTATAGGACACAGGGGGTGGCTTTGGTAGATATTTTATAGGAAAAATATTCATTTTATACACAGCAAGATAGGGTATGTAATGTATGTATGTTGTGTGTTAACCCTGTAGATTCCCCTGTGGAGTTTAGAGTCATAGCATTTCTACACTATGTATTTACTAGAGTGATTTCCATAGTAACTGGTTCTGAATTCACAGGTATCTTTCTCCTAGGTTGGTTACTAACAAAAGCTAGAGAGCTCAATCTACTCTGCTATTAACTGCTACCTGGGAAAAGAAAGGAAGGGTATTTGTGCAAAAGTGAATGCAACTGCCTTTGTTGGAATTTCAACTTGATATGCCAATCCCATTTTCAGTGTTGATAACCACTACACTCCATGTACATTATTATATAATAAATATACCATTTAATTTCAGCTTACAATATCCATCATATTTCAAATATATATATATAACTAGAAATACCTGTGAAAATTTCAGAGTTTTCCTATTTTAATTTTCTGACGAATCTTAATTCTTACGTTGTAGATTGAATAAGCTTATGGCGAGTTCTATAACAATAAAATACCTGGAGAAATTCCATTGCTACATTGTTAAATATTTGAGTTTAAGGACACATGGCACAGTGGATAAAGGCTTTGGTTAGATCCAGTGACAGTGTGAGTTAAGGCAGTGAAGAACCTGCAGAGGTGAATTAACAGGAGATAACTGATAACTGACATCCATTAGACATGGCACGTGGAACTAGAACAGTCTACCCCAGTGAGCAAAATAAAGGGTTCGGTTTGACATTCCAACCACCTGAAGAAGGCTGGAGTGTACAATGGCTGAAATGTTGTGATGAATATGACAACAAAGATGAGGACAATAGTCTGAATAATGTAAATAGTGTACATAATACCTCATCTCAGAAATATAGACAGAACTTTAACAAAATATTGCAATAACAATCATAAATATGAATTGGTCAATATTGAAAGAAGTAAGGGGGTACAAATTGAGAACTTTTTCCTTTTCACTGAAACAACTGTCAAACACTTGTAGCTTTCTTTCATCTTCTCACTGAAAACAAGTAGTGTCACTGATATGTCTTTTCCATTTTTCCATGTATCAAAACGGAATAGCCCATTATTTATGGCATATTGGCAGGGTGTAACGGTCGTCTTAACTCAGAGAAAGAGAAGCAAAATTATAATATGATAATGTAGATGCAAATACACATAAACACACACACACATATATATATATATATATATATATATATATATATATATATAAATAAATAAAGATTGCCATAGTTTGTAAGGATAAATTCTCAATTGAGAATTGTTCACCAGCATTGTGTTAATCTGATATTTTTATTAAAATCTAAGTTATGTAACCATCAATTTCTACCCACCACTTGAAGATTGCGTTGTACACAAAACTCTGGGTCATCCTACTGGTAAGGGATAATATTGATGTATATATTGGATGGTTGGGATGTAACCTATGTCTATTAGAAAAAAATTTATCCTGAAAAAATACTGGCGATGTAAGTCTGCTTAATAAGCAGAATGAGCTCATGATAGCCTGTAAGCACAGGAAATTATTTCTCTTAAAATACTTGAAGCCGAATTAAATTAATCATTTTTATTATAGAATAACAGTAAAACTTAGGTCACGCGCCAAAATGTAGGTATTTGTATATGTATATTTATTAATATATATCTTTGCTCTGTCTAATCACATCAGTAACTGTTAAATTTATACCTCATGTATAAATTTGATGATTATTTATTTGCTTGCCTGTCTATGCAGGCCGACATGCGTGTATATGGTGGCTTATATATGGTCATTCTATTTATCCAAATCTGTGTGTGTGTGTGTGTGTATATATATATATATATATATATATATATATATATATATATATATATATATATATATAAAACCTCTCATCAATAGTCTAATAGGGGGGAGGTGTGGTCCGTTAAAGCCAATTGTCCATAGATGGGAAGAGATTATTTTGATTTATAAAATGACTATAGTAACTAACAGTAGTTATGATCATAATGTAAATAATATAAACATGCATATATATAGCATAAATAAATATATACTTAATATAGACATATTAATCAAAATAACAAAAATAATAGATTTCTCACAGCTACTTTCTCATGCACATGCTAATCTATCATACTTTCTGTCTTTGTTTACAACTGAAAGGCCTGCCACTACTGCCAAGTGGTCACTTTGAGAACTACTATGACTTGTCCTGCTAAGCTCGCAAATTTTAAAATACATTGCTGATGATTTGGAAGTTTTTTCCTGCATAACTTTTTTTATTTTGTCTGCAGATTTTGTCCATTGCGTCTGAAGTCTTTTGAGGGCGGGGTTTGTTGATGAGAGGTTTGTCTGTATATATGTATTTACTGCCATGGTTTGTAAGAAAGATATAAACTCAAAAGAGTAATAACATATTGTAAATTTATTGAGTGATGGAATCATAATGTTGAAAATAAAGAAAAAGAGGTGAACAGAGGTCAGAGAACAATCAAAAAAGAAATTAAAAACTCTGACAAAAACATAAAAAAAAAACGAGAAAAAAAACTGACTTTCAAATTTAGCAAGAAGAAATATTTCAGAAATGTTAAAAAGAAAGAACACTGAATTGGCCAGCAGGAAAATATTTAAAGAAGCTGGTGTGGCAAATGTAAAGAGAGAGAAAAAAAAAATTTGCTAAAGCCAAGAAAACAACAAAACACACACATTTTAACTAAAAACAAAGAGAAACATGTAAGGTGGGTAAAGAAATACATGAAAATTAATTTTTCAATCGTAATTCTTAGTGATGAATGTAGAGCTACACTGGAAGGACCTGATGGCTGAGCTATGTGTTGTGTCCTTCATGGAAATATCCAACAAAAATGATTTATAAGATAACAGTGGGGGTGTAAAGGAAGTTGATGATATTTTCATGATAAATCCAGAGAACTGTAAGTTCTAAAGTTTTCTGTCATTGGCACAGGTCACAATCCAGAAGATTTGAGTTAAAGAGCATCTCCATAAAAAAAAAAAATGCCCCTTCACATTCTGAAATACTGACTAGCGGAATTGTGGTCAGCTTCTGCACATATTAATCTAATAGAAAACTTGTTTCATCCTTAAAAGAGATGTATATGAGAATGGAAAATAATATTAAAAGTAAGATTTCTGGGAAACCATAAAAATTGCTGCATGTAATGTTAAAGTCAAAACAGCAGGACTGATGGAAAGTCATAGAATGTCAAAGCACCCATATTAACATATAAATAATAATGTATTCAGGTATATAGGATACTGTGTTAATTAAAATATTGAAAGACTGCTGAAGAAGGTGATATTAATATGTAAAATAATCATTTCTTTTGGTACAGTGGATGTTAATCGTTGTGAGTTGTTTTACTTGGACAATCTCCTAACTAGGAAGAGAAAATCTTACTCAGAAGCACCAAGCAACCATTTTTCTCTGAGAACACATATGAAGAATGAAGCAGTTCAAATAAATCATTCTCTAACCATCGTTTTATGACAGATTTAAATTTCATTACTAATAGTTGTTTCAAGACTGACAAATTTAAGAAAGGATATTTTTTCAAACGTTATCTTTCTACCAAATTAAAAAGAAAAAAAAAAAGTGAAAACACAAACATAGACATTAAGTGGATGGTCAGCTTTATGTTAAAACCAAGTTATAGACTAATGTAAATTGGACAAGTGATGCAGGGAGAACAATTTATCCAGGGACAGGGCAATTTTTGTCCTTGGTCTGCGTGTATGCACTTCGGTTTCCCCACATTAAACCCGACTTAGTGTCACATCATGTCTCATTGGGGAGACTTGGGTAAATACAACTCTTCCATGGGCCAGATCACTAGGATCAAAGTGTAGTATCTGTTCTAACAACCTGCCCATGACTTAAGACATCAGCAGCAGTTCCAGCTTGCCTCTGCTCCAGCCATCTCCAACAGGTATCCAGCTCCAGCCATCCTTGCCAGCAGCAATGATATGCAATAAAATGTCCTTTTCTGGAGAATGCTTTTCAGTGACTACAAAACTGTCCTTTTTCTCACCCTCTACATGAGCATGCAGAGATATTTTTTGCCTCATGCACTGTAACCATATTTTTGTTGATGTATTTTCTTTAATGAAAATAAAATTGGCAATATATTTTTTTTACTCAAGTCTTCAATTTGATTGTTGTCTTCCATCATTCAATATCTGTTTGTGTGCCAATATATCACCTGCAACAAGTGCAGTGATGACATGTCATTGATGAGTAGGAGGCTTCTGAGACTGAAGTCAATGGCCAGGGTGGACGGTTCTTCAGATAGAAACAATAGGCATGTATCCATGACCAAGCTGAACCTTCAAGTTGGAGGACATTGGCTGTGGTCTGCCCTGGTTAGGAATGGGATCCAACAGGCCTACTTGCTCAAGACACACTATGCATGAGTGAATACCCGTCCAACCTTCAACCCAGATATTTCGAGGGAACTGGCCAGGTGCTCAGATGCGCAGTGACCTGAACATAAGACTAATGATGATGATGATGAAGATAATTTATTTAAAAATATAACTTTATTTTGCACTTAGTTTATTTACATAATATATTATTACACCCACAAAAACAAATTATTATCATTATTTTTAAAAAGGAGAGATATAATAAGCTGAAATTCACATGGTATATTCATTATATAAATATAGTTATACATTAAAAATTTGACCAACACTGGTAGGATAATACTTATTTCATTATGAAATCATTAAATCACAAAATAGAATCTCATACAGTGTACATTATAATTTACATTACGTCCAATAATTATCTAGCTGTTTTACATCAGTGTCATTGGGTAATGGTTCACAAGCTATTACTACTTTGGAGTGAATTTGATCCTTGCTGAGTGTCCCACATTTTGGTTAGGTTGGTTGGTTGGTTGATTTTATGACATGTTAAGCCTTATGGATCAATTTAATATCAAATTTTGCATAGGGCACCAAGTGAGGAACAAACTCACTACAGACTAGCCTTGTTAACCACATACCAATTGTTGGTTGGTTAATTTTATCACATGATAAGTCTAATTGGGTTATTTAATGTCAAATTTTGTATAGAGCACCCAGTGAGAATCAAACTTGCTACAATCAAGCTATAATCACCTGGACTAATCTCATTAACCATCACCTCATACTGAGAGTCCTCCATATGCTTTTTGCCTTGCTAGTGAAACAATGTTGTCAGCACAAAATCAAAAATTGGTCAAAATAAAATTATTAATAATGAAAAATGTAGCCTCATTATTTTTTATCAAGTAAATGTAGGCATATGCTTAAAGTTTTACCAACACTGGTTGATTATTACTAAATTTAACTGAAAATATTAACTTGCATAATAAAATATGACAGTTTTAAATCAGATAGAATAGTTGCCAAAAAGCAAACATAGATTAAAAACTGCAAAATATCCAGGATTGGTCAAATTTTTCAAAGAGAGAATATGCAAACTAGTTCACTTGATACATAAAATGGCTGGATATATTCCGGTCACACTCTGTACCCTTGGAGAAAGCTAAATGAGTGGCTGGATACATTCTGGTCAGACCCTATACCTATGGAGTAAAATAAATTTGTGGCTGGATACATTGTGGTCATACCCTGTACCTCTGGATAAAGCTAAATTAATGGCTGGATATATTCCGGTCATACCCTGAACTCCTGGATAAGATTAAAACAGTGGCAGGACACATTCCAGTCATACTCTGTCCCACTGGAGAAAGCTAACCGAGTGGCTGCATACATTCCGGTCAGACTTTGTACACCCGCGGAAAGATAAATGAGTGTGACTGGCTGAAGCAATGTGAAAACAACAACAAAATGAGATCAAAATCGTCTGGACAACTGATGGAATGCTAATGAGTTATTTTAAAAGTATAGAATCGAATAAGAATGATCTATTCTATTCTATAAAGCCTATTAATGGTTTATTGTTTTTTTCTTAAGGCTGAAACTAATCCTGAACAGGAAAGGTTCCAAACTTACACTGCAAGAATATATATATATATATATATGAAAAGTGTGTGTATATAAATATAAATAAATATATATATATATATATATATATATATATAATTATTTACATATTATATGCGCGGTACTTATTATAAATATAAATAAATATATTTTGTCTGGCGATCGCAAAAATGTGAAAACCAGGGTCACAAACTCACATCAATCCAGACAAATATATATATATATATATATATATATATATATATATATATATTTTCTTTTTTACTTCCTTTTATTTAAAATTAGCAAATAATAACAATACTTATTTTTTAAATTTTTAGCTAATCACATCTCTAAAAAATTGAATGCCATGTATTAATAGGTTAAAATTTTTTAGCTTCCTAGATTTTTAATTGGCTTCACCCTTGTACTTTGAGATTCAAATAAATCAAGATGGTTATATGAAGTGAAAACAGGAAATAATTGAAGCATAGTTAGACAAAAGATATTTTGTGGATAGAGTACAATGTACTTCAAAATTTACTCATTTTTTTTCCAGTAATTCTTGTACTTGTTTAGAAAAAAATATTTTTATTTATAGTGACTCTTTCTTGAAGTGTTATATTCTTCCAGAGTATGAGAAATCATGACTCTCCACAGTTTCCATTTTTTAAAAAAACTGTAAACATTTGTTCTTAAGAAAGATAATTTTCTTTTTGTGTATAATTTTGAATTCAGAGTTGACATCCTAGACTAGTTGCAAGAGAGGCCAGTCTACCATGCTTAGTTAATGCATAGCTGTTGGGAGAAGAGATAGATTCATGCCTATCATTACTGATACAAACTGTCACATTTTATATATTGTTAATCAGTCATCACACATCCCTTTATAGTAGGAGTGGACTGTAGAGACTAAATTTTTCCAAAAAAAGTGGGAAAGTGTTTTACTCCACTCATTTGTGTCCAAACAGAAGGAACTGAGCCAACTTTTTGAAAACTGGGATGGAGCCAGACCGAAACATGCCCAGGCCTGCCGAGGCCCAAAAAATGACAAGATATTTCACAAAACTTTAAAAATGGGCCACAAACCTTGCTGATTTTGATTCAAATGATTGAATATATGGTTATATGTTGTTTCTACAAAGCTTACACAGAAATTGGGAAAATATTTCCGATGTTTTAAGCAAAAATAGACCAATTTTGGATGAAATGACTTTATTAAAATTATTTATTAGTTTACTAAACTTAACATAATATTTGTTACAGCTACATCTAAAACAATTGAAGACTTAATCAATAAAAAAAAAAAAACAATCCAAAGCTTGAAGGAGGAATTTACTCTATCAAGTGCAGGAATTGCTAGAATGAATACATCGGAGAAACCTCAAGAGGTTTAAACAAATGACTATAAGAGCAAAAAAGGGACATTTTAAAAAATAACATACAAAATGCATTAGTTGCTCACCATAATGAAACTGACTACAATTTTGACATAGGGAATGTTACTTTGATTAAAAGAGTAAGATAAAAATGTTTGAAAAGTGTCTTATCACTAGTTGGCCATGGTAAATTTGCATCCACGCTCTTACAATATATCACTATTATTGGTAGATTTTCTGTTATTACAATGTGGGATAGTCAGGGACAAAAGAGATGCTGAGAAAAAGAATACAGATAAATTTGGCTAGATTGAAAAAATATTCTTTCAAAAATTTTGAAACTACCAGTGTCACTCATTTTATGTGTATGTGTAGATATGGTTACATCAATAAAGCCCAGTCCAATGAAATCCTGACGATGAAATAGTCACAAAAACTTTTTTCCAATTTGTCATACTATTTTTTTTAAATTTTAAAAAGAGTCCATCTCTGGTCTGTTCAGAAGAACCAAATTTCTGAAATTCTTAGGAGGGGGTCTTACAGCCATACCCCATTGAAACATTGTTTCCTGCATGATCACCAAAGTAAGCAACATTGATCTTGGTCAGTACCTAGAGAGGTGACTTCTAGAGTTTGTTATATTCACTTACACTCTTGGGAAAGATATAAATCCACATCTTTTCCCCCAGCTATGGATTAATTAGTAAGACTTGCATCAATAAAACATCTCCAAAAATGAAATTGGATACAAAATAATTAGATTTCAACATTAAATAACCCACAGAGGTGTTGATATGCCACTAAACAAAAACAACCAACCAACTTTAGGAGAGGGAAGATTCCTTCATTGGCGACTCCATTTAATTGGCTCCATGGTTGTTGATGAGAGGATAATTTTCAAATTTCAAATGGGTCAAAATGGCTTTGCCCACAATAATTTTTGATATTTTTTTTAGTAAAATGTGAGAAATTCATGAAAAATCCATCATAAGATGTGTGTGTGTGTGTGGGGGGGGGAGTTGATTAGAAGAAAAAAATTTGTTAGTCTCCCGCAGGCTTGCTAGCACTGTGTATGTTCTAAGGAAAAAAAAAAAAAAAGAAAGAAAAAAAGAAATATAACGTGCTTCAAGAATTAAAATTTCCTCGTCTACACATCACTGAATGACGTCATATTCCCCTATTAAACACTATTTTTTTTCATTCTTTAGCTCTGATGTTTCATTATTTTGATTAATTTAGTCTTTGAATCATGCAATGCAACCTTTGGATTATTTTTTGGCGTGCATTTTTGGCATTCTTTTTATTTTGCTTTTAAAATTCTACAGAAGCAGAAGACTTGCAGACATGAGATACAGAATAGTGGAATGTATTGGGAATTGGTCAATTTTCTGAGTTTTCAGATGGCAGGAGTGAAGGCGTGAAGAGGTTGGGCAGATATAAATTTGACTGAATGTTGTAAGGAATTAAGTGAATTGCTGAAAGATGGCGCTCTTGACACTGAGTCTGAAGACATGAAGAAATCGAAAGAATCAAGAACGAACTAAATAACCAAAGTGACAGGTGGTTATTTTTATTATAAACATTAAGATAAGAAAAAAAAAAAAAAGAAGAAAAAAAATGAATATTTTACTGAAGAGGGAAAATGTTCTTCTGATAATCATTATCTTTTGGTTCATTTGCAACAATTTTCTTGTCTTTTCGTCTGAATTTTTCAGATGATGAATTATCATTACTATTGTTATAAACTGATTTGCTTGGACTTGTGTCCACATCTAAGTTGTTATCTTCACCGAGTTTTGTACACTGTACACTCTAACCTTCTTCAGGGGTCTGTCATATTTGGTAACTTTCTGGGAATTTTGAACTTAGCCCTTTCTTCAATCCCTTGGGTAGACTATTTGCATTCTGCTTTCCATGTGAGAGGATATCAGTCATTTCTATTTAGTTAATTTGACTTTGTCTCGTTCACTCAACCAGAGTATATGATGTTTTGCACAAAGCCTGACCAAGGCATTTAATGCACAGATGCCAGTCCTCCTATATGGCACCGAATGTTGGACAATCTCATCACAGATAAAGATGAGACTTGAGGCAACAGAAACGTGGTTCTACAGAAGGATACTGAGAATAGCATTGACTGAACGTGTGAGAAATGAGAAAGTTTAAAAGAAAATGGAAACAAAAAGGACACTTATATATAGAATCAGAAAGAGACAACTGAAATTTCTAGGACTGTAAAGTAATTGGCCATGGTAAGATGTATCTGACAGAAATGACAAAGTTTGCAATAAACAAAAACAAAAGAAAGAAAAGAACAGGGCAAAAATAATACTAAGTGTTGTGGATTCCGAGATGAATTCGGTCTCCAAGGAATGACAAACGCAATAATTAAATATAAGAAATAAAATGTATTTACACAATCATACAAAGAGTAATACTGTTAGTAAGTCCAGGAATGTGGTTAGTAGCAAATACAGATAGATATTTACAGTCTCGAAGTAGGACTTCCTTAGAGTCTACGTGCTTGTAACTGACTTCTACCAGAGGTTATCTCACTCTATCTCCGTCCGTATATTCTCACACTCTCCGACTACTGACCACCGACTACTACTGCCATACGACTGCCGACTTCTGACTGCCCTCACTGACTGTAACTCTGGGTATTTAACGGCAGCAGTTCACTTACACTTGGGAGAGTACACTTATATGAAAAAGGGGTGGACCCCATAACACTAAGCAAGGAATATATATGCAAGACAAAAGTCGGCAAAGCAACAGTATTGATGCAAAAAGGTTCCCAAATAAATAATGGTGTAAACACAAAAAAGGGGATACAGACAAGTGATCGCAGCATTATGACTGCAAGACAAGAAAGAAGAGAAATATGGCATGGCTTATCTTAGGAAGAAATCCCAGCATACATCTGTATGTTTTCTCTATAATTTTGGGAAGGCAGATGTTTTTGCAGTTATTCTTTCACAGATTGGAACCAACAAATTCACATAATGAGGAAAGAGGGCTTGGAGAATTTGACACTCACAGAATATGTTGAATGTAAGAGAAACAGATGGGCACAGAGAAAAACCTACCTAATGAGTTTGTGTAAATGGTTGGCAGAACAGGGACTAGGAGGAGGGTTAGCAAAAAGACAGACCTTACTCAAAGCTATAAAAGACAGAGAATTGTGGAGAGCCATGATTGCCCACATAAGGGATACATAGAAGAAGATAGGAGCATAATTTCTTTAAGTGACACTTTTATCTACCATACCATGTATCTTATAAGACAAAGCAATGGTAGAAACATGGAGCCTCAAACTAATGTGAGTTATCTGCCTCTTCAACTGACATTTTTCTTTGTTTTTTTTTTATCTTATTTTGACCATTAAACTTTTCAGCCTTCATCAGGTGCCTGTTGTATTTTGCATTTTTTAATCTTATTTTCATGGGTAATCCTACTTTTTATATGGACGTGCACATAGGATAGCTAAGGATATTGCCTTTGCTATTACACAAATACCTATGAATAGGTGGCATGACTATCTTGTAAGATCCCAACTGGAGGTTAACAGCAAGACAGACTGAAACTCTCTAGCCTTGGTTGGCAACCAGTTTAGGAGAAGGACGACTCTGAATCTAATAACCAGCTGGGTATAGGCTTAGCAACAACATCCTGTAAAAAAACCTACTTGCTATCGCAACAACAACAACACCACCAGGTATTGGGATAGTGTGGTTCTATACTCCAGTGGAAGTCTAAATGGTAAACATTATAGCAGACATATGCTATCTTTTTCTATGTGCAATGCGTCCTTCAAACAGTCCTCTCTTGAATTTCATCTATTCTCATTTCAGCTTGTCATACTATGTCTGAATTTAATCTACAAGCCATTGATTTAATAATGAAATGGAAATTAGCAAACTGATGTAAGTAAAATTTTCATTTTTTTTTTAATCAATTCACCCCAAGCAAGGCAATAGTGCACTAAGATGCTAGGGGCAATTGTGAGTGAAAGGGAATGAGAATACTTTAGAAAAATTCAGAAACCAAATCCTAAACAGGAAACAAAGGAATAAACCTCCACTTCTGCATAAAAGACTGGGGAGGAGTGTAAACCAGGTGAAAGGCAAACCTATTTACTCCTATTGGGGAAAAAAAGTAAATAAATAGTAAATAAAATTTCAGAGTTTATGTGGAGATATTAGAAGTATACAGTTGAAGTAAACTTTAAAATGAACCAGAAACCCAATCCTGAACAGAAAGCAAGGAATAAACCTCTCCTCCTGTTCAAGAGACTGGGGATGAGTGTTGTATGATAAATAAATCATGTGAATTTCAGCTCGTAATATTTGTTTTTATTAGAAATATTTAAATATCTTATTTGATGGTGTCATGGTTTTATTATATATTATTTCATAGTAGTAAAATTACTGATATTTGTTTCTAATATCATATATATAAGTACAGTCATGGGTTCCAAGAAGGATATGATCAAAGAGGAGAAACAAAATGTAAAAATATTAGAGATGATATCACAATTGTGGGAATAATGAAAAAGGTCAATAGAGATCAAAAAACAATTTAAAAAGAAACTGAAAACACTGAACAAAAGAACAGGAAAGGAAACGGTTTTTCAGAATTTGATGAAAAGAGATCTGAGAAAAGTTAAAAAGATAATGCAAAAGAAAAGTTTACATTCTTCTCAAAAACAGATCTTCTGATTCATGCTACACTAATTTCCACCACTAGCCAGATGTGAACACTCCGAATGTCTAAAACTCAACTAAAAATCTGTCAGCTGTGCAAGGCTCTGCAAGTATCTTCCATTTACTCACTCAAAGAAAAAAAAAAAACAGTACAATCCAGAATTTCCATCCAATAGCACCCGCTCCCACCTAAAGAAACAAGATGAAAACTGGAGCCAATTTGAACCTCAAAAAGGACATAAAAGCCCATTAAAAGGACATTCAGCATCTTGACCAGAGTTCACACATTCATCAAAAAGTGACCTCCTATCTTCAAAGACAACAGACTTGACCAGATTGCCAATGCTGTTGCCCTAGTAAGTCACAACTTATCCTTCCTCTCCTTCCATACGCCTTTTATAGCTCCACTTACTTCCGTTTTTTATATGAGAGATATCTACCCTGACTGTTCATTTACTGTATTTTATGTTAATAGAATTGTCTATTGCTTTAAATTTTTGTTGTTTCTTCTTCATTGTGCCGCCACATGCTTAGTAACATGAAAACACATATTCATATCATAACAACCAGGAAGAAAGTCTTAAGAGGAAACCTGGTGCTGAAAATGTAAAGAGAGAGAAACAAGGAAGATTATTAAGAACATTGACAGGATGGCAACCAATATGTCGGAGGTCAAAATCACAAAGAGAAATGTTTAAGCTAGAGGAAGAAGTAAATAAAAACTCCTCTCTCAACAGTGCTTTTTACTGATGAATGTAGAGCTACATAGGACGGGCATAAAGAGTGAACTAGTTCATGAAAATATTTAAATAACACAACGTTTAAGACAACAGGACTGGTAGGAAGAATAATATTTTGAGCTAGTATTGTGGTCAGTAGAATTATAGATCCCTTCAGAGTTGATGCCAGTGTCAAGAGAAATGTACATAATTAATCTAAGTTTTTATTATAACTTTTTGTACAGGGCATTTTTTTTATTTGGTAGAGATCACAAGAAGCTTTAAAAAGTAGTTTATTCATACAAAACAATGCTCCTTCACAGTCTTCAAAGCTGACTTGCCAAAAGAATTTCTAAATATACCAAATTACTGGAATGATTCCCAGCTTTTCTAGGTATTAAATCAATAACAAACTTGAGGTTCATCATTAAAAGAGATGTATATGAGAATGTAAAACAATATTCAAGCTAAGAAGATCTCTGGGAAGCAATAAAAATTGCTGCAAGTTAGCAAAATCAATGTCTGAAAAACCGATGAACATTATAAAATATCAATGCAGCAATACCGACATAAAGATAATAATGCATTCAGGTATACCACTGGGTGTTGACTTCAATGTCCACATCTATATATTAACATATAGTCTATCCCTGATATTGAGCACTTTAACTCCTACATATATCATACTTTCAAACTATATTTTATCATATATCTATTTATATCTCTCTCTCTCTCTCTCTCTATATATATATATATATATATATATATATATATGGTTTGTGTACATGAACAAATGGTCTTTTATGCAAATTTCTAACCAGCCAATGACATGGCAACAATTTCACGTATATTGTAATTTAAAGATGGTTATTGCAACCCGTGGAAAAGATTTAAAGATGGTTATTGCAACCATGGAATTTCATTCCATGCATTAGTATAGGAAAGAAAGGTAATTTAATGGGCTTTGAATGTGGCATGATCATTTGTAGATAGGCAGGTCTAAGTATTTCAAAAACTGTTAATTGACTAGGATTTTTATACATGATCATTTTCAGTCTGTGGAAATACTTTGTTGATAAAAGAAGTCAGGAGAGAATGACCAGACTGGTGCAAGTTGATAGAAACAGAACAGTAGCTCAAATAATCACTGTTTACAACAGAGTCATCAATAAGAGAATCTCTGACAGTACAGCATGTCGAAACTTGAAGCAGATGGGCTACAGCAGCAGAAGACCAAGTCTGGTGCCTCTCTTGTCAGATATGAACAATTAATTGAGGCTATAATTCACTAAGGATAAGAAAACTTGTGACAATGGAAGACTGGAAAAAATTTCAGATTTGTTGAGTCTTGATTTCTGTTGCAAAATTCAGATGGTAGGACTAGAACTAAACAACATGAAATGGTATGGATCCATTCTACCTGGTATCAAATGTTCAGACTGGTGGTGGTTGTGATATAATGGCATAGAGGAATATTTTCTTGGATATTCATTGGGTCACTTGATATGAATAAAAGATTTTTATTAATTTAGTATTGCGGCAGACAAGAAGCCTTAATTTATGATGATGGTACACCTATCTACTAGTGGACACTTCCATCAGGACAGTGTATCTTATAACAAATAAAAAATAGTTGCAGATTGGTTTTTGTGTTAAAGTGACCTCTACAATCAAGGAATCTCAATCCAATGGAGTACCTTAGGAGGTGGTGGAAAAGGAGATTCAACTCCTGGAGGTGCAGCTAACCAGTTTTAAGAAAATTGTGGGATGCCATAACAATAGCATGGGCCAAATTTCAAAATACTACTATTAGAACATTGTCATATCCAAGACAAGAAGAACTGAAGCAGTTCCAAAGACAAAAGTGTGTCCAATTCAATACTAGAAGAATATACTATCAGTGAGTATACATGTAGTATGTAATTAATACAAGGAAATACCAACATTCTGGATTGAATTTAATATCCATCAGAAATGCTTGATCAGAGAGGAGTTGATCTGTGGTGACCCCAATATATAACCTAAGAGATTTCAAAGTAAACTTTGTATTCAGTGTGAAATTAGAATGTCAAAAGAACTGCCTTAGAGGGTTTACCTATAAGGTAACCTCATTGCCACTAAGTGTAGAAATGAGCCGCAATGGATATTAGTGGTTTTGCCAACATATACAAGAAATGAACCTAGCTGAATTTAGGATATACACATACACACACAAAACAACTGTAAAGTTATATAAATACCAGGCCCAAAAGAGGGATGGAAAATCTCTGACATTCTTGTCAGAAGATAGACTGTTTAAAGAAAGCCTCCCCAAACTACACACCCACAGGAAGATATAATGCATTTATTAATAAGAGTAAATGGAATTAATGCCTGCAAGATTTCACAGCTCTAGAATCACTCCTTCTTAGTCAGCCTATGAACTTTTCAGCCCGCTCTTGTACTGTTGTATTAATATTATCACCTATCAAAGTAACATAGATATGTGTTCCTACACACCTAAATATAAAATGTATCTATGCCAAATGATAAGGTGTATTTTCAAGTAGATAAAATCTGACATCTTTCATGTTATGCAAAACAGCAGAAGATGTTTCAGTATGTCTTCAAACATTGTGATTACAGGAGGTGTGGGTTTTGAAAGTGTGTTTATGTCATTAGGCTGGTAATGAGCATTGTATGTGACACTTTGAATCTGATCCGTATTATACAGTGGTAAAAATCTGCATACTCAGCAGGAAAGCATCAAGGTGAAGCTTCCATGTATTAGGATTAACCAAGGCAGATTTTGTGATGCTGTTTGAGCCAAGTGTATCGGAAAAAAAAAGCCAGTTTATTTTTAAAAAATAAATAATTCCATTCAATTAATGTTGCGTAACAAAGAGCAAAAGCCGCACAGGATTAATGCAACAAGAAACTTTAATTTTAGTAGCAATAATAAATAAAGGAGACACTTGGTGGGTTGGAGTGTACAGAAGCCCACATGCTAGGATAAAAAAAAAATCAACAAAAGACAAGGAAATGAATTCAAGTAAAACAATACAACGAGAAGAAATTTAATTATTCTAAAAATAAAGACGTGCAGTTTCATTTGTGGTCAACAATTAAAGTAGCAGTTGGAATCAGTGACTAAAATTACTTCAAATAATTTTAGTTATGAGCTGTAAAAAAAAGAGTCATAACATGGAGATATGAAGAGTGTGGGAGGGGGGGTCAGGTAGAAATGGAAGATAAAATGAGAAGGAAGCATGCTTAATTTAGAAAGTTATTATTTTAAGGCTGTCTGAGCATTTTCGCTCAACTGTATGGTTAAAAGTTTATGAGACTTGTATCTCAAATTAGTTCAACATTTTGGAAAGTTTCATTTCAAACTTTTTTCTACAGACCAGAATAACTTTCACTAATTTTTTCACTATTTTTAGTCATAAAAATATTATAAGAGACTGACATAATTAAGGGAAGGTTATTTACAGGTTTCTTCCTTTTAAAACAGGTTATATATGTATATGAATAAAGACAAAAGGAAAACTTATCTTAGCTGTCATGTTTTGTCCTCTGAGGGACTTTATCAGGACAAATGTGAGGATTTTA
Organism: Acanthosepion lycidas; assembly: GCA_963932145.1. Lineage (NCBI taxonomy): Eukaryota > Metazoa > Mollusca > Cephalopoda > Sepiida > Sepiidae > Acanthosepion > Acanthosepion lycidas. Next base: position 32,284,106 of record OZ010601.1, on the reverse strand, counting down.
TTTTGTAACAAATATTGATAAACAACAGCAAAAATGTTATTGGTTTTTCAAAATTTTTAAATTTAAGAGCACTCATAAACATTCATCAGGTTAGCCAAAATGTCTAGGTAATCTATGGAGGACTCCAAGGAAGACAATTCAATGTCTAATAAATAATAATAAGTAACTCATCTTCTTGAAATTTTTTTTCAATTTAATATGTGTATGTGTGCATGTATAAATTTAAGATTTAAAAGTGAAACAGGTATTTTCATACAGTGCTCAATATTATAAGAAGTAGAGCATTGATAATATTAGTTTTTATGTATACAAAAGAATTACTTAACTGTAATTTTCTCCGACTCTGCAGTTTTGTGGTAATATATCCACTTTTCAAGGGGTTAATCTGTATGGATTGTCATTTGTTTACATTTAGATACACTTTGAGCAGAAATGAACATTTGAGAGGAATCATGGGATATTTGAAGTTTAAAAGCAGTAATTAAACCTTAATAACCAGATGCTTCCTCTGTAGATAAATAGTATAGTATGTCAGGCTATATGATGGTTCCATGTAGGATATAGGTTCAATTCCTGATGGAGGACACATTTTCCTTGAAATTTCTTGGATATTCAGGCTGGTAAATGTTGTTAATACTATTTGTATAAAATAATGTATAAACAGAAAATATATTAATACATATATTTTTATCATATATATTATAATTATTTAAAAAAAATATGATTCCTTCGCTACATAAGAGTTCTCATGTTTCAAAAATGATTATTTACCTAACGTGTTATTTCCTATTTTTCTACATATCTGCACATATATATTTTGATCACATATATATATATATATATATATATATATATATATATATATACATATAAAAATTGTGTATTTGAACAGCAATCCCTCTTTTATGCAAGTTTAATTGAAAACCACTGCCAAGGTGTGCTGGTTGTGTTTTTTATTTAATTTATCATGTGTCTGTATATTTTTATTTAATTTCTCGTGTGTCTATATATGACAATGGATAAAAATGTTGGTTGAAGTCACCCAGTGACTTAACCCAAAGAGTTCAATAAGTGGCCACAGCTGAGATGAACAAAAACTTGGGGGATTAACTGAAACTGAGATAGCCAAAAAAGGCATGGTACATGGAACTAGAACAATCTACCCCTTTGGACAAAATCAAGGGTTTGGTTGAAATTCCAATGTATATTAGCTGAAGAAGACCAGAGCATACAATAGCAGAAACATTGTGAATATGGCAATAAAGACGAGAACAAGTTTGAATAATGTAAATAGTTACAATACTTCATCTTAGAAATATAGACAAATGATGAATCTATGCATCTATATATCTATGTATCAGTGTGTGTGTGTGTGCACTTAACTATGAAGAGATAATCTCTCAAAATTAATAGCATTTCTTCAAGACTGTTGTGGTTGGGAATTCATTATCATCAGGTAAACAAGAATGATTGCTGACAAATATATAAATTAGGTTCTATAATTATATTATCTCCCTCTGTACACTACATAAAATTTTATTATGCAAGTTGATGTTTCTACAATAAAATTATTAAGAAAACAATATTAGTAAAATTTCAGAATACAATAAAGATGCAATGTGAATTTAAGCTCATAATATTTGTTCTTATTAGAAATATTTACATTAACTTATTTGGTCTTATGATATTTCATTATGAAATTCAAGTGTTGTCCTATATATATATGTATATATATATATATATAGGTCTGGTCACAGGAAATCTCATTAGTTTTTTTTTTTTATCTAAACAAAATAGTTTTGTTAAAAGAAGAAAGAACTGAGCAGAAGGAGAAGGTATACTCAATGAATATTGCAGATGCAATACACTTGATTGAACACATAAAGAGTGAATATGCTAAAATTGATGGCAATGTTAAATGTGAGAGATTAAGTGTTGTGTAATTATTAGTCATTGGCAATCTATTTCATTACAAGAATATATATATTTCACTATCAGATCTGGGAATTGAATTCACAACCACTAGATTAAGCAATGCCTATATCCAAGATAATGAAACCTAAAGATTGCCAGAGGCTTCTTCTTGCATGTGCTGTATTCCTTTAGGATGTGGATAATCATGGCTCTCCCCAATTTCTCCTAATCCCTGTTAAGCCAAGCTCATTAGGCAGGTTATGCACTGCTTTCCTCTCTCCCTCCTGTGAGTATAAAATTTTCTAAGCTTTATTTCCTCATTATGTGTCAAAGACATTTCAGTTGTCTCTCTCTGATTCTAAGTGTTCTTTTCGTTATCTGTGATGAGATTGTCTAGCACTCACTGCCATATAGGAGTACTGATATTACATAACACTCTTGTTTTTCGTTTCTAACAAAATTTTCATGCATTTGCCTATATTTCTGAGATGAGGTGTTGTAACTATTTATATTGTGCAGACTGTTGTCCTCATCTTTATTGACAATTTTAAGCCAGTGTATGCTCCGGCCTCAAGTGATATATGTTGGAATTTTGAATGGAACCCTTTATTTCATTCACTAGGGTAGATTGTTTTAGTTCTATGTACAATTTTCCTGTTTCTTAATACTTTACTTAACTTTTGAAAGGCATCTTTCACTATTCTAATGTGATTCTGGATTTTGGTGACACATTTTCTGTCCCTTGTTAAAATACCTCGTAGCTACTTGGCCAAAATTTAATGTTTTATAATAACATCTTTAATAGTCAAGATGACAACAGTTGTTTCAATAAATGAAATAAATCTAAGTTTATTGACAATTTCTCATATCAAAATAATGAACACCTGAATGTGGCTACAGGGCACTTGGCTGAAACATTTTATCAATAATAAATTTTATAATAATCAAGATAAAAACAATAGTTTCAATAAATCAAATAATGCAAATTTTGTTGACAATTACAAATCTCAAAAATAAAGCAAAATTAAGTCTGGAAAATAAATTTGTAGGGACGAGTTTAATAATCCAAATTTAGAATATTTGTATGTGGTTAGTATTTAATCAAACAATGGCAGCTGTTGTAAAACAAAGAAACATCTGGAAAGGCAAGAACATCTGTCTCAAATCAAAAACCAGGCTGTTGCGTGCATTGGCCTTCTCAGTCACTTTGTATATCTATGAATCTCAGACATTCATGGTAGAATTACAGTGAAGAATCCAATCATTAGAAATTAAATTCTATAGAACCATCTGAGGTATCTCTTGTGTAGACTTCATCATAAATGACTCAGTGTGACAAACCATCAGACAAGAAACAGGACCATTGGAAGGCCTCATAACCGTTGTCAAAAAGACAAAGTTGAAATGGTATGGCTACATCATAAGAAACAACAAACTTTCTCCTGTTATCCTACAAGGTTCCACTGTTGTGTTCATCAAAAAATAAATAAACAAAAATTAAATATAGTGCCCAAAAAATAATTATAATAAATAATATAACAATTAAAATTATCATTAATTCACTCATTTTAAACCAATGAGAATTGGCCTCACTTTTCTCCTCTAGACACATGACATTCTCACTATCAGACAAGCAGTTCACACAGACAGGTTGTCAACACGTGTGTTAACAAAATTTTTATCTCTTTTTCTTTTTCAGGCCATAATAGTAATGTTTATCTTTTAGCACTCAATAAAAATTTGAGGTAAAAAAACCCAGACACTTCTTGTATTTTCCAAATTATCTGGACACTCATATTTATAAAAAAAAAAAAAGAAAGCCATATAAGAAAGACTGTATACACTTATTGTTTATTCTTTATCTTATCCTTCTGTTGGATTCCAATCTATATTTGATCTACATTTGACTGCAAACTCACAATTACTGCCTCTCGTCTCTCCAACGCCACATAATAAATAATACTTGTTTTGTTGTTTCCACATCTTTCTGTTTTTCCTTTTTATGAGTATTTTTGTATATATAAATGTTAGAGGATTTATAATTATTTTCTCAGAGTTATAACTTTCTTACACCACTTTGTGTTTTTACCCAAATGACGTAGACATAGGAAAAAATGTGATGACAACTGAATAGACTGGAAGATCTTTCAGAGTGACTTAGGTAATGGCATGCAACTGAGATACATGGAGGGAGCTGGTCAGGTGCTCAGCTGCATAGCAACCTTATGACCATACATGGGCACAACATTGATGATGATGGTGATGATAATGATGATTATTTGATTAAATAAGAAATAAAATTTAATTGTGATTATATTTTGATATTTATTTTAAATTATTATATTTTAAGTGAATAAAGATCACAGTATTAACAAAAGCAAATAAACTCTTTTGATGCTTAAATATTGGTTTCATTAGTCATCATTCTGAAAAAGGCTGTAGAAAGAGCTATAATAACTATCTCACTTATTGGCTTCCTCAACATGTCACATCACTTGATACAGCAATAGCAGTATTGAAAAAATCAGAAAGGAATAGCCAGAAATCCCAGAACTCATAAAAATGCTGACTGAGCCCTATTCAAACTCCTTTTCCACTCTTCCTTTTTAGCAGCTGTTACCTTCAAGGCCATTGTTGTAGAAGACGCATGGCTTGTCCTGGCAGCTTGACTCCAAGATTTCTTGTTCCTTGTGGGGACAAGCGGAGAAATCTTCCTTAGAGACACCTACCCAAAGGAAAACTACTCACAACCATTGCTGCAGAAGATGTCTACTTGTCCTGGTAGTTTGGCACACACACACACACGTGTGCAACTGGGGAAAATTCCTACGGAAGTGGCTGAAATACAAGAAGAACTAGTTCAATAGTTTGAACAGCTCTTACAGACAGTAAATATTGATACTTTTTTGTATATTCTGCCCTTTGCTACATTAGGTTTTGTCACAGTTATAATAAACCACTTCCACTTGTACTGAAAATGTCAGTTATACTTTTTCAAACATTGGCTTCTCATAGTTTATTTTAATCATGAGCTTAAACAGAAGAATATAGTTAGATCTAATTTCAACTCATCACTTTCGTACTCGTTACAGGAGAGGAAAAAAAGAGCTCAATTTGATGAACTGAATCAAGAAAGGAAAAATATAAAAATATCTTTGCAGTTTGTTTTTGTATTTTTCTCTATTTATTTATGGAAAGGGAGGGAGAAATGTTCCCAGGGGAGATAATACACAACAGCATTGCAATTTTCTGCCTCTCTACACAGGAGAGTTGGCATGCAGCAAGTGCTTTTGTTACAAATTACAGTGAGAAGTGTTCATCCTTGTGTTGAAGCCAGAAGAAAAAAATGGTTTCAGTGGAGGGCAAACAAAGAGGAGAAGAGCTTGTTGCGCTTGGCACCCATTCAAGAAACTGTATGAAGATAAATAATTGGTAGGAAGCTGAGTATTGGATTTTGAATGTCTTGGAACAGTGTGTGTGTGTGTGTGTATATATGTGGGGGTGGGGATTCTGTCTCTTGTTCCTGCTGTGCAATCTTGTTTTACTTTTACTAGACAACGTAAAAGGTTTGCAGCAGGGGTGAAGATATAAAAACCTATAACTTGTGTTATTCTATTATGTTTTCTTCCTTATTTCTTTGAGGTTTTTGTTCTAAAATAATGGCAATTTTTGGCGGGTAAGGTTAGCTTTTGTTTCTAGCCTCTATTTTTTTTCTTACCAAAAATCTTTCTTCTCTTTCTCTCTTCCTGATCTCCAGTTGATATTTAAACAAATTCTTATGTTTATAAATTTTATTTATGAATATATTTATACTTGTACATAAATGTCTATGTCACCATATATGTGTTAAAGAGAGAAAGAAAAACTTGAAGTTAATTTATTATTCTTGTGGAATTTTTTTTTATCTGACTTAACTAAAATCAAAACAACCTTTCACTAGGTTAGTAGGGAATAAGTGGTCATTTGAAAACACATTTTTTTCTTTTTACTAGTTTAATACAAGGCTCGAGAGCCATTCAAAGTAGAGTAATACAGATTATGGTGTGTGATATGAATGTAAGACAAGGTACAGAAGAAGAAATTGAAAATTTTACTGTATGTTAGACAACATGAAGGCTCAATGCAAATTGCAGAAAATTATAGTCATCATAGGAGACGTAAATGCCAAATTAGGGAAGGAGAGATATGCTTAAATAGTTAGCAAATTTGGACTAGGTATTCATAATGAATGCAGAAAAAATGGGACTAGTGGTGAAGATGATGAGGATAAGGAGGATAGATATTGATTGACCAAGTTAAGTTTGAAGAAGTTAAGATTGTAGTGTACAGAGAAACACCCATGCAGGAGTCTGTTTTACAAAGTAGGTGTTCCAGGGGAAAAACCTGTCTGACTGGAACTTACTCCTTACATTTGGAACACAGAGGAAATGAGGGTGATTTGACTCTGTGGATGTAGCATAGTGTGTCCTAGCTGTAAAGATATGAATTGGTGGGACTAAAGAATGGAGCTCATCAGAGCATTTGCCAAGGAAATAGCAATAGAATAGCAACAGACTTGTAACATTGCATCTCTGGGAAAGAGGCAGCAGAGTGGAAAAATAAGACATCCTCCACAAGAAATAGAAATTGTCAGTTAATTCCTACATGATTCGGATATCTATGGAATATCAGAATACTAAATTACTGTGGCCAGTTAGAGAGTATAATGCAGGAAACGAATTAAGCATTAATATTTTAGGTGTGTACAAAACTAGATTTGCAGGCAATGGGGATTTTGTTAGTGACAAACACAGGGTCATATATATAGGTGGAGAAAAAATGAAAGAGGAGTAGGACTTATATTAGACCAAGACATGAAGAAATGTGTTCTGGGATATTATCAACCAATAGAATTCTTGTACTTAAACTGAAAGAGAAGCCCTTTTAACACATCAATCATAGTTATTAGGTTGGTGCAAAAATAATGTTGTCTTCTCACATATGTTAATATGTGAGAAAACGACATTATTTTTGCACCAACCTAATATATATATGTCCTTACAGAAGAAGTACAGAAAAATAAATTGAAAGCTTTTACTCTATGCTAGACAACACAAAGGCTCAATGCAGATTGCAGGAAATTATAATCATCATGAGAGACCTGAGTACCACAATAGGGAAGGCGAGATATGGTGAAATAGTTGACAAATTTGGACTAGATACTTGTAATGAACGTAGAAAAAAATGAGTCCTATTGTGCACGGCAAACAACCAAATAGTAGCCAACATCTACTTTGAAGAACACACAAAATGTATATGGACATGGAAAAGCCCAGAAAGAGAAACAAAAACTAAATCAATTATAACTATCAATAAGAGATTCAGGAATGCAGTTTTATACAGTAAAACATGCCCAAGTGCTGACTGTGGGAGCGACCACTTTCCAGTAATATGTAACCTTAGAGTGAAACTACAGAAACTGAAGAGGGCTAAAGAAGCAGCTAAATTACAATACGTCATGCTTCTGATTGACCTGAATTTGAAGGAGAAGTATACATATAGTGTGAAAAGCAGATACAAGGAAACTAATAAGAATGGAAATTCAAAGTGGGATAATTTAAAAGAAGCTTTAATATAAGCTTTAGTAACATTAGTAAATGAAATCATCCTAAAGATAACTAGACAAGAAGGAAAAGGAAGGTTTGTAATGAAATTCTCAACCTGATGAAAAGGAGACAAAAAACAATGCCATGGTATGGCACAGAATATAGGGCAGAAATTAGGAACAAATGTAGGTGGGCTAAAGAGGAATGGCTCAACAAAATGTGCAGGATAGAAAGAGTGGTTATCACAGATGCCATTTTTTTAAAAAATGAACAGGACATGCTCATTAACAGGATGCATAAAATCCAAGAACAGGACACTGATATTAGAGAAAGAAAAAACTTTAGAGATGGAATGAATACATCGGTGAACACTTCCATAATGAAAGAGAACAACTGGCAATATACAGCAATATCAAAGGACCAGAAATATTGAAATCTCAAGTGGAATCAGCAATGGCTAAATTGAACAGAAACAAAATAGCAGGACCAGATACAATTGTAATAGAGATGCTGGCAGCCTTAGATGATTTTGGCATAGATAAAATTATAGATGTAATAAAATAAATATACAACAGTGGTGATATACCAGAAGACCTCCATTTTCATATCGCTGCATAAAAGGCAAGGTCCAAACGAATGTGAACTTTATTGGACAATCAGCCTGATGAGCCATATCACTAAACATCATTCTGAATACAACTGAAGGCAAGGATTAAGGGAGCATTCATCAACTTAAACAAGGAGACCGTCCAGAAGAGTTGCAGGAGATTCTGTCGTCTGGAGGCTGTGGTTGAAGCCAATGGCAATTTTATTGAATAAATTTACTTTCGTATTTCAAGATATTTTTGTGTAATTTTGGTAAATATATCTGTTAAAATGAGATGTTAGTGTTATTTAAATTTTGGTGTAATTTAGATGACAATTTATCTATCGTACCCTGTATATGAGAAATCGAGACACTCTTTTTGGGTTTTCTGCTACAGGGAAACCTGTCCTTAATGTAGATGCCAAGTCCATGGTTGTGGTGCTTTTGACTATCCTTTTCAGTTAGGAGGTCAGGTTTGGAATCCAATAGATGCTGTTCCACCTCTGGAAAGTTGGAATATAGGCCCCTCACATTGGTGTAGGAAATTATGAATCTGGGGTCTACTTTTATTTTTGTGAGATTGGGTTTGGTAATTTTATTTGGGTTAGTTGCATTCATATGTAGGAAATAATGAATACTAGGAAATGGGACAGTTACACCAACAGGAGATCCCTGCATCTATAATCTGGATTGAATTGTATGGAGATACTACTATAACAGTACACTTAATCATGACATTGAGAGGCCCCACAGAAAACTAGTGCATGATCCAGAACCCTTTTACAAAATTGCAATACAACAGCCCTGATATTATGCACCTGCTGATAGGATAGTTATAATGCATCTTTCCTGTCTGCTGATTGCTACTGCTAGAAAATTACAAGCATTCATAAAACAATGTAAATACGTGACACCCTTCTTATGTAGACACATTCTGTTTCCTCTATCATACTAATACAATTTTTTGTGTGTATTGTAAAGGACTAAAACAAAAATATTTTTGTGAAACTTTATTTTGCAAGGGTCTTTGTAATTCATTTTCTTTTAACTTGAAAGAAAACAAATACAAAATAATAACATTTATTTAAAATTTGTAGAGCTGTGTTTGAAGGTATTTTCTTTCTTTGACTTTTCACATACTTATTCCTCTACACCCATGAGGAGAGAAGGTGAGAGAGATAGAGGAAATGAGCGCACAGTCTGTCTAATGAGGTTGTGTAAATGGTTAGCAGAATAGAGATTAAGAGATATAGAAAAAAGACAAATTTTACAAAGAGCTACAAAGGACAGGAAATTATAGAGAGCCATGATCATCAGCATCCTGAAGAGATGCAGCACACAGACAAAAAAAAAATTTATAGTACTATTTTCTTCTTGATTACTGAAATTTAGTAGGGTTGTATTTGGTCATTGTAGATGGGGTGTCCATTGCAAAGACTGTAAGTAAATATCTCTTGTCCTTTAGAGTATATTTTCTCTTTGATTCTTCTTGGTTTGTTTAACAGCATATCAACACCCTTATGGGTCATTTAATGCTGAAACAAGATTCATTTATAAATGTTTAATTACAATCAAAACTGTTTATGTTTTCAATGTTCCACAAAATATTTTCTTTTTATCACACGTTGTCAATATTCAGATGTAATTAAATGTCAGCATTCATATGCATTTGGTTTGCTTATCAATGTTCATGCATAATGAAACATCTCAGAGATGCTGAGAATGTAACAGCCAAGATAATATAAATAATAATTCCTGATCTTAGAAACATTGGAAATATAACAACTAAGATGAGGACAACAGTAAGAGTCTTTTAGATAATGTATCATATTTCCCGTATGCTAAGCTGCTACAAGTGGTAGGACACACCCTATAATTAGCTAGGTAATTTTTGAAAAAAAATAAATATTTGAGGATTTAATAGCTGACTGTACTAGCAAGTCCAAATTATCAATTCTACAGTGTCATTTTTCTTTTTGCCACAACAAAATTTCACATTTTAGACCTATTATTAATTAGATTTTCAATAGTTTAACACAATGTTATATATATATTCACATCAGAAACAGCTTGTATTTGCTACTGCAAGCCACTAGGTGTCTCAACACATTGGCATGTTTACATCTAACTCCCAGTTGATGTTTCAGGACTGCGTTCAAGAGTGCAAACAGTGTGTTGCTTTTGCATCATCACAACCACAGTTCACAATTACCATATGAATATATTATCCACTATCTATTTGTCATTACAGTAATTAAAATTACCTAATTTAGTAAAACAGGGTATACAGTACATGTAGTATGTATGTGCACAGAAGTGGTGTTAGATGCCTAATGGTTATCATCAATACTAAAGAAAACAATATATATATAATACAGTCTATATCTCTGAGATGAGGTATTATGATTACTTACATTATTCAGACTGTTATCCTCATTTTCAGTGACATATTCACAACATTTTGGCTGCTGTACGCTCTGGCCTTCTCCAGGTGACTAGGCTCCAAGTGTTGTGACTTCAATACCAGGCTACAGCAGTGGGGAACCAAAATTTGGAGAGTTGAGTTAAAGGGAAATAACTGAGACACCCAGAAGAGGCATGGCACATAGAACTAGAACAATCTACCCCAGTGGATGAAATAAAGGGTTCAGTTTGAAATTCCAATCACCTGAAGAAGACTGGAGTGTACAATGGCCGAAACATTGTAAATATGGCAATGACGATGAGGACAACAGTCCAAGTAATGTAAATAATGTAAATATATATAATACTATAAAATATATGGTATTTATTATATGTGAATGATAATTGTAGGTTTATATGTTGTGAGGTTTGGCAAACACCTCACTACAACTTAACCTTTCAATGCTAAGATACAGGGTGATTACTGAGGGCATTTTTCAGAAAAAAAAGAAGCGTCTTAGCAAACAGGAAATATGGTAAATAACAGCAATGACTAATTTCAGAAGCTTTGTGAACCTAATAACCAAGATAAGGTTAATAGTCTGAGACGTGTAAACAGTATAGACAATAATGCTATCTAAGAAATGTTAGAATAGACTGACCAAGATTAGAAGAAGTGTTTGATATAATGTTTATGAGTTTATATTGTTTTATATATAGAATCACTGCTTTCCAAAAGAGGATAGCATAATGTCTACTATATTTTTGAACAGTACTTCCCCCGTTGTTTACATTGTAGAATCTTTGTCTTATGGGAGAAAAATCAGTTGTGTTTGAAGACTCAATCATTTGATTAGAGTCTGCTAAAAACATCAGCTTGTTTTTTTTTCCATAACAGAATAATAAAATATCAAGTGGCACTCATACAAATAATTTGGGTATATTTTGCTTCTGTGTTTTTCATGTGTTTGTCTTACTTTCCTTAATTTTGATTGGGTATGAATTTCACAAGGTTATTTGATAGTAATTGCAGGAAAATAGCTCCTAAGTTAATGGCCAATAGATGACAGCCTCAAAGAAAGAAATTTATGACTAATAGACCATCAACTTGATCCGAAATGATTCCAAGTGACTTCAGATAGAAAAGAGAATTTCTTATCTTTGTACTAATGTTATACTGGCTAAAATGCATAATCCTGTCATTTAATATGTGTAATCTTAAATTGAGATTTCATTTAAAACAAAAAGTGTTTAATGCATTAATACTGAGATAAAAAAAAAAAAATAGAACCACTCTGCTACTACTGAGACATTATTATCAGTAGTAGTGATATTATTATAAGCAGATGTGAACACACAAACACCTTGTAATACCTACTTATTTCTTTAATGTAAAAAACCACCAACAAAATAGTGAGACTGATGTTAAGAATTATTATAAAATTGAATGTGCCAATAATGGTTTGAAATTACTGGCAGCAGCAGATGCAAACACAGAAACTTTGCGTTATTTACTTTCTATTTTTTAAATGTGGCAAAAAGAAAAAGTGAAACCGTTTCATAAGATGATAATTACTATAAAATGAATTTGTTAATAATGGCTTGATTTTTTTATTGAAAAGGAGTGGGTTAATTTTTATGGACTAATTTGAATCTCAGATTAATATAATGTTCAGTCAAACAAAGAATAGAAAAACAAGCAAATGAAAAAAGATAAAGCCAAATCTATGATTGGATCTATGTTAACCGAATAAAAAATAATTCATTCTTCTTTCTCACATCAAATCATGCTAGAGTGTGTGCTCTTTCCCAGAAACTCTAACTAAGGCCTGTTCAGCATAGTTGAAGTATAAAACACAGGTTGGTTCTGTGGGTGTTGAACACAAATGTACCTTAGAAAATGTCTGCAACAGGGATTATCTCGTTGTCCTAAAAGAAGAGTGTAGCCAGAGGTTATTATTATTATAGCTAAATATAAATGTTTCAAATTTGCAAATTCTTTGGATGAATTCTAATGCTTGACAGTGATACACATTGATTTGAAATCAAAAAGTCTATTTTACAAGTATATCATATGTGTGTATTTGTTCTTCTTTTCAAAAGTTGGGATGGTAATCTGGTGGATTTTTTATTCACAGATGCTATCATGATCTGGTGTTCTCATGCTTCTGCAGAACACACAAAATGTACTGCATACATGTATATATAGGATGCGGCTTGCCTGTATAACTAATAATTTATTAGTATAATTTGATTATTAATTTACATTCTCTAAAGGTTTTGTTTGTTTTTAAGAATATATTGCAAGCTTTTCACTTGAGTGAGTTCTGATAATCTCATTCTTACAAACTATTCTTCCAATGAAACCATCAAATAATATGTCTTCATATATAAAAAAACACAGTGTAAGTTTGTTGGCTTAACTGAGTTTATTCAGAGGTACCACTTCTCCAAAATTAATAAAAAACCCTAAAAACTAAAAATCTGCACAACTCGAATGGGCAAATCTTTAAGTAAATGATTTAATCTGAAAGATTTTTAGAGATTATTTTTTTACTTAAACAGAGGAAGTAATTTATCACTTTCCATGTGAGTGTAGCTGGTGGGTACAATGTTAAATACAGTTATACAAAATTACTAAGTAATCGTCAAGTTAATATTCAAGTTTGATTTCTTAACAACAACTCAATGTATCTAGTTTCTTGAAATTAGCTTTCTTTATTAGTTTTTCCACCTTTAATCTTCATACTCATTAAGCACAACCAACCTTTCTCTAATGTCTTTCTCCCTGGTTCTATATCATAAAAATAAGCCTTTCTACATTTAATTTTATCAGTTCTGGACAAGCCTCCTTGGGGTTGTACTTACTCCATACAAGTGTCTCTTTACCCTCTTTATCACAAGGAGTAAAAAACAACAACAAAAAATGTAGTTTCATGTGAGAATAATAATAAATACTGTGAATTGCCTTCAAAAACAATTGTTTTTACATACACCCTGCCAGAAGACATATAATCTTTTTTAAGACTTTTGAATGCACAAGCTGGTAGACATAAATTTACACTGTTTAAGAAACAGGGATGTCAACTGAAACATGTGTATACACTAAATGTTAATAAATAATGTTGGTTTATAAATAAAACCAATTAACTTCTTACAAATTGATTTCTTTGTTTCAGATGAAGTAATGGATAGTGGCTTGGATTGAGGAATCGGAGAGCAGAGTTCCAGTCAAATACATGCTAATACCCTTGGGAAAGGTATGACTGGATTCTACAGCCTTCGATGGCAACTGGTCTACTGCAGAAAGAAATGGTAACCTACTGCGGGAAAAAAATCTGCCTTGTCAGTCAAGTATTGAAAGATACATGATCGCCTAAGTGTGTATCATGCATGGCACATGAGTGACTGAGATGTGGGCTTTAAGGGATTTGAACAAGTGATGTGCATTTCTTAATAGGGTAACTGAACTTGGATGCAGGCTTGTACTCTACTGGAAGGTACATTTTCTTTATTAGGACTATCAAATGAACAGGCCTATAGATGTAAATTTACACTGTTTAAAAAACAGGGATATCTACTCAAACATGGGTCTCCATTAAATATAACATTTAAAATAATAGGAAATAATTTGTTTGTTATCATGATTTAGCAAACAATTTTATATTTCCATCTGTAAGTTTGTACTATATTAATGTACAAGCAATACTATAAAGAGTTAATTCTTGAAAGTTGACTGGAAAGGCTTAAGATGGGTCGGCCGCATAACACTAATTTTAGTTAACATATGGATATTACAAATGGTTGACTTTATAAAATAAAAAAGAAGAACTTCAATGGACAGGAAATGAACTGATATAAAAGAAGCCTTAAGACTAACTGGCAAAATGTTACGGAAACAGAAACAAATGCAGAATGATGATCAGCATGCAAGCTGTGCGACTGATCAAATGGAAGAAGATTTAGCGTTTGTCTTTTAAAATAAGAGTATTTTTTCTTGTTGTTGTATCAGAAATGACTTTTTATAAGATAGCCCAAATCTTGTCTTGCATACAGTATTATAAAGTGATCCAAGAAAATTAGAATGACATCACTCTGTGGAATACAAAAGGCAATTATCTCCCTTTGGTGAAGAGAGGTCACATGGGTCACATGACGGATATTTTAGTGACATCACTCAATACAGTGACAAAAGCGACAGTCAATTTCAGTTGGTTTTCAGTAACTAAACTGTGAGGTTGGTTTCTTTAGTTTGGGCTCCCCATGGCCTGAGCAGAGGCTAAATCTGCCTCCTCAGCAGCTTACAAGTCCATGGTGCCATTTTCCTTTTGGGAATATATCTTTCTCAGATACTGAATGAAACCAGCTAGCAGTCCACAATTTGGGAAAACCCAAGAGTCGCTGTTTCCCATTCATGGAATATATCCTTGCCTGGGACATAGTAGATGAATCCGGCCTGTTTGAATCTGGAATCCTAGACATGGCTTCTCCAGGCACAGGTGTATCTCCATATTATATGTAAGACCTTTCCTTTTTCCACCTTAAACTCTGCTTTGCTGTGTAGATATATGTGATATATTTTTCTCTGCATAGAACACACGTGTGTGTGTGTGTGTATATATATATATATATATATATATATATATATTTGTAATAAAAAAATTAAAAACTGCTCCTGCCAAATAGTTAGCATAAACTACAGCAATCAACCCCAAAATTGAACAAATAGCTTTATCTTCCCAAACCAAACCAAAACTGTGAAATAAGTGATACAAACAATTTTTACTATGTTAATAAAACACTGATTAAAATAAAAATAAATATATAAGATAAGAAACAAAAAATAAATAAATATATAAGATAAGAAACAAAAATAAAAAATAAAGAATAAAAATAGATAAAAACAAGCAAAATAATTTAACCCAAATAAATAAATGAATAAATAAATAAACAACTTCTGGCAAAATAATTGCCAAAATAGACTACCCACAATGCACCACTAACCCATATATATAAATAGCCGAGAAAAAAACAACACTTCTGGCCTGACGATTGCGTCTAGTATGAAACAGCCTGTTGCCTCTAAGTGCTGACTTCAATGTTCACTTTTATATATATATATATAGTTTTGTGTCTGTCATAGTAGTATAAAGGTCTCTTTGAGAACAAAGCATATTTGTCACTCCATTTCCTTTCCTGTCATTTCATTCTGTCCGTGAACTACAGTGTATCATGGATACAATAATGCCGATAACAGGGGAAATGTAAATGGGAGAATAGATCTTTCTTCATAGTTCTTTCCCATTATGACTCATTATAGATTCCCAATAAGAGAATTAAAACTCATTTTAAATTCTGATGTCTCCTTGAAATTTTTATTTTAAAATTCAGACAGCCATTTACTCAGTTTAGCTTATCACAGAGTCTACAAGAGTGGAGCATTCTCTCGGGTATGAAAATCACCACACCAGTAAAATTTCCAGTACGACTTATTTGTTAAATATTATGCTACACTGACTACCTTTCAAACATACATATACACTCAGTAATGCTGTTGCTCTAAGTTTAAAACTGGCTATAAAAATATAACTGTATACACATAAGCACACTAAAAAACAATTCCCCAAGCATTGAACCAAGTAAATAGCAATTAATCATGCAGCCAAGGTCTTTTGGATTCCAAGAACTGCAGAAAAGGAAAGAAAAACAAAAATATGGCTCTGGGTGAAAGTTGTTGGCATTAATGTATTTCCTTGTTTTTTTTTTGCATTTATGGCACCAAGAAGCCATTTTTTCCCCATCTAAAAATGTTTAGTTCTAAAGATACACTGACAGCAGAATTTCTTTGAGAGCTGCACTCAATGATGCAAAACACTTCTGTTAACATAAACATCAAGCGAGAACTTACAAAAACAAATTTCAGTTCTTCAGAAGAATAAAAACCAAAGAAGGATGAAAATATTGCACTTTTTTTACTCAATGATACTTATTAGTAAGAATGAATAAGTTTCTTAAATGATTCAAAATCATTTCTTGTTATCAAGATGCTCATTTTTTTCTTCAAACATGTAAAAGCTGATTTCTGTCTGAATTTGTGGAATGAGGATTTATCATTATTTACATTTTCACTAATGAGCCTAGTTGACTACATCGTTGGTTTGTATATTTGGTGGCATAATAATTGTGAATTCAGTCTATCCCTGGGTTGGGTAGTAGACACTTACCCAGCAGAAACAGGGCAAGCAATAACTGGACAATGCTAAAAAAAGAACAAGAAGAGATGCCTCTAGATAAGGACAAGGGAATAAGTGAATTCTACTCCCATAGATTAAGGAAAGAGTTCCGTTTGGAATTCTCTGAAGGTTACCCAGATTAAGAGACACCTGAAGAAAGCTGAAGAGGACAATGGCAGAAATGTTATAATAATAATAATAATGAAGATGAAAACATTTGTCCCAGTATAAATAATTTAAATAAAATAAAAAGCTGGTTAATTTCTATTTTGTGATTTTATGCAATAACTAAAATCTAGAGAGTTCATTTACAACTTATGAAACCAATTTCTATTCATCACTATTTGTCATCTATTGTTGTTCAGTAATTCTATCCATTACTATGTGTCATCTCTTGTTGTTCAGTAATTCTATCCATTACTATGTGTCATCTCTTGTTGTTCAGTAATTCTATCCATTACTATGTGTCATCTCTTGTTGTTCAGTAATTCTATCCATTACTATGTGTCATCTCTTGTTGTTCAGTAATTCTATCCATTACTATGTGTCATCTCTTGTTGTTCAGTAATTCTATCCATTACTATGTGTCATCTCTTGTTGTTCAGTAATTCTATCCATTACTATGTGTCATCTCTTGTTGTTCAGTAATTCTATCCATTACTATGTGTCATCTCTTGTTGTTCAGTAATTCTATCCATTACTATGTGTCATCTCTTGTTGTTCAGTAATTCTATCCATTACTATGTGTCATCTCTTGTTGTTCAGTAATTCTGTTCATTACTATGTGTCATTTCTTGTTCAATGATTCTGTTCATTATTATGTATCATCTCTTGTAAATTCAGTAAATCTGTTCATTATCACGTATCATATATTGTTCAGTAATTCTAACCAAATGTATTAGCCTTTCAATTATAAATGCATCTTTAACCATTTCTATTGTGGATAAAAATCACCTTTTTGGAAATTAAAAATTCTTTTTAGTAGGAATGAAGCAGCTTTTATGATCTATTACAAAATTTTTTTTAAATTGGACCAAGTCATTTTTTAAAAGTAATACATTTGCCTCAATAAAACAGTTTCCTTTTTTTTTTTCATTCATGTTAAAAATGTAAATATTTCAATCATTTCTTGACAGTTTTTACTGAGAGAGTTCTTTATTTATTCAGTCTACTGAATAAATAAAGAATTATTATCTATATAATAAATGTGAATGTCAGTGTGTCACTGTGTCACACTTTTTCAATTTTACTCCTAGAGGCTGTAGCCCAATATATCATACCAATTTAGAACCAGGCCAACTCTGTGAGCAAATAAAAAAAATTCTGGGCTTGATCTGGATCCACAATCCTGAAATTTTTGGATTCATTAAGTTTTCATTACTGTGATTGTTTTTGATGATTTTTTGTGACAAATTTTTTGTATGATAACAAGTTTTATAACTTGGAAATAAATTTGGGAATAAGCGAAATTAATTACAAAATCAAGTGAAAAAAAATAATCATTTGTAGAGAAAGTAAGAACCTACGTACATTAAATTGTCATTAAATGAAGTGACGGCAGAAGAATTATCGTTGAACTTTTAAAAGGTAGGATTAAGTATTAAAGTAATACTTAAATGCAATGATCAATTTTGAGTTCTTCTGTAGTTTATTGTTGCTAATCGCATATACTATTCCTTACCTATTGTGATAAAGTCCCAACCGAGAGCCCTCTACATGAGCTAGCTTAAATTTGCTGTTAGCAAAAAAGAGATTATCTTTCATTTACAAGATTCCATCAGTAAGAATATAAATAATTCAATGAAGAGTCAACTGATAGTCACTAATAAATCACTTTTCATGAAAAGTACATACCAACATTCAAAAGAGTGAAGTAAAACTTAAAAAAAAAAAAAAAATTTCAAATTTGAAATACAAATACTTGAGAAGTGTTAATATTTTTTAAATAGACACTGAAACAAGGAAAGCAATATTGGTGCTTAGAATGATATCAGAAAGAGCAATACAAATGCAAAAAGATGTATACTTATGTTTTATAGATTATTCAAAAGCATTTGATAAAGTATATCACAAAGAATTGTTGCAACTGCTAGGTAACCATGACATATTTGGAAAGGATATTAGAATAATCTAGAACCTATACTGGAAGCACACCACATGCATATGGATAGAAAATGAGTTCAGTAAATATACAAAAATAGAAAGGGGGTGTAAGACAAGGATGTGTCTTCTAACTGAACTTATTCAACCTATACAGTGAGAATTAGAAGCCATATTATGATTTATTATTAGCAGGTACAATCTTAACAACATAAGATATGCAGATGACACAGAGTTGATAGCAGATACGAAAAGGAAACTACAAGAACTCCTACAGAAGGTAGTGAAGGAAAGTGAGAAGAAAGGACTAAACATCAATTGCAAGAGGTATATAATGCATGGTTGTTAAAAAAAGGAACAGTACAACATGCAAATTACAAATTGGAGATAGCAAAATCAAAAAAGTACAAAAATTTAAATAGCTGGGACAAGTTTTAAGAGAGGATGGAAAGTGTGACAATGTGATCTGAAGGTGCATTGGGATAGTGTAAAATGTCTTACAAAATCTAAGCAAAGTATTAGGTTGGTGCAAAAATAATGATGTAATAATGTCGTTTTTTTGACGTATTTTTAACGTCAAAAAACGACATTATTACGTCATTATTTTTGCACCAACCTAATATTAAGAAACAGAAAAAAATTCATTAGAAACATAGGAAAGAGTACAGAACTGTTATGTAATATCAGTCCTCCTATTTGGAAGTGAATTCTGGACAATCTTTTCACAAAAGAAAAAAGACTGAGGCAAGAGTTGGTTCTAGAGGAGGATGCTGAGAATAACTTGGACTGAACATGTGAGCAGAATTTTTAGAAAAAATGGAATTAAAAAGGACACTTATGGCCAACATCGGGAAGAGATAGTTAAAGTTTCTAGGGTACATAAAGAGGAAAGAAAGTTTGAAAAATCCGATACTCACAGGACATACTAAAGACAAGAGGGACAGAGGAATACAGCACATAACCTACCTAATGAGCTTGGCAGAACTGGGAATAGCAAAAAGACAATACTAAGAGCTACAAAGGAAAGGAAACTGAGGAGAGCCATGATTATGTAAATGCCTGGTAGAACAAGGTTTAGGAGAGATAGCAAAAAGAAAAAAATTCACTAAGAGCTACAAAGGACAGGAAATTGTGGAGAGCCATGATTGCCAACGATAGAAGAAGGACAATGGTGAAAAAGAAATAATATAATCAAATTATTATAAAAGAATAAAATAATTTATTCGATAATAGACATTTCAGTCTTATGATAGATAAAACAGAATTCTTCCAGACTATTGACTATAATTGTACTGCTATTCTGAGAAAGTGAAGAATTAATTCACTCATAGATTTGTCAACAGCATATTTCAGGATCTTCACTTTTTTTAAAAAAATCATTTCATCCCAAGCAAGGCAGGAGTGCCACTAGTACACAGGGGGGGGGTTACAAAGAGTGAAAGTGAGAGAAAAGACTGGGTATAGGGGGAATAAGAAAGAATAAATGAGTGGGGATCAAGACAACAGAATATGGTGATTGATGTTGCATTTAAAGTTTTAAAGATTGTAGTTTTCAGGGAAGCAAGTAAATGGAAAGGCGTTCTACTGGTGGGAAATGCAAGAAAAGAAACAGAAGTGACAGTTACATTTCGTTATTTCAACAGTAAAAGGGTGGAACCTGGATGCCAATCTAGCAGCACACTTAAATTCATGTAGCTGGGACATCAGGGAAAAAAGCTTGTCAGTGGCAGTTGCCATGAAAATTTTTTGTAGAAAAGACAGAGGGAAGCCACATCATGTCTGTGAAAAAGTGGCTGAAGTTGAGATGACAAGTCAGGATTGATTACATTACAGATCCTTCTTTGGGTTTTTTTCAAGAACCTCTAGATGAACAGTAGGGGCACCAGATCAGATATAGCAACAGTATTCAATGCACGGATGAATGGTAATTTTGTAAATGTGCAAGATGGACCCTGATGAGAAAAACCTTCTGGCACGACACAATGAACAACTTTCCTTGCAGTAGATGCAGCTATTGATTCAACATAGCTGTTCTACTTCAAGTAAGTTGAAAAGAAGGTGCAGTGAGACATTCTCCTAAAGTCATGCATCAGCCATGCTGATGGCAGGTAGGGAAGCTTTTCTATGGTTGTTAAATGAGAACAATTTAGTTTTGGAGGTATTACAATTCATCAGCCATTTCCTGCCCCAGTTAACCACTGATTAGAGGTTAACCAGTGGCCAGGTTAACTTTGTCAGCTGTGATGGATTGCTATTGAGACAGGGGTAAATGGTAATGTCATCAGCCTAAATGCCTACTTGGGAATTGATGGCATCAGGAAGATCATTGATAAAGATCAGAAACAGTGTAGGACCCAGGATAGTGCCTTGGGAGACACCTATGTTCGTGTGAAAGGATCTGGAAGTGAGCCTGTTCAGGACGATGTTCATTTCAGGATTTGATAGGAAAAACTGGATTAAATCAAACAATCATCCTGTAATACTGTAGCCCTGAAGCTTACGCAGAAGACCAGCATGCCAAACCCTGTCAAACACCTTGAAGATATCTAGAGCCAGTTCAAGCTTCGCTGTTATTATTAAGAGCTTTATATATATATTCAGTGATGGCCACAAGCACATCAGTGGTAGACTGGACAAAACCGAATCTATATTGTTTGTCAGAGAGTAGGTCATGAGAAGTAGGATGCTTAACCACTTCAGCATTGATTAAAGCCTTGAATACTTTGCCAAAAAGTGGTAGGAGACCAATAGAGCAATAGTAAGATGGGTCAGAAGGCTCTCCAAAGTTCTTAAAAACAGGAAGTACAGAGGAGGACTTCCAATAAGTTTGAAAGCAGGAAGCAGCAAGGCAGTAGTTGTAGAGTTTGAAGAGAACTAGAGCCAACTCAGGAAGACATTTCTTTAGGATGATGGCCAGTATCCCGTCACCTCCACTTGCCTTATGGGAGTCTAATTTAGAAATGATGCCTGAGAACAGTGACAGGGTTATGTGCATATCACTCAATATAGCCCCAGTTCTTGGGGGAAATCAGGTGTAGGTACTCCAGATGAGTCAAGTGTTGAGTTGGAAGAGAATTTCTGAGTAAAGCATTCAACCTTATCCTGCTGCAGATGTTACAATTTCAAATTGATTGAATAGAGGAGGGATTGAGGATTTGCTGTTGTTTAGCACAACTCTTGCAAAGCCACCAATAATCTCTAGAAATGAACCTGCAAGATGCTATATGTTGTTTCATTCTATCAGCAAACAGTAACTTTGCATCATTGAGGACATACTTGCACTTGTTATGAGAAGAGACAAAGAGACATCTCTTGCAATCAAATGTGTTGCTCTGGTATAGCCAGAAGAAGTGATTTATGTGGGCTATAGCAGCTAAGCATCCAGGTGAGAACCAAGGAGATGAACATGGTTTAACTTGGTATTTCCTTGCTGGAATGAAAGCATTGATGCCGGATTCCACCTAGGAGGAGATCTCAGATGTATATTTTTGAACAGGATGATAAAATACTTCATTCCGAGGGTCATCACATAGGAAATCATGGAATGAGTCCCAATCTGCTCATTTATAACAGAAAGATATTCTGTTGGTAGGAGGTTTTTGGCTGGTAGGGAATGGAAGGAGATGTTTACAGACACTACCACATGATCAGAGTTGCCAAGAGGGCAAAGCTGCATAGTATGACAGGAGTCAAGGATAGAGGTAAAAAAGAGATCGAGAAGAGAAGTTTTTATGTCAGGGTTTCTGGAGAAATGCACAAGGAAGCCAACAGCTTGTGTGAGGAATTGAGTAATTGAGAAGTTAAGAGTTTGGGTGCCAGTGAGATCAGTGATAGAGTGTTTAAGCCACCTGGTATAGTGGGCATTAAAGTCGCCAAACACAAATATGTTTGCAAACAGGCATAAGGGAGATGGCCTTGTCTGTATTATCTGAGATACTATTTAGCACACAACAGTCTTGAGAGGAAGGGGGATGGTAGAGAAAGAAGAGGTAGTTGACTGAGTTAAGTAGAGAGAGATGGCGACACATGTATGAATGATCTGAAGATTCAAGAGGAAGTGCGAGATGTTCACAAACATAAACTCCCAGGCCATGCATGTGAACTTTAGACTCCTTTCTAAGAAGAGGAAAGTATCTAAGAATCAAGAAGTCAGGGGAGAGGATTGGAGAGTTAAGGTTAGTTTTGCAGAGAGCTAGGATGTTTGGAAACTTTTTGAAGAGGAACAATTCACATTGCAGAAATTGGTAGGAATACCACGAATATTGGAGAAAGAAAGGTTATGGGGTTTAGGTGTTATTTGTTAAGCTGGTTTAGATTTATATCTTTGGTTGTTTATAGTCATGATGTGTTATATTGGTAAAGAAAGACCTAGGATAGTAGTACCAGTCAGTCATCTAATATGACATGTGCAGGAAGGGAAATTGGTGCAGACTGCAATATATTGTGGCATTGGCGTTGTCCATTAAAGGTGCTTGCAAGGACACATTTCCATGCATGACATGGCACTGCAAGAACCCCAATATTATGCAACTGTTGATCAGAGCAGCCTCTCAAGACACTATGCAAGAGTTTGGATTCCTAACCAGTTGGGAACAACAAGCAGAAAACTTCCAACCCAGTACCCTTAGTATGAACAGGTATTGCCATAATCCATGTATACCATAAGAAATTCATGACAGCACCACTATTAAGGCTTGAGAAAAGAAACAGAACTGGGAACCCCTTCTTAAACAGAAAACAAGGGATGAGCCTCTACTTCTGTTCAAGAGAAGGGGAATGAGGCTCATGTGTTGTTTCAACTTTCTTCACTGATAACTATTCTACTACCAGCACATCCACAGCCTGTATATTGAGATGAAGTGGAATGATTATATTGGTTCAATTTCTATGTCTGCTGCTAGGAAAGTTTGTTCACTGTGTTGTGCCAGAAAGTTTTTCTCACCAGAATTCATTTTGCACATTTATAAAACCATCATTCTTCTGCACATTAAATATTGCTGCCAAATCTGGTCTGGTGCTTTGGCTATATATCTCATGATACTCAACAAAATCCAATGCGGAGTTTGTAATGAGGGTCCTGATCTGGAATCTCAATTTCAGTCACTTTTCCAGTGTCATAATGTGTCTTCTCTATAAATATTTTCATGGCAATTGTTCTAATGAGTTTTCCTCCTTAATATCTCAACTGTATGAATTTAAGTGTACTACTAGATTGGCAACTAAGTTTCATCATTGAAATGAGCGTTAGGTGTTAACATAAGTTAGCTAGGTGTTAACGCAAGTTCTATTCTAAAAGTTTCTTTGCTTGCACTTCTTGCCTGTGAAACTGCTGCCTACGATCTTCAAAAATTTAAATACAATGCTAATCACCATCTTCAGTGTTCATGAATGCTATTCTTTTATTGCCCTTTCTCATCACTAATGTCTTCTAATTCTCTTTCACTCTTAGTAACCCTTTGCATCTTAGTGGCATTATTGCTTGGCATGGGGCCGAAATGATAAAAAAAATGTATTAAATATTAAAATACACACATGATTATTGTTTAATTTTTCCCACAAACTCTTATTATCATTATTATGTGTCACTTGTTATGTAATATTTAAAATAAATAGAAATTTTGATACTTCTCCTACTTGTGATATCCTAGGTTACTTAAAGAGTTTAATAGTAATCATTGTCAAGTTCTAAGAAGCTGTTATTTAAATAATGAGGAAAGAGAGCTTGGAGAGTATGGTACTCACAGGACATACTGAAGTGCAGAGGTGAAAAATGTGTAATCTACCTAATGAGTTTGTATAAATGGATGGCAGAACAGGATAGTGAGGATAAGTTACAGAAAGCCATGATCACTCACATCCTGAAAGGACATAATGCATAAAAAATGTTTATGTTTAAAGGAGGGAAGTAACTCTGCAAAACATGCTTGTAGATAATTAATATTTACTAAACAAAAAAGTCTTTTTGATTTTGTTGATATTTGTTAATAGTGTCATGATTCACACCTTACTTAGAATAGTCCAATGGAAAGAAACAGGATCATATTAATAATATTAGTGTAATAATATAAAAAAGGGTGCAGGATGACTGCCAACTCAAAGTTGCTGACTCAACACTGTCAACTCAATACCAGCCAACTCATCTCTGGGACAACTCACCACCAGCCTACTCAACACAAGGACAACTCAACGACATGCAAACCATGAAATTTTTTCACTGACTTTTTAAAAACAAATAAAAGTAATTTATTAAGGATCATTTTTAAAGTGTGACTTTATTTTTAATTTAAAAATTTATTGAAAATTGTGTGCAATTCCCCCTCAAATATTCAGTTGAAGATTGTTGTGAAAAGAAGATACAATCTCCAAAATTCTTTCATCTGCCTTTATATGCTTCTTCAATTTAGAGGAAGTGGGATGACCTCCAATTAATTGCTTGAAAAATGCATCTTGGTTTCTTTGCATCTTCTGTAATGAATCTCCATATTGTGGGGTTGCTCCATCCCCAGCTCTGTGTGCAGTCTTCTATTTGATGCCTCAGCAAGGTTATTTGTCCAACCTTGAAAATTAAACACCAGTCAGCCAAATCAGCTGTTGTAACTATTAAGTCACTAAGACAAACAGCCAAACTTTAAAAATCTCTATGACTCAAAGTAAATCTAAGTGACGTACACATTATATTAGCCAACACCAGTTTGATTTCAACACCAGTGTTGCTTTGTCCTCACAGATTAGGCTGGAGACGAGTTGGCTGGTGTTGAGTCAGTGGTGATGAAATGTCCCCTCCTGATATAACAAAATATATATAATATACACATATATATAATATATACAAGATGATCTTTTATAATTGTAAAAATATATAATATAGTTTTTAATGGCCAGTAATTTTTGTCGGTTGTTAATCACAGAAAATACAATGCTGTTAACTGTTCTGTAGTTGAGAACTTTTGCTTGATTGGTTATGTTTGGTAGAAAAAGAAAGAGTGGTCAAATAAGGAGACAAAATTTCCTTATTACTAATCAGCTTTGTGAACCAAGGGACAGAAATATTTGATCATCTCCAAATATGTGGATTGTAATAGCCATCATCTCCATGCTGAAGCACTGAGTGCATAAACAGCAGCAACAAATGAATGCTCTAAGAAATACCCACTTTAACACTTTACATATCCTTTTCATGGTCAAAGTCAGATCAACACATGAGGTATACTTAATTTGTGTCCCTATTTGTTTATTTTCCTTTAGTTTATGTATACTACTGAAAATGAGAGAAGTGTACTTTGATCACACCATCCATAGCTTCCTTTGGTTGAGTAATAGTGCGGAATATATTACAATCAACAAAATAAATATTCTTTATTTTTTTAATGAAATATTGTTTACTTACGTTATTCAAAGTTCCTTTCATCTGCTACAGTTTAAAACTGATTGACAAAGTTCATATATGTATATATGTAGTTTGTTTTACCACTTTTTCTGGTTAAAATTTGAAGGAAAGCTGAGCTACTGCGGAGAAAATAACTTTTGGTGTCAATTTCCCAGAGGGAGTAAAGAAATCTGTCATCAAATTTTAAATCCTACATTTAAATACAATGTTACAAAGATGCTGCCTTGGTTCTGAAAGCATTCTTTTTTTTTTTTTTTTTTTTGAGTACTTCTTTTTCTCTTTCCTTTCCTTGCTTGCTTGTCGATCTTATTTTTCTCTGCTTCTTTCAGTAACAATAACACTTGGACATTTTGCACATAGTCAAGTTACCATAACCAAAAGGTTTCTTTTTTTTTTCTCCCCAAAGTTTGCTTTAGAAATGCGTAAACAAACTTTATTAAAGATTCTTTTCTTTTTCTAACTTGTACTTTTCTTTCTCTTCTTTTCCCAAGAAAACTGAATAATGTAACTTTATCAACAGAATCAAATTTTAAAAGATATTTTTTTTTTTTTCAAACAAGAATGAACAGAAAGATATTTGATCCAGATTGTGTACTCTTCAATTCCACAAACATTGCATGTACACAGTATTTGAAAAGCAGCTTCTAATTTGTAAATTCTCGCATAAAATACAATCATAATAGGCTTAGAGTAGGTGTACACTCATATAAACAGTTGAAAAGCAGGCATAAACAAATTTTCTCTCAACATTGACCGAATCATTATTTTTTTCTTTTCTTTTAACTTTTATATAATCAGCTGTAAGTTGTCTTTCCTTCACAATATCACAATCTTGAGTTATAAGTAATTTTTAATTATTGGAAAACTTGCTATGAATAATTTCCATTAATTATTATCACAATGCCAGATAATTATATTCAACATTTGTTCCATATTAATTAAGTTAAAGTGAGAATTATCTGATTATCAAAGAAAAGAAAGCAGCATTGAAATGTTATTTTTCTGCGTAAGCTATTATTGCAATGCAAAGAGCACTGAACTGTTACAAAACATCAATCCTACTATATGCTAGTAGATACTAGAAAATCTCCTCACAGATGAAGAAGAGACTTGAAGCAACAAAAATGTGGTTCTACACAAGGATGCTGGGAATACCCTGGATCAAACATGTGATCAATGTTGAAGTTTTAGAGAAAATGGAAACAAAAAGGACATTTATACCTAAAATCAGAAAAAGATAGTTGAAATTTCTAGGAAAGAAGGCTTGGGAAATTTGATACTCACAGGATAGATTGAAAGCAAGAGAGACAAGAGAAAACAATGCATGACCTACCTAGTGAGCTTAAGTAAATGGATGGCAGAGTAAGGTTTATGAGAGATAACAAAAAGACAAAATTTACCAAGAGCTGCAATTGACAGAGAGCCATGATTGCCAATATCCAGAGGATGATGTTGTCAGTATAGCAGTAGAAGTTGACCCCCTCAATAAATAACTTATAATTTTTTAAAAACATGTTATAGATGACAATGTAGCAAAATAGCAACTGACATGAAAGTGAACATGAAGAAGAGAGCATCATCAAATTTCTCCATCTGAAAAAAATAGCACCCATTGCTGCTTGCTGAATGTTTACAGAGACCAAATGGTGGATGTGAGCACAGTTGGGTAGTGAGTATTGCATTGAGAAGTGGCAACAATGATATGTGTAATCAGTTATGTTTTAGGTGGCCCTACCCTGCTGTCAAACGATGAAGATAATTTTGTAGCTGAAAATTTGCTCTATCTAGCTATGCTATTGCATTCCCTGTATCTATTGTAATTTTGGTGGCAATAAAGAAGAAGTATTACTTTTGATGCAATCATCATATATAATGGTATATAAAAAAATGTTTCCATCAGAATGTCATTTTGAGTCAAAACATCTTTGAAGGATGGAAACACTGTCCACAATAGCATATAAATATAGATGAAGAATATGTGAATAAAAAATATTTGTTTTGTTTTTTTTCTGTTGCTTCAAGCCTCTTTTTCAACTATGAGCAGATTTTCCCGTATTCACTGATATATAGGAAGACTGATATTGCATAGCAGTTTAGCATTATTTTCTTTGTTTTTAACAAAATTTTCCTGTTTCTTAATTTTTGCTTAGCTTTGGGAAGGTACCATTTATTATCCAATGTGCCTTCAGATTTCAGTGTCTCACTTTTTATCCACTGTTAAAATAATTCCCAGATATTTAAATTGTACTTGATTTATTTTGGTAACTCCAATTTGTAATTTGCATACTGAGCTGTTCCTTTTGCTAATAACCATGCATTATGTCTTCTTGCAGTTGATATTTAGCCCTTTCTTGTTGCTTTCGTTCACTACCTTCTGTAAGAATGCTTAGATGCTAAGAAGACCATGGACCAAACATGTGAGCAAGATAAGTTTTAGGGGAAATGTAAACAAAAAGGACACATACTTAATCCCTGGAAGAGAGAGTCAAAATTTCTAGGACACATAATGAAGAAAGAGGGCTCAGAGAATTTGATGGTTACAGGATAGTTTGAAAGCAAGTGGGCCAGAAGAAAACAATACATAACCTACCTAGTGAGGTTGAGTAAATGGATGGCAGAACAGGGTTAGGAGAAATAGCAAAAAGACAAAATTTTACTCAGAGCTACAAAGGACAGGAAACTGTGGAGAGCTGTAATCGCAAACATCCTGACAGGACACAATATACAGAAGAAATATTATTATTTTTCTTTCATGAATTTTTATGTACTCTAAAATATATATGAAGAGGATGTGGCATACAAGTTTTTATTGCCAAAAATAGAACTGGCAGGCAGAGTTCAAATTTCAGCCACAGCTGTTGTATTCACTTCACACTAATGCCTTTAGGCATGGATTCATCTCTTCATTCAGCTATATGCACAAGGGTAGAGCTCACAGAACTCTCTAGCTTTGGTAGGGTAACTTGCCTATGTGAAGGACAATTCTAACCTCCTACCCACCACAAAAAATAAAAAAAAGAAACTATCATCACTTCATGTGTCAGCATGGCAGGGTAGAACCCACTACTCTTCATGTCTGACAGATCTTGAAGAAGTCCTGAATATGGAAGTGGATTAAGTAAATAGATAATATAAATAAAATAAATAAAAATATATGAAATGGTTTTACCATTTTTACCAAATATTAGAGTAGTGTCAGCATCATCTTTTGTTCAGGAAATCTTAGAAGTATATTTGTCATTTATTCAGATTGCTTTTGTAATCCATCAATAAAGATGTATGGGTAGCATAATTGTCATTAGAATGAAAAGCTAAATTCAAATTCTGGCCTATTCTATTGCTCTTCAGAAAAGCATGAATCTAGCTCCTCTCCTTCCAGTATATTGGTTAAAAAGCAAAACAGACTTGGGTCTCTAGGCTTTGGTAGTAGTCAGTCTAGAAGGACAATTCTTAATTCAAAACTAAGAAAATGCAATGGAAAAACACCCCAATATCATTCTCAAGAAGTAATGGAAATTTATAGATAATAAAGAAAAGGAATATGGAGAGTCATGATCACCTACATCTTGAAGGGATATTGCATTAAAAAAACGATCTGTCAACACCATTTACAGGCTTTAAAAAATAATTCAAAAGTGAAGAAAATTGTCAGTGTTTGAAACATACAAAAAGGTTTTTTTTTTTTTTAAATGGAAACTAGATTTATTACAAAACTCTAAATAGCCTTTAACATATCAACCCAAGTGGACTCTAGAGAGGAAAAATTTTTTGGAGAATTCCTTTTTATGAATAGTTTGAAACCCGGAAAAACTGTTATTGCTCAAAACCACACTGAGCAATTGGCTCATTTGAATGAAACAATAGATAAAAAAAAGGAGTTTTTTTTAAAAAAAAAAAATAAAAAGGAGTAATGATTTCAATTTATAAAAAAAATCATCCTCATGTTGTAAATGCAATGAAAGAAATGTCCATAAAGTTGGGATGGGATATCCTACTACATTCAGTGTTTTCTCCAAGAGTACCTCCTTGTTTTGCACCTTGAAACACTCCTAGACTCGTTAGTGGTTCCAACAATTTCAGGATATTGAAAAAATTCCTTGAAGAATTCATCAAATCAAATTCTTTTATGAAGGAAGGCATGATTTAGCTGAAATTGGTTATAAAAAACCAAGGAAGGTACTTTAATTTCTTTATGTCATACTATGGCAACATAATATGTTAGACAATTTAGTTGAAAAGTGGCATAAGATGATTGAAAAGCTGAGATATTACTCTGATGACTGAATGAAATTATGTTAAAAGATTTTGTTAAAAATCAAAATAAATTTTTAAATCAACTTAATAAGATGTATACACTTGGGTCACATACATACACACAAAGAGTGTACATATATACATACATGCATGCATACAGAAAGCATATGTACATGTATACATACATACATACAGAAGTAGGGACTTCCAAAAAATTTCTAAAAAAGTGCATGCCATGATGAAAAAAGACCCCAAACTTGATAAAAACAAACTTTTATTGTCAAAATGTTTATGTTATTATTAAGAGGAAAGGTAAAAATATTTTTTTATTATTTTATTAAATATTTTAATCCTTTCTAGCAATGTCAAAGTTTTGGTCAAAGATTAGTTTAGGGATTTTTAGCATCATTTTTGTCATTAAACCCACATTGTTTTGGAAATTCTTGCAAAAATGAAATAATTGTCAGATTTTAATGAAATTTTCAGGACTTATTCACAAATGAATGAAATTATTTTTGAAATTCTTTATTTATATTCAGACTAGTGTTATTATGTTTTGGACATTTATTGAATTTATGGGGTAGATTGTCCTCATTTTGCTATGTCTAGGGACATCTAGACCCATAAACGCCTGAAGAAGGCAGGAGGGCACAATGGCTGAAACACTGTGATAATGGCAACAAAGATAAAACAACAGTTTGAATGTAAATAATGGCAAGACCTCACCACAGAAATTCAGACAGAAATAAAATTCTCTGAAACATTTTTAAAATCAATCTGTGAATATTAACTCAGTAGATAGCATATGTCAGTTTCTCTGTGCCCCTCCTTGTCAATTGAATCAGTCTGAAATCAACATTTCATTGTTTGTTTTCTTCATTCTATCTACAAAATATTTAAATCATAATCCTCAATGGGAAGGAAGAAAATAAGAGTGAAAATCAAATTCAATGTCCTTCGTGTGCTTGTCAATGTCCTTTTGGTTCTTGTCCAAAGCCAGCAACCAAAAATTTCAGAGAATCCACTCTGAATTTACACCTCAAACAAGTTGCCTTCTTAGTGGTAGTTCTATTAGCATTTCCCATTACTTTCTGGCCATTTCTTTCTCCTCTTTTTACTGTTATTGTTTCAAAATTTACAAATTCTAAATCACTTTAAATTTATTTAGCATTATTTGCAAATATCTGGTCTGTTGCTCCTATTATGCATTTCAAGATTCTTGACAAAATCCAGAGAAGGGTCTGCAATATAATCGATCCTGACCAGGCACCTTGACCCCAGTCACTTTCTCACAGACATAATGTGGCTTCCCTCTGTCTGTTCTACAAATATTTTCATGGCAACTCCTCGGATAAGGTTGTTTTTTTTTTGTATTGCTGCCTCAAATTCAATCCCCCCTCTCCACCCCAAAATTAATTGTAAACAACAGTTGTTAGTGTCTACATCCAAAAGATTTGTTAAATTGAAGTAATTTTGAATTTTTCTTAGATGTTTCTTGGATTCAATGAGAATTTAAATTACTTTAGCATCATTTACAAACAAATAATTCACCTTTCAATGATAATCTTTCTTTAACCTTTATGACCAGATTCTGGTCTTTCTGAAAATTATTGTTCATCAGAATATTTGTTAGAACATTGTTATTGACAAAAACAGGATAATCTTAGGTTAGAGTCAATTTCAGTTTGCGATTTTATCTTTCATCTCTTTGAGATAATTAGTATTTGTGACCTGACTTTGGTCTCTGAAATTCCTTGTCCCTCAGAATATTGATTATGAAATTGTTGGGGACTACAGCAAGATATTCCTAGTGTAGAGATGATTTACATTTGGGAATCACCTTCCTCACAAAGAGCAACAATGTTTTACCATTTTTCCATTGAAACCTGTGGTATTTTGATTCTGTAACAATTATGAAAATTGAATAAAATGAGAATCCTATTTGTTTCTGAATAAATTTAAATTCTCATTTTACAAAACTATTTCTGACACAAACTCAGTCCACACCAAAGTTGATAAAACAGACATCCAATATCTTTGTCTGCCAAAATAGGCTATTCACCATATGAGGTGATTTGGGATTTTATTGTTTTTTAAATTATATTATATATATATATATATATACACACTTAGCTCATCAGAGAAAAGCATTTAGATGATGGATACAACTGTCTTCTCCTTTGAGGCCTCTGATCTGTGGGATGCCAAATTAAAATTGACAAGAGAAAGATAAGGAGATCCTATTTATTTGGGTAGAACAAGGCAGAGAGGAGACTGAGTTCCCTCAGAGAGTGATCAAGACACATCCAACTGAATCTAAGTCTGTAATCCCTGGATCTTCTTAATCTTAATCCCCTGGTATTGTTTCATGTTTTGGAAATAATGGGCCTCTCTTGGAAAATCAGTGATATTTTCTATGCATCATACTCATTTTGTTGTTTCATATAAGATTGGTTGCATTGGCAACTTTACAAGGTATGTTTTGTGTCCATAAGCTTTTTACATGGTCATATTTATAACCCTGAAAACTGGTTTCTGAAAACATGACAATGTGTCATATGAATCAATTAATAATGTAGTAATACAACATCAAACCATGCTTCTTCATCCCCTTATTGTTTATGCGTTTCTTCTTTCATACAATCATTAACTTCTTGGGCTAAGGTTTTCCACTGGCATGGTTTTGAAAGATTATATTGAATCAATTGCTTGCTAGAATCTATCTTACATATTTATAAGTCTACCTTTCATCCATCTATTGAATATTGTTGCTACATCTGGTCTGGTGCTTCTGCTATATATTTAGAAATTCTTAATAAAATATAAACAAGAATCTGCAATGTTATTGGTCCTGACCTGGCATTTTGGTTTCAGTCACTTTTTCCACAACCATAATATAGTTTCTCATGCCTTTTTTATAAATACTTTTATGGTAATTGTTCTGTTGAACTTTTCTCTATGGTACCAAGACTTTATGAATTTAAGCACAGTACTAGATTGAAAGCTAGGTCTCATCATTTTACAGTTAAAATAACTAGATGTAAATGTATGTTTTATGCTAACAGTTTCTTCCCTTGCATTTCTCACTTGTGCAACTCTCTTCCAACTTCTTGCTTTCCGGTTAACTTTGATCTTCAAAAAATTAAATGCAATGTCAATTGTTATTTTCTGTCTTCTTAATTCCTGTTCATTTATTATTATTTCTCCTTAATGTTTTTTTTTTCATCTTCTCTTACATTCAGTAACCCCTTGCATCTTTCTTGCATTTCTTGGTGTGAAATGATGTTCCATGATCAATGAATGTTAAATGGTTAATTACAGTTATTACAACACCATTTTCAAAGTTGAATTGAAAGAATGTAAGAAAACCCACACTTTTATAAATTGCCACTTACCTGGAAGGCTGTAGGTAGATGCATTTCCGCCAAGGTTCTTGACTATACAGGAAACTGTCACAGGGGATGTAAGAGAACCATTAACCAGGTAATATTTCATCTGAAATAAATAAATCAATCAGAAAATATTGAGTTTACTTCTTTGTCCAACTACAATCAAATCTTAACACTTACAATAAGAAACTTTTATACTCTGAATACATACACACATACATTATGTGTATGTGTGTGTGTGTGTGTGTATGTGTTTGTCAATCCTGGATGTGGGAGTAAATTTAAAGGCATGACTAAAATATCTATCTATAAAGGAACCAATTTGAATGGCTCAAACATCTATGCACAAATCAAGTTGCTTTCGTTATGATATGAACGTGTTTTTTTTGCATTACTGGTGGCAGAATGGAGAAGAAACAACAAAAATTTGAAGCAATAGACAATTGTATTAACATAAAATACAATAAATAAAAAATCAGAGTAGATATCTCCTTGTATGACAAAAAAAAAAAGAGTTAAGTGGGTTTGTAAAGGCATCTGGTGAGGTATACATATATGTGACTTACTGGGGTGACGGCATTGGCAAGCTGGTTGAGTCTGATGTCTTTCAAGATAGGAGGTCACTTTTTCATGGGTTGATATTCCCGAATGTCCTTTTCATGAGCTTTTTTTGTCATTTTTGAGGCTCAAGTCGGCTCCAGTTTTCATTTTGTTTCTTTAGCCAGGAACAGGTACTATTGACTGGAAATTTTGGATTGTATTGCTTTTTTTTTCTTTGAGTGTGTGAGTAAATGGAAGGTATGTGTGAAGCCTTGTGCAGCTGATGGATTTTTAGTTGAGTTTTGGGCATTCAGAGCATTCACATCCAGATAGTGTTTGAAATTAGCATATCGTGTATCAGAAGATCTGATTTTGGGAAGAATGTAATACTTTCAATCCAAACTCAAAAATAAATGCTTGATTACCTACTGCCAAGTAATGGTCTTTCAAATCATTACTAATGAGCTTATTATCAGCAGGTATTCTATAATTATTACCTTGATCTAAACATGAGCTGGATTTCCACTCATACTCTAAGATAAAAGTCATCAACTAACACCAAAAAATCATGCTAAATACATACCATTTTATAATGCATAAGAATAAAGTTTCAAATCAATTTATAAGCATCATGGGCAATGTCTAAATGTCACTGATTTTTGAGAAGAATTTACAAAATGCCTAACATATCCGTGATTTGTCGCTGAACAGTGGCCACTCTGGTGAGGCAAATGGAACATAAATTCAAATCATTTGATTTAAAAAGGACATATTGGTCCACTTTACACTTGAGTCAAAAGGTAGACATTGGTCTGGTATAGATGGGGGATACCATCCTGTGATACATTATTTCAAGCCCTTCTGTACAAGTTGTAGATGGGCTAACTGAATGAGTTGGGTGTTGTCCTATCATGTCCCATAAATGTTCAATAGAGAACAGGTCTGGCATCTAGGGATAGATTGACTGATTTGTTTGTTTAGTGGCATATCAACACCTTATGAGCCATTTAATGCTGAAATATAATATTGTTGGGAGCTTGGAAGTATTAAAAATATGATATGTTATTCTGCTTTCACAATTGTATACATGGTAGATGATGCTCAGCTTTTATAGATATACATGTTTGTGTGGACATGATTACAAGACGTGGTAATGTGTGTTTTGTTGAGTGTTATATTTTGGAATACAGTTTGATTTAAGAAATTGTAGGGTATTATATGACTTAATGTCATGAAAATTCTTTCATGCTGGTTGTAGTATTTTAAGCAAATTTGGGTGAAGTCACTACAATTTGTTGGTAAGTGCGTATTGTTGGTGATTTTACTATAAATATGTATTGCTAGTAATTTTTTTCTATAAAAATTGTATTGCTGGTATTTTTACTATAAATATGTATTTTTATACTTTCATAGTGTTTATTTTTTGTTTGGCTGTTCACTATTTGTCCATAGCTGGGGCCCTAACAGGTGCTACAACCCTGTATAGGGTGAAGCTGGGAACAACAGCAATTAAGAGGTGGTTCCACACTCCTCAAAACCTCCAATCTCCTGATCAAAGGCCATGCTGCCGGATGTAGTTTATCGTCATACGTCATAAACATAAGCACAATATTCCTTTACATTTCATAATATTGCTTTACACACTTGTGCAAATAAATTTAAACAATTGCTTTAGTTTCCTTTCTTTTACCATATGGCCAGTTTTAGACCCCTTGGAGTGACAGGGTGTAATCAATTTCTATTTTTTCTCAGATTAGGTCATTTGCAGTGGTGTACAGTAATATGAATCTATTTTTGGAGTGTATGATGAAATTTGTTTGGCTTTAAAAATTATTGTGTGGTCTGTGATTGCATCAGATTTTCATCATGCCCAGACACTAATGTCTTGACTGCCGATTAGTTGTCCTACAGCCATTGTCTGTGATGGATGTTACTTCAATGAAACACACGAAAATTGTAATGCTGTATGAACACATGGGCAAGCCTTACCATAGAGCAAATCAAAGTACTATAGACTGGCCAGGAAACTCTCCTGATTTAAATCCAATCAAGAATCTGTGGTCAATCTGCAAGGAATGATTGCATAGAATGGACATATGAAGTACTAACATATACACTGGGTCATGTTTCATTGGAAAAATACAAAAAATAAGTAAATAATAACAGAATTATTTTTGTTTTGCTTCAATTAATTTGCACTTTGAGAGCTGCCATGTGTTGGACTTTTCGAGATGTATAGCTCATAATTTGCAATTTTAGTTGTATAAGTATAGTGGTATTAAAATATAAATCTTATTATTGGATATTTTTCTTGGATAACAGATAAAACATGAAAATAAAATTTATAACACCCACCCCCACCCCCAAAGTTGTGCTTTCTCTTAATTTTCTCTTAATGGGGGTAGTTGTCCAGGGGGAGCAGTTCTCCTGATACCCCCAAAACACTTGCCAGTTTCAGTGTATCTTTCAATAATGCTAAATAAATTTGGTAGGTGAACATCTTATTGATTGTTTCTTTTTTTGACTTATCAACCATTTGCAGGTTATTTAAAGTTAGAAAATAATTTTAAATAAGATGTTTTTTGGAGGTAAAAATGATCTACTAATATAAGTCCTACTATTAGGTTGGTGCAAAAATAATTTCGTTTTCTCACATAGTAACATATGTTAGAAAACGAAATTATTTTTGCACCAACCTAATATTTAACCCATATATGCAGGGAGAAAAGGCAGATTCATACTTTTTCCAAGGGTATTTGTGCATAAGTGAATATAATGAACCTGACTGGAATTTGAACTTGCCTCTTCAATTTCCAATTTCAAACAGTTATCCAATTACACCATCTGCATATCCACATTTACTGCACCTGGTATTCAAAAGCAGTCATTCATCTAGATACTAACTAGGCTTGGCATTGCTTAGCACTGGCGATTGTATGAGAACTGGTGTTCGAACGTGATATGCCATAAGCTGATCAGCTTATAGGAGAAGAAAATTAAATACATTAGTGATTTGAGTTAGTAAAATTTATGCCCGAATGTTTTCTAGTTCCAATTCATAAACATTAATATACTGATATGATAAAATCTTTCTTTTTCTGAAATAAGAATTTCTCAGTTGATCTGGCAGTGAACAAAAAAATCAGTTTTTGTATAAAGACATTAAGTCATTTAAACTGGAGAATTTCTATCTGCTAGGATTTACTTTCCCAGATTATTGTGTTTCCTTTCTCACAAATCTATATGTGGTTAATAAAGAAAATAAAGAATTCTGTATTCTTTTCTTTTAACACTGAACTGAACCTATAAGTACTTTCTTTTTCTTGGAGTTTGCCCCAAATACATTTTCTATTGGTAAATAATCACAGAGTTGTTATGCATTAAAGTTTTTGAAAATTTTCTTTTGCCCATTTTGCAGTGTTAGCTGCATTTTCTATCTTGTGGATTGTAGATTGTTGCAGACTGCATTTCATCATGTGTGTTTGGGTGAGTTAAACTTCTAAATAAAAAGATAACTTGCAGCAATTGATTTTAAAACAGATTAAAAAAAATATTTATACTTTGAAACTTTGTTAGATTGTGAGCCAGCAGTGACTTTGTTATAATTTTGCAAAAATGCTTTTGTTGTGTGGCATGAATTGAGTGGGAAAACATTGTTTACTCAAAAGTGTGTATCGAGAGAGAGAGAGAGCCTCAGGTACCAGAGGGGAAAATGAAGAAATATATTGCAAGAGAGAGAGAGAGAAAGTAAGAAAATTGAGGGAACCAGAGGAAAAGAAAAATAGATTATGATATATAGATAAATAGAAAGAGAGAGAGAAGAAAAAAAAATTCCTAGAAAGATAGACAAAACTAGAAGAAAGAAAGAGTAATAGATTATGAGAAAGAACACGAGAGAGATATAGCACAAACCTATGGAATCAGAGCAAAAGAAAAATAGATAATGAGAGAGAGGATGACTAGGAAACCAGGGAAAAGGAGAAGAAATAGATTTGAGAGAGAGGGACAGATAAAACAAAGTTGAGAGAGTGAGAGATAAATAATAAGACAGTATTGAAAATGCTCAGAGAGGATCAATACTGATTTTAAATTTGGGTTGATTTCACTGCTTCTCTGTTTTAATAGTTAACAACTTTGTACATTCTAGCCAAGTATTATTCCTTTAAAAGTAACTTTGATCCCCACTGGGTAACTCACATTCTAACCTTGTGCCAGACCTGGTGTCTATTAAAAATGAGTGATTTAAGACAGTTCCATTTTCCCCCACTAGTACCAGAATTCAGGTTGTTTTTTTTTTTTTTAACCCAAGTCAAAATGCCTGAATTTGAAATGCTGATTTTCTACAAAGACAGGCTCTTCTTAATTTGAAGGCTGGTGAGCCAACCTTCCTACACTCATTTATCCTCAAGTTAGTTTGTTCCATACTATGTTAAGCTTAGTAGATAGGAGTGATATTAGTGACGGAATATCTTTGAAGCTTTGATTAATATCCTGAACAGATAATGACAATTTTTTTATACTGTTAGTTCACCAAATACAAGCCCCAAGGGACACTCAAGGTAGAGGGCTACTGAGAGAAATTGTTGTCATGGAGGGTAAAGAAGAAATTAATAAGTGCATATTATGAGGATGTGTGGGGTAGATATCAGTTGACCCTGGACTTGAAGAGACCAAGATTGTAGTTGTCAGAGAAGTATCCTCTTTGGAGGTTTTTTTTTTTCCCAACAAAGAAACACTTCTAAGGAAGAAGCTGCATGAAACACAATTCTCATCAAAGAAACATGAAGGGAATGGCGATGATTTGTCACCATGAACATGCCTGGGTGGGTCTGAGTTGTTGGAGAACAAGGAATGTAACTCATCTAAACATCTGTATAGTAATAGGGATAAAGTAGTGACAGTCTAGCAATGAGGAAAGAGAGCTTGGAAAATTTGATACTTACAGAACAGATTGACAGCAAGAGAGGGAGAGGAAAACAGCACATAACCTACCTAACAAACTGGTGTAAACAGAGAGTAAGACAGGGTTTAGAAGAGATAGCAAAAAGACAGAATTTATTAAGGACAGGAAATTGTGGAGAGCCATGATCGCCTACACCCAGATGGAACATGGCAGATAAAGAAGAAAAATGAGTTTGAGTAAATGGATGGTGGAACAGGGTTGAGGAGAAATAAGAAAAAGACAGAATTTATTAAGAGGTACAAAGGACAGGAAATTGTGGAGAGCTATGATTGCCAACATCCTGAATGAACACGGCATATAGAAGAAGATAACCCAAAGCCTATTAGCAGATTGACTCACAAATTATCTTTTAACATTTCTTGGCATTCTTCTAGTGATGGTCATCCTGAACACTCATCACACTGAACTGACAATTGTCTTGTCTTGAAATGCGTGTTGCTCAAATCTGTCAGTCAGTTTAAAGATTGCAAAGCTGTTCCCACAGAACATAAGAAAACCATGCATAACAAATGGATACAAATAGATAACACAAAGCCTGTTGGTAGGCAGACTGATTTAGTAGGTTGTGTATGAATAAATATTAGCTGCACATGTATTTCCATTGAATAAGTAAAAGGATGGGAACTATCTGCTTGTTACTTCATATAACACTGTACAACAACATTATTAAGGAATCTCTTTTAACATTAGACAATTTATAGTTTACAAATCACTTTCAGACAATTTTAATTTTTATTCCATTGTTGTTTTATATCAAACTAACTTTCTTCTGGATTCATCTTAGCCAAAAAGAAAATAAAAAATTAATTCATTCAGTCTTAAATATGCAGCTCAAAAAGTACAATGACAAGACAAACAGGGAAACAGAATGGTAGGAATAATTTGTTTAATTCACACAGTATTTCAGAGACATGAATATATTATTATATCCAACTGCTCTCCCCCCAGTTATGGGTAAATAGTAGGACAGACTGGGTTCTATATCCTTGGGTAGCAGGAAAAGAAAAACTCTGAATTCAAAACTCTATGTAGCCCTGGCAAAACAAATACTATGCAGTTAGAGAAAGGAGTGTTCACATTGACTCAATTATACCGACTACAGTTGACTCCCAGTATGGAATCCTTGACAAATTTATAACCTTTGTCATTCTTTCATTAATTCTTTTTTGCTGTTTCATTTTTAACCTTACTTGAAGCAGTTTTTATTACTTCCCAGAGTTTCCATTCTCATATCTTTTAATAGTAAACAAGTTATCTTTTGAGTTACTTTCTGTAGAAGCTAGCACCATTCTATTAATTTAGTGTCTCTGAAACCATAAATGGCAAAGCAAGCAATGGTCAGTAGGACTATCATTCAGCATGGATATACATTTTAGCCTTAAATCTTCTTGATTGAGACAGCTCACAAAAAAGAAAAAACATTTTGAAGGATACTATGATTTTACTGTTGACAATACTCGTTCAAAACATTCCACCTCAGCACTGTTATCTTCTGAGTTGTATCGGATATTTCCATGAAGGACCCAATGTCTAGCCTAGCCACCAGATTCAGCCAATGTAGCTCTACATTCATCAGTAAGAATTACTACCGAGAGTTCAGTTTTCATGTACTTATTCACATGACTTACACATTTAATTTTGTGATGTTTACTTAGTTTGACTGCTTTCCTATCTTTACACATTATTCATTTTTTCTTTCTATTTAATACCAACTTCTTTAAATTATTTTTGCTGGTCGGTTTATTGCCCTTTAAATTTTCCTCAAATATTTTTAATATTTATGAAGCTATTTTTTTATTATCTTGCCGATGTTTTCAATTTCCTTTTTGATTGTTCTACAATCTCTGCTTGGCTTTTTCACGATTTCCAAAATTCTGTCTCTTTACAATATCTTGATTTTATTTTGAGGTTAAATCTTTCTTATGAGCCATGACAATGTTTATATAGATGAAATTAAAAATAAATATCACTATGTAATTATATGTATTTATTTACAAGATGATTAACAACATTTGGATTGTATAATAAACTCATACACCACCAAATAAGTTACTGTAAGTACTTCTAATAAAAATAGAAAAGAGGAAATTTACAGAGTTTATTGCTTATGCAACTATATACTGAAAATTTTACCAGCAGCAGTTGATTAATATCAGTTTTATTGCGAAAATATTGACTTGAATAATAAAATTTGACGTAGTGTGTAGGCAATAAAAATAAGATATGAGTATCGATTTCTAATTGTCAGATAAATTTACACATAACCACAGGATTTTTATTTTATCAGCATAACATACAGACATATATTCAATGACCTATCATCTCAACTTTTTATAATGTTATAATGTGATCACTAAATTCCTCATATTATTTTAACCTTCTTTTAATGGATAGCACATGTAACTAAAAGGGAAAATAGTGATGTAATCAGGATGATGACTTTCGACACAGTCTTAAACAAAAGGTTAAGAAGAAAACTCCCTATCAATGCTAGAAA
The DNA here is from genome assembly GCA_963932145.1 of Acanthosepion lycidas. Taxonomy (NCBI): domain Eukaryota; kingdom Metazoa; phylum Mollusca; class Cephalopoda; order Sepiida; family Sepiidae; genus Acanthosepion; species Acanthosepion lycidas. The sequence continues at coordinate 32,242,255 of OZ010601.1, read as the reverse complement.
GAGCAGCTAGTGGTTTCGAGAAGTCTATTTTTCTTAAAATAAAATAAACTGCTATAAGAGAAAAATGTCAGTAATGCTGCCAATGAAGGCTGAATGTTTCCTGTATAGAAACAGCGATCTTGCCATTTAATCAGGTATCATACAGTAAATAATTTCATAAAGGAAAGAAGTTTTATTATTGCTGATTTCTTTCATGTTAATTTCAGTTGCTTTTTATTGCAATTTCCTGATCATTATTCATTGATTGCTAGGAAACAGTACATATTAGAAATAAAAAATAAACCTCTTTATTCTTTATGGCCTTAAAGTCTAAGCTTGTTTGAGAAAAAACAAACATTTATTACTATTTAACTAGATTTATTCAACAAGGTAATCCCAAGAGAAGGAGAAATCCTACTTGGACTTATTACTGGCAAACGCAATCTATAAAACATAAAGACATAAAACAAGATAAAATATACAGATGAAACTGTGTTGATGGCAGACAGAAAGAAAAATGAATAAACTCCTAGACAGGGAAGATAAGAAAAGATTAAGCATCAATTTTAAGAAGACAGAATGTATGGTTGTTAGAAAAAGGGACAACCGAAGATGCAAACTACAAATTAGGGATATTAAAATCAAGTAAGTCAAGAAATTTAAGTCTGGGAAGTGTTTTAAAAGAGGATGGAAAATGTGATAAATTTACACATAACCACAGGATTTTTATCTTATCAACACAACATACAGACATATCAAAATTTGAAGGTGTATTGAAAAGTGCCTTTCAAAAGCTAAACAAAGAAATAGGAAAATTTCATTAGAAACAAAGAAAAGAGTGCAGAACTACAATGTAATATCAATCCTCCAGTGAATGCTGGACAATTTCCTTACAGCTGAAGAGGAGACTTGAGGCCACAGTAACAAAGGAAAGAGTGCTGAACTGCAGTGTAATATCAATCCTCCTATATGGCACTGAATGTTGGACAATTTCCTCAAGAGTGAAGAGGAGACTTGAGGTGATGCAGATATCATTTTACAGAATTTTCTTTATCCTCAGAGAATTTCCATAACTTCTTGGGAAAGATAGTGGAGTGTTTCCTCATTGCCTTCTTCACAGATTCCTTTTATTTATTATCTTTGAATTGCTATGACTTCTTGGGAAAGACATTGGAGTGGATTCCTGTTGCCTCTTTCATGATTTTGAATTCAGATTCTTAGCCTACTTTAGAGGAGAGGTCAATTCAGAATACTCAGAAATGTTTTCATCCAGAATCCAAGATTATTTCAATAAATAATAAAAAAAATTTGTTTCATGTGTTTTAAGGAAGAGAAAAGGACAATTCTATTTATAATCAGAAAGAGGAAGTTCGAATTGCTGTGGCACATATTGAGGAAAGAGGGATTAGAGTCTTTAACCCTTGCAGGGCATTGTTGACAAAGAGAGTAGTAAGTAGCCTACCTAACAAGCTTACAATGACTGGACAATCTGGAATGGACACTAAGAAGACAAATAATACTTTGAGCTATGAATGTTAGAAAGTTATGGAGAGCCATAATCACCAAAATCCTGAAAAGATATGACACATAAAAGAAAAATAATGATGATTATATTCTTGACAAGTAAATTTAACATTTGAACAGGTTTTATTCTTCCAAAATGTGACATTACTTTTCAAAAGATCCAATATTTATTCAGTTTCACTTTCTTATGTATTTTTATTATTATATTCTTTTTCTCCTTCTATGCGTCATGTCCCTTCAGGACATTGGCAACCATGGCTCTCCACAATTTCTTTTCCTTTGTAGCTCTTAATAAATTTTGTCTTTTTATTATCTCTCCTAAACCCTGACCCTGCTATCCATTTACTCAAGATAGGTTATGTGTTAGTTTTCCTCTATAACTCTTTCCATCAATATGCCCTGTGAGTAACAAATTTTCTAAGCCCTCTTTTCTCATTAGGTGCCCTAGAATTTTCAACTATCTCTTTCCATTTTCTCTAAAACTTCATCATTGTTCACATGTTTGGGCCATGGTATTCTCAGTATCCTTCTGTAGAATCAAATTTTTGTTGCTTCATCTGTGAGGAGATTTTTCAGCATTCCCTGCCGTGTAGGAGGAAGAATATCATGTAACAGTTCAGTAGTCTTTTCTTTGTTTTTAACAAAATGTTTCCGTTTCTTAATATTCTGCTTAGCTTTTGGAAGGCATCTTTCACTATCCCAATGCACCTTCAGATTTCAGTGTCACACATTCTGTTCTTTGTTAAAACACTTCCCAGATATTTAAATTGTTCTACTTGTTTGATTTTGGTATCTTCAATTTGTAATTTGCATGCTGGTCTGTGCCTTTTGCTGACAACCATACATTTCGTTTTCTGGCAATTGATATTTAATCCTTGCTTCTCGCTTTCATTCATTTCCTTCTCTAGGAGTTCTTGTTATTTTCTCTCTCTGTCTGCTATCAACACTGTCTCAGCTGCATAATTTATGTTATTAAGATCGTGGCCACCAATAATGAATTCTGGTAGGACTTCTGATTCTCTCAGGCTTCACTGTAAAGTTTGAATAAGTCTGGTAAGATGACATATCTTTTTCTTGTGGACCTTACTATTTTTGTATATCAACAGAATTCATTTTCTATCCAAATGCAAGTGGTTTGCTGAATAATGTAATGAGTAAATTTAAGAAATATATTGGCTGAGGTCCTTCTTTTTTTTTTTCAAAAACACATAAAGGTAAATAAGAAAGAAAAAAAATCAGGCTTTATAATTATTTATTGGGTATGAACTTTGACCCAACCAGATTAAAATGTAAAATGTAAATTTAATGTTAATAAGTAGAATTACTAAAGAATATAAATTGTACTTTTAATGTAGTTTTTGAATGAGACTAAGGGCAAAGACTAGTGGAAGTCAGAAAAATTTTCAGTCAGCAACTTGTGGCACTCAAACAACTAAAGCTTACTGCAAGCATTTCTAAATTTAACATTTAGCACTCTGCATTATTTATAAATATTACTTCCCCTTTTACTGTATATGGAATCCCTTCAAAATATAGTTTTTTATATATTAGTTCTATATATTTGAAATTGCAGTAGACTGGCTCCCAATTTCAGTCAAGATTGTTTTAGGTGTTGCCATAGAAGGTTATGACTACACAACCAAGAAATTCAAATTCCACTTGTACTGGCAGGACTAACATTTTGCTTGGCAAAAATAGTCACCTACCAAATGCTAAAGGTTAAGCAGGTTTGGACACTTGTGTACAATAGAAATATTTAATTGAGTGCTTGATAAACAATTTACTTAGATTTAAATCAGGTATTTATTTTACAAGCAAAAATGAAATATGAATGAATTAAATCCAGATTCGTGCATGTTTTACAATATCTGTTCTGTCATTTCTTAATCCATTCTTTCTGATTGTGCTGAGATGTAAATGTTTTTAGCTAGAATTTAATATTTAACATACACAAAAATTTCCCTCTGCAAAACAGTTGAAAATCTTTTTAGAGAACATTTCCATCATGTGCCTGATCATCATACATCATGATATATATAACATATTTTCTGGCATTCTTTGCATTAAAAAAAAAAAAAGATTCTATTTTATAGCGTCACTTCATAAAAATTTCAATGTGTGATCATAAAGAGCAGTTTATGGAATTAAAACAAAAAATATAATTAAATAAAAAATAACAAAATAAAACATTTACCTGACAAGTCCAGAAAATATATTATCTTCCAGAATATAAAATTGGACTTGGGGAAAAAATTATCCTAGTCGGCTGTAATTTAAAATTTTACCTGTCAAATCTTGTATTACTTTTTCTTAGATTTGTGTTTGGAATGTCTTTTTTTTATATGAATTTGAAACATATACAGTGTAACAGCTAAACAGTTTAGCAAACTACCATATATACTCGCTTATCATGTGATTTTTGAAGACCTAATTTTGAAACTAATTTTAAGGGAGCCACATCATACACAAGATATAAAATTAGCATACGCACTGCTGGCCTTGGCTACTCTGTTGACCAAACTATATATCCAAAGTTGCATGATATGTGAGTATATATGGTATATTCTATCACCTGTTTTACTGGCTTACAGTGTGGTAGATTGTCAACCCAGCTTTTAATTTCAAAAATTGTTTTAAACTTAGGAGTCCTCACTGTTGAAAATATATTTCTAACAACATTTCAGTTGGGAACTAGAAATTTTATTGGTGGTGGACGGAGAAAATCACCTGAGTTTCTTATATTGTAAAGACATTATTATTAATAAATAAAAATATAAAATAATATTGATAATAATAAATATTATAAATAAAATAAAACAGATAACATTAAAACTTTGTTTAAAATAAAATAAATAAAACCAAAATAATAAAAATTATTCCAGCATGCAAGAGAAAATTTTTCCTGCTTGAAAACGGACTTTGTGCAAAAAAAAAAAAAAAACCCACCCAAAACATTCACTCTCTTCACTATAGAACCCCCCAGGGTCAAGACAACCATCTCTTCTCAGCACATTGCTTGTCATAAGATGAAGTGACTTTCTTCCTATATTACATGCAACCCTAAACATATGTGCAAAAATTGGTTAGGTGCACACACATAGGAAAAGAAAGAGGGGAGGCAAAAAAAAAAGGTAGTGTGAGTCCAATGTGTTCACTAGGCAAACAAAACCACATGTCTCTCTGTGTCTCGATCTCCAATACACCACTCTCCATCAGAAGCGAAAAGCGAATTACCGTTGAATGAGCGGAACATGCTTTTATGCACCTGACCCAGAACCAGCCAATAAAAATGGTTAAAAGCGACACCACCACTTCCATCAGCACAAAGTGCTGCCTGATTCACCATCTGTCCAAAGCTTGCCGATTCACACTCCTTAGCAAAACATACATGCGACTCTGGCCCTTTTGGGTCACTGAGCTAAGTCACTGCTACGACATATAAATACAAGTACATGAAAATAAATAAAACTATATGATTTTAATTTACAATTTAACAGGCTTTTAGTGTTATTTCTGTGTATGTTTTTATACCTGTGTACATAAGGCTATCCCTGCTGGTAAGATGTGAATGACCCCCACAATACTTATCTTCTCTTAATTTGTTTGAGATTAAATTCTATGGAAAAATTAAAACAGCCCTTAACATGTGTTAGCACTAAACTAATCAAATCAACCAGAACCCTGAAACGTGCTTCATATTGTCATCAGACCACAGTTCAACAGGCACTGAGATGGATCTGGTCAAGATTAAAAATATACAAAGTTAGCAAAAACCATGGTGAAACACAATGCTACTTCTGATATGAAACACATCTGTTTACCTCCCATTCTATGTCATTTATAATGGTTGCTATGGGCACGGTATGTACTGGTTAATGATCAAAAGCAAACGCTTCTAATACAACATTCAAAATCTGAGTTGCTGTTGTAAAAAGAAATTGCAACAGACTGACACATCTACAAAAACAACACCTTGTCTGGTGGCAAAAGCTGCTGGTGGCGCCAGGGGTGGCCGTACTGCTGTAGCCCCCGAAACTGAGTTATCTCCCCTGGTTAGTGGCTGATGAGGGCAGATTAAAAATGCTTTGTTCTTGTTGAATCCATTCACATTCAAAACTTTTAGAAAAGCAAAGGTCATTAAAAGACCAAAAAAGAAAACCATTTGTGGAGTATTGCATAAGCTGAAAAAACAAACAAACCAAAGGTTTGTCAAGAAAGAAAATACTTTTGACACACACTCATAGCTGTTTTGTTACATTTCAATACAAACCACTGTCTTGTACAAAGTTTTGGAAATTGCTTCTGATAATCAAGTCTGACACAGCTTCAATAAATTACAGAATTGGGAAATGCTATCGTTTTATTTTTAATAGCAGTATGTCAGTTTAAACTCTGAAATAAATTCTTCTATTCAAATGGAGTGAAACAAAACAGGAATATGAGAATAAAAAAATTATCATTTGCCAATTATAAAATTTCAAACTGTTCTCACTAATTTATTCATTATTCATTTTGAATACATCGATGTAGCTTGATTAATCTTTGCAATAATTTCTTTCTTTTTAATAATGGCAAAACTGCAATTGCTCCTGTTTGTGAAAATGATGTCTGAATATGCAAACTCCACAACCTAATAATTTTAGTTAAAAATAAATTATTGTAGACATGCAATATATGAAGGGTTTAGCCGAGAAACAACTTTATGCAACAAATTGCATTTTCATTTTTATGTGCTGTGCACCTTCAGGACATGACTCTCCACAACTTCCTATCTTTTGTAGTTCTAAACAATGTCTCATTGCTATCCGCCACAGAACATGTAATGCTATTTACACAAAATTGTTAGATATGTTTATTCACTGTTTCCCTCTTGCCTTCAATGTGTCACATTCTTCAAGCATTCTTTCCTCATTATGTATCCCAGAAGTTTCAACTGTTTTGGATTGTAAGTATGTTTTGATTTTCCTTAAAACTTTGTCATATGCTTTGTCCATGATATTCTTAGGCTTCTCCTATAGAGCCAAAACTGTTGTTTCAACTTTCCTCTTCACATCTGTAAGGAAATCAATCAGTATTGACTGGCATATAGAAGAATTGATATTACACAGCAGATCTGCACTCTTTTCTTTGTTTCTAATGAAATTTTCACATTTCTTAATACTTTGCTTAACATTTGGAAAGCAACTTCTGCTATTCCAATGCACCTTTGGATTCCTGCATCGCATTTTCAGCCATCGGTTAACACAGTTCTTGCTTAGATTTCTCTACTTGCTTGATTTTAACATCTCCAATTTGTAGCCCGTATCTTGGGTTGTTCCTCTTGTTAAAAACCATACATTGTCTTCTTACAATTGTAGTTACTCCTTTCTTTTCACTTTCCTTCACTACTTTGTCTAGGAGTTTCTACTGTTTTCTTCATGCCTCCTGTTAACATGCTCTCATCTGTATAGCTTATGTTATTAAGATCGGGCCAACAGATTATAAATCCTGATTGGACTTCTAGGTTTCTTAGGATTACTTCACTCAGGTTGAATAAATCTGGTGAGAAGATGTATCCTAGTCTTATTCTCTTTTCTATTTTTGCTTACTCAATTCATTAACAGCTTTGATTTAAGTATTGCTAAATAACAGTGATTCCCTATACATTACACCATTGAAATCACAGTTTTTTAAGTTGTAAACTTGGTCCAAGGCAGAGCTTAGGATTGAAATGCAACAAAGCAGCTTTGAGTGTGTCTGTAAAATATAACAGATATTACATAAAGGCTTCTGAAAAGTTCTTGAACTAGCTCACATCCAAAAATCAATACTCCAATGAACACGCAGAATTTAGGGGTGGTTAAAGAAACCTGAAAAAATGATATGCTCAGCTGAATAGGGGGTTGAATGTGTGGACTAGCATGTACATTTCATGTGTTTAGGTCATGATATAGTGATATCAGTTGTCAGCTGATATCTTGTTAAAGGAAACATGTTACAGAAATTGTTTTTACAATTATTACAGATCAGTTGAATGAAAGCAGACATCACAAGAACCATGTCAAATGACCCTGACAAAGAAGGTCAGCTGAGTGTAGTGGACTTAATGAATGATTTTTTTTTAGACAAAAGTTGACAGGACAAATAAGGCTGGTTATGTATAAGACAGTGGTCTCTAGCAATCATAGACAGAGACCGTTTTCTCACCTCCTAAAAGGGGACATGGCTGTTAGACTGTTTGCCCCCTCTCCTTGCCTCACTCATCTACAGTAGAAGGTTACCAAATAAAATTTGCCAACTGCTACAATTTCATCTCAGGGTTTTATTTTGTGACCAAAGAGTTATTTTCCCATATAATAATCTATAAGCATTCAACTTGAAGAAGCTGCACCCTGAAAATGAACCTGGTATCTGGTCTGAGCTGTAATGCTTCAATTCTTTTTGGTTGAACTGATAATCTTTTCAGTAACAAAGTCTTCTATTGTTTAATCATACTTAACCTTAGGCACCATTGTCTTCAATTTTAGAGTTTATTGTTTTATTCAAATTGAATCTAATTCACTGAATATTTGGATCTACAAATATGAATTTTTGTTAGGACCAGTCAATAATAAAAATGTACCAGTAGGAATGTGCATCTGTATCATATTCTTCTTATTATTATTTCTGTATTATTTCTTATTCTTATTCATTATTTCATTAACACCCCCTCAATAAAAAAAAAAAAAAAAAAAAAAATGAAAAAGAAAGGAGATTGATTTGATATTTATGGCTTACCAATATTTTCTTATTTAAAGCCAGAAAATATTTTTTGATTGTAAGAATTGTTTTGGCAATAATAATGATTTTCTGATAAAAGTTATACTAATTAACCATAGCTGGGGGAGAAAAGGTGGGGTTTATACTTTTCCCAAGGATATTTTCAATAAGTGAATATAACAAACCTGACTGGAATTGGAACTTGGCTATCTGATTTCCAATTCCAAGTCATTATCCATTACAACACCTGGTATTCCCAAGCAGTCACTCATATAGGTACTGACCAGGTTTGACATGGCTTAACTTTGGTGATCATACAAGAACTGGTTTTTTAACATGATATGGCTGTAAGTCTAAAAAAGGATGAAAGAATAAGAGTTATTTTCAATCAAATAGGAATTCTCTTTCTGAGAAATATAGCTTTATGGTAGATTTTCAACCAGAGATTGGCAGATTCAAATTGTTAGAATATAGGTCTCCTTATAAGCTACATTTATACTGTGCTCTTTTTAAATCAGACAATTTTGGAAGTTGAGGAACAACATTCAAATATATGGTCAAATGGTTTTATATATGTAGGTTCTCATTCTATATTATTTGGCTAATAGTTATTCCTCATTTCTTCCCACCAAAAAGTTACTGGCAAAATAGTGAAAAGTAATGGAAAAAAGAAAAGTATACATGGTGAAGTAACAGAAAAGTGATTCTCAAACAGTGGAGACTCCCCCACTACCCAATGAATTTTCATATTTTGACACCACAGATTAGCAGATTTAAACTGTAATCTGTTGGAGTATTGATCTTTCAACAAACTACAAATCTACAATGGACTTTTCATGTCAGACTCTTTTGGAAATAAGAAATAACATTCTAAAATATGGTGAACATCAAAAAGATGGATCTCATTCTTGACAATTAAGACCAAAAGTTATAATTGTACCATTACTTCTCACCAACCAGCCAGGTAATTTTAGAGGATAATTAATTCAGTAGATAATGCAACAGATGTCAGAATGAAAAGCTTTTTGTCTCATCAATTTTCCAAAATCTAAGGAAAAAGACCAAACATCAAACAACATTTCTTTAAAGAGAACCTTTTCTCTAGTGAAAATTTTCAACCTCATGCAACAGGTGAAAATAAAAAGACCATTAATATAAATAGGTTTATTCATATTCTATCCAGCTGTTCAAAATGTGTATGTAACTTTTGAGGCCTGAAGAAGATTTTTTTGCAATTCATCAATGGATGTAGAGGTGGCTTTGTAACCCAAGTCTGGACACACAAAGTCTGAAAGTCAATGATAAATATATAATTACTAGTGTACCTGTGCTGTCAAAAATGATAGAAAGTTTTTAGAAAGTCTTAATAGTGAGATGTAATTGAATAAAATTCATGAAACAATGCATTGAGATCCAATAAAAGTGAGATAAAGTATTCACAACTAAAATAGATACCAATGAATAGTTTAATCTGTTCCTCTTATATTTTTTATATGTTCAGTAGCATCTATGATTCATTGATTTTTCTAAGTATTAAACAAGTCACTTTTGGCTCAGTACATTTTCATGTTAAAATTTTTATATATTTAATATAACTATGAAATGGAAATATCTCGGAAGAAAAAGATTAGCAACAGAATGACAAAGCCTATTTCTCGACCAAGTTGAAGCAAGCCAATCTCTTAATAGACCAAGGTATCTGAGTGTTTCACATGAAGGGCTTGAAAAATAAGACTGCAACCTAAGAAATGTATGTGTAAAGAATTGATTAATTATACAGTTCATTTTGCTCGGGAACTAATTTTCTCTAAATGCAGATAAATATTGTATTTGTATAGATTTATTAAAATGACTAAGGGATATAATCATTCATATATTTACTAACTTAAGTTTATTTACCACCCTGCCCACTACAGGTGGGACAGGGAATATATAAATAAATACACACTGAAATATATAAATAAATAATTGATAATTATTATATGATTTGATTAAATACATATATGTGTGTGTGTGTGTATAAAGGTAGCCGACATGTTTCGTCCAATGTGGACTTTTTCAAGGCAAAAATTAGACGAAATGTGTCAGCTAATAATAGTTTTCCTATTGTCTTTTACCTTTATACATACTGTCTTTTTCTACAGGTTAACTCTGAGAAATTTTTCATATACACTGAATGCCAAATTATTATAATTTTTTTTCTAATATTTCAAAAACTGTCCAATCAATTCACAATTTTCACACAACGTTGGCAATACTGACCTGAGCAATCACTGAATTTTTCGTACTGATCTGCACAATGTAAACAAACTGGCGCCATATTTGTTATCAGCATGGTGATTTGAGAGTACCAAATTATTAGAAAGGTTTAGTAAAATTTCCAGAATTTAGCAAACAGAACATTTATTAATGTTGTACATGAATGTTTATGATCAAGAGAAGCTAATAAATAAGATAATCAAACAAATAATAACAGATACAAACAAAGGCACAGTTATAAACAAATTAATAGGGAATGTGCTTTCCCAGTTTTGAAAATACTTGAAGAAGTCTACGATCCATAGAATTTGTTAATTGTAGGATGTCATCTGCTGTAATGCTGCAAGATATGTCAAGAATTGCTTCTCACAAATCAGCGTTGCTCCTAAATTGTCAGCTGTTGACGTACAGTCTTCGCTTCATGATGCTCCAAAGGTTTTCGATTGGGTTCAAATCCGGAGAATTTGCTGGCCACTTCATTTTTCGAGGTCCATCGAAGCCTAACTGTTTCAAATATTCAGTAGTCTTGTGAGCAGCATGTGAGGGAGCATTATCTTGCATAAAAACAATTACCCTTCTGAAGGCAAGTCTTTGCCTTTTCATCCACGGTTCAAGATGCTCCTTCATAAATGCTATATATGCATCAGCAGTCATTTTGATGCCATCTGGTACTCTCTATGGGCCCACTAATGTTTTTCCAATAATACCACCCCAGATCATTATGCCTCCACTGACTTGTTGGCGTCTCAAATGCTGATGGCAATTCTGTCTGTTCATTACCGGGCCTTTGCACCATTTACCTGGCCCATCAAGTGTTGCTCGAGTTTTGTCTGTAAACAAAACATTAGAGAAGTCAATTTTCATATTGTCCTCGGCCCATTTCAATCGATTTTGAATGTGATTTCTCATCAACGGAGGCTTCGATACAGGTTTGACTGTTGCTGCTATTTCCCTCAGATACCGACACCGAGTACTTTTAGACACAGTAGGATCCCCAATGCAACTGAAAAGCTCTTGACTGGTAAGTCCAGGGTTCTTCGTGGCCTCTCGTTTAAGTCGTGACATGAAACGACGTGAAATAACCTTCGGCTTGCCTTTATCTGCCATTTTGCGTACTTGTGTAGGGTTGGCGGTGAACTTTTTCTTGATGTCACCTCCCTATCATTTTAGAAATTTCTAGGGTAGATTTACCTTTTGAGAGTTCTGAGGTGATTGATTTCTTTTCAGCATCACTTAAACTGCTTTTATGACCAATCTTTTCACTAAATTCTTACACTTTTCTAATAATTTGGCACTCTCAAATCATCATGCTGATAACAAATACGGTGCCAATGCGATAATTTCACTGAATGTGAAGGTCTGTGTTGCCAACATTGTGTGAAAATTTTGTGTGAATTGATTGGAAGGTTTTTGAAATATTAGAAAAAAAAGTTATCTCGATAATAATTTGGCACGCAGTGTATATATATATATATATATATTGAACAATAAAAAAATAAAAAAATTAAAATCTTTAGACACACTAGGTTGTAGATTAATATTCTTTCGTTTTTTTTATTATTATTCCATTTAGATTCCTCGACTAGTTTCAACCAACATGGCCATCATCGAGAGGAGAAATATTTCTGCTCTCTGCTAGCAGTGAACTACAGAAATGAATGTCTTGATAGAGAAAATGAACTTTTGTCTGTAGTTTTCATTTGTTTTTTTTATTTTTTTATCTTTTTAACATGAATCTTTTAACATTCCTTGTGTTGGTCAAACAGTCTCTATTAAGTTGTTATTTGAGATAAGAGCTGGATAGATACATGCTGCTATGAATTCTCTGGTCAGTTTGACAGTTTTATTGGGCCTGGTGAGCGGATGTGTCTCTGTTTAGTGTTTGTGTGTGTGTCATTTGGTTCTTAGGGAGTGAGTGAGTATGATGTGTGTAAGCGTGTGTATTGCTGTGGGTGTGTGTTATCATTTGGCTCATTAGGGAGTGAGTGAGTATGATGTTTGTAAGTGTGTATATTCGTGTGGGTGAGTGTATAAGTGTGAGGCCTCCACACCTCCGTAAGCATGTCTGTCTTGTGTGGGTGAGAAATGTGGGTAGGTTTTGATTTGTTGAGTTATATATTCGTACTACTATCTATATATTGTTAAATTTATGGTTTAGCCCGGCTGGATATTTTGTTTTTAGACGTTGTATCCACTTATTTTCATGGGACTCTAAAATCTTTCTAATGTTATCTGCTCTGAACTTTTCTATTCTCTCAATTATAGTGAATTTGCTATGGGTTTTGAAATCATGTTTTTCCAGGCGGAAATGTTGTTCTACAGGTAATAATTTCTCATGGGGAGTCGACTTAATTCGTTTACGATAATTGTTAATTCTGTAGTGAAAGGGCCATTCAGATTTTCCTACATATTGTTTCTGGCATAGTGTGCATTCTAGGAGGTAAATTATGTTATGACTTCTACAGTTAGAATCATGGTAGATTTTGAAAGTAGATTTAGTGATTGAGCTAGTGAATGAATTCATGTTTTTAATATGGTTGTAACATAAAATTCTTTTGTTGTTGCATGGTTGGGAAAATCCTGTTGTTTTTGTTCTTAGTTTATTACGGATTACCTTGTCCCCTGAAATGTGGTTACTACCTATGATTTCTTTTAGGTTCTTAGGTCTACAATATGCAAGAAGGCCAGGTTCCTTAAACAGTTTTTTTAGGTCTGGTTTGAGATGTAGTATTTCCCAGCGATGTTTGATTATTTGGGATAGTGGAGGCAGAGTGGGGTTGAAAGTGGTTACTAGAGGGATGCGGCTAGATTTATTTTTAATCTTGTACATTAGGGTGTCTTCTCTAGGTGTGGAAATTGCTTTATTTATTTGTTCCCTGATTAGGTGTTGTTTATAGCCACGTGTTGTGAATTGATGCTCCAGATTTTCAATGTGTTTATTTAATTCTTCATTGTTGGAACATATCCTTCTGAGTCTAAGTGCTTGAGAATAGGGAAGGTTCTCTTTGAGGTGTTTAGGGTGGGAAGACTTAAAGTGTAGATAGTTGTGGGTGTTGGTGATTTTAGTGTATAGTGTCGTTTGCAGTTTCCTGTTTTCATCTATGTAAATGTGGGTGTCTAAAAATGTTACTGATGTTGTGGATTTTTCATAGTCAAACTTAATTGAGTCGTGCACTGTGTTTAGGGTCATAAGGAATTGGGTAAGTTTGTCATCACTATCCGTGTATAAAAAGAATATATCATCGATATATCTTGCATAGAATACGCAGTCGCTACCAATGATTGGATAGATATGGGTCTCCTCAAATTTTCCCATGAATATTGTAGCATATGATGGAGCTGCAATGGTGCCCATGGCACAACCTCTTATTTGAAGGTAGTGTGCTCCATTGAAGTTGAAAGTATTCAATGTAAGGACATGCTCCATGAATTTTATGATGACTTCTGTGGGGGGGGTCTTGTTTTCTTCTTTTAGTAAGTGCTTCCTGAAGGGCGGTTAGCCCTTCGATGTTTTTAATGTTTGAATAGAGTGACCTAACATCCATAGTCACGAGAGTAGCATTCTCTGGTATTGTTTGTATGTGATTAATTTTGTTCAGTAGATCTGTTGTGTCTCTGATGTAGGATTTCACTCCCTTAGCTAGCGGTTGTATGTAATGGTCTATGTATTTGGAAATTTTTGTTGTGTGGCAGTTGAACGATGAAATAACCGGCCTTCCTGGGTTGTTGCTTTTGTGTATTTTAGGGGAGATAGAAACGAGCAGGTGTAATGTTTGTGGGTGTAAGTGCTGTGTATGTTTCCTTGTCGATTAGATTGTTGCGAAGCATTATGTTTAGTGAGCTAGTTAATTCTTTTTGGTATTCTGGAAGGGGATCTGTAGGTACGCTTTTATAGGTTTCTTTGTCGGCTAGCTGTTTGTTGGCCTCTTTAATGTATTCTTCGATTCCCCAGATCACTGTCGCACCCACTTTGTCAGCCTGTGTTATGATTAGGTCATCTCTATGTGTCAGCGTATCGAGGGCTATACGTTCCCCTTCAGTAATATTGTCACGTGGCAGCTTACATGCTGTTGTTTTTATATATATATATATATATATATATAGTTATTGCATATAGACAGGTATCAACAGGCTGAGACAGACAGAGATATTTGTCAGTTTGACTTATCGAAAGTTGGCCAGATCATGGTCGGTTTTCAAGTAACATTTCATCATGTAATAGACAATGGTCAATGTTCAATGGACAGAATAACTTTTGTATTTTGATAGGGGGACTGGGACCACAGATTAGCAGATTCAAACTGTTGGATGTTTTGAGTCAGAAAATATTCTGAGTGGGGAATGGCATTTTCAAATATGGTAAAAATCAACAAAAAAACAAAGAAACCAAAAGACCAAAAACTAGTGAAATGAAAAGTAAGTCAATCCTTATGTCAGCCAACTGTTTATTATGATATTATACAGAAAATAAATAAATGCATAAAATAAAGGATTACTACCAATAGAATGAATGTTGACCACATATTCCTCATTATAAGGATTTCTGCATTTGTATAACTCTTAGTTTAGAACTGTTGTTCCCAAAGTGGGGCACATTCCCCACAGGGGGCAATTTGACAGTGAATTTTTAACTGAATTTTTTTCTAGTAAGTCTGTGTGTCAGTATGAATATGTGTGGGAGTTAATACATATGGTGAATATACAGTATGCATATATAAAAATATTTGCGCATATATACACGTATAATTATGTATGTACTATATATAATATATATTTATATTAGTAACACAAAATTTTTGTAAATATTGAAAAATTCCAAAATTAAATGATTGCATATATGTAGTCTCAAGTTCTTAAGGAAAGTTATTGGCCTTTTATGCTTCCTTCATGTGAATAAGAGTTTACTTTTAGAATAATAGGAATTATATCACAGGTGAGGGAGTATCAGGATTTTAGAGATGCTTAGGTGGGGCATGACCAAAAATAAGTTGCGAACCACTGATTTTGAATTATAGCATAGGATTAGTTATTGTTAATTTAACAAAACAATGAACGAAATGAACTAGTTTGAAATTGTAATAAAAATCTCTAAATGTAACAGAATAACAAGACCCAAGTATCTGCCTAAAAGATTTCACACATCTAAGCATTTACTATTTTAGATTAAAGATTCTGATAAACAAGAAGGCACACATTCACTTCTATACTTTGAAGTGTTATTCAAAATCATTTTGCATTATTGAATTTTTATTCATTGTTCTATTTACAGAATTTATTTCAGTCAGCCTGTGTTTTATTTACTGATTTACAAATCTAAGCTGATTGTATGGAATGTAAGCAAAAATATATTATCTTTACACTGTGTAATACATAACCAGCACAAAAAAAACCCCAAAACATTTCATATGAGAAGCGACAGAAGAAATGTCCTCAAGTCAATATTCACTGATTAATAAACATGAATAGCAAGGTTATCTGGAACCATATTGGTTAAAAATCAATTTTGTGGTTTTATTAACTCTTAGTTTTTGTCTGAACTTCTGGAATGAGGAGTTTACATTATTTACATTTGGATTATTGTTCAGATCTTTATCACAACTTTTCAGCCATTATGCCCTCCAGACTTCATCAGTTGCATGTCGATCTGCATAAACTAAAATAAATTTTGAATGAAACACTTTATTTAATCTATGATGGTAGATTGTTCTCATTCTACTGATCATGTCTAGGGATATCCTGTCTAGTTTTTATTTCAGTACTGCTCAGTTACTGCTTACTTAGTTTATTTTTATAGGCCCATCATTGAAATAAAAGCTCTTTTTGTAATAGTCAGCAGTTGAACCTTGCCTCTCTCTTTCTCCCATACGTACATATGAATAAGGGAAAAATGAAAACTTATCTTACCTGACATGTTTCATTCCCTGAAGGACTTTATCAAGACAACAAAATGTATTGTTTAAGGTAAGTTTTCAATTTGTCTTTATTCATATTGTCTTTTTACAGATATACTTTTAAACATACATATAAAGGTGTAAAAATTTCTAAAAGTGCAACATGAATAAAAGACAAAAGGAAAACTTATCTTCATCAGCACATTTTATCGTCTGAGGAATTTTTGAGGACAAAACACATCAGCAATGTTAAGTTTTCCTTTTGTCTTTATATATATATATATATATATATATATACTTTAAAAATTAGTAGATCAGTGTTGATTTCACGACCTTGTTGGGAGAGTTTGGAGGTCAACTGATAAAAATCACCTGAGGATATCAGAAAGATGAAAGAAAAAAAAAAAGTAGTGAAATCAACTGATCTAATTTTTATTTTTTTCACACATGTATTGAGCACTTTTTTAATACTGCTGTTCCCTGGTGCAATTCAACTCTGACCATTAACCTTTTATGATAAATATATATATATATATATATATTTATATATATATATATATATATATATATATATATATATATATATATATATATATATATTGCTCTACTCTTTATTGAGTCCTCTTTTAAATTAAATATTATGAACACTGGAATTGTACTCTATTTGTTCTCGTCGTACCTGAATATATATAAATTGTTTTTTTTTTTAAGCGTTCAACCCCAAGCAAGGTGGGAAGCCACTAGCACGTAAGGGGTTACAAAGAGGAGTGATAGAGGAAAGGATGAAGAGAAGGTTAGGGGATAGATCAAGGCATCTGGAGACATTGATTGATGTTACATTTGAATAATTGATTATAGCTATCAGGAAAACAAGAAATGGGGATGGTGTTCCACAGGTGAGAAGTGGGAGACATGAAGCTATTGGAGTAGAAGAGACGGCTACATTTAACAGTTTCGACAGTGAAAGGGTGAGAGCAAGATGGCTGGCATCTTGCTCTCACCCAAGTTGAATGCTTAAATTCATGAAGTCTGGGAACCAGTGAAAGCAGCTCATCGAAGCAGTTACCGTGAAAGTATTTGTAAAAAAGACAGAGAGAGGCAACGGCACATCTGTGAGAGAGCAGCTGCAGACAAGATGCCAGATCAGGGCCAATTACATTGCATATCTGTCTTTGGATTTTATCAAGGACCTTGAGATAAATAGAAGGGGCTCCAGACCATATATGGCAGCAATACTCCATGCAAGGGTGAATGGTTGATTTGTAGATTTCCGGCGCGAAAAATTTCCTGGCACGGCACAGAGAGCCAACTTTCCTAGTGGTGGATGAAGCTATTGACTCAATGTATTCGTTCCATCTCAGGTCAGCGGACAATGTGAGACTAAGCAGTCGCAAAGAGGTGCTCTCGTGGAGTTGAGTGTCAGACATTCTAATGTGAGGTAGAGATGGTTCACACTGGTGAGTAATAGAGAGCATTTTTGTTTTTGGGGCATAGAAGTTAACCTGTCAATTCCTGCCCCAGTTCACAACCAATTGGAAGTCCTTTTCAAGACAAACGGCCAGGTTAGTTTTGTTGGCGACACTAGATTTAGGAGGTAGGAGTAAATAGTAGTGTCGTCTGCATAGATGCCTACTTGGGAACCTATGACATCAGGAAGATTGTTAATGCAGATAAGGAACAGAGTAGGGCCTAGGATAGAGCTTTGGGGAACACTTGCGTTCGTGGGATAGGAGCTGGAGGAGAATCCATTGAGAATGACCGTCAATGTACGGTTTGACAGGAATGATTGTATTAAGTCAAACAATTGACCTGTAATTCCATAACCCTGAAGCTTGTGAAGAAGACCGGCATGCCAAACCCTATCAAATGCTTTGGAGATATCAAGAGCCATAGCACAAGCTTCTCTGTTATTATGAAGGGCTTGGCAAACAATTTCAGTTATGGCCGTAAGGACATCAGCTGTAGAACAGGCAAAGCAGAAACCATATTGCTTGTCAGAGAGCAGATTATAGGATGTAAGGTGCATAACCACTTTGGCGTTTCCAAATAAGTAGTTTTGGTTTAGCTGTAAATTTAACAAAATTCATATTAACTTTTATTTTACATTATTTTTCCCCTGAGTACTTCTGAATGTTGCTATATTTGTTTTCAAGGATTATTCTCTGTGTAGTTACACTAGAACTTGTCCACAAGACATGTTTGATTATATATCAGGCTAATGTCTTTTCATTTCCTTATTGTCATCTCTTTAACTTGTATACCACAACAAGACAGAATTAAAAAGATGAATAAATATTAAGGTCCCTTGTTAATCGTAGTAACTTGAGAACAGGAGAGACTGGAATCTGCGTCCATGCAAAACAGTGATGAAAGAAGCATATGATGCTGAAGAAAAGGTTAAGAAAGAATCCCCCATCATTATTGTAAAGAGTAATAACAGGCACCGGACTTGAGAAATCATAATAAGAAGGATGCCTATCCCACCAAGACTTCATACTTTAAAAATCACCAGTTAAAAACTGAAGCCTGTATCAAAATCCAGCACCACTTACTTGTTTACCAAACCTGCCCTCTCCCAATTACCAATTGTTTGCAGCCCTCAGATTCATATATGTGCCAGCAAGTATACACCAAATACCTTCTGGCATCTTGTCAGCTCTCATGTTACTGGTTTTTATTTTAATGGAATAAATTCACTGCCAGGCTGTTGGCAACATTGTGTCAATACTAATGGCTAATGGCCCATGCAAATAAAGTTGTGTTAGAGTTATGAAGTCTTAAAAGTTCATTGTTCAAAATGGTCATTTATTTTATTCTGATATTTGATCTACAAGTAGAAAAAAAGGATATGTTATTATAATAATGTTGCAAAGAGCATTACTGTTTGTCTGGGAAAATCTGTACCCATAGATGGCTGAAGGTTTGAGTCACACCAAATGTAATTTCTATGAAATTCAAATTATTAAGAAATATTTTATTCATTATATCATATGGTCATAGGAATTTATTTACTAATTAATTGAATCTTAAAAAAACAAAAAAAAAAAAAATTAAAAATGATGATGTTAAAGGAAAATGTAGGCAAAAATTTGTAAATAGAATCCCATTTGGAAAATTATGGAACAAAATCTATTCTTTGATGTGGAAGGTTTGTTTCCAAGACGTGAGATCTACAGTTTTTAGTTTTAATATTTAACATTTTCTCATATTTCTAAAATAAAATTCATTGTTAGTTAAAAAGTATCTAATTATCTTATGCATATGACTAAATTATATTCATATAATATAAAATCATACATTTGGCTGCTACTCTGTTGTTAAGACGTAGAATATGATGACTGCAACTTCTAGAGGGAGTTAACACTCCCCACAAGAAGCCATTACCAAGTAAATGCTTATAGACTCAAATTTAAATGAGCAATATTTACCACTCCTCAAGCAAAATAAATGTTTACAAACTCAAATATAAACAATACTTATCAACCACAAAACCAATTAAATACTTACAGACAAAAATATAGTAATTGTAATATTAGCTGTTTCCTAATAAGGAAACTGAACAGCCATTTTTGGTTAAAATTTATAAAATTATAAAAATTTTATAAAATTTATAAAATTTTTCTTGTGAAACTATTTTTCAGGAATATAGGTTTCTCAAGTCCAGTAATTGTTATTGCTCTTTCTGGTACTGGTAGTGGCTTCCTTCCTTACAGATATTTTAGGGAGAAACTATGACAAAGTGGAAAAAGTTTTCATGTGATGCATTTTGCCTTCTACAACTTTATCGGACTAATGTGATGTTCAGGTTACATATTTTGGTTATATAGTCTAGCCAATTTAATTTAGCTTCTATTTTTTTTATTTTGTTAATGTTTCTATCACTTTTGTTATTAAATATCCGACAATGTGATAGTAGAAGATATGCCAAAAAAGGCAAAATGTCATACGAACTTGAACATAAATTTACTGTGGATAAACTAGCAATTAAAGCACTTTCTATATATTTTTGTCTTAGTAATTTACTCTCTCTTTTAATTGGAATAGCATTCCTTAAATAAAATTATAGTCAGACACATTATGGTAAGCAACTAATGAATTCAGTGTTTTGTTTTGTGTTCATATAATCTTTTATTTAAATTCCCTGAGATTTCTCTGATGTATTCCTTGTGACAATTATTTAACTTTCTTTAAATAGGAGAAATAGAGCCTTGCTTACTGTGAAGTCCTTCATGGTTTAGTGGTAAAGCATATAGGATCAAATATTGGTTTCCCCTACAAAGAGGGATGCAGGTTTGATCCCTGTCAGAAGACATATTTTCTTCACTAACATTTCTTGAATACACAGACCAATAGGTGTAATATACACTGTTTAATAAATAAAAATATGATGTCTTTTTCAAATAAGAAGTGTCCACTATAATAACACTTGAAGCAATAAATGTATTTTATAATATGATACTAGTATGTGACTATTACATGCATTATTATTGGATACTGTTAAGTAAAACATTAGTTTTATCAAAATCATGTTTATTTTAAATACAGCTGTACTTTTTGACTACAGTAAGTGGATATATATAGTATGGTCAACAATGTAGCCAGGGCCATCAATACATATGCTAATTTTATATCTCATGTATGATGTGACCCCCTTAAGATTACCTTCAAAATCAGGTCTTCAAAAGTTGCATGATACATGAGTATATACAGTATATATATATATATATATATATATATATATATATATATATATCTTTCATTAAACCAGATACACAGTAATTATAATCAGGACAAATTCACTATACGAAGAAACATTAATCACCATATTTCTGCTGTAATTCATGAAAAACATGTAAAACTTATAATATATTACAAAAAATAGAAAAATGCAAACATTGTTGTCACTAATCAAAATAACCCCATCAAATCTAAACTAGGTATGATCAATGACTGTGTTTCTTATCACAAATCAATTAGAAGAACCCTTAAGAAAATTCAGATTGAAGACACTAAAATTCTATATAAATCACATTACTGGAAACTATTAGAAAGGCTCTGTATATTAAATATCTCACTCCTATGATCAACCTTACCATATTTAACAGTAAGAATGGAGTGTTAAAAGTCATTTAAAAATAGAAAGACACACGTGAATTCCAGCTGTGCTCAACATGCAAAGGCTTGGAATAAACTCACACACTCAAAACAGCGCAAAAATAAAATACAACTTAAACAAAATATGAGGGAAAAACTAACAATACCAAAAACAAAACCTGCTTGAAAATGGCTAAAGAAGTGGCTGAAAGTGCTTGGGACAATAGAAAATTATGGAAAATGTTTGGTACTCCCTTCCACCTAAAAAACAGAAAAATGTAAGGATGCTGGAAAAACTAAATAAAAATACAAAATTAATTAAATCCTTGTCTGCCATATGTAATTAAAAATGTTTAAAAACAATATTGCTGTCCAAATATATATATATATACATACATACATACACACACCCTAACTGCATAGAATAAAATATATGCATAACTTTGATCATATCTTTCTCCTTTGAAAGACTGATTTTGGGAGATGAATATAATAATGTTTCATGATGCTGTATAATGAAAAACATGGAATGTACTCTGATTTTCTCTTTTGTGTGGGAAGTGTAGTAGAAAATGCAACACATCTTTTGTAGTTGAACTCACTTTATTTAACTGATCCAAAGATGGAGAGAGAGAGAAAAAGTGAGATTGGACAAGGGACAAAGTTATTTAATTGATCTTAAGATGGTGAGAGAGAAAAATGAGATTGAAGAAGGGAGAAAGTAATTCAATTGATATTAAGATAAAGAGAAAGTGAAATTGAACAAGGGACAAAGTTATTTAACTGATCCTAAGATGAAGAGAGAGAAAAATGAGTTAGAATTCAATTGACCCTAAGATAGAGAGACAGTTAAATTAAACAAGGACAATGTTATTTAACTGATCTTAAAATAGAGAGAGAGAAAGTGAGATTTAAGAAGGGAAAAAGTAATTCAATTGATACTAAGATAGAAAGAAAAGGAGAATGATCAAGGGTCAAAGTTATTTAACTGATCCTAAGATGGAGAGAGAGAAAGTGAGATTCAACAAGGGACAAAGTTATTTAATGATCCTAAGATGGTGAGGAGAAAAATGAGATTGAGGAGTAATTCAATTGATCCTAAGATAGAGAGAAAGTGAGACTGAACATGGAACAAAGATCCTGAGAGAGAGAGAGAGAGAGAGAGAGAGAAAGTGACATTGAATAAGAGACAAAATTTCTTTATTTCAAGTAATATTGTTTGAAGAAGGGATGAGCTTACCTTTATTTCTAATTGTTTGACCAGCAAGTAAAAGAGGTGAAGCCCCAAGTGAGAATACAACTCTTTGAAAACTATGCTTTATATATATTTCATGTTTAAAACCATATGATCATGTGTATCTTTAGGATGTGAGTGATCATAGCTCTCCACAACTTCCTATCCTTTGAAACTCTTAACAATGTTCATCTTCTACTATCATGCCTACTTTCTGTTCTTTTATCCATTTAAACAAGCTCATTAGGTATGTTACTCATTGTTCCCTTCTGTCTGTTTTGTCTTCAATGTCTTGTGAGTGTCAAGTTCCCCAAGCCCTCTTTCCTCCTTGTGTTCCAGAAGATTCAACTGTCTCTTTCTGATTTTATCTATAAGTATCCTTTTTGGTCCCATTTTCCTTAAAAATTCCTTGTTGCTCACATGCTCTGTCCATGGTATTATCTGTCCATGCTCTGTCCATGGTATTCTTCTTCTGTAGATGCACATTTCTGCCACCTCAAGCCTCTACTTCATCTGTGAGGAAATTGCTCAGCCTCAGTTTTTTGGTTGTTTCTTTTTGTTAAATTTCTCAATTCATCACTTTTTTTTGCTGATCCTTGCCCTCCCCCAATTCGTTTTAATATATTAGGTTGGTGCAAAAATAATGATGTAATAATGTCGTTTTTTGACGTTAAAAAATACATCAAAAAACGACATTATTACGTCATTATTTTTGCACCAACCTAATATCTGCATATATAATTTTAAAATATCCAATTTTAAAGCCATGATAAAAACCAATAATACTTGGGTGTTTGTATTGCCATTAGGAGAAATAATAGGATAATAATTACAAGTGCTGGCAAAAAAGGGAGAGGGAAAGAGAGATAGAGATGAGGGAGGGAGGGAGTGGGAACGAGAGAGGGGAGAGGAGGAGGGAGTGGGAAAGAGGAGAAATAGAGAGAGAGTTAACAAACAGTAAGTACAGGGGTAGGGTGGGGGGTGTTGTTCTGGATATAAAACTCCCCATGAGAGCAAGTAGCTTGGTTCAAAGTTTAAGGAAAGGAATTGCCCTCTGGCAAGGAAAATAATTGAAGATGAAGCAAAAAAATGACAAAAGCTGTCATTAGTTTACACCAAAAAGATGTTGCTTGATGTTTTTATTTGTCCAGCAAAGATTTCAATCTGCCTAAAGAATTTTAGCATTTAATGCCTGCTTAACCTTTTGTGCATTATAGGTGACTTCATTCACAGAGAAAAATGTTTGTCCTGCCACTGCAGGCAAATTCGATAGCCAAACAATAGTGTGTTTGAATTTCGCAGTTGTGTTATCATGTACTGTTATTGCAACAGGAAAAGTGACTTTGACCGAATTCAAGAACTAGGCTACTGCAGTTGAAGAATTGCAATATAGAGTGATGCAAGAAGAATACGATGATGATGATGATGATGAGAATGAAATATGTATGAATAATGAAGAGTGCTAAAAGGTTGTAAGATAGGTGTTTACTTGAGAAGAAATTCCTATGAAGAAATAGGTGGAGCTGTGAGAAAAGAAATTGACCAAAATTATATTCAGAGTTTGTGTTTAAAACTTAACTGCATTTTTTAAAACTAAAATTAGTTTACTATCTACATTGTTTGGACTGTTGTCTTCATCTTTAGTGTCACATTCACAATGTTTTTGGCCGTTGTAAGCAATTTTCAGTGGTGGTGGAAGATGATGATGATAAAATACTCACAAATAATGCAGATTGCTAAAAGGTAGAAGGTAGTTATTGAGAAGATATTCCTATGAAGAAATAGGTGGATTCGTGAGAAAAGAAATTTACCAAAATTATATTCAGAGTATTTATACCAGTGTAAAACTGGCCAAAATTTAAAAAAATTAAAATGAGTTTACTATTTACACTGTTTTCCTAATCTTTACTGCGACATTTACAACATTTTGACCATTGTTACACTCTGGCCTTCTTCAGGTGATATTTGTTGGCATTTTGGACCGAACCCTTTATTTAGTCTGCAGGGGTAGATTATTCTAATACCATGTGCCCATACCTTTGGATATCTTAGTTTTTAGTTAATTTGCCTTGATAAAGCTTCAAGATTTTGTTCTCTCTGCTGAGACCAGGGATTGAACTCACAATTCTTTGGGTCAAGCCTCTTTTTGGATCATCAACCAATATTTTTATACACTAGGCCATTTTTTTCCTTTATCAAATCCCCCGGGATAACATTCTAGAATACAGCAGGTAACTGAGGAAGACCAGAGGGCAGATGAGAGCTCCAAGGAAGACCATAATGTCTTTTTCCTTCTGTTCTGTGTCCCTTCAGGACGTAGGCGATTATGGCCCTTCACATCTTCCTATCCCTTGTAGCTCTTAATAAGTTTTGTCTTTTTGTTATTTCTCCCAAACCCTGTTCTACCATCTATTTACTCAAACTCAATAATTATGTTTCTCGCTGTTTTCCCTTCCTTCTTTCCTTCAATCTGTCCTATGAGTATCAGGTTTTCCAAGCCCACTTTCCTCATTACATGTCCCAGAAATTCTAACTACCTCTTCCTGGTGTAGATGACTGACAAACAAAGATGAGGAGATTAATTTGGGAAAACTGTGTACAATGATTAAAACATCCTTTCTAACAAAATTCAGACAAGAACTTTTTCATATATTTATAATCAACATGTTTTTTTTTCTTGATTTTCTATGAATTCATGAAACATGCTGGAAGATTTTGAATAAATCTAAATGAGATAACACTAGACAGCAGAGTGTGAACAAACTACCCATGTGACAGTTCAAAATTTACTGAAGGTTACCAGGATCAACAAGGACCTGATGAAGTCTGGAGGACACAAAGGCCAAAATATTGTGATAATAACAACAAAAATAAGGACAATAGTCTGCATGTAAATAATGTATTTACATATATGTTGGTTGTTTTTATTTAGTAGCATATCAATCGCTACGTATTATTTAATAAATATTTTGCATGCGATTTTATGTTTGGAGATAATAATAGTTTAGTGATAAAAGTCTTAATAATTAACACATAGCTGAGGGGAGGAGAAGAGGTGGATTCATACCTTCCCCAAGGGTATTTTTATGTAAGTGAATATACCAAACCCAACAGGAATTGGAACTCAGCTCTCCTAATAACAATTCTGAGCCAATATCCATGATACCACACACAAATCCAAGCTTACAGCACTTGGGATTCTTAATCTGTCACCCATCTACGAACTGACCAGGCTTGACATTGCTTAACTTCGATGATCGTACAAGAAGTGGTGTTTCAATGCGATGTGACTGTAAGTTTTACACATAAGCATTTCAAATTTAATCTTAATATTAGGACATGCTGAAAACTTCTTCAAGGGAGAAAAAAAAAAGAAAACCTATGTTGTTTGGTCATTTAGTTAGATTTTTAGATGTGGGTCAGGCCAAGAACATTTTCAGCACCTTCTAGATTAACTAATATTCAATCTTGAGCAAGTGATGGATGGACATTGCCCAGAGAAAAGAGTTATTGCAATCATGAGGTACAATGTGATTCCCTGCAATAGTTTGTGAGGAAAACTTCCAGAGTTCTGAAGCTAAAAGTGAAGAATTTGTGTGAAGAAATCTATAAAACTAGATTTAATGTTAGAATTACAAAGAAAGACAATTTTGTAAACAAGCAAACTTTATTCCTTTTCCCTGCTTTCTTTATTACAGTAAGCAAAAAACATGAATAGGTTTAGGTGATGACAATTATGTGTTTTAAAGATAGGAGCCATTCAAGAGAAGCTGTCTTCTCTCTCAGTGACAGCATAGATGAAAGCCAATCAGTTGGTTCTGCCATCACTTGTAGTATTAGATGAAATAGTCAATGAATTTCTTAGATGAAGCACTGCCATGATAGGTTATTGCTGACATATATGGTCTGGTGCTCCTGCTATACATTTAGAGATTCTTGATAAAATATTAATGGTTCTGACCTGGCATCTCGGTTTCAGTCACTTTCCTACTGCTGTAAAGTTGCTTCCCTGCAACTTTTCTATAAATACTTTCATGGTAATTGTTCAAATTAGCTCTTTGCTATGGTACCCAGGCTTTATGAATTTAAGTGCAGTACTAGATTGGCAGCCAAGTCTCATCATTTTACAGTTGAATTGGCAAGATGCAACTATAAATTCTATGCTAACAGTTTCTTTGCTTGCATTTCTCACTTTCAGAAATATCTTCTATCTGCATGCTTTCCAGTTGACTTTGATCTTTAAATATTTAAATGCAATACCGTCTTCTTGATTAGTCTTCTATTATTCTCACTCCCTAGTAATGTTTGTCTTTTATTTTTTCACACACAGTAACCCCTTGTGTTTTAACTACTTTGCCTGGGGTAAATTCAGTTAAAAAAAAGATATATATGTATTGTCATGATATGGTAACATAGATGCAAATTGAAGTCTGATAAAGTGGGTCTTCTTTCTCAGGGCACACTCAGGGACTCCAAATGATGTAATTAGACCAACAATAAACAAACACAAGATGAGGATATTCAATTTAATAAAACATTTATTTATTATATATATATAATAATATATATATAATTAACAATAAAAAAAATATATATATATAATTAACAATAAAAAAAAAATGTTCACCTATTATAGGGGGAGGGATTGAGACAAGTTATCCAATCAGAAAATATAAAATGAAACAAATACATATCAATCAAAATGTACTTATTTTTGCCTCTCCTTTCTTTATATACTGTTTTTCTTTTCTTTTTTTTTAATATATTAAACTCCCGTATGAAGTTCTTCCAAAAATGTTCTTCTGCAAATGTAAAGTCCTTAGTATTATTATTTTTTTTCTTGTGATAGACTGATAAATAGTCCTTTCATGTGTAGAAACATCCTTGTCTGCTTTTCACTTGGTTTCTGTTGTGATAATCCTGATTTCTCCTAAACTCCAATTCTTTTGAATTTGTCAAGCACTGCTGATGTTTGGTTATCTTCTTCGTATTTTCCTTCGTTCTCTTCCTTTAGATAGGAACAGACCCATAATTTCATTTGCCTCTCTTTTAAATATTCTGCTGATTCAATAATAAAATCAGGCCCACAAGTTTCGCCTGTTCTCTTCGCCTAACTGCAATCTTCCATTTTTGGGTTTCACAAAATTCAACATTAAGGCTGGACCCAAAATTTTGTCCATCTTCTCATCTCAACATAATGGCTGTAACTTTGTTTTTCCCACTCTCTGTGCTCTTTTTCTTGGGATTTGGATAATCGTTTTTTCTCTCTCTCTCTTTCTGGACTGGGCATACAGTTGCTATCCCTTGAACGCAGGTGTTACTCAAGGCTCCATCCTAGGCCCCACTCTATTCCTTATCTACATAAATGACCTCCCTGATGCCATAAATTCCCAAGTTGGCATCTATGCGGATGGCACCAAAATTTATTCCTGCCTCAAAAACAAATTTAGTTTCACTGACAAAACTAACCTGGCCGTGCGTCTCAAAAAGGACCTCCAATTGGTTGTGAACTGGGGCAGGGATTGGCTGGTCAACTTTAATGCTTCAAAAACAAAACTGCTTTCTATTAATCACCACAGAGATCCTTCCCTGCCCTCCATTAGAATGTCTGACGCTCAACTTCTTGAGAGCAATATAATATTCCTTCATAAACAGAGTCCAAGACAAGCAGATAGAATGAGAAAGGGTCTAACCAAATTCTTTAAGGGACATAAACTGAAAATTACCACCAACACCAATGCTAAAGTGATCAATTTCCTAGACATTACATTCAATCTGAGTAAGGGCATGTACAAACCATACACTAAGGATTTACACAACCATAGGTATGTAGATAGAAGATCCAACCACCATAAAAGGATACTCGACAACTTGAAGAAATCAGTACAATATAGATTATCGACCAACTCCACTAACAATGAAATATTCAATGATAATAAAGCTAGATATAACAAAGTGTTAGAATGCAGCAACCACAATGTGAAACTGGAGTATGTTGTAAGAAATAACAACAAAGATATAATAAACTAAAATAATGTAAATGTAACATAATGTGGTTCAACCCACCATACCACAGTAATGTCATAACCAATGTAGGTTGAATTTTCTTGAATTTAATCGTTTTCCAACACTGAAAAATATTTTCAACAAAAATAACATTAAGGTAAGCTATAGCTGTACAAAAAACATAGATAATTAAATATCCCAACATAACAATAATGTATTAAGCAAGCTCCTAAACAAAACACTAAAAAATAATCCTACTAAAAGTCAGTGCAACTGCCATAAAAATGCAACCTGCCCATTAAACGGTCAGTGCATAGCAGATGGCATTATATACAGAGCTAGCATCAAATCAGATGATGATGTGAAATATTACTTTGGATCCACTGAAAATAGCTGGAAATTGTGTTTCTACCACCACAAAATGACACTGAGCAACATCAAATACAAAAACTATACAACGCTTTCAAAATATGTTTGGTCATTAAAAAGCAATCATAAGAATCCATCCATTAACTGGAAGATAATCGGGAAAGCTAAGCCATACAATAAAAAGGGAGACAGATGGAACTTGTTTGCTGGAGAAGCTTATTATATTAAAGCATTTAAATAATATTAACTTGCTGAACATGAGGTCTGAATTAATGTCTACATGCGTCCACAATTCCAAATACCTGCTCAAAAACATTGACTATGATTAAGAGAGATTGCAAAATAGATTTTACAAATATTAATACGCAACAACTTTTGATATTCTCAGAACTCATTATATATAACTTTCCTTATATACACATTGTATGTGTGTATATCCTATACACACATACAATGCAATATTACTGTAATTGATTAATTTATAACGTGTGTAGATATAATTTCACCATTAGTACATTAGACATATATAGTCCTGACCTGTTATTTACTTATTTATTTTTGCAATTTTATATTATATTTATAATCTATATTATAGTTTATGTTAATAGATATAACTCGTTTTTATGCTAAAAAGAATGAGATATCTCACTTGATATATTGTTTACTTTCAAATCCAAATTTAAAATAATTTTTTATTTATTTTTTATAATTTTTAATTTTCCAACTTTCGAACTTATGAATTTGAATGATATAAATTATCAATAGTTAATTCTATATTTTAAATAGATAAGTTTGTACACCCAATTTTGAATCACAATATCAAGAATGTGACAGATAAGTTAGAATTCACACCTGAAGATTGCATTAACTGCATGAAACTCCATGCCATGTTATGGATATTATGCATATTCACTAATATATACTTATAGCTCTGTTTCATAACATTAAGCATTGTATTTATAACACCTTAGCAATAAATATACTTATGTACATGCAAGTATTTGTGCATGTATGTACATTTTTTTCCTACCCATTCCTAAAGTAATATATAAATAAATTCAATTCTGTTTAAACATTCTGGTCAAACTTGTGTAAAATCTTACTTTTAAATGAAGACGGAATCAAATTCGTCCAACTACATCTTATCTTTTCATTTTTCTCTTACCTTCTACTTTTCCACTCTTTCATTTTCAACCATTTCACACTTTTATTTCATCTGCTTTCATCCAATTTTTCTCTAGGTTTCTTAATTTCTTTTGCCATGTAGAAATGAACAGATCATCAGGGGATGAATAAATAAACATATTGTGCATCTGTGTAACACTTTTTTCAGAGTGCACAGATACTAATCTGATCCAAGGCAGAAATACCAGGAAGTGATGTTTGATTCTAGGCAGAATGCAAAGTTACTCTGATCCTAGGCAAAGTGCACAAATACTACTCTGATCCTTGGTAGAAATACCAGGAAGTGATACTTTGACCCAAGGAAGAATGAACAATTACTCTGATCCTAGGCAAATTGCATGGATAATACTCTATTTTTAGGCAGAAATACCAGGAAGTGATAAATTGATCTGAGGTAGAATGTAGTTACTCTGATCCTAGGCAAAGTGCACAGATACTACTCTGATCCTAGGTAGAAATACCAGGAAGGATGCTTTGATCCAAGGTAGAATGATCTGACACACTGATCCTAGGTGTAACCCAATAATTTTATTGGTATTATGCTAGTATCAAATTAAAATAAGTGACTCAGTAAGTCTCAAACAAAAGTTGATTTGTCAAAATAAAAAAATAACACAAACAGATAATATCTTGCTAAAGACTTTCACTACATATTTTGTGAAAATATGATCAAATATAGTCTATAGGCTTCAAAGATCAACTGTGAATCAATTTAAAAGCAGATCTGGCCTAACTACAGCATTTTAGCAATAATATACAGAATTTTCATATAAGATTGAACATTTGTCTTTCAGATATATATTTTCGTGAATACATCAAAGGAATCATTCAAACTTCATTTAGAACAAGCGTGAATAACTTGCTATGTTATGAGAAGCAAGATCAAGGTTAACATTAATCAAATCATACTATCTGCATGGGAAATTCTACAAATCAACTGAAGTGAATTCAATGTAATCATTTTTTTTTTTATTGAACACTGACGATAAACAAATTCCAGTAAGAAGAAAGACAGATAAAAAACATAGAATTTCATAAAAATAAGGTTTAATTAAATAGAATGTTGAGAAATGTGAAAAGAAATGTAAAACAGTCAGAAAAGTAAGAATTTTTAAAGGTAGTTTCAGACATATGACTGAATATGAATCTTGGTGAGAATCACGTAATGAAGATCTGTCATGAAATTTGAGCTCTCTTCCAAATACATAACATCTATGTTTAAAAATATGATTTTTAAAGGAGACTTAAGACTGTGAAATTTGTTTGAATATGAATCTTAGTGAGGATCATGTAATGGAGATCTGTCATGAAATTTGAGCTCTCTTCCAAATACATAACATATATGTTTAAAAATAAGATTTTTAAAGGAGACTTAAGACTTTGAAATTTGGCTGAATATGAATCTTGGCGAGAATCATGTAATGAAGATTTGTCATGAAATTTGAGCTCTCTTCCAAATACATAACATCTATGTTTAAAAATGAGATTTTTAAAGGAGAGTTCAGACTTAGAAATTTGGCTGAATATGAATCTTCGGGCGAATCATGTAATGAAGATCTGTCATGAAATTTGAGGTCTCTTCCAAATGCATAACATATATGTTTAAAAATAAGATTTTTAAAAGAGACTTCAGACTTTGAAATTTGGCTGAATATGAATCTTGGTGAGAATCATGTAATGAAGATCTGTCATGAAATTTGAGCTTTCTTCCAAATAAATAACATCTATGTTTACAAATAAGATTTTTAAAGGAGACTTCAGACTTTGAAATTTGGCTGAATATGAATCTTAGCGAGGATCATGTAATGGAGATCTGTCATGAAATTTGAGCTCTCTTCCAAATACATAACATCTATGTTTAAAAATAAGATTTTTAAAGGAGACTTCAGATTTTGAAATTTGGTTGAATATGAATCTTAGTGAGGATCATGTATTGGAGATCTGTCATGAAATTTAAAATTTATCGTCCATAATTAAGAATAAGATTTTGAATAAGTTAAAATAAGATTTTTAAGAGTCTTCAGACTTAAGATTTGACTGAATAAGAATTTTGATGAGAATCCTGTAATGAAGATCAGTTATGAAATTTGAGCTCTCTTCCAAAAACTTTTCTTTAATTAAAAATAACATTTTATACATAATTTACTCATATAAATGTGAATTCTTATTTCTAACCATAATTAATTGATGGTAACATTATTTAATAAAAACATTAATAATGGTTTACAAGTTTCATCTAATAAAATTTCCAGATATTATCAGTGAGTTGCTAGGCACTATGTCCTTTAGATTCAAACAACTTTACCTTGTTGAAATTCTGAAATGTCTAATGTTTTGCATTTGTTAAATGTCATATTTGAGTTTCCTTTATCATTCTGTATTAGTTGTTTTGAGTAGGAGTTGCTTTATATCTTACTAGTCAGTTGTTGCATGTACCATGGAGAGGAGAGAATTCAAGTTTTCTTGTGCAATGTTTTTGTATCTATATATATCACTTAATAGTCTGTCTTCCTCAACTACAATAGCACATACACAGAACATTTGGTCTAGAGAGAGATTTTATTAATTCATCAATCATCAGAAGAACAGACTTGGAGTCATCATCAGCTGCTAGATTTTTGACAAAATATAATTTTTTGTTAATACAGTTGCACAATATTTCCAGGTAAAAAATCGTTGCAGGGAAAACAGAAAATAATCATTATTATTATTCTCCAAATATTCTATAGTATAGTGGGTAATCAAATGACAAAATGGAAAAAAAAAAATTAATAAGTAATGTCGGTCACACTCCTTATTGGAATGACTGAAAAACACTTTCCAATCTATCTCCAATTTATAGACACAAGCACACAAATGCATGCTGGGATTTCTTCCTAGCCAATAAAATAGGCCAGTTTTCAGTTTAATTTGAGTCAGTCCTGGTCTGTCTTATCTTGAAGTCAGAATGCTACATTCATTTATCTGAATTTGCTCTTGTATGCCAACCTCAATACTTAGTTTGTGAACTTTTGCCATTCGGAGGTTATCTATAGAAAGTCAAGGGAAATTAGCAGAAGAAAACATGTCATTATTGAATCATTACTTATGTCATTGACTTGGATATACTTTGGTAGCATTGTCCAATCATTATACTGTTATATTATACATGCAATGCATTAAAGAATTATAACTTCATTGTGATAAGAAAAAACTGACTGCTGAGATATTGCAGTAAAGATTGAAAAATAAACATAGAACTATGTGTCTGTATGTGTGTTTGCGTGCAAGTGTGTGTATGCATAAGTGTACATGCATGTATGCATGTGTGTGTGTGTGTGTGTGTGTATTATACATGCTTGATACATGCTTGATTATTAAGTAGAGTTGAGCAATAGAAACATATTAAAGCAGAAGCCATCAATGCAAATGTTTCAGCAGCAAAGGTGGTCAAGTATGACAGCAAGACAACAGCAAGCAGGCATAAGAACATTAGGTTTAAGGCATCCAGTTTGAGATTCAGAATTGTCCCATGGTACAACAGCCTGGCAGATTAAAACATTTGTTTATTAATTTGGTGGTATAGTAATTAATCCTTGAGCTGGATAATATAGTTTCAGACTCAGTGGAAACAGAGCTCGCAAAAATGGAGTACAATTTAAAAAAAAGGAATAAATTGAAACATAGGCAGTAGAATGGGAAAAATCTACCTCAATAGATTAAATAAAGAGATCAATTCAAAATTCCCAGCTTGAAAACGGCCAGAGGGCACAATGGCTAAAATGTTGGAATAATAACAACAAAGACAAGGATATTAGTCTAATGTAAATAATATTATTTCTTTTAATGTTTCTACTCATATCATCATTTCTTGCTTGCTTAAGATGACATAACTGGAAATTGAAAGTCAATACTACTTATGAGTGATACATCTTTGTACAATATCCAATGTCATTATTGAACCATGACTTATGTCATTGACTTGGATATACTTTGGTAGCATTGTCCAATCATTATACTGTTATATTATACATGCAATGCATTAAAGAATTATAACTTCACTGTGATAAGCAAAAAACTGACTGCTGAGATATTGCAGTAAAGATTGAAAAATAAACATAGAACTATGTGTGTGCGTGTTTGTATATTTCTATTGTATCAATGCATATTTATACATATACATATCTCTTTTTCTTACAAAATGAATGCTGTTACAATGATGGATAATTATGAACAGTAGCAATAAAAATAAAAATAAAAGCAACAGAAAGTTAAACATCTTGGGACACCAGGTGCCAAAAAATTCAAAGCTAAGCATCCCTTGTATCTCTCAAAATCTTTATGTAATAGTCTGATGAAGTTACTTCAGGGAATGAAATGTGTTACTTAAGAGTTCCATTTGGTCATTTGATTACCAATTGTCTGATATATAGATCTGTATATCATATTCTTCTATTCTATAAAGTTATCAAACAGAATAATTACTTAAAATTTACAATGTTATTAGGATTATTAAAAAAGAACAATAATGATTCTATAAAATTTTACATTATCAGGGCAATTATTTTGGATTGGACTCTGTGAGGTTGGAAAGAATTAAGTTGCTTTGTTTTACATGTTATTGCTTTTGGTTTAAAACATTAACATCTCGAAATATAAGGACATCTGTGTTAAATCAAAGATAAAACTGTTGTGTGCATTGGTTATGGTAATATTAACTGCATCCCTACAAAGAAAAATTTAGCATCGACTGAGCAACCAATACTACTTTTGGTTGAAATTTATAAAAATCTTTCTCTTAAAACAATTTTTCAGGAAAATAGGTTTTTCAAATCAAGTAGTCATTATCACTCATTTCAGCATATCAGGGAATTTACTTCCTAACCTTTTATTTGAAGTAGTGTGGAATTTCAACACCTTGATTATGTTATTATTTTCTCTTACATGTGAAACCCATTTTAGTTGTTGCTGCTATTGGTAGTCTTCAAGTTTCTGTTATTTTGTACAGTTCTTTGTGATTCTGAATTGTCAGTCCACAATGTTCAAAGACGGATGATCTTTGTCAAGACCACCAGGCTTCATTCCCCCAATGCCTTTTTTTTTTTTTTTAACCATTTCTGCATACCTGCAAATTTTGAACATTAACAACAGAATTACAATGTAGAATCCAAGTATTAGAAATGAGATTTCATTGTAGACATTTCCTATGAAGACAAATAAGACAGTGTGAGACACCATTAAACCTGAAACAGTCCTGTTGAAAGAGCTCATATCCACCGTCAAGAAGATAAACTTTAAATCATATGAACCATATCATAAGAGCCAAAAAGGTCTTATCACTGCCATCATACACGGGGTGTCATCTTAGGCAAAAGAAGAGGCAGAGTAAGGGGGAAAATGGGCTGACAACCTCAGTGAGTGGACTTTAAGATCATTTAGAGATTCAGATATTGGTATACAACTGAGACCTATGGAGGGAGCTGGTCAGATCCTCAGCTTTGTAGTGATCCCAATGACAACAGCTGGTCATGGGACTGATGAAGATGATGGCATGTAACTAGTTGAAAACAATATCTGTAACAATTTAGATTAAAAATTTAATTACCAACATTGGGATTACTATCCCATTAATCCAATTATAGATTTATTTTGACAAATGATAACTGATCGTTGACTTAGGAAAAATAAAAAAATCTTCTTTATTAATGGTTTCTTGGTGTGCTCATCATGTGGTATGTCATGGGAGCCTATCCCTCTCCAGGCTAGACCACAGCCAATGTCCTCCAACTAGGTGGCTTGCCTTGGCTGTGAACATGTGGCTATTGTAGTTCATCTGAGGAAGCCTTTTACTTTTTCTGGTGACCTGCATTGAGGAGGGTCCCTTGCAAAGGAGTGCTGTGTTAACACCACCCACTCACGTGAGTTTATTCTGCCAGCTGAAATGGTTTATTGGGGCATGGCAACTTGGAGCCATCACATGAGAGATTTAGGAGATGGTAAAGAACCAATGATGCCTGTCCGCCCAAAGGGGCATCATGCCAGACATCAAAGGTACTACCTTTATCCAGGGCCCTATGCCCATATATATAAATATATATATATATATATATTACATGGGATGTTGGAGTGAACAGTTAATCATCAAATGTACCACTTTAAGAACTATTATTAATAATTTTTAAATGATAATAATAGAAATCAATAAAGAAGAAAAGAATAAAGGTATAAAATTAGCATCGAATATATGAAAACATTTATATTTTGTCATTATTTTTGTTCTTGTTAAAAACTGACTATTCTGAAATACCCCCAAAATAACAATATGACTGGAAGGCAAATGTTGTTAAATAAAAACATTTGAATAATAAAGGATATGGAAGGAAATCTATGATACTGAACCAATAGTCAGAGATAAACAAACATTACAACTTGTAATGCCTTTCCTACGATTTCAAAAGTTACATTCATAAAAAGAAAAATTTTATGGTTAAATATAAAATAGAGTAGAATTATTCATGTCAATGTGTAAGCAATTTAACATATACAGGCTATTGAATGTTCTTAATATAATAATTTCTAAATAAATTAAACTTGCTAAATAACATGTATTTTTAAAAATAAAACAATTGCTGTATACCACAACTTATATTAAAAAAATAAACAAATATGTATTTTAATAATAAAAGATTATAAATGCATAATAACATAAAAACAATTATAATAAATAATGAAAAATCTAAGAATAAATAGATTAACATAATCAAAACTTCTCTTTTAAAATAAGACATCGCTTTTGTGAGCAATGAAAAATCAAATCTGTTCACTCCAATATCAATGTCTCAATACCATTTCAAAAACTATATTTATTGTACATACATACAATTATGGCACAAGGTCGAAAAGTGGGAATTGGTTGAGGCTGGTCTTCACTAAATATCTTATACCTAGCTAATCGGATTCGCGACCCATTCACTCATTACAATTTCCTCATTCACCATAAAAACTCATTCGTCACCAACCAATCCTCTATACGCCATAATACTGGGGGGGGGGCATATAAAAAACGAGCATTCCAATGAGATGATAAATATTATTTACAGTATATATATACAATTCAAAAATAACCCATACAGAATGGCATCAGAAATTCAAATGTGACATCATAGAAAATTATGAATTGCAACTTGTATTGCACTCTTAAAAAGCCTTTGGTAAAATAGATAAAAAGAAAATTAACTTATCAACTCTTACTTTTGAATTTTGATCTAAGATCAAAGCATAGTATCTGTTCTTTTAAAATAGTGACAGCACCTTCATCATTGCATTAAAGAAGGGAGGGTTGGTGAATACTTATGTCAGTGTGACAGTGGGCATAGGGACTGGGGGGGGATAATTTTTATCATTGGCTGTGTGAACAGTAAAAACGACCTTGTGTTACATACTAACACTTGTTAGAGTGGGTAGGAAATACCATAACTTATCAACTCACTCAAAGCAGGTTTAAAATGGTATGATGTAGACTAAAGGCCTTAGTCGGCTTCCAAATTCAAAGATGTTAAGTTAGTGAAAAACATGTCGGCAATGTAGCAACAGAAACTCTCATTTCCAGTCCAATGCTCTATCATCAAAAGTTTTTATCCCTTTCTACCAATAAATGCAATTTTGCAACAGTACTGCACATAAAATATAAACAAAAAACTGAGTGAATTTGAAAAGCCTGACTTATGTGTGTTTTCATTTCATAACATTAAGCCAATGCTCTTGAATGAGAGAATTGTGTAGACAACATATGGGCAGAGAGCATTCTCCAAGTGTGAACAGTGGTTGGTGTCACTTTTTGGCTGCTTTCATTGTGACACAAGCTACTAAGGCTTTCACTAAGATCCTCACTAGAAGCCAAAAGATAGAAAGAAAGAAAAAAGAGCAAGAGAAAAATGGAAAATAAAATCTAGGAAAAATGAAAACAAAGAAGAAAAGGAAACCAAAAACCACTTGAGGCACTGATTTATCTTAGAAAGTTTTATTTCATTAAAGATGTGCAGAGAAGGCATATACAGACAGTAAAGCAACATAGGTTTCTTTATATTATTATGTTGATATTTATTTATAGATCTGTTGAAAGTAGGAAAGAGAGACAGAAAAAGAGAGTGTAGTGAGGAAGTCAGAGATGATGATAAAGGATAAGAGGAAGAAAAATTTATGAGAAGAGAATACAAAAGACGAAAATAAGAGAGAGAGAGATTAAAGTAGCAATGTTTTATATTTCAGGAGGTGGATGATGATTATGGTTCTCCACAACTTCTTGTATTTTGTTAAAAGGTAAAAATGGGTGAAATATTGAGAAAGTAGGGATGAAGAAAAGGGGAAATTAACAGAAAGAAAGGCAGAATGAAGAAGATAAAGAGTGAAAAAAAAAAAAAGTATGAAAGAAAAAAGAAAAGAAAAAATCTGAGTAAAAAAAATACAACTAATAAGACTAAGAAGAAATGAAAGAAAAAGAAAAAAAATGGAGGAAAAAGAGAAAAAAATTAAAAGATGATGAAAAGAGAATTGAAAGAAAAAAGAAAGAAATGAAAGAAAAGAAAGAAGAAAGCAATAAAAAGAAAAAGAAAAAGAAAAAATGAAATGAAAAAGAAAAGAAATGGAAGAAAAAAGAAAATAAAAAATGAAAAAAAAAGAAGAAGAAAGAAATGAAAGTAAAAGAAAGAATGAACAAAGAAAGAAAAGAAACGAAGCTGAATGTGTTCAAATGAAAGTAAAATAAAAAAGAGTAAGGGAAACAAGTATTTATAAAGAGGGAGCAAATGAAGAAACAGAAAATGGAATCCATTAAGCTGTATGCCCAGATAATAATGTAGAAAGACTGAGAAGATAAGGTTGAATAAGACATAAAAGAGAGAATATGATGAAAATAAATAGACACTGTAAAAGTTAAAATAAGAATAAAGAAAACAGCAAGAAAACAAAAAAAAATGAAAGACCTCAAACAGAAAGTTATATATATATATATATATATTGTGCATTTAGGCAGCAATCCCTATTACATACAAGTTTCATTAAAACAATGACTAGATACTGGAGTTAAGTTTTTTATTTAATTTTTATCATATTCTTATGATTTTCTTTTTTTCTGGACACAAATTATGTAGAAACTGTCTGAATATTTTGTCCAAGCGCCTCCGGCTGTACTTTTAGCCTTTATCAAGAATGGTTTACTTTTACTTTTAACTGAATGTACGGATTGTTTTATGTATGTAGCTACAGTTATAGGAATGTTTTATTTGCTAAATGTGGCAGCACAATGTGGCTGTGTTCATAGTTGATGTAGTTTAGAAAATAAAACATTCCTATAATTCTAGCTACATACATAAAACAATCCATGCATTGAGTTAAAAGTAAAAATAAAATCATCATTGAAAATGGCTAAAAGTATAGCCAAAAACACTCAAAAACATACAAAACATTTGGGCAGTTTTTAAATGAATATCTAAAACATTGAAATAATTTAACCCTGGGCAACGACCACACAAAAAGGTTTTATCGATGAAATTCCTTTATTAAGAACAATCAAACACTTGTGAAGGACATACCATAAAAAAGATTTGGTGGGGTGGGTAGCTTAGTATACCAATGGATGATGCATGCAAGTGGGAATGCAGGCAGACATTTCTAGACAGGGCTGTGCTTTTCAGGTGCTGGTAAGTGACTGAGTAAATGATTATTTTTAATTTTAAAAGCAAAATATCCCTCCTTATATATATATATATATATATATATATATATATATATATATATATATATATATAAACAGGGTGCAGCATAAATGCTGTTACAAAATTTCAAATGAATTCCACTTCCAAATTTTTGGTCATTGCATTGTTGTTTATGGTTTGACACTCGCCCAACAACATATACTATTTGTTTTTTCAAAGTGTTTTAGTATTTACTAGAAACGATGCCTATAGAAATTAAAGGAAAGTATAGAATTAAGCAACATAAAAATGTACTGATTCCATCTGAGATTTTTAAAGATGGAAAACAACTTCAAATCAATAGAATGTTTATCAAACGGACAATCGACTGATACAAGATTACCTCCATTAAAGACAGATTGAGGTTAGAATGTCCTTGCACCTCTAGAAACACCAAAATTCACTAAACAGGTACATGAAAATATCAGGCGTATTCTATTATGGTCAATGAGAAAATTGGTTACGGTGACTGGAACATTAGACAGAACCATGGGGTGGCTATGTTGAAATGATCTAGGGATGTCCCTCTACAAGTTAACTAAGATACAGCTTCTTTCAGCAACCACAATGAAAAAGAGGCTTCAAAGAAGCAAGCAGTTGCTGAAATGGATTCATGATGTCATGATGCAAAACATCATCTTCACTGATTAGAAACTGTTCACTGCTGAACAAACTTTTAATCATCAAAATGATTGTGTTCTTTCAACTAATCACTGATCAGTTTCTGCTCCTTCAGGAAAATGCCTCAGAACCCAAAAACCAACCTCAGTTATGGCTGGGGCAGCCATTTCAGAAAGTGTAAAGTCTCCTCTTGTTTTCACGCAACATGGGGTAAAAATCAATATGGAAGTGTACACCTTGGACAGTGCACTCAAGCCATGATACAATGTCACTTATGGTGATGGACATTGGATACTTCAACAAGATGGAATGATGAGCCATACTGCTTGTGGTAGAGAGACAACTGTCCTGGCTTCATCACCAAGGAAAAATGGCCTCCCTCATCACCAGATATCAGTCCTCATTGTTTGTGGGCAGTTTTTGAGAGTGATGTCTGTTCTCCACCTCAACACAATATTGAAGCTCTGATGGCAAAATTGAAGAGAGTCTGGGACAAAATACCCATGAAAACTGTTCGTGCCACCATCAATGCCCTTCCTGAAAGACTTTGATGTGTGGTGAAGGCTACAATGAACTATATTGAATGGGATTTTCTGGTGTCATTTAGAAGATTAATACTTACTTTGTGTTAAAATTATATGATTATATGCTGATATAATATATTTTTCAGGACTTATGAACTTCTCTTTTTAACAGTATTTATCCCCTATCCTATATATATATAATGAACTTAGCAATGTTAAATAAACCCCAGTCAACAATAATTTCCTTAACCACCTTGTTGACAAAGAAATAAAATTAGCCTTAACAAATTTTTTTAAAAATGATTCCAGACCCCTACCTGACACAAACAAAAATAAACATACCATTAACTTATTCTATTGTAACCAAATGCATCCTAATTATAAACAGGATGAAAAAGCAATTAAAAACCTAATTCACCAGTACATATCACTCAATGATCTTAACAAACACCTAAATTTATCATCTACTGCAAAAAGTTTAAAGCATCTAATTATTACAAACAAAACTGGGCATTATACCCCCGCTATGTAAAAATAATATTATCTATGAATTCTCATGCTCCTCTGGGAGATTGCATCTCCAGCACTAATATTAAAACAAACAACATTAAATATTTACATTGGGCAGACATGCATCACACTCTCTCGCAGATTGAGCAGTCACATGTTAAAACTCAGTGCCTTCGATGAACACATTGGCCAGCACATCATGAACAACCAAAGTACAACTATCCATATATGACAAATAGTA
Organism: Acanthosepion lycidas; assembly: GCA_963932145.1. Lineage (NCBI taxonomy): Eukaryota > Metazoa > Mollusca > Cephalopoda > Sepiida > Sepiidae > Acanthosepion > Acanthosepion lycidas. The sequence goes on along the minus strand of OZ010601.1, from coordinate 32,200,349 downwards.
GATTACACCAAAATACTCTACAGTATCCAATGCAAGGAAAGACCCCCTAACCATTATTATACAAAATAAACAACCAATATTAAATATCATTCACCACAGGAGATATCTTCTCCTGTGGTGAATGATATTCAATGTCGGTTGTTTATTTAGCCTTTAACGAACACACACTGGTTTTCTCCTATTTCAGATCTGTTGTGTGTTCTATTCATCAGAATTCGGATGATAAGTTTTGTTATGTGGCTCATTAAGCAGGTTGTCTGATGGAGTTCACTGGGTTCTGAGGCACTGCTATGAAAATAGATTTTGTGTTTTGGGAATTAGGCTGCACAAAAAGAATGCCATTTATTTTATTTTATTTTGTATTTTTTGTAATGCTGATAAAATATGTGCACATTAATTACATCTTATGCACAATGGAACAAGGAATGCAATAGTCATACTCAGAATGATATCAGAAAGAGTGATAAAAATCCAGAAGGATGTGTACATACGTTTAATAGATTATGCAAAGACATTTGATAAAGCACAAAGAACTGTTTGAACTGCTAGGTAAACATGACATATTTGGGGGGAAAGAGATTAGAATAATCCAGAACCTATATTGACAGCAAACTGCCTGCATCTGGATAGAAAAGGAATTCATTAGATATACAAAAATAGGAAGGGCATAAGTCAAGGACATGTCTTCTCATCAAACTTTACATTGAAGCATTCCTGATAGAATTAGAAGGCTTACCAAGATTCATTATTGGTAGCCACAATCTTAATAATATAAGCTATGCAGATGACACAGTGTTGATAGCAGACATAGAAAAAAAAAAAAACTCCTATAGAAGGAAAATGAAGGAAAGGGAGAAGAAAGGACTAAGCATCAATTGCAAGAATACAGAATATATGGTTGTTAGCAAAAAGAACAGCTCAACTTGCAAATTACAAATTGGAGATACCAAAAGCAAGCAAGTATAACAATTTAGATATCTGGGAAGTGTATTAACAGAAGACGGAAGGTGTGACACTGAAAACCAAAGGCACAGTGGGATAGGGAAAGATGCCTTTCAAAAGCTAAGGAAAGTATTAAGAAACAGAAAAAATTGTTAGAAATATAGAAAAGAGTACTGAACATAGTACATAATAAGAGTCTTCCTATATGGCAGTGAATGCTGGACCATCTCTTCAGACTAGAAGTAACTGAAATGTGGTTCTATTGACGGATGCTGGGAATACTATGGACCAAAAAAGTGAACAACAACATTTAGAGAAAATGTAATCTGAAGGGACACTTTTATTTAACATCAGAGAGAAAAGGCTGAAATTTCTAGGGCGCATAATGAGGAAAGAGGGCTTGGAAAATTTGATACTCACAGGAGAGTTTGAAGGCAAGAGGGACAGAGGAAAACAATGCATAACCTACCTAAGGAGCTTGAGTAAATGGTTGGCAGACCAAGGTTTAAGAGAGATGACAAAAAGACAATTTATTAAGAGCTACAAAGGCTAGGAAATTGTGGAGAGTCATGATCGCCAATGTCCTGAAGGGACACGGTACATAGAAGAACAAATTATATGCTCTGCTTTTTTAGTCATGATAGGGAACTATTTTTGCCTTCTATCAGTATGGCTGATGCTAATCTCCAGGAGAGCCAGTCCCTGTACCTTCATATTCTCATATTTTCCACTGGCATGAAGTGAAATCATTGTATTAAATCAATTGCTAGGTCTACTACTAAGGAAGTTAGTTCACTGTGTCGTACCAGACAATTCTTCTCACTAGGATCCTTCTTGCACATTTATAAGTCTACCATTCATCTGTACATTGAAAATGCACTGATGAATAGTAGATTTATATATATACTCACGATTATCGATATCAGCAATTGACAGAAGGGTCTGTAATGTTATCAGTTTTCACCTGGCATCTCAACTGCTTTCACTTTCTTACTGACATGACATTAGGGCAGGTCGATTTTGGAACCTTAGTATTGCACTCAATTTGAAAGTTGGTATTTGACATGATAAATAATGACACAAAATATTATTTTCCAAATCTTTTCCATTTTTGAGGAAATAAATTTAAAGATTAGAGAAATGAGAATGCTGGTAAAATTCAATGAAAAGTCATGTGGCATACATTGGAAGGAAAGCTCATCCCATCAGAACAAATCTGACATTCCAAAACAATTCATCTGAAGAAAGCCAGACTGTACCATAGCAAAAAGCTGAAGAAATTAGTTTAAATAAACTTTTGTGTGCAATCATGGCTCTCCCCAGCTTCTTCTTTCTCCTTTATGACCCCTCCTTCCATTTGTGGTGCTTATTTCTTCATCCATTTGCATAAACTTGTCAAATATGGTGCCCTCTGCTTTCTTGAGATTTTCTTGACTTCAATACATCCTGCAAGTAGTAAATTTTCCAAATGTTCGTTCTTCATTATTTTCCTCCAAATTGTGAACAGATTCTTTACAAAAGAACAATAAAACCTATGAAAGGATGAACTTCAATTAGCGTAATTTTCCCAAATAGAAGAATTCAGTGATGCACTTGAGTACTGTATGCACTTTCATGTCACCCGGAATTTGTGCCAGACTGCTGCACAGTTGCTCTAAGCAACAAGGCAAAAAATTATGAGTTATTGGCTGGAAGGGTCAACCACTACTGCCATACTAGCAACATCCGACATTGATGCCATCAGAATAAGACAGAAGCATAAAAACCAATCATTTGGAGGAAAAATAAAGAAGAGGCATCATGTGTACTGAGAAAAAGAAAACGGGAAATCAGTGAAAGAGAAAAAAATAATGTGAAAAGAGGGAGAATGTAAAAAAGAAAAGCCTAAAAAGAGAGAGAAGATGTAAAAAAGAAAAAAGAAAAGGATAGAAAGAGAGGGAGAATATATAAAGAAAAAAACAGAAAGAAAGGTAGAATATGAATAAAGAAAGGGATAGAAAGAGAGGGAGAATATAAAAAAGAAAAGGAGAGAAAGAGAGGGAGGATATAAGAAAGAAAAGGATAAAAAGAGAGGGAAGATATAAATAAAGAAATGGAGAGAAAGAGAGGGAAGATATAAAAAAAGGAAGGGGAAAAATGAGAGGGAAGATATAAATAAAGAAAAGGATAGAAAGAGAGGGAGAATATAAAAAAGAAAAAGAGAGAGAGAGAGAGGATATAAGAAAGAAAAGGAGAGAAAGAGAGAGAATATAACTCTAAAAATGACAAAAGGAGAAAAGAGAACCAAGACAGAGAAAGAATGAGAGGAACGAGGAACCAAAGAAAGAGCAAACTGAAGACATAACAAAATAATAAAAGAATAAAAATAAGAGAAAAAGAAAATAGGAAGGAGAAAAGAAAGAAAACTATAAAAAATTAAAAATGATGAAGATTAAAGAAAATGGTGGAAATGAAAGAAAAAGAAAGTGTATGACAGAAAGTAGAAATAAGAAAAAATAAAAAAATAAAGAGAATGAAAATAATAAGAGGAGAGATTGAAAAAACAAGAAAAATAAAGAGAATGAAAATAATAAGAGGAGAGATTGAAAAAACAAGAAAAATAAAGACAAAAGATGAATGCTTAAAAAAAAAAAAAATGAACAAAATAAGGTTTCTAATATCTCCATTTTTTTCTTCCTCTTCTTAGCATGCTTCCATTTTATGATTCAATATAAAGTTCTCAAACAGCATAAACCTAAGTTATAGAAAAGTGTCAAGAAAAATGAATAAAACAAAAACTAAATAATAATAATAATAAAAAAAAACAAACTAAAGCAATTAAAATGTTCTTCTAACAGCACCAAAGATCCATTCCTTCATAGTAAATATTCATCTGCTTTGGGAATTTTACAATGATAAAATTCTTACATTAAAGACCAAGTGACTTAAATGACAAAGAAAAAAGAAAAGAAAACCTTAAACAAGTTTTTCTATCAATTTAATTCCATTTACAGCATTCCACAGTGAACAAAGATTCGCAAAATAGAAAAAAAATTTTTGATTTCAAGATCAGGTCAGGTGGTATTCTTAAGCTAAGGATAGAAGATGCTGAACAATTTTATTGACTGGTTATATGCTACTTGCAGCAGTAACTAAAAGTTGTGTATTTTCTACTGATGCCAGTGATCAATATTCAAGACAGGATTTTGAATGATGATTTTTCAAGTTACACAAACCTTTTTTTCTCTTGAAATATATGTGCAAACTTCTTACCCATTTCATTCCAGCTGGCTTTATTTATATACAAGAATATGTATGTACACAGCAAATGCTTATATCAGTGGCTGGGTATGTTATTTTATTATAAACAATGATAAACTAGGAAGCACTTGGTGAATACCAATACTGTTGTCATAAGTTTTCATCACTATAATCAAATCATATTAGTTGGATAGTCTGTCTGGCTGTTCAGTTCTAGGAGCTGAACCATTGAATCCTCATAAGTTGAAAAAATAGGAGAATATATATATATATATATATATATATATATATATATGAATGAATATAAGATATTGCACGCTGAGTGCTGGTGTTAATAAAATAGTGTTCAATATGATATCACAAAGCTGTTAAGTATATATTAATGAATATAAATATACATATTATCCCTCACTGGTAGCACAGCACAGAATTTCATGCACAATGCACTCTTCAAGTGCTGGGTAGAGTCTCTGAAGATTGCATTATGCATAAAACTGAGTTGTGCCACTGGTGAGGAATAATATTTACAGATATACTCACGTATCACGTGACCTTTGAAGGCCTGATTTTCAAGCTAATTTGATTACGATAAATGGATATATAGTTTGGTCAACAGCATAACCAGCAGTATATACTAATTTTATATCTTCTGTATGATTTAACCCTCTTAAAATTAGCTTCAAAAGTCACATGAGTATATATATATATATATATATATATATATATATATATATATATATATATATATGCATGCACAGTGGCATGAAATTCTTTTGGATTGCATTGTTAAATTAATTACATTTGTTAATTTTAACCCAAAATTGGTGATTATGATTAGGCTTTTCTCAGTACATTTTATGATCTTTGAAGGCCAGAAAATAAAATACTGCATTTTTGTTAATGCTGTATTGTAGATGATAGAGCATCTTAAGCATAGTGATGCTGGAAAAAGGCCATGCAAAAATACTGGAGCACCAGCAAAAATTTCAATTTTCATCTTTTTTCTTAAGTTTTTGTAAAAAGTGATCTTTATTATTACAAAAATTACAAAACATCAAAGCATGGAGTTAGTAATTAGTGTTACTGCCTTTGGTTCAAATAACTGCCTAAAATCGATGTAGCATTGAATGGAACAGGGTTCATATTTTCTTACTGGGAATTTATCTCATTCTTGTTGCTAATACCAAAGCTCTTGGAGATTGTCTGGTTTATGCTGGAGCACTTGTTTCTTCAGTTACCACCACAATGGCTCAATTACATTGAGATCAGGACTCTGTGCTGGGGAGTCTGCCCAAAGCTGAACATCTTCATCTACAAGAAACCTTTTTGTTGCATGTGATGTGCAGCAAGGACCACCATCATGCTGGAATATTTTTCCAATCTTTGCATGCTGTCAGAAGACTAGGCTGTAGTAAACTAATATTATTTTGTTGTTTTAATCAACTTTTACCAATTTTCTTCCCTTATTGCTTTTGATGCAACCCCACACTTTTGTGTTGATCAGTAAATTTTACCATCATAATGGTATATCTTGCATTGTTTCTTTCTCCCATTTGTTCTGTTACATAATAGAAAGGCCAGGGCCAGAATGGTCAGTGATTGGCTGGAGTACCTCGTGGCTGGGATATTCAGACAGTGATGGATTGCCTCTCTCTGTGTTTTGAATATAAGGCCAAAATGGTGCAAATTCAACAGAAGACTGCAAAAATTCTGAAGTGTTGACATACCTCCCACACCAAGATTAGCAACCAGTTAAAATCACCAGCAGAGGGACGATCTTCTAACTTGTGACATGTGTTCTTGTGATGTCATTACTCCTACTGCCAAATAGAATCCAAGCAGTCACCCTTCTTTCATAATAAAATAAATAATAAAATGAAATGGTCTTTTTCGTTGATACCATTTTGTATAGTAACGTGGGATTCAGAGATGACACAGAATGTAACAGATTTCTTACATATTCTCTTGCACTAGAATGTAACTATTTTGCAATTCCACACTAGAAATTACTTTTTGCCATTTTCCTGCATCCCATGTTAGATGTTTTTTTGACCACTTCAATTTTCTAATGTTTTTTGGTTAATGATAGATTTTTTGCTGTTATATGTCCGTTCAAATTGTTTTTTTTACATCATACTCTGCATCCTAAATGAATAAGTAAATATTAGGTTGGTGCAAAAATAATGACGTAATAATGTCGTTTTTTGATGTATTTTTTAACGTCAAAAAACGACATCATTACGTCATTATTTTTGCACCAACCTAATACCAAGTGTATTATCTGCCTTCAGGTGGATAAGGTGATTTTTTTGTCTGTTGTGTTTTTGTTTTCGGACAGAACTTAGCAAATAAATGAGAGATGCCTGGTTCCAGGGAGTCTAAAAACATGTCAGCATCTCCCTTATTGCACCAAAGACAGATGCTAGCGCAATAACAAGTGTAGTATCTGTTCTCATCATCTCTAATGGTAAAATATTAGCTGTTTCCTTATAGGGCAACATTCACCATTCCTTGACCGAGCAGCCAGTGCTACTTTCAGTTGAGACTTATAAAATCTATGTATTGAAACAGTTTTGTAGGAAAATGGGTTTCTCAAGTACAATAACTGTTATTGCTCTTTCCAGTACTGATGGGGGTTTCCTTTCTAACCTTTTGTTTGATATAGAGTGGAACATCAACATTTTAATTATGTCATTATTTTCTCTTTGAGTTACAGTTGATAACCATCTTGAAAGTCATGAAGTGATTTTGTTTGTGATTCTTTAGCACTAATCCACAAAATCTGAAGAAGGATGGTCCTTGCTAAGACCTACAGGCTTCATATACTCAAAGCCAGTTTTTAATCATTGATCTGAGACAGCTGGCTTTTTAGATATTTCTCAATGGCATAAAGTTTAACACTGATATGAAAGTCTTGATTTGACAAGACTATTTAAAAACATAATTTGAGCTTTCGACTTTTTCAGTGTTGGATGTAATTACCCTTAACACAGCCTCTCCTATACTAAATTTGTTAAAACTGATCCATAAACAAAGGTATTTATCAAATTTAGTATTAAATAATTCCACATTCTGAATGTTTATGATGGATTCAAAGTAGGTGCCATTACTACTTTCATTTCAATTCCAGACCATTGTTTCACAAGTGTTGAAAACTACTTGGCCCAAACCCACTCCCCAAAATCTGAACAAATATTTAAACATTAGACGTCTTCTTGGAAGGTGTGTTCATCTTGTCTGGTTTTTGCACATCTGCATGTTGATTGTGCCTCTCTTGACTGAGAAGAAACTGGTGTTATACAGCTCTCCCAGTCCCAGACCCAAGCTGACAATTGCTAATACCTGTCCAGTATCATTCATATGCAAATAGTCAGCACCATCTACTTTAAGTATAATATCTACATTCAACAGCCCATTGTGGAAGAGGATATAACTTCTGGTGCTTACAGCACTGTATACAACCAACTCGGAGTCTTTTATCAGGCTGACCTGATTCTCTGTTATAGAAGGACTTTTTGGTTAGGCCAAGAACTTTTCAGTAATCTCTAGTTTGTGTGTGTGTGTGTGTATATATATATATATATATATATATATATATATATATATAGATAGATAGATAGATATAGATATAGGATAAAATATAGTTTTACGGTCTGAAGATTATGTTTAAGCATGAAAGATTGGATGCTGATCTCAATGTTCATTTTTATATTTATATAAAAAGATACAACTTGACTTATATATTTAAAACAGAAAGTGTATAATGAATGCATAAGGCAAATTATGATATCCAAGTGTGAAACATAAAAAATAAGAAAATTGCTTGAAGACTTAGAAATGCACTAAATGTCAGTGAAAAGAAAACAATAAGAAAGAACTAAAGAGATAAAATGAGAACAGCATGGACCAGAGAACAAAGATAATAGATATCATAGGAGTGATTCAGAGATGGAAATGGACAAGGCACATAGCAAAGAGAAAGGATAATAGATGGAGCAAAAGGTTGGTTGATTGGTGCCCAGTGATGACATCATTAATGTGATATTATAGCTGAAAAGCTGAGAAATTATCCTATTCTGCAATGAGGTTTGGTTGATTGGTACCCAATGGATAGTAAAGACAGTGGGAAAAGACCAGAGAGAAGATCGAGAGATGGGATAGAGAGCTTTACCAGTAAGATATGGCAGAAAATAATACAGTTTATATTCAATTGTAATTATACTATTGTGCAGTTGGGTGTCCAGCACTGGAATCACAATGGCTGATTATATACAGTGTGTGGCACAAATATCTTCCAAATAATAGTAAGACAGTAAGAGATGTGGGAGTTATTTCTGCTGCAGCGTATATATTGTTACGAACTTGTAGCATATAGATGAACCACGGGTTTAAAAAAAAGGAAAACGTGGGATCTTTTCTTGGTCTTCACTCAGAAATGGAAGCGACACAAGGGAGTCAACGAAGAACAGACACAAGACGATGGATTTCAAAATATAACATTTATTTATAAATATATATAAAGGAATAAAGAAAGAAAAAAAGAACATTCATTTAACAAAGGGGAAGGGTTCATTAAAGAACAGAGGGTGCGAGCGAATACATACAGATATAAAAACAGATCAAACCAAGAGAATCAACTTATCTTTCAGTCGAGTTGATATTTTCACACAAAGTTCTGATTCGCCGAAGCGAGAGTTCTTATGCTACAACAATATTTTGGTCGGCCGGCACTTTTCCTGGATTTCTTTTCTTTCACAATCGTTCGAGGGTCCACAGCATCTCGTACAGGCGTTTCGTTGGGTTGATTCAGTTTCATAGCAGTCCTTTCACCCCTAATCGACAGACTTTGCTGTCTTCTTCATCTCAGTGGGCAGTCTGACGATTTTGCCTAGCGACGTTCAACTGCCGCTGGTCAGAGGGAAACTGAAAATCCTTTTTTAGATTTTTGCTGTCCCCAAAGACAGTCACGTGGGTTCTCCTTTGTCCTTGACCGGGTATGCAGGAGGATGGGGCGCAAATCACACAGTGTTTGTGTGATGGCCAAAAGTTCAATCCCCGCTTAGTATGTTCTGATCACGTGAATCGCAGCAGGAGATCCTGATGGTGTCTGGAATTTAGAACCAGGTCATTCTCGCGTCGGGTCACTTCAAAGTTCACGGGCCCTTGGCTCGTGTGTGGAAGAGTAGATAAAAAGGGAAAGAATT